>CM053581.1:128978882-128996057 GCA_028627135.1 Pseudochirops cupreus | reverse complement strand
AAGGATCCAGAAATATGATGGGACTTGGTATGCAGTTATTGACTTGGCGAATGCCTTCTTCACCATCCCAATAGACCCTAAACAATGGGACCAATTTGCTTTCACTTGGCAGGGTAGACAATATACTTTCACCCGCTTGCCACAAGGATACCTGCATAGCCCCACTATTTGTCACAGGATTGTGGCTGAACAGGTGGATGAATTGAAGCTCCCTGGTGTACAACTTACCCACTATGTTGATGATATCATGATACAGGGAAAAGATGCAAAAGAAGTGGAGAGGAGTTTGACCCTTCTAATTGAGCATATGAAAAGTAAAGGGTGGGAAATTAACCCTGCAAAGGTGCAAGGACCAGCTAAAATGTAAAATTTTGGGGTATACAATTTTGGAACAAAGGACTACGAGAGATTCTTCCATAAGCCCGACAAAAGATTCAGGATTTTCCCACCCCTGCTAATAAGAAGGAGGCTCAAAAATTCATAGGATTGTTTGGATACTAGAGGCACCATATTCCACATTTGGGACAGATTTTGAAACCTTTATATAAAGTCACTCAGAAGAAATATGAATTCGATTGGGGACTTGAACAGAGGAAAGCTTTTGAAGAAGACAAGGCTGCCATACAGTTGGCCCTAGATTTATGGCCAATGCAAAATGGTCCAGTGGAATTACAAGTGACTGTACAGGATGATTATGCAAACTGGAGTTTATGGCAAAAACAACAGAGCCAAAATGTACCATTGGGATTTTGGTGTAGGAAAAAAGTGAATTTGGAGTAAAAGAACTTGGTTTAAATCCTAGTTCTGCTATTTACTACTTGTGTTGACTTTGGTGAATTAATTATATCGCTAACCCTTAATTTCTTGATTTATAAAATTAGAAAACTGGAATGGAGTGAGGAGAGAATTGAGGTAGGTAGGCAAATTAGATGACTGTTGCAATAGTCCAAGGGAGAAGCAATGAAGTCCTGAACTAGGGTGAGGGATGTGCGAGTGGAGAATTGAAGATATATGCAGGGCACACTGGATAGAAAGATTATAAATTTTGGCAATTGATAGGATTGGGGGATTAGCAAGAGTGATGACTTGAGGATGACTTTAATGTGGTGACTTAAAGAATAGCACTGCCCTCAAAAGAAATAGGAAGGTTTAGAAGACCTCAGATACTTGACACTTACTAACTGTGTGACCTTGGGCAAGTCACTTAACTCCAATTGTCTTACCTTCCCCCCTCCATAAAAAAAAAAAGATAATTCTGTTTTGGACCTGTTGAATATGAGATGTGTAGGCAATATGCAATTTTAAATGTCCCCTAGATACTTTTTGGTGTCATGACCTTCTGGATGTTGAGAAGTCTAAGGAGGAGGCAGGAGATCAAGCATGTTTGCTACTTGCCCCAAGCTATTGTGACCTTGTGGTTCTCGAGTAATCTAATAAGGAGAAGCTTATACAATGTGTAAATAAAGTGTAAACTTTTCAGTTTTTCAAAGTGAAAATAACCCATTTATAATCACTTGCTTACAAATAACAAATGCTCAATAAATATTTGCCAGTAATTGACTAAACTATCTATTGTCTGCTTACTTGGCTTTTAGGAATACTTAGCTTTCTTCAAAGTTCAGGTCAAATCCATTCATGAGGACTATTGATCTGCCTATTATTACCAAACTGCCCTCATTAACTTATACACATTTTGTTGATTTCTTGTACATAATATATATGTACACATACACACGTGTATACGTTAGGATAATGTTGCCCCCACTCCCTCATATGTACCTTAAAGGCACAGACTATTTTGTTTTTTTCTTTATATCTCCAGTATCTCACACAGTGCCTTGCATATAGTAGTACTTATTAATTGTTTTAATAAATGACTTCAATAAATGATTGATTGGTTCAACCAACCTGGTTGTAGATTCAGCCCATACCTTACCAATAGGTAAGAGAATGGGAAAAGGTTTTCTAAAGGGTCATTACTTTAAAGATTCTGAAGCAACCAGATGTGAAAAGAGTATTCTCTCATTTTGAAGTATCCACCCTGTGAACTTACTGTTATTCCGAGGATTTAAGTCAGCATATCATTTTTATACCTACATCAACGTTTGTATGCTCTATGGAACAAAGGTTTATGCTCCAATGCCAGAGCTAACATTAAAAAAAATCCATCACATTTTACTCCTTTCAGTTTGAGCAGAATGTTGAAATATGACTTAGGAAATTATCCCCCCCAATTCATTTTTAATAAAAAGTGGGAACTGGATATGAGTTTTTAATAACACCTATGTATGCATTTAACTTTTATTTTTTATATATAAAAAGTGGAGTGTGAGCTTTAGGCACACCCAATTAAGCTTTTCAAATAAAAAAAATGAAAAGTTGGAAGTATTTTTGTGTTGCAGATTCCTTCAGGGTGCAGGAAAGGGACATTTTCATTTTTGGAGATTAAAAAACTATTTTCTTTGTCCTTTCCTTATATCTTCTCCCATTTTTCCTCTTTAATACCATTGATATAATTATAGAATGAAATTCAGCACCACAGTTAAGTCTACATAACACTCCACACTTACACCAGCTGCCTCTCTTACTTGCCACCTTTCATGTATCCATTACTGAACTGTTCTTCCACCTCTGTTTCTTTCATTTCTCACCTAATTTCCTTTACTCTCCTCCCTGACCTGCTTGGTACCAGAAAGATAGAGGTTAATAAGTGCTGGCTGTAATTTGTCTCCCTGTATGATGTTGATGGAAGGTAAAGGAGTATGGAGAACTCACTCTTGAGGCTATTCTTTACAGGAGTTTTATCAACTGGAATAGTTCTTGGATCAGTTTGGAATTGAATAGGAGGTCAGTAGCAGACTTAGCCAGGGTTGAGAGAGGATTCATTACTTGTTAGTTGTCTTTGTTTCCACGAAGTAGAAAGAGCCCTACCTCAGGAGTCTGGGGACCCAAGTTTAAATCTTGGGTCTGTTACCTATATTATGTGTGACTTTCAATAAATTTCTTAACCTCTTCAGGCTTTCGTCTACTCATCTGTTAAATGAGAGATTAGGCTTGATGAGTTCTCTGGTCCTTTCCAACTACATGATGCTCTGACATTACATCCCATCATTGCACATTCTGCTGTAAGGCCCAACAGATTTTCTATAGTATTTTTGCATTTTACTGAAGAAATATACAGATTAAGCAAAATTTAAGAAAAAAAATCTACATAAGCTTTTTACCTTTCTTTCTTTTTTTTAAATGAGATACTAAAACTATTACTTGAATGATTACATTGTCCCTAGACTTCACAAATCCTTAGAGCTCATCCTGATTTTGAAACCAACAGACATGTTTGCTGGGGGTGGGGGGATTTGACAGTATTTATCTTATTCTTAATAAAAGAAACTTGAACCAGGTGAGCTATAGTCCTCTTGTATCTAGGTTAGTTTTTTTTTTAATAATAAAAAGTACAAGTTCTGGCATATTGTTGCTTCCTTTTATAGTCTTATTAGAGTATACTCAGGGAAATCACTATTTGTATATCAAGGCACCTCCACCCCCACTTCATATTTAATAAGTACACAAAAAAGGTACTTCCTGTAACTAGTCAGTCCTTATCAAAAGGGGATTCTTTTTAGGGAAGCTATTGTTAATTCAGCAAAGTTAAGCACAGTGAAAACTTGGAAGAAGTGAGTTCCTGACTCAACTAAAAGTCAATTTTCAAAATCATTTGTTTGTGTTCAATTGGTTGTTATTTCAGGTTTGTTCTACCTCCTATCCTCCCCACCCGCAAACCCCTCCCTACCACCATTCATGTATGGGAACACAGTCTCATCTTTCTGATTTGTCAAATGAGAATGTGGAAGCAGATAATATTTCCAATCCCTATTTTAAAAATATTATGAAAGCATTCAAAAAGTATTCTAGTCTGAAGCCTTTGGACTAATCTAAGACAGAAACCCTTATCAGTCTTTCTTTAAGGATCAATTCTCAAATAATGTTCTGTTCCTCTTGTTTTGACTAACCCAAGTAGGATTCCTCCCTCAAAGTTATTAAGTGGTGACCCGGCAAGGACAAAACAAGGGCCCTGGAGAATGATCTACTAAAAAGTAGTAGCGCCTTTCTACTTTTTAGTAGATTTGAAGGGATTTGGGTAAAGATCTATCTAAGATTAGGAAGAAGTCACTGATTTCTGTTGCTAGTGAGTAACTTTCAGGGATTGGGAGAGTGGACTCTTTGAGCAGTGTCCATAGCAGGGTTGAGTGGTTTTTGGAAAGTGCGTCCCCCAAATTAAGTGACTATTGTTTTGGATCTTTTGATGAAGATAAAAAGTTAACTTTCTCCTTTCCCTGAGTTGTATAACCATGTTTTATCATATTACATAATTTCCTTGTTTAAGAATCCAAGTGTTATTTCAAAATACCTTGTGTTAGAGACATATCTAAGTACATAAAATGACTCTGCTAGTTTGGACATTTTTTCTCTCTAAGCAGATCAATGCTTGGGCTAAAATAATGAGAATTATAAAAATGATTCTGGAAGGCTTTGGCTACAACACAGTATATTATTAACTTTGTTTTCCTTTGACAAGAAAGTTAGACTAGATCAGTAGAGGTCCACACACCAAAGAGCTTTTGAACAGATTTAAGGGAGTCCATGATCTTGTAAGGGAAAATATTTACATCTTTATTTACACCAAGCTCTAATAGGAAATTCATATTTCTTTCAATTATGAACATAAGCTACAAACCATTATTCTTAGAAGGGGTCCATTGGCTTTATCAGACTGCCAAAGAGGCCTATGGCACAAGAAAGTTTAAAACCATCTGGACTTTATAGTCTTTAATATGGCTCCCTATGAACTATGTTGCCATACAAACCATTTTATTTTAGGGAAACTCTAATTACTAACATTTTCATTCTCACAATAAACTGGACTCTATCTCTTCATAACTTTCATATACTAATCCTGGTTATGTCCTCCAGAGATGAACGAAGAACTAGGATCACCACCCAATTATCCAGACTGCCTGTTTAGGGATCTTTACACTGAGGAGAGAGAAGCAGGGGACCTTCAAAGTTCACCTGTTCCTGGTTTCAGATGCACTATTGTTAAAATAGTGTATGAAGGACTAGGGGCAAAAAATGGAACAGAAATAGCCAGGGCCAAGATTTACCAAGGCATTGAGCTAACTTAGCCAAGAATGCTTTTTTTTTTAATTTTTGGACTTGCTACATCTTTAGCTGGGTTACTATTAAACTAATCCTGAAAATAGATATCCCCGCTCCTTATTTAATGAGTTTAAAGAATTTTACAAATGCTACTTTATTTCCATATTTCTGTGCAGTTCTTTTATGCAGAGATAGTGGGGTAGCAAGGTGGTGTGATGACAATGTGGTGTTCACAGCATTTATTCAAACACCAGAAAGCTGAAGACCAACACCAGAAAGCCAAATCTATCATAGTAACCAAGAAGTTGGTACATATAACCAATGCAGTGAGCACCAACATCCCCAAGCCTTCCCTCCATCAGGCCTTCAAAACTAAACAGGTTCCCTTCAGCAAAAATGTGCCTCTCTCACTCACACTAGCTGCTCTGCCTCTGTGCTACTTGCTCCCAGCTCTGCTTAGTGCTCTGCTCTTCTCCTTCCTGCTCCACCCTTCCTGTTCCACCCTTTCAGCAAGTTCCTCCCACTGTGGACTCAATGTGATTACATTTGGTCTATTAAGGGCAGAGAATGCCTTCAAATTCCCTTACACCTATTAAGGGGCTGGGAAGATCATAAAATTGTCATTTCCATTACATTTGGCCCCAAGATCTTTCATGCCCCTAATATAGGTCAATGGAAGTTTAAGAGTAATTGGTGTCAACAGAATTTTACAGCAATATAACAGGGATGATACACAATAAACAGAAAACAATACCTTAGGGTGAGGCATGAGCACAAGAACCCCATCATTCCCCTAACTCACTTAACTGTGAAATCTTATCCAACACCTCCAAAAGAGGGTGCTCTACTTCCCCAATTAGTAGAGTCAGAATTAGGTGCTTATGAGCAGGAGGAGCCATCTTAACTATGATATTTCTGTGAGGAACTGCTAAAGGGATATTGTGATATGCATTTGTATCTCCAACCATGATAGCAGTTTTCATTACGTCCTCCTTTAGCTTTCTCATATAGTCTCTAAGTGAGAACCAGGGTCCATCTCCACCAGGCCACATAGAGTGAGTTCGTTATTGCATCTGTCTGCAATTAAAGCTAATAGATTAGTTGCATTATTGCCTCCTTGCAAATGGTAATCCCTAAGAGTTTGATGTACAAAAGGATTCTCACTAATACCTATTAATTTCAAGCAATTCATAATATCTATAGATATTCTTCTGGTTCCTTTGTCACTGATTCTCACCATCCAAGACACTAATGATTCTCCCATCCTTTGGGTGAATCATCTTAATATATCAGTAACATCTTGTTGAGTGAAAACCACAAGTATGTGAACTCTGTTTGGCTCCAGTGATTTTTCTGCTTTCTTTTTCATATGGGGCAAACTTCTGCATTGGAAGCCTCCTCATGTAACTTTGTTCCATTCTCCTCACATGCATTCTCCTGGCAGTCATTAGGGTAACTATGCCCAGCCTGTACAAAAACTGTATGCACATTCCTTTTGTTAGTTTTTCCTTTCCTTTTAGCTAAATGAACAGTAGCTTGTTTTTCTACCACCTGAGACCTTCCAGCTTACTTTTCTAAAGGAGATCCAAAGTGTTGTGGCACAGAAAAAATTCTCATGCAAACCAGCCAACTTCCTTTCCATCTGAGCTTTTTCCTCCAGCAGCTTATCTCTACTTTTACATGTAAGACAATAACTTGTTAGCAAGGCCCAGCCTCTCCTACACACCCCTGCCAGTTCTTTCCCCAGTTCTATTGGTATTCCTTGCAAACATGTTTCCAAATCTCTGGATTCTCCCTTATGTAGCCACAGTTCCCAGTTTTCACAGTGCCTTGTGCTTTTAGCTCATTCTTTTTCCAGGGAGGAATAAGGTCAATCCTCCCATCCTGAGATATCCATTTCTTTCTCTAAAGCCCTTTTGCCTCCAAATAGAGGTCTGTTATTTTGTGATCCCATCCTTGTCACCAAATATTATGCCAATGAAATATTCACAGCACTCATGGTGGCTATGAATATGCTGGTGTAGTTCTGAATCACAAAATGTAATAGACTCTCCACATGGAAGACAGAACCAAAACATTTATTCAAACATCAGAAAGCTGAATCACAACACCAGAAAGTCAAATCCATCATAGCAACCAAAAAGTTGGTACATATAACCAATGCAGTGAGCATTCCCTAAGACTTCCCTTCATCAGGCCTTCAAAAAAAACAGGTTCCCTTAAGCAAAAATGTCCCTCTTTCACTCATACTAGCTACTCTGCCTCTGTGCTACTTGCTCCCAGTTCTGCTAGTTATCTCCCCTGGGACAGGGAAGGTCTTAAAATTCCCTTCGGCCTCTTAAGGGGCAGAGAAGATTTTCAAATTCTTATTTCCATTACAAGTGGTGAAGTGGATAAGGCGCTATCCTGTAGTCAGGAGGACCTGAGTTCAAATTCAGCCTCAAACACTTAACACTTACTAGCTCTGTAACTCTAGGCAAATCATTTTACCCCATTTGCCCCTTGCAACCAAAAAAGAAAGCAAGAGAGATGGTTATATCCTTCTAACTACCTGGGGCAGAGCTATAAACTGAACTAAATGATCTCTCTATTCCCTTCAAGCACAAAATTTAATTATCTTGTAATCACAGAGATTCTTCTAAAATTAATAGCAAATTTCAACACAGAAGTCAACTACAGGATAATGAGAAATACTGTTTTAAATAATAACTCACATATCTATATTAATTAGTGGTTGACAAAGTGCTTTTCTCACAACAGTCCTATGAGATGGGTTATACAAATGTTAAATTTTACAGAAGAGGAAACTAAGGTTTTGAGGAGTTAAGTGGCATAGTTATGGTGACACAGGCATAATTATCTGAGAAAGAACTTAAACACTTGTGTCCTCACTCCAATTCCAGTACACTTTCTACTCTGAGAGGTAAGATAAGATTTAATATTCAGTCTCTTTTTTTTACAGCTCATACATTCAGTACAAAATCACAATATCTAATCTACACAGATCATAATTACTATTCAACAATCAATTCAGTTTAATTTAGGAAACCTTTATTAAGCACCTACTAAGCACAACTAATGCTAGACCGGACTCAGGACTTCTAGGTTGGAATCCTTCCTTTGACCCCTTCTAGTTGTATAAACATAGGCACACATAAATGTTGACATCGATATTAAAATTGTCTGAGTCTTGGTTTCCTCATCTTCATCTATAAATTTTGTTATGATATTAGCTAGGTAGTTCATGTAAACTAAGGGCCTACTTTTAAATATCCATTCTGAATGGTAAATAAGGTCTTCAATGCTTGGCTACTGTTATTGTTTTTGAGGAGGACCAATGATACCATGGATTGATACTTTGACTTGCACATGAGTTGGATTCAAGTGAGAGACAGTTGTATCAAGTCATCAGCCTCACTCTCCCTTCCAGAACCATCAAAGTCCAGTGGCAGGAGAAAAAGTCAAGATGACTAGCAATGGCCTAGGATGCAGTTGATGACTTTGGCATCTTCTATGTCTGACCAAGCACTAAAACTCCACAACACTTGCTTCACCTTGCCTTCATGGTCATTGGGATAAATTGTTCTTACCTGCCCATTTTGTCAGGGGAAGTCTTCACTTGCTTGGGGTAGATATCCCCTAATACACAAATGGGTGAAAGGCCTGTAAGTTAACCTCAACTTGCTTTAGCCCATCTGCCAAGATGGTTTTATGAGGGTGTGATCACTGCACATGCTATAGATTCTTAGAGCCACAAGTGAGAGTTGTGTTATATGAAAGGAAAGAAGGTTAGCATTCCCCTTGATAACAGTGGAAGAGGTCCTAAGTGGCCTTTACAACATATATACAGTTAAGGTATTGCCACCTACTCTGTGATATCTAACCAAGCTCAGCTATTATACTCTAGGGTTAGTCCTCAGGGGTTAGCAAGAGCGGGGAACCTGCAGCCTTGAGACCACATGTGGCCTTCTATGTCCTTCAGTGCAGCCTTTTTACTAAGTCTAAGTTTTACAGAACAAATACCTTTATTAAGGGGATTTGTTCTGTGAAGTTTGGATTCAGTCAAAAGGCTGCAGTTGAGGACCTAGATAGCTATATGTGACCTTGAAGCAGCAGATTCTCCACCCCTGGTTACAGTGTCTTGATATGCCCCCAAACAGAGCAAATTAGTTCTCCTGGTAGTAACTATGTATCTCAACTCAAACCAAGAAAAAAAACTAATCTCACCTAAGGGGAACATCCCCAAAGTCAACTGAAAATCAAGAACATGCCTAGAAGCAAAGAGGTTTTTTCTTCCATGAAACTGATCCCATAGAGAGACTGGGAATGTACTCATTTTATCTCTTAAAGGAAACAAGATTGTGAGGGCACAGTAGAAATATTATATAATCAGGCAATGGAGGCCCAAAGATGAAATTGACATAAAAGATTACAAAGTAACTTAGTGGCATTTCCCTTAGGACATTCTGTACTCCATCAAAACTGGCCTACTAACTTTGCTTACGTTCAGATGTCAACACTAAGAGAAAGCATTCAGTCTTCATTTCTATATTTCAAGCATCCTTACATCTTTCAGGGCTCTGTCCCAGTGCCATCTCCTCTGTGTAGCTTTTCTCAAGTTGCATACTGAGAGAGTTCTTCCCCTATTCAGAAATTCCTATGGAATTTTGTCCTTTTTGCTCAGTTAATCTCTGCCTGGTATTATACTTACTAATGTTTATGGCACATACTCCCCCACATCTCAGTAGGAAATATACTCCATGAGATCAGAGACTGGGTCATTTTTTCGTCTTTTTTATATCTAAATTTCCTAGCACAATGTCTAACATAGAGGAGAGATAGAAAGAGATAGACAGAGATAGAGGAGAGACAAAGTTAGGCAGAGATTCAGATACAGAGAGAAAATGTGAGATAGCCAGAGAGACAGAGAGCAACACAGAGAGAGACAGAAACAGAGAAAGAGATAGAAACAGAGTCAGAGAGAAGACAGGCATACAGAGACAGAGATGCAGTGACAAAGACAGAAAGAGATACAGATGAGTTCAGGTTAGACTGAACAGCTTCAGCTGACTAAATAACTTTCTAGTTTCCCGGGCAGAATTTTTCTTCTGGAACATATATGCTTGGCAGATATGCAAATCCATCAGACAGTGAGTGGTTAAATCAAAGTCTGTTGAAATGAATTGGATCATGTCTCCATATTTATATTTCTACATCTAAAGTAACAAATCAGTGAATAGACTAGAATAAAATAACATACTAATTGCAAAATTAGTGTCAAAGGCCTTAGGGAGGGGAGAGGTCTACAAAACCTCCACCTTCTGTGTTGAGTATTTCTCAATTTCACATTTGAATTTGGTGTTACATTTGATTCTTCTCTTTCTCTCACCCCCCTTAGGAATTAGCTAATAAGTTCTATTAACTACATATCTATAACATCTTCTCTTCTCTTCCCACCATAACCACCCTATTTAAGCCTACATATCACCTCTATAGATAACCAGTAGCAACTCCATTCTCTCCCTTATCCAAAGCAGGTCAGGTCACCAACAGATTAGTCTTCTTTATGCAAGTCATTCCTCTTCTCAACATCCTCAAATATCTTCTTATTGCCGAATGAGGAAAATTCAAACTCCTTCTGCCTACTGTTCAAGGCTTTTCACAAGTAGCTTTTCTCTTAACTTGTTCTGCACACCTCCATATTCTCTATGGTCTAGCCAAGTCAGATTAGGATCTATGCCCTGAATATGACCTATACTTTCCCACCTCTATGTCCATTTGCTTGTGATGCACACCTATCTCTGTTCAATTCATGTCATTTGTTGTTGTTCAGTCATTTCAATCATGTCTGACTGACCCTGTGACCCTATTTACAGTGCTTTGTCATTTTCTTCTCTAGCTCATGTTACAGATGAGGAAACTGAGCGAAAGAGGATTAAGTGACTTGCCCAGGGTCACACAGCTAGTAAGTGTCTGAGGCCAGATTTGAACTCTGGTGTTCCTTGCTCCAGGCCTGGTGCTTTATCCGCTGAGTCACCTAGGTGCCTTTGTTCAATTTGTACCCATCCTTTAAGACTCAATCTAAATGCCTTTACCTCTAGGAAGCCTTTCTTTACTTTTGTTAGTGATCTGTACTCCTTTGTACTATTTTCATAGAAGAAGGAGGAGGAGGAGGAGGAGGAAAAATGTAGGCATTTTACACGTGTTGTCTCCTCTGATCCTCACAACAACCCTGTAAGTTGGTGTTATTATTATCCTCATTTTACAGATAAGAAAAGTGAGGCTGAAAGAAGTTACATGACTTTTCCAGGGTCACACAGAAGGACTTTTTGAGGTAGGATTTGAATTTAGGTCTTCCGGATTCAAAACCTAGTACTCTATCTACTATACCTTATATTTATGATGTAGTCATTGTTATTAGAACTATATATACTTTGTCAAAGTTCCCTGACAGGCTATAAATTTCACAAGGGTAGGGTTTTTGTCTTATTTAAACTCTATGTTTTCTCCAATATCAAGAATGATACTCTGCAAAGTAGAAGACATTAATAGTATGTGTTTAGTGACTTGTATACACATAAGATAAGAGCTCATGAAATCACAAGGACTAGAGCCAGAAAGAGGTCAGATTCAACACCCTCATTAAACAAATAAGTACACGAAGCACTGAATATACCAAGGCCATACACTGCATCCCAGGCCATTGCCAGCTGTCGTAACTTTTTCTTGTCACAGGATTTCAATGACTCTGGAAGAGAAAGCGAGCCTGACAACTTGGTGCAACTCTACTTCATTAGAATACAATTCATGCACAAGTGAAGACAGCACCTATGATTTCATTGGTCCTCTTTGAAAATGAAGGAAGAACAGCTACAGTACAGTGCTTGGCACAAAGTAGGTACATCCGTAATAAATGATGAGTTAAATTGAATTAAAAACAAATGTCCATCCAGAGAGCTGATATGATAACCCAAGGTCACACATGGGGACCAAACTACATGGACTGATGAACCCAGGTACTCTGACCATGAGTCCATCCCCTCCCATTCTCCATCATTTTTCAAAGCTAATTTTATGTGGAAGACGGAACCTGAACTGAACCTTGAGGAGATATGAGAAGAGAAGAGTCTTAGAAACAGGAACTTGGGTACCAGTGAGTTAGGGTATCATGAAAAGTCATTCTAAATCAATATACAGATTCACAACCTTTATATTTTGGAGGAAGTCAACATTCTTCCCTCACACACACACACATACTAATGAATTTTCCAATCAATGACCATTTCCTTAGATCAAGAATAGCAATTAGCGCCTTTCCCTCTCCTGCTGCTCAAGGAGCCGGCCGCCACCATGAATGACACTGTAACCATCAGAACCAGGAAGTTCATGACAAACAGACTTCTTCAGCATAAACAGATGGTTATAGATGTGCTTCATTCTGGAAAGGCTACAGTGCCCAAGACTGAAATTCAAGAAAAACTGGCCAAGATGTACAAGACAACTCCAGACGTCCTTTTTCTCTTTGGATTCAGAACCCATTTTGGTGGTGGCAAAACAACAGGATTTGGCATGATTTATGATTCCCTTGACTATGCAAAGAAAAATGAACCAAAGCACAAACTTGCAAGGCATGGTATGTATGAGAAAAAAAAGACATCAAGAAAGCAGCAAAAGGAACGCAAAAACAGAATGAAGAAAGTCAGGGTTACTGCCAAGGCAAATGTTGGTGCTGGCAAAAAGAAGGACTAAAAGGCACAATGGATTATGTGTATCTGTGAAGATAATTTTTCACCAGACCACAAATAAACTATGTAAAACTTAAAAAAAAAAAGAAGAATAGCAATTAGCAAGTCTTAGAACCTATCTTATCTAAGACTTGCTTACTTGCTTGAACAGAAAAAAATCGATCATTTCAGGTAAGAGTATTTTGCCTACAATACAAGCCATTAACTAAGTGTGTCTATTTGCCTAAAATGTATAAATTAGTGTACTCTGAGCTCCCTGATAGGGAGATAGAAGAGGCATCATAATAAAATATTTGAGGCATCTCAGAATTCAAATGGATGTCAGAAATAAATAAGTCAAACCACATCTAAACAAAAATAAAGTCTATATAACATAGGCCAGGGGGTTACTACCCTATTTGAACCCCTCAATTAAAGGGAAACCCATTGCCCATTGAAGAAGCCCAAGACATTCTCTTTTTTGATAGGTCCAATTATTAAGTGGTATGTGTGTGTTTGTGTGTGTGTGTTTGTGTTTAATGACAAAATCAAAATATGCTTGTACCCATTTTTCTTTGTTCTGCCTTCTAGGACCAAGCAAAATAGATTTAATTACTGGACAAATAAAAGATAACATTCACATGGAAGTCACTGAATAGTATAAAATAATTGTGCATTCACTAAAACAAGAAGCTAAGAAAAGTCTGTCAAAATGGAGAAGCAAACAGTAGTGTCAGACAGAAGAACCAGAGGACTAGGAGGGAAAAATTCAGTCCTTTAAAAAAAAATCAGTGGCTGAAAGCTATTAAGTTCACTCTTCTAGTTCAAAGGGACTGGAAACGGCAATTTGTCAGGCAACTGTTGTCACTCTAGATGCCCACAGTGGGTCTCTTTGAAGCCCTTGATTGTCTACAGAAGGCCCTGGCAAGTCTTTCTCTTCTAAGGTCAGTATTTCCTCACTTTAGCACATTTCTGTCACAGTAATTGCGACTCTTCCTAATTCAATCAACAAAAGTGCTTTTCTTCAGAGTCCAAGTTGAAGTGATGTCCATATGTTCTGACTCTGTCTACACAATCCATCTGATTACTCTCTTGCTTTGGATGGACTGAAGCTCTGGCAGAGAGAGAAACAGAGAGAAATGAGAAAGAGACAGAGAGACAGAGAAAAACAGAGACAGAAAGACAGAGACAGAAAAACAGAGAGAGAGACAGAGACAGACAGAGAGAGAGACATAAAGACATAGACAGAACTAGGGCAACAGACAGAGACAGACAGACACAGACAGAAAGACACAGAGAGACAAAGACAGAGAGGGAGGGAAGTACCAAGAGACAGAGATAGAGAGAGAAATAGGCAGAGGCAAAGAAAACAGAGAGACAGAGAGATAGAAACAGAAAGAGACAGAGACAGAACAAAGAAATAGAGAGAGATAGTGGAGAAAATTAAACAGAAAAGGGGAGAGACAGGCAGAGAGAGACACAAAGACAAAGACAAGAGAGTCAGAAAGAGATGGAAAAATAGAAACAGAGGCAGACAGAGAGAAAAAATAAAGCGATGCAGAAAGACATCAGAGAAAACAGACAGAGACAGATAAAACATGGAGATAGGGCAAGAGAGATGAAAAGAAGAGAGGGTGAAAGAGAGGCAAAAGAAAGGAAGAGGAGGAGGGAGGAAAGAGAAGGAGGGAAGGGGAAGAGAGGAAGAGGGAGGCAAAAGAGAGAAAGATAGAAAGGGGAAGAAAGAAAGTGAGAGAAAGGAGGGTAGAGAACCTAAAATTAATCTCTCAGCTAGTTAAGATTTATGGAGAGTGAGAGAGTATATCTCAATGTCTAGTAGGGCCTGTCAGTTTAGGACCTATAGTTTTTATTCCAGGATAGGCAGATTTAGAGAGTGCAGCAACAACCAGACCTTTTATATCCAGTTTTACCACACTAGCCAGTCGAGAAGGATGCAGGATATAATAGTGGTAACAACTGATACTTCTAGAATACTTTGCATATTACAAAAGACCTCCTCACAACTTGTTAGGTATTGCAAGTGTTATTATTCTTGTTTTACAGATGGAGAAACTGAGGCTTCAAGAGACTAAGCATATTGCCCTGAGTCTCAGCTAGTAAAATATGGAAGGATGGATTTGAACTCAAATATATCCTCCACTCCAAACTGAATTTTCCTTCCACTGTAAAATGCTGCCTTTCCATAATAATTTGCAAAACAAATGATTTTCCATTTGTCCATGGACACTATGTAGATGGAAAGGCAATTGTACCATCATGAGGCTATACCAGAGAAAAGTAGAGAAAACCTTCAGATGATAATATCTGACATTTACATAGAACTCTTAATGTATGCAAAGCCATTTATATACATCTTGGCATGTCAGCCTTTCAACAACCCAGTAAGGTTAGTACTGCAGACTGGTGCTCACTATCTCCATTCTACATGTGCAGAAACTGAGGATCAATATGTTAAGTGAGATCTGGGTGATCACCCAGATAGTCAGTGTTCAAGGCAGGATTCAAACCAGGTCTTGTCTGACATTCAGCCCAGCACTCTTTTCACCAAACCACAATCTCTACAGAATCCTGGTTACATTTAGTTGATCTGTGGCCCAAGAGGGCTCTACCATGTCCTCCTCACTGGTGTTGCTTCATTTCTGACCCTAGCTTTGTGCTGACCATTACCATTGCTGCTACTGCCAACCAACAGTCCAAGCCAATGACATATCTTACTTGTTCAAAGAGCATTAAAGAGATCTGTTCAAGACATACAAATTCCCAATGTGGCTTTATCCTGGATGTAATCAAAAGAACTGAAATGTCACTTTAAAAAATGAAGAAATTTGGGAAGGAGATGCCCACCTGGTGAGTCACTTTGTGTGGGCTTAGAAGACATATACATAAGGTCAACTCTTCTAGTCCTTTCTTCATTACCCAGCCATGCCTATTGGGCCAACCATCTCAGTAAGCAAGGACAAACAAAAAAAAAGTTTGGGACCAATTTAGAGCAAAAGAAAAGGATCCAAGGAGCTCCAAAAGCTAAGCAGAAGAACTCACAGAAGAAGAGAGTGCTGATAACAAAGATGTGTGTTGGAGAAGCTCGAAGGACAAGTGAGGTGGGCCTCATCTGAACAGCTGTGTACCAGATGCCATTGCCTTGTAGCCTCTGGGGATGCATTTATAGCAAGCAACCAGAAAGGATATGGTAGAAAGAATATGGAGACATATTTTCCCTGTTACATACACATGACTTAGGCTGGAGGAGGGGAGGAGGTGGGAGAATAGTCTGGAACAAAAGAAGATGGGAAATGTGAAGAAAGTAAGGTGGGAATTATCTGAAGCACTTCAAACAACAGAAATAACATGACTAGCACTTTCCTGTGTGTACCCTCCTGGGTAGAGGGGATCAGATAACATGTGCACTTTGGAATCCCCACCACAGGGTGGTCATTAGTTAAAACATACTGGAGCATTTGAACTCTGAGTGCTATCACAGGGATGTCTTCTGGAAAGGGGAGTTTGCTGAGGAAACTGTCCCATAGCTTACACAAATATTAATTCTCCCTCCTTCAGGCAGAGAGCCTCCAGTCAGTCAATAAGCACTCAGTGGTGCTTACTATGTTCCAGGCTCTGTGCTAAGGACTGGAATACAGTTATTTTGCACACATTTCTTAATTCAGGGCAAGAGGTCTAAGTCTCATTTGATTGTAAAAGAAATTGTTCTTTGGAATCTAACAAGGCAATCGGAAGAAGAATTTGATCCCCACAGTTCTCAGTGATATGAATTAATGCTAGAAAATGTTGGTGGATCAATATGCTTTCCCTTAGAAGTAAGGTAGAGGGTCAATTCAAAGGTATTTAATAGAATTTTCTGCATTTCTCCTTCAAAGTCATACATGTGTGTAAGCCCACGATCCCATTATTGTATATGTTTCAGAAACAGAAGGAAATACCCCTACTCATATGGAACTGGGCATACTGTCTACATAAAGATAATACAGCACACATGTATATATGTCATTGTCGCACATTTATCTATCAATAACCAAAAGGAGACAGATTTCACATATATAAAGTCTTGGTAATTGGGAGAGATTACTGCCTTTGTCTGCCTAATGGATGATTTTGGGTGATCACAAGGGGACACATCTCCTGCGACGATATAATCACACAGCTAAACAAAACAGAGAATTCATGGGCAAATCAGTACTCATACTTGCTTAATCTCTATTCCTTTTGTCCTCTTCTTTTGAAAAAATGAGTTGGTAACTCTACTTCTCTGCTTCTGATCTAC
>CM053581.1:128958463-128978382 GCA_028627135.1 Pseudochirops cupreus | reverse complement strand
AGCCAAATTTGCCAGATGGAAAAAGAATTTCAAAAGCTCACTGAAGAGAATAATTCCTTCAGAATTAGAGTGGAGCAAATGGAAGTGAATGACTTTATGAGAAATCAAGATACTATTAAACAGATGCAAACAAATGAAAATATAGAAGGCAATGTGAAATATCTCACTGGAAAAACCACTGACCTGGAAAACAGATCCAGGGGAGATAATTTAAAAATTATTGGACTACCTGAAAGCCATGATGAAAAAAGAACCTAGAAATCATCCTTCAAGAAATTCTCAAGGAAAATTTCCCTGATGTTTTAGAACCAGAGGGTTCTAAAAATTGAAAAAAATGACCAAACACTTCTTGAAAAAGATCTCTAAAAGAAAACTCCTAGGACTATTATAGCCAGGTTCTGGAGTTCCTAGATCAAGGAGAAAATATTACAAGCAGCCAAGAAGAAACAATTTGAATATTGTGGAAACACAATCAGGATAACACAGGATCCAACAGCTTCTACTGAGGGATTAAAGGGCTTGGAATATGATATGCCAGAGGTCAAACAAGCTAGGATTAAAACCAAGAATCACCTACTCAGCCAAACTGAGTGTAATGTTTCAGGGGAAAATATGGTAATTCAATGAAACAGAGGACTTCAAAACATTCTTGATGAAAAAAAACTGAGTTGAATAGAAAATCTGACATTCAGATATAAGAAGCAAGAGAAGCATGAGAAGGTAAACAGAGAAAAGAAATCATAAGGAACATATCAAAGTTGAACTATTTACATTCCTACATGGAAAAATGATAATTGCAACTTATGAAACTTTTCTCAGTATGAGGGAATATAAACGTGTGTGTATAAACATACATATATATGTCTGTATATGGGCATATGAAAACATATGTGAGTGTGTGTATATGTGTACAGGTATACACAGACAGAGGGCACGTGATCAATTGAATAGGAAGAGATGATACTTAAAAGGTGAATTTGAGAGGTCAGAAAGTAATATAATGAGAGGAGATGGGGAGAGACAGAATGGGGTAAACTATCTCATATAGAAGAGGAAAGGGATAACTGTTACAATGGAGGGGAAGAACAGGAAGGCAAAAAGGAATGGGTCAACCTTACTCTCACTGAATTTGGCTTAGGGAAGGAATGACATGCACACTAAATAGGGTATCTTACCCTACAGGAGAGTAGGGGGGAAAGAGATAAGAGGGGGGATGATGGAGGGGAGAGCAGATTAGGGGGAAAGGTAGTTAGAAGCACACACTTTTGAAAAGGGACAGAGTCAAAGTAGAGAATAGAACAAGTGGGGGGTAGGACAGGATGTACGGAAATATTGTCAGTCTTTCATAATATATCCACTATGGAAATGTTTTGCATAGCTACACATGTACAACCTATATTGAATTGATTATCTTCCCAGTAAGGGTGGGTGACAAGGGAGGAAGGAAAAGAATCTGGAATTCAAAGTTTTAAAATCAAATGTTAAAAAATATATTGTTATCATTTTTTTTTACATGCAACTGGGAAATAAGATATATAGGCACTGGGGTATGAAGATCCATCTTACCCTACTGGAAAGTTGAAGCAGGCATGGGGGAAGATATAGGAGAGAGCAGATTGAGGGAGGGGGTATACAGTGGGATCACTGTTTTAGAGTGGTGGGAGAGACATGGAGAAAATTTGTAACTCAAAATCTTGTGGAGATGAATCATGTAAACTAAAATTAAATATCAAATTTAATTTTAAAAAAAAGAAGTAATATTGGCCAAATGGAAAAGGAGATACAAAAGTTAACTGAAGAAAAAAATTCATTAAAAATTAAAATTGGCCAAGTGGAAACTAGTGACTCTATGAGATATCAAGATTCAGTCAAACAAAACCAAAAGAATGAAAGAATAGAAGAAAAGATCAAATACTTCATTGGAAAAACAACTGATCTGGAAAATAGATGAAGGGGACATTCAAGAATTATTGGTCTAACTGAAAGGCATGATCAAGAAAAGAACCTGGATAGCATCTTTCAAGAAATTATCAAGGAAAACTACCCTGAGCTCCTAGAAACAGAAGGCAAATTAACCATCCATAGAATCCACTAATCACCTCCTGAAAAAGATTCCAAATTGAAAACACCAATCAATACTGTAACCAAATTCCAGAATTATCAGGTCAAGCAGAAAATACTGCAGGCAGCCAGAAAGAAACAATTCAAATATCATGGAATCACAGTCAGGATTATGCAGGACCTTGAAGCTTCTACATTAAAAGATCAGAGTGCTTGGAATATGATGCTCTGTAAGGCAAAGGGTTGCAACCAAAGATAAACTATCCAGAAAAACTGAGCATAATCTTTCAGGGCAGAAGACAGACATTCAATGAAATAGGGAACTTCAAAATCTTCCTGATGAAAAGAGCAGAGCTCAATTGAACATTTGACCTTCAAACACAGGACTCGAGAGAGGTGAGTCATAAAAAGATAAACATGAAAGAAAAAAAAGTTTTTCAGTAAGGGCAACCTGTTTACATCCCTATATGGGAAGATGATACTTGTAACTCTTGAGAACTGTATCTTTATTATGACATTTAGAAATGATATACATAGACAGAGGGCATGGGTATAAGTTCACTTTAATGTGATGATAAAAAATCTATTTAAGCATTGAAAAGAGATTGTAATGGGAAAAAAGGAAAGGAGGCAGAAAGGGGGGAAATTACATCAGATGAAGAGGGAAGAAGACATTACAATAGAGGGAAAGAAAGCAGGGAGATGATCATTGTTTGAACTTTACTCTGATTGAATATGGCTCAAATTGGGAATAACATACTCAGGTATAGAAATCTAACTTACCCTATAGGAAGTGGAAGGGGAAAGGGGAGGAAGCAGGAAAGGGTTGGATAGAAGGGAGAGAAGAAGGGAAAGGAAAAGAAAAGAAAGGAAAAAAGGAAAGAAAAAGGAGGGGGCTGATAGAAAGAGGGCAGATTGAGGGAGGTGGTGGTCAAAAGCAAAATTCTAGTGAGGAAGAAAAGGGAGAAAGGAGAGAGAAAAATATAAATAAGAGGGCTGGAATAGGATGGATAGAAAGACACAGAGAGTAATCAAAACTGTGAATGTGAATGAGATGAACGTTCCCAGAAAATGAAGGTGGATAGCAGAATGGATTAAAAACCACAATCCTAGGATATGTTGTTTATAAGAAACACATTTGAAGCAGAGAGATACACTCAGAGGAAAGGTAAAAGACTGGAATACAATATATTATACTTCAGCTGAAGAAAAAAAAAAAGCAGGGATAGCAATCCTGATCACAGACAAAGAAAAACCAAAAATAGATCTCATTAAAAGAGATAAGAAAGTAAACTACAGGGGCAGCTAGGTGGCACAGTGAATAGAGCACCGGCCCTGGAGTCAGAAGGACCTGAGTTCAAATCCAGCCTCAGACACTTGACACACTTACTAGCTGTGTGATTTTGGGCAAGTCACTTAACCCAATTGCCCTCCAAAAAAAGCAAATAACAAAAAGAAAGTAAACTACATCCTTCTAAAAAGCACCATAGAAAATAAAGCCACATCATTACTAAACATATACACACCAAATGGTATATTAGTGAGGGACCTCAACCTCCCCTTCTCACAACTAGATAAATCCAACCACAAAATAAACAATAAAGAAGTTAAGGAAGTGAACAGAATTTTAGGAAAGTTAGATACGGTAGGACTTTGGAGAAAACTGAATGGAGATAGAAATGAATATCCCTCTTTTCTCAGTAGTACATGCACGCACACACACAAAAATGGCCATGTATTAGGGCATAAAAGCCTCACAATACAATGCGGAAAGGCATAAATATTAAATGAATCCATTTCAGATCATGACACAATAAAAATTATATCTAATAAAGGGCAATGGAAAGATAGACTAAATAATCTAATCCTAAAGTATCAGTGGGTCAAAAAGCAAATCATAGAAACAATCAATAACTTCATTCAAGAGAATGAAGGACAGAAAGGGAGGGAAGAAATAGTAGGGGAAAAGGGAAAGAAAAGGGAGGGGGGTGATAGAAGGGAGGGCAGACAATGAGACAACTCATTAAAACTTATGGGATAAGGCGAAAGCAGTTTTTAGGGGAAGTCTAAACTCTCTAAATGCTTACATGAATAAAATAGAGAAAGAGTAGATCAATGAATTGGGCATGCAACTTAAAAAAAAAAAACCACAGGAAAAGAACTAATTAAAAATTCCCAATTAAATGCCAAATTAGAAATTCTGAAAAAACAAGGGAGAGATTAATAAAACTGAAATTAAGAAAATTATTGAACTAACAAATAAAACTAAGAGCAGGTTCTATGAAAAAAAAATAAAATAGATAAACCCTTGGTTAATTTGAGTAAAAAAAGAAAGAAGAAAAAAATTCACAGTATTAAAAGTTAAAATGGTCAATTTACTACCAAAGAAGAAGAAATTAAAACAATAATTAGGTATTTTTCCCAACAGTATACCAATACATTTGGCAATCTTAGTGAAATGGATGAATATTTACAAAAACAAAAATTGCCCAGATTAATAGAAGAGAAAATAAAATACTTAAATAACCCTATTTCAGAAAAAGAAATTGAACAAGTCATCAATGAACTCCCTAAGAAAAAATCTCCAGGTACAGATAGATTTATAAGTGAATTCTATCAAGCATTTAAAGAACAATTAATTTCAACATAATACAAACTATTTGGGAAAATAGGTAAAGAAGGAGTCCTACCAAATTCTTTTCACATTATAAATATGGTACTGATAGCTAAACTGGGAAGAGCCAAAACCGAGAAAGAAAATTATAGACCAATTTCCCCAAAGAATATAGATGAAAAAAATTAACTAAAATATTAGCAAAGAGATTACAGCAACTTATTATGAGGATAATACACAATGATCAGGTAGGATTTATACCAGGAAATCAGGGCTGGTTCAATATTAGGAAAACTGTCAGTATAATTGACCATATCAACAACAAAACTAAAAAGAAATAGGATGATTATCTCAGTAGATGCAGGAAAAAAAAAACAAAACAACTTTTGATAAAATACAACATTCATTCCTCTTAAAAACACTAAAGAATAGAGGAATAAATGGAGTGTGTTCCTTAAAATGATAAATAGCATCAATCTAAAACAATGAGCAAGCATTGTATGCTATGGGGATATGCTAGAAACATTCCCAATGAGATCAGGGTTCAAAAAAAGGATGCTCATTATTACCACTGTTATTCAGTATAGTCCTAGTAATGTTAGCTTTATCAATAAGAGAAGAAAAAGAAATGGAAGGAATTAGAATAGGCAAAAAAGAAGCCAAGCTATCACTCTTTGCAGATGATATGATGGTATACTTAGAGAATCCTAGAGAATCAAGTAAACAACTATTTGAAATAATAGACAACGTTAGCAAATTTGCAATATATAAAATAAAACTACATAAATCATCATCATTTCTATATATTTCTAACAAAGTCCAACAGTAAGAGGTAGAGAGAGAAAGTCCACTTAAAGTTACTGTAGACATAATGAAATATTTGGGAATCTACCTGCCAAGACAAACCCAGGAACTATATGAACACAATTACAAAACACTTTTCACAGAAATTAAGTCAGATCTAAATAATTAGAAAAATATAAGTTACTTATGGGTGGGCTGAGTCAAATAATAAAAATGACAATTCTACCTAAATTAGCTTACTTATTCAGTGCCATATCAATCAAACTACCAAAAATATTTTATAGAGCTAGAAAAAAATAATAGCAAAATTCATCTGGAAGAACAAAAGTTCCAGAAGATCAAGGGAATTAATGAAAAGAAATGCAAGGGAAGGTGACCTAGCCATACCAGATCTTAAGTTGTATTATAAAGCAGCTATCATTAAAACTACTTGGTACTGGCTAAGAAATAGTGTGGTGGGACAGTGGAATAGGTTAGGTACTCAAGACAGAATAATCAATGACTATAGTAATCTACAGTTTGATAAACCCAAAGAATATAGCTTCTGGGACAATAACTCACTATTTGACAAAAACTGTGGTGAAAACTGGAAAATAGTATGGCAGAAACTAGGCATAGACAAACATCTTACACTCTTCACCAAGATAAATTCAAAATGGGCACACAATTTAGATACGAAGGCTGATACTATAAGAGTATCTGGAAGAACAAGGAATAATTTACCTGCCAGATTTATGGAAATTAGAAAAATTTGTGAACAAACAAGAGATAGAGAACATTATGAAATAGAAAATGAATAATTTGATTACATTAAATTGAAACATTTTTTGTAGAAATAAAGTCAGTGCAACCAAGATTAGAAGGGAAACAGAAAACTGGGAAATATTTTTTACAACCAGTGTCTCTGATAAAGGCCTCATTTCTAAAATTTATAGAGAACTGAGTCAAATTTATAACAATACAAGTCATTCCCCAATTGATAAATGGTCAAAGGATATGAACAAGCAATTTTCTGATGAAAAAATTAAAGCTATCCATAGTCATCTAAAAAATGCTCTAAATCACTAGTGATTAGAGAAATGCAAATCAAAACAATTCTGAGGTACCACATCTCACCTATCAGATTGGCTAACATGTCAAAACAAGAAAATGATAAATATTGGAGAAGATGTGGGAAAATTGGAATACTAATGCATTGTTGGTGGAGTGGTGAACTAATCCATCCATGCTGCAGAGCAATTTGGAACTATGCCCAAAAGGCTATAAAAATGTGCATACTCTTTGACCCTGCAATACCACTTCTAGGGCTGTATCCCAAAGAGATCATAAAAGGGGGAAAAGGACCCACATGTACAAAAATAGTAGTAGCTCTTTTTGTGGTGGACAAGAATTAAAAATTGAGGGGATGTCCATCAATTGGGGAATGGCTGAACAAGTTATGGTATATGAATATAATGGAATACTATCATTCCATAAGAAAAGATGCACAGGCTGACTTCAGAAAAACCTGGAAAGACTTACATCAACTGGTGCTGAGTGAAGTGAGCAGAACCAGGAGAGCATTTTACACAGTAACAACACTGTGTGATGACAAACTTTGATAGACTTATCTCTGCTTAGCAAATTAAGTATCTAAGACAGTTCCAAAAGACTTACAATGGAAAATGCAGTCCACATCCAGGAAAAGAAATATGTAGTCTAAATACAGATCCAACATAGGTCCAAGAATTATCCAAGAGCAAGTGCTATGGGTTATTGTATTTAAATAATAAGAACATTTATCTTAGAAAATATTACTAGGGTTGGCTAGGTGGTACAGTGAATAGAGTACCTGCCCTGGAGTCAGGAGGACCTGAGTTCAAATACGGCCTCAGACACTTAACACAAAAACTAACCATGTGACCTTGGGCAAATCACTTAACCCCAATTGCCTTCCAAAAAAAAAAAAAAGAAAATATTACTGTACACATATAAATGAAAAGAAAATCAGCATTTCAGAAGTGTTACATAGGAGATCACTTAATTGGCAGCTGCTTTCTAATATTAATATAGTGTTCCATGCTGTTCTATATTTGTAACCACTTGAATTTCTAAAATGTTTTTTAATGATTGTTTCTTTACTTAGAATTGTTTGTTTCAACATGGAATAAGCAAGCATTGACATATCTGAATAAGCACTGGTGGGAATTTTGAGCTATACTATTCGACCACCCATGGCAAACAGAAGGGGAAAAAAGATATAGAGCTTTTGGTTTGGGGAATGAATTCCATCCATTCCAGTGACATCATCTACCCCATGAGCAAAATGGATGCTTCTGGAGCCACACTCACATAGTCATAATGTGACTCAGCCACCTGGGGGTGGTTTATATAGTTACCAAAACCCTGAGATGGAATTATAGCCTTGGCCTTCATGGTCATCTGTTGTTTATTTAATACAATATTTATAAAACCATTTTCTTTCACGTAGCACATGGTCCTGCGCACATTTCTAAAGCCTTCCCATTTTTGTGCTACCTTCGTCTTTTGTATCCTCCTGCCATCCATAATTTATTATTTTCTCCTTCTCAGGATTGTATTCTCCTTATATTTGCTTCATCATCTTCTTGTCCTTACTCTAACTTTCACTGATTGCTATTTTCTCCTTCAGATGCAGCCTACTTCTTTACTTTTTAAGTTCATTTCACCATTTTCTCATTGTGTTCTATTCTCAGCTTTCCCTTGGTTTGTGTAGCTCTCTAATGGCTGACTGATTGATTGATGATGTTTCGATTATTCAAGTTAGGTTTATTCCAACAAATATTTATTAAACGACTGATATGTAAGTCATTGAATTAAGGACTGGAATAATAGAAAAAATCACAACCCTTAAGTAGCTTACAGACGCATAAATAAAGAGCAGTCTGAGAATGGAGAGAGCATGAGTGCTGGAGAGGATTAGCAAAGGTTTCATAAAGCAGATGGCATCTGAGATGAGCCTTGATGGATGATGATTCCAAAATGTAAAAATAAAGAGGTAATGATTATAGTTAGCATTTTAATGGTGCTATAAGCACTGCAAAACATTTTACATGTATTGTCTCATTTGTCTGTCACAACACTGTGGTCAGTACTATTGTTACCTGAATTTTATAGATAAGAGAAGAGAGGTTAAGTGACTAGTAACCACATCATTAGTAAGTGGTTAGTAAGGCAAGACTTGAACTCAGGTTTTTCTGATAACGAGTCCAGATGGAATGCTGGGTTTGCTTATGACTAAGGCAACAAAGTCCTGGATCAAGTCTTGCCAAGAAAAAAAAAATGTATATGTATGTATCTGTTTATAAATATATTTATGTGTGTATATATGTACATTTCTGTTGAACATATATGTATTTCTGTTAAATATTCTTTTCAATAAGCCACCATAATTAACCAAGTGTTTATTGTGCACTTTTCTTTCTTCCTTTTTATCTATGTCAATAGATAGCTATATAGATATATTTCTGTTGAATATCCGTAACAATAAATCACCATATACAGAGTTATTTGTATTGTGTGCAGAGGGAAATTTATATGGTAATATATAAGCATATATGTATGTGCATAGGTATATTACATATACAGATATGCATATGCATATATACATGTTATATATACATATATATGCATAAATATATGTATATGTGTGCATTTCTGTTGAATATGTGTTTCTGTTAAATATCCTTATCAACAACCCACCATAATTAACCAGATGTTGAGTGTGCACTCTTCTGTCCTCCTTTTATCTATTTATCTATCTATATCTATCCATCTACCTATATCTCTCACCTCTGACTCACAGAGTCTGGAACACACTACACACATCATGGCACAGCATCAGCCTCTGATGGGGGCTATGTGCCAGTTCTGAGGAGTGTGGGACTGATCAGCTACATGGTTTTCAGGAAGTCAATTTACTGTTAGAGCTTGGCATAAAGTCCACTGCCCCTAGGGAGTCTTCTCCATCTTGGACTGGCTCGAGTACCTCCTCCACGGTGAGATGCTACAGGGGGCTAAGTAAACATGTAAGGTTTTTGGGTTTGGGTTTCGGTTTCTATTTGCAGGAATCATCAGATTCCTGAGCCAATCAGACTGTGCCGGACTTTGAGCCAGGAACACCTTAGTTTAAATCTTGCCTCAGACACTAGCTATGTAAGTCTGGGCAATTCACTTAACCTCATATCTACAATTTCATTGTCTGAAAAAACTGGAGATGATAAAAACATATAGAATTCTTGGCAGGACCAGTAATATAATATCTGTGAAGCCCTTTGCAAACCTTAAAGCATCAGAAAAATGCTAGTTGTTGTTGTTGTAGTTGTTGTTATTGTTTCACATTACAAGGGAGCCAAAGAAGAGTCTTAGGGTACACCCATACTTAGAGTAAAGGAGATGGAGTAATAAGTCAGCAAAGAACGCTAAGAAAAAATTGTTGGACAAGTAGCGGGAAAACCAAACAGTGGTCGATGACTTCTTTGCTCTTGTTGAAACATTTCAGTCATGTCTGACTCTTCATGGCTCCATTTGGGGTTTTGTTGTCAACGATATTGGAGTAGTTTGTCATTTCCTTCTTTAGCTCATTTTCCAGATGAAGAAACTGAGGAAAACAAAGGTAAAAAGTGACTTTTTCCCAGAGTCACACAGTCAATAAGCATCGTAGGTTGGATGTGAACTCATGAAGATGCATCTTCCTGATTCCAAGCCCAGTGCTCTATTTGCTGTGCCACCGAGCTGTCTCTTTATTTCAGTATAATGGGTTTCCTTTGTAATTTAATGGACTTTATTTTATGCAATTTAGCATTGTTCTGAGGAGTTCCATAGACTATCAGACTTCCAGAGGAGTGCATTGCAAACAAAAAAATTTAGAACCACTGTTATGGGCAATGAGGTAAAGAACCTTCAGTGTAGGAAATTTTAATATGAAGATTACGGGTTGGAGTTGAGACATAAAGAATGATCCCTGGGAATGAGAAACAACATTAGGGTAAATGACAAATTTTGTTTTGAACATGTTAAGTCTGAATGGCAAAACACTGAAGTGGATATGCAGGCTTTTGAAAATGCTGGTGCGCAGATGGAATAGAGATAAGAGATTCATGAGTTTAAAGCTTAGCGGTAATTTTGTCGAAGCCATGAAAGTAGATGAATATATACACTATTAAAAACTACTATACAACACCATTAGCTTTTCTTAAGACAAATACAGTAGAAATCTATATACACAATTTTATATTAACAGATATGTGTTTCTATAAATATATCTATATGTTATAAGCCATATGGGAAAATTGACCAGTTCACTAATAAATTGGTTCATCTATAGAATGACAGAATAAGAATGCCTAAACATAAAAAGCTTGATTCCATAATCATTAAAATTAATTCTAAAATGAAGATGCCACACTTGGTTATGATACTGAATTTAAAGTTATGAAATATTCTTCTGAATCACTGAGATTTGTTTTAAAATAATGAAATTGCAAAATTATCTTACTTTTGTGAAATGCTTTACATTTTACAAAATATTTTCCTCACAAAACATTGTGAGTTTGGTAGTAACTAGTCTGTTTTAATGAACTGGCAGATTTTTTGTACATCTCTTTCAGAATGTAAGATATTAGAAGCCAAGGTCCATTTCATTTTTCATCTTTGTTCACATGCTAGGCACTTAAATTTGTGAATAAATGGATGAATCCATCTAACAGATAATAAAGCACTTTGAGACCCGCAACTCAGCCATAATTTGAGATCTTGAATAATTTGACTTCATTAAGCTTCACTGGAAAATCTCCAGAGAGTACAACCCTATTGGACTCAAGTTTATGCTTTTCAATCATACTTGGACTTTAAAACAGGAAAAAGTGCATAATTCTGCCATCTAGTGATAATAAAAATAAATGCTGCTAAAGTGACAACCCCAGAGCTAAAACAGACATTCATTCTCTCTCTCTCTCTCTCTCTCTCTCTCTCTCTCTCTTTCTTTTTCCTTTCTATCTCTCCTTCCCTCCAGTTTCGGGAAGTTTCACTGAATGCATTATTAAAGAAAGTGGTCATGGCAGAGATATTTCATTTCTTTATTTTGCATCCCTTCTTGGTCTCTCCTCAACACTGTTATAGGTGCTTTGACATATCATTTAAAAAAGTGAAAAGCACTGAAAGTAATGGTCCAGATGACTTGGATAGCTGAAGCATATGTAAAGGTAATTTTTAATAATCATGTTTTTAGCCTGGTATATCTGGCCTCAAAATATACATATTCTATATTCAAGATCTTCACAAAGTCTTCCTGCATTTAAAACAATTAGTAAAGTTTCCTCACAGTTAAATACCAGGGAAATCACACTTTTAATAGAAAAAAAGTGGGAATGTTAGGAAATAAGTAGGAAATGATATTTATAAGCAAATATTTTGAATTTTTAAATTTCTACATTATATGCCTATATACAGAGTATTCTTATTTAAGTTCATATGACAAATCAAAATGTCTAGCTACATGAGAAAGTAAATTATATCCTGTGGCCAGCAATGTACAGAGAATTTAGAATTTTAAATTCTATTTCCACTATTTTTCTATCAGAAATATTTACCAAGTTATTAAAGCTTAAGCATTTCACAACTCTGTGGTATAACTACTTCACGTGTGGATGAGGTAAAAGCTAAATGCTCTTACTATTTCTCTCCCTCTACCCCTCTCCAATCTTCCTGGGTTTGCCCCCTCTCTGGGATACGCATATACACATCTATGGGTCTCCCTCCATGTCCCCAAGAATGCTTATTCTTCCTCCTTTCTAACTTCTCACATGAGAAAGGAAAGAGATGAGAGCATCTGTAGTCAGTATGAAACACTCATTTGAACTAGTTACAGAAATTTTATTATTTAGGACGGCTATGTTTTTTTTTAGTCAAGGGAAGCCATGAACCTAGAATCTTTTGAATGAAAGTCTGGCAATACAAGGAAATTATTCTCATCATGAAACAAAATTCTAATCTTAGATCAAAAAACAGCTGCAGTTAGAGGGTTTGGTAGTAAAAATCCTAGCAACTGTAATTTTATTTCTAATCCATGAAGTTAATCAAATTGATTTTGTTAACATCTGGCATTTGAGTAAAACAAGTCAAATTTCTCTCTCTACATATAGTTTTCTAGGAAGCTCAGATCTTGCTAAGGGAGACTGTGTAAAGTTTTTTAACAGAGGGCTCAATTCCACCTCTCTTAGGTCAAGCTGTGTCTCTGGGGCCCTGGAATAGTGACAGGGTACCACCTACTGGTATTTCAAGATATCACAACTGATTGAGACAGGGAAAGGAGAAATGACAAGTCAGAAGTTTAGAATGCAGGCATATAGTCAACCCAAAGCACACTTTATCAAAAGAAGATGAAAAAAGTAAAACTTTTCCCTTTTAGCCAACCTGCTAATAGCCAAATTCTCTAGTAAGAATTTCACTTTCAAGCTGTAGGCTTTGGAGGCTGTGGAGGTAACAAGAGCAGCAGCAGAAGTTTCCAAAGCTCCACCACACAGAGATGGTAAGGGAATCTGACATCTGGTAAGAAAGTGATTACAGGGGATCCCCTCTGTGGGCACTGGGTGCAGGACTCACATCATTTGACAATTCTATTGCCCATTACTAGTTCCCAGTCTCTATTCCTGGATAGACAGGAACCCTTACAGTCACAAGGGAGCAGGAAAGTCTAGTACCTGATTGTAGTACTAGGGAAGAAAGAAGCACTAGAGCTTGCAGTCCCGAGACAGCAAGGCCCCTTCCTGGATAAGGATGAGAACACAGAACAAGGGAGTAGTAGACACACCCCTCACATTTTGTAAGCGCCAAGAAACTTAAGATCTCTGGAATTAGTGATGAAAACAGTAGGGTAAAAAAAAAATCTGAAGTTTGGAACAGTGACCTTGCCCTGCCCCAGAGGTGAGGACAACCCAATCATAACTTAAAGTTCAAAGTCAAGAAATAGGCCTTAAAAAAAAAAAAAAGAACAAACAATTAAAAATAACCTGATCATAAAGAGCTACTATGGTGACAGAGAAGCTCAACATGCAAACTCAGAAGACAACAATGTGAAAACATTGAAGCAAAGCTTCAATGACAGAATGCAGATTAGACACAAGCACAATAAGAATTCGTAGAAAATCTTATGGAAGAGATTTTTAAAAAACAAAGCAAAAATGATTTCCAAATCAAATAAGAGCTATATAGGAAAACTGGGAAAAATAAGAGTAATGTAAGAAAATTTTGAAGGGGCAATTAATAGTTTGGTAAAAGAGGAATAAACTAATACTAAAGAAAACAACTTATAAAACAGAATTGGCTAAATGATAAAAGAATAAAAAGTCTAACTGAAGAAAATGATTCCATAAAAAGCAAAATCAGTCAAATGGTAAAGGAAGTGCAAAATCTCACTAAAGAAAAGAATTCCTTAAAAATTAGAATTGGTCAAGTGGAAACTAATAATTTCATGAGACATGAAAAGACAATAAAACAAATGCAAAAGAATAAAAAAATAAAAGAGAATATGAAATATTTCATTGAAAAACAAACAACTGATTTAGAAAATAGACAAGGAGAAATGATTTAAGAATTGTTGGACTATCTAGAAGATATGGTAAGGAAAAAAAAAGGAAAAGAGGCCAGACATCCTATTTCAAGAAATTATAAAGGATAACTGGCTCAATATCTTAGATCCAGAGAGCAAAAAGACATTGAAAGAACCCACCAATCACCTGTAATGGGAATGAGAATCTGAAGATCTCCCCTGCCCCTTAATAGACTTGGAGGGAAGTTTGAAGACCTTCCCTGCTTTGATTTTGACCACTACCTCTCTTCATATTCCAGGTGTAGGGAAGACTAATATCTCTGGTGTGAGGGCTTCCAAGCACTTTTCAGGGCTGCTTTCCATCTTTGGTGTACTCCTGAGTAACCCAACTCTCACCTGTGGCCCCAAGAAGCTGTAGCATGTATAATGACTACACCCTAGTAGATAATTTTGGCAGATGGGCTAAACCAGGTTGGTGGTAAGGAGTCTCAAACCTATTGGTGAGTTAGGAGGGTGTCTACCCCAGTTATGTGAAGAATTCCCACAGTGGAATAGGTGGATGAGAACAATTTGTTCTAACAGAAGTGAAGGCAGCAAAGGTAGGTGAAACACATAAAGCTTGGTTAGACTTCAAAGATGACAAGGTCATCCACTGCATCCCTAGTCTTTGCTAGTCATCTGGATTTTGGTTTTTCCACTGGACTTTGATGTCTCTGGAAGAGAAAATGAGGCCAACAACTTGGGACAACTCTGTCTCATTTAAATCTAATTTATATGTGAGTCAAAAGACATCATCTGCTCAAGTTTACCATTTCTACCTACTTCAAAGTCTTGTGGTGACAGGTAAATGGCAAAGCCTCAGGTACAAATACACTGGAAGCTAACACAGACGGTCCAGGCCATAGGATCATTTTCTCACTGGACTGAAGAAATAGCAGGATTCAGAAGCCCCGAGTCTGAAAAGCTTTTTGTAAAGAATTGCACTGTTCACCTTCTAGCATGAGGAAGTGGCTAGAAAAAGTACCCTAAAAATTGTCTAGTTCACTCAACTCTGGCCTGCTTACTGTGACAGGTAGAGAAGTCACCTTGTGATTAAAAAAAACAACACATGAAAACTTTTACGAAGATGTTTCCATACACCATTGTAACATGGAACATGTGAACAATTATTGACAACTGACATCCAATAGACTTGAAAGATAAATAGCTCTTATTGTGAGAGAACTCAGAAGGCATCACATCTAAATAATAGCCCTAAGTGAAACAAGGCTGGCAAATGTGGGCCAGCTTACTGAAGTCTGAGTTGGATACATGCTTTTTTTGTTTTGTTTTTGTTTTTTCTGGAGTGACCACAGTGATGGGGAAGGATGACTTAGAATGGGGACACACTTGAGGCAAGAAGGTCGAATAGGTGGTTGTTGCAGGTAAGAAGGATCTAACTTATTCTGGCAGTCATGTGAGCATAGAGTAAGGGACAAATGTAGAAGATGGTGTTGAGACAAAATTTGGCCATTGACTGGATTTGTAGGTTGATTAAGAGTGATGAGTTGAGTATGGCATTGAGTTTGTGAACCCAAGTGAATGGAATAATGAGGATATTCTCCACAGAAATAGGGAAGTTTGGAAGAAGGATGGATTTGGTGGAAAAGATAATACTGTGAGATCAGATTGCAGATACCAGCCCATCCATGGTTTTCAATACTGTGCAACTCACTTTATCTCACCCACTGTGAGAAGATGGATTCAGGGTTCTGACTTATTTTTCACCCATCAGTACTTTGTTGATATCAGGAGTAAGGGATGGTCATGCAGGGTGGTGGGGGCCACTTTCCCAATGCCATTTCTCTAACTTGCTGTGAGTACCTAACAGTTAAGATATTGTTGCCTTGCTCAGAAGCAGAAGGGAAGTGATGGCTTGGGGGAATTGGGTAAATTAGGAAAGATGTGATTTGTGGAGACAAATTTGAAGATTGTTTATCAAGAAAGGTGGGATTTGACACATCTTCCCAACTTCTCATTAATCATTCTTTCCTTGGGGTGTGACCACAACCACTTGGGAGGTCATTGAGTTAAAGTACTAAGAAAAACTGTTAAATGAGAGTTAAAAGTACAGACTTGTGTAAGAGTTGGGGTGGGAAAAGGATGGAGGCCAAAATAAGAATCACTTTGAGACCTGTGTGAAGTATATTATTCTCTTCCCTTCCCTCTCTTCCCCTTCCTTTATTCAAACTCTTTTGCATTGCTAGAATTTCTTCATTCTTTTCCTCTTCTGAACAACAACTCTCTGTGTCTCTGTATATGTATATGTCATTGTCTCTCTGTCTCCGTCTTTCTGTTTCTCCCTCCCTCCTTTCTTCTCCCATCCTTAGACTTCCTGTTTCTGCTGACTTGACTCTGAAACATACTTCATCCAATTCTCCCCACGTTTCTGTGAATTCCTCTTATGTTGCTTCTTAGAATGCACTAACATGCCATGACATCGCTATGCCAGAATTTGTTCAGTCATTCGTCAGTCAGTGAACGCCTGCTCGGATTCCTTTTTTCTACTACAAAAAGATGTTGCTATAAATATATTGGCAAATAAGAGGTATTTTTTTCTTAATTTCCCAATAGTGGGCTCTGGACAAAAGGGCAATTTATTTTTTAATGCCTACATAAATGCTAGGCATTTATCCCAGGGAGGTCAATGATAAATAGAAAATCCTATATACACCAAAATATTGATCACAAAACTTTTTTTTGGAATTGCAAGAAACAGGAAGCAAAGTAGATGTCTATCACTTGAGAAAGTGCTAAATGGGCTGTCATATATGAATGTGATGAATTATTACTGTTCTATAAGAAAATATGAACATAATGGAAACAGAGAAATATGGGGAGACTTGTTATTTGTCCTTTGTTCTCAAAGAGGATTATAGTATCGGAGAGGTGATGCGATGATATGCAAGTGAACTGAATATAAGTGAGGGAGGGCTGTGCAAAGTCACTAGCCCCCCTTTCTCCTCTGGAGTCATCTGGTCCAGTGGCTCAGTATACATCATGGCAACTGAAGATGGCCCAGGATGCAGTGGGGGACCTGGAAAGTCGTATATGAACTGAAGCAAAATAAAGAAAGCAGAGACAGGAAAACACTAGACACAAAGGCTGCAAAAAATGCAGCTGGAAAGAACAACAACACAAAAAAATCAAAATGAAAGCTAAAAAAAATTCTAAAGATCAAACTTGTCCCTAAAAAAGAGATATAAGAAGTCATCTCCTCCCTTCTTTTGAGGCAGTATGGATGTCTATGGGTGTGCAAATTGCTTATAATGCCAGACTTTTTTTTTGATGTTTTGGTAGTTTTTGCTGAACTCTTTCTCCCTTTCTCTCATTTATTGTTATATAGGATGACTTTCTGAGAGGAGTAATGGGAAGGAATATATTGGGAAATATAAGGAATGTCAAAAAAGGTATAAATAAAATTTTATTTTAAAATGGGAAAAAGTACAGTCTATGCTATTTTATCAGAGAGAGAGAGTCAAAGACAGAGCAACCCTACAACTCAGAAAGCCCTAGGTTCAAGTCTGGCCTCTATCACTTATTAACTGAGTGACTGTTGGAAAGTCACTTAATCTTGAAATGTTCTAGGTAACTCTAAATCCACGTAGCAGAGAAGTTGCCAGTATGCATTGCTAGGGAGAATTTCTTTATTAGATTTCCCCCATGAAATTGGCCACACGTACATACACAGTATTAGTAAAATATTTTAGTCCTGATGGTATCTCAGTGAAACTCTGGCAAGGAAGGTGTACCAATACCAGATTCAATGAGTTGGGAGAAAGGCTCATATTTTTTCTGAAGGTACTAACATGACTGGAGGCAATAACAGAAGGAGAGAATGAAGGAAACCTCTAGGGTAGTATTCTTGGGTTTCAGTGGCAGAACTTTTTCTCAGCCTTTCCATGGTGCTCTTCATAATAATAATTTCTTTAAAATAATAATTCCTGTTATTTGTATAAATTTAAGCAGTCTATATCCATCACCTCACTTAATCTTAAGAGGTAAAATACCACAGGGATTCATGCCCCCATTTTACAGAAGAGCAAAGAAAGGCTGAGAGAAGACAAACACTTCACCCAGAGTCACACAGACAGACACTAACTTGCCGTGGTACAATTTAAATAGGTCTCTTCCTGACTTCAAAATCCGGCATCCAGAGTCACTGCACCACACTACTCCTCTTTATTTGTGGGCTTCATTTGCCTTTTCAACTGTGTGTTTCCCAATGGTTGGTTCTCAAGGGAAAAGAAAACACACACATACACATAAAAACACACTCAAGGGCACCAAGGATGGTAAGACGCAAAACAAAACAAAACCTTTTGTTTCTATTAACATTTATTCAGACCCAATCCCCATCTTTACCACAAGCCAGTAAAGCGATAACACGTGTCCTGATTCTTGGTTTGCCCTTTAGCTTACGAAGATCCCTATGTTGCTAGGACACCATTGGCTCTGTGTTTATTGAACTAAAGAACCTTAAGTGGGCATCAGCTAACTTACACAATATGTAGCCTCAGAGTCTCTCAGATTAGAGCTGAAAGGGACCTTAAAAGTCACCTAGTCCAATACCTTTCTTTTACAGCTAAGAAAATCTGGAGAAATTAAATGAAGTGCCTACAGGTAGTTAAAAGTAGAACAGAGAGTCTGTCAACTCAAATCCAGTAGTTTTCCCATTAGTCCAGCCTGTGCATTTAACAGATGCATAAATTAGCAATAAAAGATAATAAACACCTTGTCCTAGATCATAGAAATGGGAAGTACCAAAGGTAAGTCTTGTCTAGCACTAAGGCTAACCAGGTTTGCTAGGCTGAAGCAGTCAAGGGTAGCAACTTTCCCCAGTACCAGTCCTTTACCTGCCCCTGGGTTCATTGCTCTGGGTTTACTTTCTCTTCAAAAGGAGAAGCAGGCTCCCTCCCACCACTTTGTTTTCACCACTAAGTCATATTCCAGAGATATAATTTGTCTTTTGCTCTAGCCTTTAAGGTACTCTCAGGGGGGGTGGGTGGGGCAGGGGAGGGAAGGACAGGAAAAGAGGAAGTAAAAAAGCACATAGAGTACAAACATGAATCACAAATTGAATTTATTCCTCATAGGATAGAACACTAAGCAATAAAAAAATAATAAAAGCAATTGAGAGGACAGTATTCAAACCTCCTCCTTGGGACATTTGCAACAGAGATGTCCATTAGCAATGTTATATTGGACCTCTACTGAGTGCAGTCCAGTCAATGCCAAATGAACTTTCTTCCCTAGAGTCCCTCTTGCTAAGGGCCACTCTATTGCTCTTGGCATATCTATCATTCATTGCCACTCTTTCTGCCTCAGCTTCTGTGGTAACCAACATTCTGTTCAGGTGGGTAGAAAGGATAAAATAACAGCTGTCATTCAAGATCTCACAAAGCCTTAAACCAAAAGAAAGATGATATAAACATGGGGTGACTGCATCCCAGACACAGACTTGCTCAGGAGGCCATGAGCTGATGAATTGGGATTTAGTGGAAGATCCCACCCCCAACCTTTCTAGAGCTCATAAACATTCTTAAACATTAAGTTCAGCAGGAAGAAGAAGCCTTAAAAGGTATGTATCACCCCTTTAGTACATCCACAGACATATTCATCAATCAATAAAAGAGTCATCGTGGTTTATAGGAAGCAGTCAGAGAATATCTGTACCTGTTCTGATGGCCAGGATGGGGAAAGGACATCTCTAGCATTCATCCTTGAGGGGACATGGCTACAGGATAACTTGCACCTTTAGTCAATTGGTTGAAATAAGTGAATTGACATTTTGTGACTAGCAAACTGATTGTTCTAGTTGCTGTAAATGTATTT
>CM053581.1:128941534-128957963 GCA_028627135.1 Pseudochirops cupreus | reverse complement strand
TGGGAACTCTGGAATATGGCTATAACATTCCTAGGAGTTTTCTTTTGGGGATCTTTTTCTAGAGGTGATGGTGAATTCTTTCAATTTCTATTTTGCCCTCTGGTTCTAAAATATCTGGGCAATTTTCCTTGAGAATTTCTTGAGGGATGATTTTTAGGTTATTTTTTTGAGCATAGCTTTCAGGTAGTCCAATAATTTTAAAATTGTCTCTCCTGGATCTATTTTCCAGGTCAGTGGTTTTTTCTATGAGATATTTCATATTGCCTTCTATTTTTTCATTTGTTTGTTTCTGTTTTTTATTCTTGATTTTTATCTTGATTTCTCATAAAGTCATTCACTTCCATTTGCTCCAATCTAATTCTGAAGGAATTATTCTCTTCAGTGAGCTTTTGAGATTCTTTTTCCATCTGAAAAATTCAGTTTTTGAAGGCATTCTTCTCCTCATTGGCTTTTTGGGCCTCTTTTGCCACTTGAGTTAGTCTATTTTTTAAGGTGTTATTTTCTTCAGTCAGGTTGTCGACTCTCTTTTTATGATTTTCTTGCATCATTTTCATTTCTCTTGCCAATTTTTCCTCCACTTCTCTTATTTAGTTTTCAAAATCCTTCTTAAGCTCCTCTATGTCCTGTAATCAATTCATATTTTTCTTGGAAGCTTTTGGTGCAGGAGTTCTGACTGTGTTGTCTTCCTGCCATTTCATGCTTTGATCTTTTTTGTCCCCAAAAACAGAATCTAAAGTTGGATTGCTGTGCTTGCTTTGCTTCCTTTGCCTGTTCATGCTGCCAGTCAATTAACTTGACTTTTGAGCTCTTTGCCACAGTAGAACTCTGCTTCCAGAGTGGAGAGCTTTGTCCCAAATTGGTGGGGTTTTCACAGCTGCTGGAGCTATTAGGAGGGTACCATCTCTATAGCCCTCACCAGCTTTGGCTCACTGATCACACACCTCAGGACCACCACCCAAGACTGCTATCCCGATCCAGTTAAGGTAAGAGCACTTAGCCTCTGAATGGTTACTTGGCCCCCCTTCAATCTTCAGGCTGGGAATTCTGAAGCAGCCACATGGAGGTGGCTGCAGGGATGCTGCTTCCACACCTTCTGGCTCTGGGGGCAGAGGGCCAGACCTGCTCCTCCGTCTCCTCCAAATTCAGCCAAGTTCCACTGACCTTTCATTTTGTCTTTGGCATTTATGGGTTGATAATTCTGGAAACCACCACAGCGGCTGGTGTTCTACTCTCTCCCGAATACTCCAGCAGTGCTGGTCAGGCCACCCTGGGGCTAAAACTTTGGATTCAAATGGGGCAGGGCGCAGCTCCCAGCATGCTGTGATGAACCCTTTCTGTCTGCCTACAGTGCTGCCTTCAGCAGGAGATTTGTTTCTCTGTCACTTTGAGGGTTCTGGAGCTATAAAATTTGTTTAGAATCATATTTTATAGGTATCTGAGGTGGTTATGGGGGGAGCCACAGAGTTTTCCTGCTTTTATGCCACCATCTTGACCTGGAATATTAATTTCTAATGATGGAAGTAGAACACTAGTAGGTAATGGTGAGATGTAATGTATGACTGTGTGTGGCTGAGGTGGAGTGAAAGAGGACTTGAGTTTAAATCTGACATGTGATGATTACTGGTTATATAACTATTGACAAGTCACTTAAACCTCAGTTTTCTCATCTATAAAATGAGGTTGTTATACTACATGACTTTCGAGGTCATTTCATTTCTAAATCTGTGATTCTGTGTTTTGTTCAATATAAGCCAATTAGAAATGTTGGTAGGAAAATACATATTTATTTAGTCACTCACATTCTGTGCTTTTTAATTTTCTCTTAAACATTCTCCACCAGAGTTGGAAATCTGCCTTCCATAGCCTGGTGAAAGGTGTAGTCAAAATGGTGACATTTTGGAATTTGTTGAAATACCTGAAAACACACCCCAGGATTTTTATTAGGATAATAAACTGGACTTATGTCCTATAAGTCCTGACTTGTAGGAAAAGAAGAGCCTAAATGAGTTACTTCCCTTCCTTTTTTTCTTGGGAAGTACCTGAGAGGCTTGGTTTAAATGTCTTCAGTATTGAAAAATCTTGTTTATCAAGGTTCCCAAATAAGATCCCCTTTGTAAAAAAACAATTCCTCATCCCCATTTTAGGATTCTGACCTTCCAGGAAAACCAAATTATTACCTGACTGGGGGACAGATGACTTCCTGTTTTCCTGATGTCTTTTATATTGAGAGAGGAGTTCTCTTTGCATAAGACCACCTAGGAACTCATTTGACAGTTCTAAAGACCACCCAACTTTGATCCTTGAAGCCCTAGGGTTTTCTGGCACACTCCACTTCAATGCCCCACCAGTTAAACCCCCAGCCAAGACAGCTTAACAATGTCATAGGATATGGAAGCATTAAGCAACATTTCCTGGGGACCAACAAACCAGGACAGTTGAGTGAAGTCAAGGTTGGGTAAAAATTTGTCCTTCCTCCCCCCCACCCTCCATTACACAGAGAGAGTCTTTATTCATAGATAAAGGGAGTGATCACATAAGTGGCATGATACATAAGGGGCTAGAGAGGTCGTCTCCCCCACTGATGCCTGAAAATTCATTCATTTTTTCATTCATGTTCATTCTTGCTCCCTTCCTGGGGTCCTCTTTTAGTTAAAATGCAAATATTCCTGGCAGAAACAACTTGGAAGCATAATCATTTTTCACCACCACCATCATGCACATTCAATAAGCTAAGGCATGTGCCCTGGCTAAAGAGAAATCTTGAACTAAAAGCCAGGAAAATGAGAATACTTCTTTAGAAATTTACTAATTAGGATCAAGTTTGTTATTCTGAGATCAACTTTGAACATTTATTTATTTGTTTGTTTTTGTTTGACCTGAAATTGGGTAATAAGCTTCTGGAGGGCAGAGACTGTTTTATTTCACTTTGGAATTTCCAACAAGCATGGTGCACAATGAACATAAGAGGCACTTAATGAATGTTTATTGCACTGAATTAATTAATTTTACAATCATTCCTTGGGGGCCAATAAAGAAAACTGCACTTGAATTTCGTAAGTATGAGGCAAATGCACATTTCTCAAATTCTTTTAGTTGCTGATAGTCTTGGTCAGTATTTTTTAGACATTTATTTAAACCAAAAAGACCATGTGTATAGGGTCTATAGTATTGGGCTTGGTTTCAGGAAGACATGGGTTTAAATTCTACCTCTGACATTTACTAGCTGTGTGTTTCAGGGCAAGTCACATAACCTCTGTTTGCCTCATGCAATTCCCTGTGACTTAGCTACTAAGACATGGACCAACTAGGATTTAATTTGATGGTTCCTTTGGAAAGTCCCCAATTCATACAATAGCACAGATTTTTCCTGTACTTACTTAAGTTAACAAATTATTATTGTGTGGAGTATCATAGCCAAAACATTCAATACCAGATGATTGTTGATGAATCTCTCTGTACATAGGCTGATCCTTGGACAGCTGACACAATCTGCTGCTATCGTTATCCTTAAACACTTCCTAACTTGGTATAATCTTTCAGAGCCTATGCTTTGCTAGTATAGTCAGCCTTTGAGGACCCAGGGTCATGTGTGTGTGTGTGTGTGTGTGTGTGTGTGTGTGTGTGTGTGTGTGTATGTATGTGTGTGTGTGTATGTGTAAAGAAGAAAAAGAAAAGATTCATTTTCACAAATACTGTAGGTAGTTAATAAATGAATCATCAAGTCACTAACCTCTGAGATTATCCAGCCCATAAATTCTGTATCTGAATAGAAATACCCTTTACCACATCCACACAAAGTGGTCATCTGGAGATGTCTTTTCTGGAGAATTTTTAAGAATGGCAAACTCACTACTCCTAAGGCAGTCCATTTTATTTTGGGAAAGCTCTGTTAGCAAGATATTCTTTGTATCAAAGCAGAAACCTGTTTCTCTCCTACTTCTGTTCATCATTCCTACTTCTGTTGTCTAAGACCAAGAAGAAGACTAATCCCTCTTGCACATGAGAGCCCTTTGATAACTTGAAGAGATATATCATCCTGCGACCCCAACATTGAATCTTTTTTTGAATGTGAAACATTCTGAATTCTGATCTTTCTTTGACCTAGTTTTTGGTCCTTGAATTATTCTATATAGTCTTTTCTGGGCATGCTTCAATTCATCAATTCCCTTTCTAAACTATCATGGTCAAAATTGAGGACAACTCTCACTTTTTTGGGAGAAGTCTAGTATTGGAAAAACGTACCTTTGCCACTCTTAGCATCTATCCTCAACTCTACCCTCTCCCTTGTAGTCATCATCAATGCCAGGTCTTGTCAAGTCTACCTCCAAATCATCACTTATATCTGTTTTCTCTACGTTCACTCTAGTTCAGGGTCTCAATATAGTTTATTTTACTATTGCAGTTGTCTCCTCATTGCTTTTCCCCTTCTTTCTGATATATGCTCATATGTCTGCCAAAATTAATTTCAAGTAAAGGTTTGACCATATCATTACCCCTACTCAAAAAGTCTAGTTGTAGTAGATCAAAGTACTCAAATCATCTAAATTCTTCTAGTCTTGGTTTTCTTATCTGTCAAATGAGGATGTCAGACTTGATGACTTTCAAAGTTCTTCTGACCACAAAATCTACTATCCTATGACTCTTGCCTGTTAGAATCCTTTCAATTTAAATGCCTTTAAATTTTACTTCAGGTACTGCTTTGAAGTGTAGTCTTCTCTTACAACCACTCCCACCCCACATGTGTTAGTCCTCTTATAAATTACCTTGCATTTACTCATCTTTGTGCCTGTTATATTTCCCTAATAGAATGTCAACTCTATGGGATCTGAAACTGCTTCAGTTTTGTCTTTGTGTCTCCAATGCCTTACACATTGTAGGTACTTAAGTAATGTTGATTTGAATGAACTTTGTCAGACAGAATATAAATATAATAAGATTGAGGAAATTTTTATAATTTCCATAGATCACTCAATCAGCAAGTGTCTGAGCTGGACCTCTGACTCTAAGATAAGTATTCTTTCCCTTTCTCAATACCATCTGTGTGAATAGATATTCACATGCTTTCTGACAAAACCATTGACTCAAACATACCTCATGGAATCCAACCCTCTTCTCTGCACCATCCATCCTGAAGTTATAGACATGAATGGTAAAGAAACATCCTAACCCCTAGCATCACCCTTAGGGATGTGCCCATAAGAGGCAAAGAAAGTCTTCCTTATTTGCTTTAAATAGAACCTCATAATGATGCTCAGCACACCAGTGTAGTAAAAAGTAATGGAGATCAAATTACCAATTCACCCCATAGTAGTAGGCAGCAAATGAACCAGGCTGCCCTCGGACTTCCAGGGTATTGGACCTACTGCCAGAGTTTTATCTATTCCATTTTAGCTAAGTGAAAAAGAAAATTGGGCCCACCAGCTAGCCAAGGAGAATGAAAAAAATTAAAATTGGCCAGCTGCCATAGGGATCAGTAGGTTTGTTCAAGTCAAACCATATGGGATGCTCTGTTCTACCTGGTCATTGTATGTTAGCTGCCAGAGCTGTCATGTGCTGTGACATGTCATAAAGTGCACATTAGCATTAGGAATGTAGGGTTTGGAAACCATGAGGGTGGAGGCAGTGGTTAGCCCAGTATTCATTTCTGTTTTTGTACAGTTATCACTCCATTGTGCAGTGAAGAGTGACTCTGCGTGTACTGTAGGAACTGCTCCTCAGATGTCAAGGCTTCTTTCTCTTTCTCTGGAGATGAACTTTGTCACTTGATTAAGTGACAAACCCCTGAGCAGTATGCCGTAGAAAATAGTTTTGAGTGGGCAATATGGAGAAAGGAGGCTTAAAATGTGGTTGACATTGATATTACAAGATGATTTCTAATTTATTGGTTTATTTGACTCATAAAATTGTGTCCTTTTCCCCTGGGACCTCGGAGAAAGTTTAAAATGTTTTAAAGCATCTATTTCAAGTGACAACAACATATTAAGACCATTCAAACTCATGTGAGAAAATAAGGCAGTATAATGACTGCTAGAAAATAGCATCAGAGCAGAGATAGATGGAAGCTGGGAGTAAGAGCATTTTACTGGAATTATGAGCCTTCTTTGTACAAGTCATAGCAAGACCTATCCTTTAATTTACAACTACAAAATGGGAATAATAATTAAAAAAAACCCAAAACTAGCATTGGATAGAACTTTTAAATTTACATGGAACATTACACACATTATTTCATTTAAACCTCAGAACATCCCTATGAGGTAGCTGTTATCATTCTACTTTACAGATAATGAAATTGTGCTTCAGAGAACTTAAGCACGTCTCCCAGGCTTGGGACTTAATATCAGAGGTGGGATTAGAAAACAGATTTTCCTAGCTCCAAGTCTGGCACTCTGTCTACTCCTTTATGCTGGTGCTCTGATGAAGATTATAGAACCATCAGACTAAAGTCGTATCAATGGTTACATAATCTAATTCATTTCACTGAAGATACTTCTGTCTATATTTCTGCCACCCACATGGATAGAGCTCTGGATCTAGAGTCAGAAAGATCTGAGTTCAGATGTGACCTTGGAAACTTACTAGTCAGTTATTTGCCACCTACCTCAGTTTTCTCAACTCTAAAATGGGGTTAATAATAGCACTTACTTCACAGGGTTGTAATGAGGGTCAAATGAGAAAATATTTGTGAAATGCTTAGCATAATTCTGGCGCTGTGTAAGTGCTTAGTAAAGGTTTGCTTTCTTTCCTCCATTATCCTCCCCTGTCTCTAAGATTTAATCAGATACAACTTTCAAATTCATTATGGCTCATCTCCATGGACATATGAGTAGGGGGCGAGAGACACCAAGAATATCCAGTGTTTCAACTTTTTATACACATGATTTATTGAATCATTAGCACTGTAGCTTTAATGAAGTGCCTAGATTTTATTTTAATCATCCCTTTATATCTTTTAATAAACTCTTGCTCCAGAACCCTATCATGGGGTAGGAGTGACTTTCTATTCTCAAAGGTTATGACGCTGGAGCACAAGTTATGGTGGATTATAGCAATATGGAAGGATTTCAGGTAAGGACTCCATTATGGCCCATGTACTTGCTGGCCAAGGACCAGTCTTATTGAATTTGGGAAAGCTCAATCCCAGGCTAAAATTCTAGAAGACCACCTGTTACACTGTGAAGAGGTTGGAATTTGGTCTCCATGGAAGAAATGACCACTTGGATGAGGTCATGAATCTTGGTGCTTTTGAAGTATCTCTCTCAAAACTTAACCTAGTGCTCTCTGCACCCAGGGCAGTGGCTTAATAATATATGTTGCTGCTGAATGTATAGCAAACACTAAAGAAATGCTTAATTAGGGAGTGGGCATGGATATTTATATTATTCATTTAGAACCCTGAAGCAGCAAACCTTAGAGGATCATGTAAACTCACAAAATTCTCGAGTCTCAGTTTGGGAAGAGGCTTCTAAGGCTTTTAACCCAATTCATTATTAAATTAAAGTTTCCTCTATAAGTGGTCATTCAGCCTCTGCTTGAAGGCTTCTAGGAATGGATGCAAAATATACTACCTCCCAAGGCAGTCTGTTCCACTATTGGAGAGCTCTGATTATTAGGAAATTTTCCCTTATATAAATCATCAATTGACCTCTTTTCAGCTTTTACTCAATGTTCTTGGTTCTGCCTTCAATGGCCAAGCGTATGGGGTCTGATCTCTTTTCCATAAGATCATAGAATTAGAACTGGAAGGGAACTTAGAAGCCATGGTTCCAATACTCTCATTCTATAGGTAAGGGGACTGAGGCAAGGAGTGGTTAAATGACTTAAGCTACGTCATTTAGCTAGTAAGTGTCTGAGGTGGATTTGAACCTAGGTCTTTCTGACTCCCAAGTCTAGTACTTCCTGCACTACTCTACCTTTTTTCATAATTGACCAGATCCTTAAAGATGGTTCCTATCTCCTTCATAAGTCATCTCTTCCCCAAGCTAAACATTCAGTACCTTCAACTATTCCTTATATTACTTATATTAATTAAAGACCCTTCTCTGTCCTGGACACCTTCCTCTAGATGCTCTCCAATTTATCATCTTTCCACAAGTCATCTTGACTTTTGTCCTGCCACTGGCTTCCAATGACTCTGGCAGAGAGAGCGAGACTGAAAACATTGTGCAATCTGCCTCACTTAAATCCAGTTCACCAGCAAGTCCAGACATCACTCCATGATATCATTGAACCTCTTTGAGAACAAAGGATGAACATCAACAACCTATCAGTGTCTTTCCTAAAGGATGATATGAATAGTTGAATGCAATACCATAGAAGTTGTTTAACAAGACATTTGAAGTGATTGCTTTAGGACATACTATTTTTTAAGCCAAGTCCTCTGGTTTCTTTCCACTATACCACTATATGTTTCTTTTAGATGCTCCTTACTAAAATAAGGCACAATTGATAATTGCGTAATATTAATGATAATAGTCAAAGGAGTATGAACCTTGAGTCAGAGGACGTAGCTTCTAATCTCATCTCTGATTCTTATTACATGCGTGACCTGTAGAACTTCTTTTCTTCCTCTACAAAATGAATGTCTTGGAGTAGGTGATCTCTGAGGTCTCTTCCCAACCTGGATCTGGATCCAACAATTTTGAACTATTATCTCATTTTACTTATAAAACATTGATCCATTTTAGAAATGGAAAAATTGGGTCATAGAGAATCATCAGAAGTATAGGTAGGCAAGTGGGTATACTGAGCCAGGAGTGATTTGTAGAAAACTGTGTGACTAGGAGGAGATATAACAGATGATTGGAAAAGAGGAAATGTGATAACTTTGAAAAAGAAAGAGAAAAATAATGTAATATGTTGTGCAACCTATAAACCAATGAACTTGACTTCAATCCCTGGGGAAATTTTAGAGCTTATTATTAAAAATATTACTAGCGAACATCTAGAAAAGGAAGCAGGGAATCACAAAGATTTATCAAGAAGAGGTGATACCACACTAATTTTACTTCCTTTTTTGATAAGTCTACTAGTTTGGTAGGTCAGGGAAATGACATAGATGTTGTTCACCTAGATTGTAGCAAAGCACTTGATAAAAACTCTAATGCTGTTCTCTTAGAAAATGCAAAGGTATAGAGTCCAGTGTCTTTAGGAAAGGCACCGATAGGTTGTTGATGCTCATCCTTTGTTCTCAAAGAGGTTTGATGACATCATGGAGTGATGTCTGGACTTGCTGGTGAACTGGATTTAAGTGAGGCAGATTGCACAATGTTTTCAGACTCGCCCTCTCTGCCAGAGTCATTGGAGGCCAGTGGCAGGACAAAAGTCAAGATAACTTGTAGAAAGATGATACATTGGAGAGCATCTAGAGGAAGGTGACCAGGACAGAGAAGGATCTTTAATTAATATAAGTAATATAAGGAATAGTTGAAGGTACTGAATGTTTAGCTTGGTGAATAGATGATTTGTGAATGACTGATTCAGTCAAAGAGCCACACTTGAGGACCTAGAGCAGTAGTTCTCAACCTTCCTAATGCTGCAACCCTTTAATACTCATATGTGGGCATATCTGCATGTGGGCGGACCTGCCTAGAGACGGATAGAGGAGTGGTGTCTCAGTTCCTAAGACCATCGGAAATATGTGTTTTCTGATGGTCTTAGGTGACCCCTGTGAAAGGGTCATTTGACCCCCAAAGGGATCGCAACCCACAGATTGAGAACTGCTGACCTAGAGGAACATAGGTGGCCTTGAGGTAGCAGGTTCCCCATCCCTGCAAGACAGTATAATTAGATCAATTTGGACATGGCTGGATGACTAGACCCCAAAGAAGTCAATATTTTGGAAGTATGTCTCTAGTAGAATACCCAAGGGGTCTATGTTTGGCCCTGTGTTGTTTAACCTTCTTGTCAGTGATTTGGAAATTTGCAGATGTCACAAATATGAGAGGGATAAGTAATGGACTGGATGATAGCATCTAGATCCAAAACAATCTTGAAAGTGAGAACATGGGGTTGAGTCAAAGAACATGAAATTTGATAGGTAAATATAAAGTCTTTTTATTACTTTCATTAAAAAAATAACTTCATAAATTTAAGATGCAGCAAGAATGGTTAGACTGAGTTTTGTCTGGACATCTGAAAAGTATTTGTGGATTTTATTGGCCTGCAAGCTCATTATGAGCCAAGACTGTGATATGGCAGAAAAAAAAAATCTAATGCAATTTGAGACTGTACTAGGGGAGGCCTATAGAATGAGAAGGTGTCAATTCTATTGTCTTCTGTCCCGGTCAGACAAACCTCAGGATTATGACTTTAGGTTATGAGTGATGCATTTTAAAAAGACATTAATAAGTTACTTTGAATCCAGATGGGGGAAGGTAAGGTATGGCAGTTTAAAAGGCCTCAAATTCATGCCATATTAGGATAGTTGGGCATGATACTTGGGAAGAGAGAAGACTGATGGGAGTGGGGTGGGGGTGTTAACTATCATGAAGTATTTAGAGGATTTTCAGAAGAGATTAGACTTTTGCTTGACTTGAGAGGGTCATCTGTAAAAAATGGTTAGAAGTTGCAAAGAGGCAAATTTTGGTTCCATATTTAAAACAAACAAATAAATAAAAAGACTCCCTAAGTATTCCACAAATATAATTGACTTTCTTAAGAGGAAAGGAAGTTTTACCTCAGGAAATCTTCAAGCAAAGGTTGCATGACAATTTTTCTGTCATGTTATACAGAGAAATCTTTTTAAAGCATATGCTGGACTAGATGGTCACTGAGATTCTTTGATTCTGGGAAATAGTCATGTAGTGTGCAAACCACTGGGGCTGAAGGAGGGGCGGGTGTGAGCAACAAGGTTCATTTTTAATATTTCTTTTTATAAACATGCACATTTTATTTTTAATTTTTAACATTCATTTTTTTTAAAATTTGAGTTTCAAATTCTCTCCTTCCCTCCAGCCCTTCCCCCGCCCATTGAGAAGGCAAGCAGTATGATACCCATTATACATGTGAAATCATTCAAAACATTTCTATATTGGGCATGTTGCAAAAACAAGCAAGAAAAATAAAATGGAAAAAGTATGCTTCAATTTGCACTCAGATTTCAAATACACACATTTTAAATGGCAAAGTATTCTGTTTTTTTTTAGTATGTATCTTTAAAAGAAAAAACCCTAATCAAATTATAGGTGTTAAGGTTATAGATCCAAGCCCCAGTGGACAGTAACACAGGGTTGTCATTTTCAAATGTTGCCTAGGGCACATACATGCCTTATCCTGCCTCTACCACAGGGGATTAAGTGACTTGCCCAAGGTTACAGACAGTTGGAGAGATGACAAAAGGTCTTCCTGTTTCCTGTCTAGTGATGTTTCCTGCTGGCTTGTTGATAAGCAACCTCTTCAAAACACTGCAATTGTATGCTTACTCAGTGTTATGACTTAAAAAATAGACCCAGGTCCTTGTGAGACCATCTGCAAGATAATATCCAAACCCACCTGAAGTCTAATAGATTAACTCTAATATAATATGCTTTCCTTCTTATGCAAATAGATCACTACTAATCTGTTTTTACTTGTAGAAATGTGAATGGTGGTAGGATAGTACTAAGTATAACTCAGTCATCTTTTTGTCAAGAATGTCAAGATGGCAGCATGGTCTGTGGTATTGGACCTAAGCTTCCTCTTCTTCTACACAGAGATTCTGACCAATATATAGAGTCATATAGGCTTTTAGGTCACTTCTCAGAAGAAAATTTTGGTTTAATGCATTAGCAAAGGGTTTAGAAATCAGTATAGGGAGACTAAGTGCAGGGTTATAAATTTAAACTGTACTTTAAGCACATTTCTTTTAGGTCTTTAAGTGAAAGCAATAGAAGGGTTTAAGGGAATTAGTCCTAAAAACCTAGGATCTAATCACAAAAAATGATGTTAAACTAAATCAGACCTGAACAACTTGGCAGTAGGTATAGACCAAAATTAAAATAGGCTAAACTTCTTCCAGCCACAGATAGCTTAGACTAGAGACATACTGATGATAGTTGGTTGCCACAGGTCACATGACAAACAGGAGAGTGAGAAGTAGCAACCCTACTTTTTTCATGGGCTGCCCAAAATCCTTTGGCCAGTTGTAAGCACCCAGGCGGTATGTTGGGAAGTCCTGAGCTAAATGGTAAGAAATAGCCAGGTCATGATATTCCTTCATGAGGTAAATATGCCAAGCATGGGGTGTCCATGACAATGCCTAAAGTCTAGAGATGAAGGGTCTTGTTCAAGGAACAGTAAGGATGCCCATATTATTCTGTCTTAGAGCACACGGTAGTGACATGTATGGCATAAAAATGGAAATATAGAGGATAGATTCTAAGCACCAAACAGAGGATTTTATAATATGGAGGTAATAGATATTTATGGAGTAGGAGATTGACATGGTCAGAATTGAACTTTAGAAAGATCACTTTGGCAACTGAATGGAGAATTTAGGGGAGGAGGAGAAATTGACAGAAGCCTGACCAATAAGTAGGTTATTGGAAGGATCTAGTAATGGAAAGAAAAGTGCCTGTCCCAGGTTAATGGCAGTGTCAGAGAAGAAAGGAAACACATGAGAGAGATGTTTCAAACATAGAATTGAAACAGATTGGCAGCAGATGGAATGTGAGGGTGAGAAAGAATAAGGAGTTGAGGAAGACACCTAGCTTGTGAGCCTGGGTGATTGGGAGAATTGGTGATGTCCTGTTATGGGATTAGGCCTGGTGGTTTTGAGACTACCGTGACAGTCTACCTTTAAGGGAGGCTGTAGCTTATAGAATCTATTAATGGAAAAATCCTGCCAATGATGTATTTTAAGGTTAGTATAGATGTGTATATGAAAAAAATATTTCTTCAACAGTTAGCTTGTTTTTTCTCTCTACATCTGTGTACTCCAGAAATCCCCTATATGCCTCAAATCCTAATATGCAGCCAGCTCCAGGTGGCCACCAAAATTAAAGTATAAGTATCACACCCCCAAAAGGGCTCTTTGGTCCATGCCTTTCCAGATTAATGGACCCATATATCTGTGATCCTTACTACTACAACACCCTGATGTGAGTTATACTTTATGTTAATGTGTGTGTGTGTATGTCCGAGTTGTATGTTGAGTCCCCTTTTTTTTTCTTCTTTCCCTTCTTCCCCTTCTTTGCTAATAAAGCGTTGTATTGAAAGAACTTTCATTGTTTTTACATGTTATTCTCAGGATTCAAACTCATTAAGGGGTTGTTTTCTCCAGTATCTCTGGCTGCTCCACATTTTGTCCTTTAGACGTAAAGTGGGACCTATACAAGGATTTAATCTGTTGGTAGCTGCATCTACTCTGAGGGAGTATGGAAGTGTGAGCCCAGTTGTAGAAAGTCAGAGCCAACAGGGAAACCCTATGTCCTCTTGTAAGGGACACCCTTTTTCCAGAGGACTGTCACAGAACATGCCCTAAGCAGTAATAGAGAAGTTAAAAAGATGGAAGCACTTTGAGGCAATATGTGTGTGTACACATATATGTGTATGTATGTAAGTATATAATGCATGTATGATATATGTATATGTGTACATATATAGTCAGCTTTAGGATACTTTGAATCAAAGACATTTATAGGACATTTGGTTTGAAATGGCCAGTAACCAGTCCAAGATTTAAGACTGGAGGTCATCAGTGAGATTAGGTCTGGATAAGTAGAGTTAAGAATAATCAGCATAGAGTTGGTAATTAAATCCATGGAAGTTTATGAGAGCAAATAAAATTGTATAGAGGGAGAGGAGAGGAGGGTCAGAATACAGTCTTGTGGGCTATCCAGTTAGTGAGTGTGGCCTGGTTGGTTGGTTGTTGTCCTTCATTCTTGAAGAGAACCAAAATGACATCACTATATTAAAGTTAAATTTCAGTGCATCTGACTGTGGTCAATCAGAGCAATACAAGCTCAAAATGCTCTATTACAAGTCGGGCACAACTAGTTCATATGAACATTTGGGGGCGCATATGCTAAGTTTGCTCATCCTTGGATTTCTTTGAGCTGTTTCAATTCTGCTTTGCTACTGGAACACAGCACCTTCTCTGATGTGGGCACGCCATGCTGAGTAGTCCTGTGCCAGTGTCTCCCATGGCACACGATCAACTCTAAAGTTCTTGAGACTGTCCTTGTATCGCTTCTTCTGACCACTATATGAATACTTGTCCTGTGTGAGTTCTCCATAAAATAATCTTTTTGGCAAGCGTTTGTTTTGCATTCAAACAATGTGACCAGTCCATCAGAGTTGTGCTCTCTGAAGTAGAATTTGAATGCTTGGCAGTTTAGTTCAAGTAAGGACTCAGTGTCTGGTACTTTATCTTGCCAGGTGATCTTCAGAATCTTCCTAAGACAATTCAAACAGCTATGAAGGCAGCTGAAGCAAGCATTGTGGAGTGCTGAGAGATTGGTTAGACATCAAAGAACAAAAAGTCATCCATCTTGAACCATCACCAGTTTTCTTGATTCTGTTCTGCCACTGGACTTTGATGAGTCTGGAGGAGAGAGTGAGGCTGGCAACTTCATGCAACTCTGCCTCACTTAAATCCAATTTATGCATGAATCAAAAGACATAATCATCACCCATACCATTTTACAGCAAATGAATATGTTCTGAATGCTGTGGATAAGTTCACTTACTTTGGTAGTGTATTTTCCAGCAATATAAACATTGATAACAAGGTTTATGCACTCGTTACCAGAGCTAGCTCAGTGTTTAGGAGGCTCTGAAGGAAAGTATGAGAAGAGGTATTAGGCTACCTAGGAAACTAAAGATCCATAGAACTGTTGTGCTACCTCATTGTTGTAAGCCTGTGAAACCTGGACGGTCTATCAGTACCATGCCAGAAAACTGAATCACCTCCATTTGAATTGTCTTAGGAAGATTATGAAGATCACCTGGCGAGAGTGTGGTCTAGATGAAGATCCAGCAAAGGAGACTGAAGAACAATCAGATAGGGAGTAGTAGACCCAAGGAGAGTGGTGCCATGAAAATCTAGAGAGAAGAGATTACTAAAAAGAGGGTGATTAGCAACGTCAAAGGCTACTGAGGAGTCAAGAAGAACAAGGATTGAGAAAATGCCATTAGATTTGGCAATTAAGAGATCATTAGTGGCTTTTGAATATGCACTTTCAATTGAATGATGAGGCCAGAAGCCAGACTGTAGAGAGTTAAGAAGAGAGTGAGAGGAAAGCAAATGGAGTCACCTACTGTAGTTCATCTTCTCAAAGAGTTTAAGCTACAAAAAGGAGGAGAGATACAGCATAATATCTAACAGGGATGGATGGATCAAGGGAGGACTTTTTGAAGATGGAGCAGCTGTGGGCATATTTGAGGAAGCAGCAAGTAAACAAGGCAGGATCCATGGCTATGTAGCAACAAAAGCTATCAATATGAGTAGTAGAGGGGAAAGAGTGCTGGCTTTAAAATCATTGAATCTGAATTGAAATCTTTGTTCTGCCACTTCTATATATCTGACTTTGGACAAGTCACTTACAGTCTCTGACCCTTGTTCTGGCAGATGTAAAAATTCTATCAAAATAGGTGTTCGGGACTATATTACCATATTCTAAAGTCCCTTTTACCTCCAAGTCTATGATATTTTTTAAAAGTTGGTTATACTTATTTCTTGTTATGCTTTAAATGATTTTGATAATTATGACACCGAAGTTTCCACTGAGACACTCAATGATGTTTCTCTTTGTGTATAATAAAATACATGCATAGAGTTTGCTTATATTGATATCATGTGCCCTCATGAGTGTTATTCTGATAAGGATTGTTTATGTGAAGCCCTAGAGCAGCAATTCTCAACCTGTGGGTTGCGACCCCTTTGGGGGTTGAATGAGGTCACCTAAGACCATTGGAAAACACATATTTCCAATGATCTTAGGAACCGAGACACTGCTTCTCCATCTGTCTCCAGGCGAGTCCACCCACATGCAGATACGCCCACGTATGAGTATTAAAGGGTCGCGGCATTAGGAAGGTTGAGAACCACTGTCCTAGAAGTTCAATATCAGATTCCATCATAACTTAATTTTAAGTAAATGAATGTCTTCCTTTTGTCAAACCTTGAACTTGAAAGTGTTATATGAATGCATGTCATTATTTTCAGAATGTAGATTCAACGATGCAGCAGGTGGCACAGCACTGGGCCTGGAGTCAGGAAGACCTGAGATCAAATCCAGTCTCAGATGCTTCTTAGCTGTATCACCCTGGGTAAGTCACTCCACCTTTGTCTCATTTTCCTCAACTTTAAAATAGGGATGATAATAGCACTTATCATGCATGATTGTCGAGAGGATCAAATGACATAATATATGTAAGAAGCAATTAGCACAAGCAATTAACAGTGCTTGGAACATATGTAGGTACTATTCAAATTCTTATTCCTTTC
>CM053581.1:128917565-128941034 GCA_028627135.1 Pseudochirops cupreus | reverse complement strand
GGGCGGGAAGCTACAAAGCAGAGGCGGGTGCAAAACCTCTGCCTTTCGTTTTTCCGCTCTGGAGGCCTTTTGTGGGACTGCTTATCTCCCCCTTTCACAATTCCCACTGGCAGCTGCTGCTAATCTGCTCACCTGAGAGGCTCCTCAGCTCCTCCCGTCCAGCCGCCCCCGGGGCACAGCTGCGGCTTCAGGGCAGGCTGGTTTTGGTTCGAAGTGCTGATATGGTTCCTCGTAGCTGAGCTGACTTTAGTGGGAAGTATCTTTGTGTGTGTTTTGGAGTTCTAGGATTGGTTTGGAGTCGTGTTTTATGGGTATTTTGGGGTGGCTCTGTGAGAGCTGCAATATGTTGCTGCTGCTATGCCGCCATCTTGGCTCCGCCCCCGTTTGTGTATTTTCTAATGATTGTATTTAGTGATTAGCAATAGTTAGTAACTGATTTAACCTAGTTGCCACATAAGTGGAAGACTGACTTGTATTCTGAGATGACTGAATGACTAAGTAAGGAGGTAAACCTCCTTAGGAATACCAGATGATTATTCTTTTGCTGTTTGCTCTAAATACTGTGACCACTTTTGTGAAAATTATGTGGTCATTTTAATGATAAGCTGTTGTGAACATTATATTGTAATTTTCTGTGATAAGATGTAATGTTGTGAATACTGTATCTTGATTTGTTGTGAATGTTTTCCTTTTATTTGTTCTTGAATAAGTAGAGTATTCACTATACTGTGTAAGCAGAATCTTAAAAGCTGTTCACAGTAGCATTCTTTTGGGAAGCTGCTTGTGCATGGCATTACACCCTCCTGTCCTCCCTTCTCTCAGCTGAGAATCTTGCCTCTTGCTTTACTGTGAAAAATGGGGCTAACTTATGTAATCTTCCTCTTATCCCATTCTCTTTATCTCAAAACCGCTTGATATCTTCTCTTCCACTATCTTCTTTTTCTCATTCTCTGACAAGGAGCTACTCCACCTTTCAAAGACTAACCCTTCTACAGGAATATTTGACTTGTCTCTCCCAACAAAATGTAAGTTCACTGGAAGTAGGTATTGTTTCATTCTCTGCACTTGTATTCCCAGAATCCAGTAAATGCCTTGGACATAGTAGTTGAGAGCAGATTGGAGGAGGGAGTAGTCAGAAGCAGAACACTTTTGAGGAGGGATAGGGTTGAAAGGAGAGAGTAAATAGAATAAATGGGATGAGGGATAGGATTGAGTAAAATACAGTCAGCAAAGTATGTGTAAAGAAAAATTTTGAAGCAAGTTTCTCTAATAAAGGCCTCATTTCTCAAACATATAGAGAACTGAGTTGAATTTATAAAAATAAGAGCCATTCCCCAATTGATAAATGATCAAAAGATATGGACAGCTTTCAAATGAAGTAATCAAAGCTCTCTATGGCCATATGAAAAGCGCTCTCACTATTGATTGGAGAAATGCAAATTAAAATAATTCTAAGGTTGTCCAAAATAATTTCTACCTATTAGATTGCCTAATAGGACAGAAAAGGAAAATGACAAATGTTGGAGGGGATGTAGAAAAATGAGATGTCAATGCATTGTTGGTGGCGTTATAAACTGATTTGACCATTCTGAAGAGCAGTTTGTAATTATGCCCAAAAGGCTACAAAACCATGCATTGTAATGTAATTGAAGCAATACCACTACTAGGTCTGTATCCCAAAAGAGACAAAAAAAGGAAAATATTTATAGCAGTTCTTTTCTGATGGCAAATAATTGGAAACTGAGGGGATGCCCATGAAATAGGAAATGGCTGGACAAATTGTGGTATGTGATTATGATAGAATACTATTCTGTTATAAGAAATGATGAGCAGGATGCTCTCAGAAAAGCCTGGAAAGACATATATGAGCTGAAGCAAAGTGAAAAATGTACTGTGTACTAAGTAATAGCAATATTGTAAGATGATCAGTTGTGAATGACAGGTATTCTCAGCAATACAACTATCCAAGACAATTCTGAAAAACTTATGGTGAAAAATCCTATCCATCTGCAGAGAAAGTACTGATGGTGTCTGAATACAGATTGAGGCATACTTTTTAACTTTCTTTATTTTTCCTGGCGATTTTTGTGTTTGTTTTGGTTTGGTTTGGTTTTATTTTGTTTTGTTTTTTGGTCTATGCTTTCTTTCACAAAATGACTATTATGGAAATGTTTTGCATGATTACACAGGCATAACCTATATTGAATTGCTTGTCTTCTCAATAGAGGCAGGTGGGAAAGGAAGAAGAGAGAATTTAGGATTCAAAGTTTTAAAAATGAATGCAAAAATTGTTTTTATGTGTAACCGGGTAAAAATAAGATACTAAATAAAAGAAAAAAAGAGAAGAATATATTTTCTCTCATTTTGACCTCTCCCCATTGGTATAGTAAAAAAAAAAACCCTTATAACAAAATTTGTAATCAAGTAAAAGATAGGATATATACAAGAAAATGCATGCCTCATTTCATATCATAAACTTTTTTTTTAAGAGATGGGTGGCATGTAGTATCATTGTCAGTCCCCTGGAATAATTTGTGATTTCCTCCTAGTAGACATAGGCCTAAGAAGGTTCCTTCCAGCCTAGGTAGTATTTTCCCACAAGACTTTGTGAGAATAAATTTTGTAATCTTATAAGTGATCCTAACTCTGTCCTCCAATTTGCAAGGCATCTCTTTCAGTTTTGTGTCATCTGAAAATTTGATAATCATGCTATCTTGGCATTTATATAAGTAATAAGATAAGTAAACATAAAATTTGTCATAAAAATGGTAAACAGTTAGCTCTTCTAGAGACTTTCTATCTAAGTTGAATCAGACCATTAATGATTACTCAGAATTTAGTCATTTAATCAGCACTGAATCCAAATTTAGCCCACATCTCTGTTTTATCTTTAATAATACCTTGATAAATGATCAAATTTAAAATAGGGAAAATTAGATGAGAATTCCCATGATCTACTAATATAACTCTAGAAGAGTGGTTCTCAACCTTCCTAATGCCGTGACCCCTAAATACAGTTCCTCATGTTGTGGTGACCCCCAACCATAAAATTATTTTCATTGCTACTTCATAACTGTAATTTTGCTACTGTTATGAATTGTAATGTAAATATCTGATATGCAGGATGTATTTTCATTGTTAGAAATTGAACATAACCCACAGGTTGAGAACCACTGTTCTAGAAAGAGAAGGGAAAAAAGAAATGAAGTTAAGACACTATGACCTATTGCAATAATCTTCCAAATAGACTTATTGTTTCAAGTCTCTCCACTCTATTCAATCCTCCATATAGCTGCCAAAGGAATTTTCCTAAAGTTTTGGTCTAACAACATCACCTCTCCCCTTCTCAACATATTCTAGTAATTTGCTCCCTAGTACCATCCTCTGGCATTTAAAATTCTGTAAAACCCAAACCCTCCTTATCTTTTCAGTCATCCTATACTCTGTTCCCTTCACTACACACATAAAGATGTACCATACTGGTCTACTCACTATTCCTTGCCTACTCAAGCACCTAACTCCATCATTTTGCACTAGTGGTCCCTTATGCTTGGAAAGATTTTTCTCACTCATTTCTCCTTCATCAGAATCTCTGGCTTCCATCAACACTCAACTGAAAGGCCACCTTCTGGAGGATGACTTTCTCTATCCCCCTGATGCTTGCATCTTCTCCTCTAAGGTTGTCTTCTAACGATTCTTTGGCTCCAATATGGTGAATGAGTAAATAGGTACATAGCTATTTACTTTCACAGTGTCTCTTCCACTAGAATATAAGCTCTGAGAGGGCAGAGACTGCTTTTGCCTTTATTCATATTCCCAGAGCTTAACAGTGTGTCTGGCACACTTAGGAGCTTAATAAATGATTATTGATTGATTAATTCGATTGATTTTTATATCACCATGTTTTCCAAATGTATCTCTTTCCCTTCCCTACCTAGTGAATATCTCTTATGACAAAGACTATTTTTTTAAAGTGATTTGGCAAAACTTACTGAAAAACACTTAAATTGAGTCTAACAGTATATGTCATAATCTATACTCATTATCCCCTGCTTCTGCAAGCAAGGGAGGAAATGATATTATCTTATCTACTCTCCAAGGACAAATTTAATCATTAAAATTATGCAATACTTCTTTTGTTGTTGTAGTTTCATTGTAGTTTTTGTCATAGTTTAGTTGTAGTTTTTTCTATTTTTTATGTTGTCATTTTTAGTATAGTTCTCATTTATGTTGTCGTAGCCTATGTGATAGTACTGACCACTACCTATCCCCATGCTCTCTCTCTTCATGTGCTAAAGCTAGCTGCTTAATTTCATGTATGGTACCCAAGATGGTGCCCAAGAGGAGTGGCCAAGCAACTACTATTCTAACTCTCACAGGATTCTAGAGTTAATGCTTACAGGTGACTATTCTTACCAAATCTATAATTTATGAGTACCTACAGATGTATTTCTTATTAAAAGCCATATACCAATATTGTCTTAATCAATATTTACTTAAAATGCAAAAAACACCACAAATAATATCACTTAATACTCCACCTTTAAAATTCAATTGCACTTTCCCACAACAAGAAAATAGCATCCAGGGAAAACAGGCAAACACTTAAAATTCCATGAGAGTAAAACATACATTTTTGGAACATCTGTGGCAAGGCATCTCAGAAGTCCAGGACTAGAGATTTCTATGTCTTCTATCTCTCTCAGGAACTGTGCATAAACATTTTTGTTGTTCATAACTTCTGTGCTGAATAGATGCATGCACTGCTAAGCTGAACTGATCAACACTGTGTTTGACTATCACCTCACCAGGTCTATCTAAACTCCAAGTTCAGCATTTTTTTTTCATTCTATGACATACATTCATTGATTTACTCTTTTAGCAAGCATTTATTAATTGCAAGTCATTATCTGGGTATTAGGATTAGAAAAATAATAATGAAAGTCTCTGCTTTCAAAGGACTTACATTGTAATGATAGGAAGGGAGAAACAGCATGTACCAACATAGCCTATTTAAGCTCTGAGAATCCTTATCCTAATTCCCACTGCATTGGAACTCCAAAGGTTGCCTGTATCTCCCCTTTCTAGTTCCAAGAACACCTCTGAAGGGTCACAGGTGAATCCTCAGTGCTATTGGATTGAGTCTCCACAAGTGCATTTTCATCCAAGATTATCAGTTAAGAATTAGTTAATAAGTTATAAGAAATTTTTAGAAAACGGTATTTACCTAAATGGTTGAGTAAGAACTGACCCAAAATATTGCACTTAAATTTCTGTCAAATTCTGTTCCACAAGTGCACAGATTCCAGAGGAAAGTGGGCTCAAGCTTAGAGAACCCATGTGAACATGGGAAACTCATAGCCTTGGGTGCCAGATGTCCTTTTGTCTCATTCATGAAGTACTCAAAAATTTCCCCTTAAACATGGTGAATTACTCTCCACTCTATCCTTTTCCAGCATAGGCAAATGAGGCTATTGTGACTGTATCATTTTTTGCATAAATGAGTTTTATAATTTGTCCAGAACTTTGCTATAACATAGGCTTGGAATGGGTTTGTTCATAATATGTCTCTGTATATTAACTATTCCCTACAATTGACTCATTCTTCTATTCTCATCTAAACCTAATTTGGTTCTTACACACTTGGAGTCAAGATTGACCTCATTTTAAGTTTCATCTCTGACAATTTTCCTCTTTGAGCCTTAATTTCCTAATCTGTAAAATGAAGATAATAATAACTATAGTACTTACTTTACAATCCCATTGTGAGGGTCAAATGAGATAATGTACATAAATCAAATAGCCTTAAAATATTGTCTAAATGTCAATTGTTTTAGGCTGAATATAAATGACATAGGCAGATGAGTGTATGAGTAATACAAAGAGATAACTCCACTTGAATTTCCAATAGGCAGCCCAAAGTTTCAAATATTAGAGGAAAAGATTGTGTTCTGAGCACATGATATAATTTATAAATACAGTCTGAAGAAGAACTGAAGTTCAAAGACTGAACCATTTCAATTTTGCTTGTAGGGTCACAAGAATAATCCAATATATATTTAGGCAGGTGGCACACACTTTTTTTTATTCTGCTTTTTTTTATTTTTTTAATTGATTTATTTATTTACTTTTAGTTTACAAGATTCAGTTCCATAGTCCTTTGAGTTTCAAATTTTCTCCCCTCCTTCTTTCCCCCTCCCCCCATGGTGGCATGCAATCAAGTATAGGATCTGCAAATACTTTCACACTGGACATTAGTCTGGTTGTATAGAGGGATTGTAACCAATGGAGTGAACAGCAGGAAAAAAGAAAGAAAGCCAAACATGGAAAAGAACGACAGCATGTAGATTGCTTCAGTCTCCACTCAACTTCTGGTCTTTCTAGATCTTTCTCTGAATATAGATATTTCTTTCCATACTGAGACTTGTAGAGTTGTCTTATAACTGTGTGTTTCTGAGAAGAGTCCAGTTTATCAAGGCTGGTCATCACACATATGATGTGTCTGTCATTGTGTACAAATTTTTCCTGTTTCTGCTCTTCTCACTTAGGATCAGTTTGCATAAGCCTCTCCAGATAAATACGAAGTCCATCTCCTCCCCATTTCTTATAGCACAATAGTATTCCATTACATTCATATACCTGTATCAGCAATGCAGTATTCACAATGCCTACAGTAACTATAAATATGCTGATATAGTTATTAATCACAAAATGGAACAGGCTCTCTACATAAGAAATATAGATAGCACATTCATTTAAATACCAGAAAACTGAGTCCCAAAACCAGAAAGTCAAAGCCAACCCAGTAGTGATGAAGTTGGCACATGTGGTCAAAGTAGTAAACACCCACATCCTCAAGCCTTCAAACAGGATAGGCTACCTCAGGCAAAGATCCTCCTCTCCTCACGCACGCAACTGCTCAGCGTCCAGGCAGCTTGGTCCCAGCAGCTACGGCCCCTGGCAGTTCCTGCCCCAGGCAGTCCTCAGCAGGAGTCCTTAGCAGAGATTCTGCCCTGCTCAAAGCAAAAGGAGTTCGCAACCACAGCCACTGCCTCTGACGCCGCTTCCAGTCAGCACTGCACCATGACTAGCTTGGTTCCGGCGTTCTCTTGCTCCACCCCTTCCTGCTACACCAGCAAGTTCAAGGGGCGTGGAAGATCTTCAAATCCCAGTATCATTACAATACCACAATTTGTTTAGCCATGTGTTTTCATCTGGGTAAGGAATCCCCTACCTAAAAACTCCTATTAATCCATATCAGCAACAGGTATGCAACCTGACATGCTAAATTCTCAAAACATTGCCAAGGGGCTCTGAAAGTTTAAAGACTTGCCCATGGTTACAAAGCCAATACAAGTCAGAGGTCAAAGTTGAACCCAGATCATCTAACTGGCTTCTTTGCTGCTAAATGGACCTATTAATGGCTAGCATTTATATAGCATCTTATGATTTGCAAAAGCATTTAACAAGTGCTATCCTTACAATAACCCTGGAAAGAAGGCGCTATTAATATTATTAGCATTTTATAAATGAGGAAACTACGGCTCAAAGAAGTTAAATGACTTTGACAGTCTGGGGAAGGATCTGAATGGGTCTTACCTATCTTTCTGATTCCAGGTTCTATCACACCACATAGCTACTTGTTAATATCTAAGAGAATTTCCAGAAGTTGTCTAGTGAGCAGGATTTTAAAGGCCCCTAACTCGTTGCATCTGCCGCTGCCTTCATCGCACTTAGGTTCAGAAAAATAAGTGATAGGCCGGGATGAAGGCAACACGGCACATGGGAAAAACCCTGGATATGGAAGCAAAGATGCCATGGTTAAGTCACAATTCTATTATTTGCTAGACCGATAGTGTCGCCTAAGTCATTTCATATCTAATATCCTTTGTTTCTTCAGTAAAATGGGAATAATAATATTTTAACTTCCCACAATACAGGGTTGTTGTGTAGAAAGTCTATCTTAAAAGACTATGGAAATGTAATCTGTTATCATCAGAATCTGTTAGTTATATGAATCAGTGTCAACTTAGTAACAACAATAATTAACTTTTGTATAGTACTTTAAGACCTGCAATTATTTTAATAAGTATTATTATCTCCTCAGATTCTCAAAACAAAATTTTAAGGTAGGGAGTTACTACAGGTATTCATCTTGTTCTTCTTATTAATCCCTTCTTAAGGATGAGGCAACTGAGGCTCAGAGTTTAAATGAATTACCCATAGTAACACAGCTTGTATGAGTTCAAAGAGGATTGAAACTCAAGGTTTAGGTTGGGGGCGGGGGAGACTATTTTTGTTTTTGTCCAGCACTCTTTGCACTACATGCAGATATGTTCCACAGCTTATGTCTAGAAAAAAGAAAAATAATAGAGGACGTTATTCCCCTCTCCAGAATTCCCCAGGATTAACAGGAGCATTTTGCAAAACTTGCCAGTGAACAGCTAGCTAGGCACATCATTCCCTCACAGAAATTCAGACAACTGAAGCCGCAAGAAGAATGAATGAGCTTGGTAAGCACTGTTCTTTCTCCCTTCTATTTAGGTTATTGTGTGGATAAAGAGGAGACCTGAAAAATCTGGCAGCCAAGATCCTAGCTCAGCACTAAAAGATCAGTATCTGAAGAACATTTTATTATTTTGCATTTTTTAAATCCTGTTTTTTCACTTTTCAATGACCCTCCACTTCTCTCTTCCCACCCTCCTCAACCTCCTCTGGGGTTGTTAAGCTTTCATTTTCAGATCAGCTAAGAAAAGGAAATCAAGGACACTAGTGCTTGTCCCTCAGTCCTTGCATGCAGTGCTTTCAGTTTCCTCTAAAAATATGAGATTTTCCCCTCACACTGATTTACTATGCACAGATGCAGAAGGAGAATTACCCAAGTTTCCCAATAAAAATAAGCTTGGCTTTGAGAGCACCTGCTTTCCACTGTTTAATAATGCTGAGCTCCCTTCTCTTGTGCTCTTCTGTTTACTCTTCTACAAATTATTTTTGTTCTCAGTTGACAAAGATAAATGATGGGATTAATATATATTGAAGAAGTCCCTGTGAACAGTTTGCTAGCAAAGAGGAAGCGTTGATATTATTTCCCTCAGGTAACGTATCACAGACAAACTGGATTAAGAGTAATTTGCTATGGGGCTTATAGATGATCAGGATCCATTAGTGAACACCATTTATGAAAATTGCTTTTTCTTAAATAAAAATTAGAATGACTTTCATTACCTTGCCAGTACTGAGCCAAACCAACTACTTTTTTTTTTCCTCTTGAGGAAAAACAAAATGCTGACAGCAGGGAGGGTTTAAATGTTGGAAGAAACCTCAAAGAAATCAACAATTGCCTAAAGTTATACAGAAATATGAAAAATATGCAGCAAGAACCTTGAATTTGCAAGGGTCAGGGATGCCAAAAATGTAATTAGCAAAAAAAAAATATTGTACGATATGAGCTTTCTAAAAATACGGGATAATTCAATCTATTTTGCCTTTTGGTGATTGCATAGTCCTTTGGCTAAGCACAATTTAAGTAGAAGCCAAATGTAATTTACGTGTTTTGGGGGGTTTTATCCTATTGAATCTTATTTTGGTGAAAAATTTATATTGTTTTTGCACGTAACAGGTAACCTGTTTTCCAAAAGTTAACATCAGAGATAAAACTGGGTTGAGACAGCCAGAACTTTGTTCCAGGACTCCTGAAACTAAAAGGTGGTAACAGTACTTAGATTCCTTCAGTAGGGTAAAACAACTAAGTTTGGCACCTGGTTAGCAAGAAAAAAAAATAGCTAATAAAGGAAACTGACACTGATTGTTCTTATAATCCCAGGTGAAAGAATCCTAGGTGAATTCTTGCCTAGTGTGTTTTGGCCCTGCTTGATTCTCTGGAAGCAACCAACTCAGCAGCCTAGAAACACCTGAGAGTCTCTGATCTGAACATCTCTGCCTCCCTCACACAGGGTGACATCTCAGGATCTATCTCTACTCTATAGGGCTTAGTGCTGCCAGGTGTTAAGTTCTATCCCCAAAAGCTACTTCTCAGAGTTTTCTCTCTCTCTCTCTCTCTCTCTCTCTCTCTCTCTCTCTCTCTCTCTCTCTCTCTCTCTCTCTCTCTCTCTCTCTCTCTCCTTCTCCTTCTCCCTCTCTCTCTCCCTCTCCCTCTGTCTCTGTCTGTCTCTCTCTCCCCCTCTCCCTTTCCCTCTCCCTCTCTCTCCTTTCTATTCAAATAAATTTATCTGAAAAAGTTAATTTCAGTGGCAGCTAAGTGGTGCAGTGAATACAGCACCAACCCTTGAGTCAGGAGGACTCAAATCTGGCCTCAGGCACATAACACTTACTAGCCGTGTGACCTTGGACAAGTTGCTTAACCCCAAATGCCCTGCCTTCGCTCCTCCAAAAAAAAAAAAAGCAAAATAAAAATTAATTTCATCTGGGAATGGTGGCATATGCCTGTAATCCTTAATACTGGGGCTACTACACCACATGACTTGGCAGTTCTGAGCTGCAGTGGGTTAAAGTATCCACACTAAGTTAAGCTCCAATTTGGTGAGTCCAGGTGCAGATGACAACTAGGCTTGCTGAAGGATGGGTGAACCAGTCCCAGTTAGAATTGGAAAAGGGCAAATACTCCTCGCCTGATCAATGGTAGGTTCCAAACCATCAGTGGCCTCTACTTTTCACCTGAGCAAGATAAGGAGAACCAGTCTCAAAATTTTTTTAAAAAAAGTTAATTTGAGGACATTTTTCTCGTTACTTTCCCTAAACACCAAAATTACTTTTGATCTCCCAATTAATATTTGGCTACTACCTTGGGCGAGCAAGTATAGGAATAAATACTCTCATCTTGATTGTCAGGTATATATGTATGTATGTATACACACACACACATATATATATATATACACATGTGTATGCCATTGTGCCTTTTAAATAAAAGGAGTGTCAGATTTTTTATTAAAGTTTATTGGAAAATGAAAAGTTTAACAAGAATGATAATTACAGAATCAGAGTAGGAAGGGACTTTAAGGACCATTTAGGCCAACTCATGCTCCCTCAAAATCTTGATCTTAAACAACTATGAGGAATTTGAGCTCCCCTCCCATAACCCCATTATGCCCCCATGCACTTATTCTAGATCACTTTTCTTGCCTCCTTGCTTTGTGGGACAAGGGTAAAAAATGTTTCATCTCTATCTTATTTTTCCAATTTGCATTTTTGGGTGGTGATTGTTATCAGAGTAATGTCTTCAAAGTAAAACATAAAAGAAATGCAAGGTCCATGCTACGTGTTGTGTCCGTGCCAGCTTCAGTCTTCCCAAGATCAAAGGCAGCTGTGGATTTGGTACAAGAATATGTCATGGGTGGTTGCAAAGTCATGGATCTCCTACAAGAAAATTGGGGTGTGGATTATATGCATGATTCAGAAAAAAGAAAGAAAGACTTGTGTGTTCATGGCATTTGGGTGGAGTTCTACAAGCATACATTTCTACAGCGTTAACCAACTGCTGAATAGAGTATCTTGCTCAATAATATCTGGAACCAAGAATTTTCAAGGGAACTGATAACTTTTGACAAGATTCCTTAAAAGTCAAAGACATGTTGAAATCATGCCTGTGACTGAGTACAGGAGTGGATAAGGATAGGGGAAGCACAAGTGGTCACTTTGTCACAGGGTTGATTAGCAATAGCTTCAGTCTGCTGGGGCCTCAAGTGGTATGGATTGAAAATGTTTCCCTGGTGAGCAGAGATGAAAGACTACTTATGTAATACATGTTCCCCTTATGTCAAGTATTTTCATTCACTTGGCAGAAAGGCAAGGAGTAATGAAGCTCGTGACTATCGAAGCTGACACTGAGACCATAGTAAGCAATGGCCAATACAGTAATCAATGGAAGGAACCAAATGAGAAGATGATGTAGCTTTTCCACAAGACCCTTTGTTAGTACTGATTTTGTGATTTTATTATAGCACCTAAGGAGAAAAGCTTGGCTGTCTGGGTGATTTACAATGTCAAACCAAACAGAATCCAAAACAGGTCTATGTGAAACTAACACCTCTTCTCAGAAACACTTCAAAACCTCCCAAATCAGTGGTTCTCAACCTGTGGATCATGACCCCTTTGGGTGTCGAACGACCCTTTCACAGGGGTAGCCTAAGACCATCGGAAAACACATATTTCCAATGGTCTTAGCAATCAAGACACCACTCCTCTGTCTCCAGGTGGGTCTGCCCACATGCAGATACACCCACATACAAGTATTAAAGGGTCACAGCATTAGGAAGGTTGAGAACCACTGTCCCAAATCAATTTCAGTAGAGCCATAGGAATTCTTAATCAGGGGTCAATGATCTTATTTGATTGAGTTATTTTTAAAGCATTTTATTAACCTTCGTTTAATTTAATTGGTTTCCTTTGTGACGCTATGTATTTTTTATTCATTTCATAAATGAGAAGGAATCCATAGACTAAGCTATCACAAGGTCTATGACATAATAAACACTAACATCCCCCAAAGACCCTTCATAAGAGTATTAACTATATTCTAGTTCAAAGAGGATGATCACTGAATAACTAGTAAGCTCCTCTCAGAGTCAGATCAAGTGGTAAACAATTGACTTTCATGTGTTTCTTCCTCCTGTACCACATATCTCCCTCCAAAAAAATAAGAAGGAAGCTATTTAACTGGATAGAGTAAACAGAAGAGGCTTGCTCATCGAGTGAGGGAATCGAAAAGAGTGTTAGATTAGAAGTAAGAGGACCTGAGTTCATGCATCAGCTATACCATTTATTATCTATATATCTTTGGACAAGTCACTTCACTTTCCTAAGATTCTCAGTCTCCTCATCTGCAAAATCAAAAGGTTGAAATAGGTCACCTCTATTATTCTTCCTAGATCTAAAAGCTATGAAATATACAGGTGTTTTCCTTTGTAACTCCCTACCAGAACAAAGAAGACATTGTTTTTGTTCAGTCACGTCCAACTCTTCATGACTCCATTTTGGGGGGTTTTCTTGGCAAAGATACTGGAGTGTTTTCCTGTTCCTCCTCCAGCTCATTTTATAGATGATGAACCTAAGGTAAATAGAGTTAAGTGACTGACCCAGCATCACATGGTGAGGAAGTTTCTAAAGCCAGATTTGAACTCATGAAGATGAGGCTCCCTAATTCTAAGTCCAGTAGTATATCCACTGTGCCATCTAGTGGCCTGAAGAGATATTAGCAACATTCAATGACAGACTTTAGATGTGAAAAAATATAAAAATGGAAGTGTTTATGTTTTGAAGGCTAGACCCTGAACTGAAAGGGTATAATTATACTTGAGAGAATAATTCCCTTTCAATATCCAAAGACTGCTATGATAAGCATCATCAGCCCACAGTAAGCAGGGGGTCAAATTGCTTGGATGTTTTTTATCTGCAATTGTTCCTTTTTTTAGGTGTCAAAAGTTCATTTTAGAGAAAGTTGCTGCTTCTATGCCTGGGGTGGGGAACCTTCAGCCTTGAGGCCACATGTGGCCCTCTATGTCCTCAACTACGGCCCTTTGAATGAATCTAGACTTCACAGAACAAATCCCTTTAATAAAAAGATTTGTTCTATAAAACTTGGACTCAGTCAAAAGATTATAACAAAGGCCCTAGAAGGCCACATGTGGCCTTGAAGTCACAGGTTTCCCCACCCCTGTTATAGGGGAAGGGAGAAGCAAAAAATGAGTTGTATGGATGGCATCTGAAAGTGGGATCTCTGAAATGAGATAGAGATAAGGTTTTAAAACAGACTAAGTCAAAAGCCAATGAAGGAGTTCAAGAATGCTGTGAAGCAGACTGGAAATAACAGTCTTCATGACTAAAGACCAATATTACAACAGGAGCCAACAAACAAAAGCAACTCATTAGGATCCACATCACCAAGAGACTTAGAGTTTATCGTTTTGAGACATCTAGGTTAAAAACAGTCATTCAATTTTCTTCCCATTTGTTTCTTGAGACAGTTTAGTAATGCAGTCATTTCATCATTATATTATCTATGACAATAAACATTTTTGTGGGGTGTGGGTCTGTACCTGTGATATCATCTTTGGAGGGAACTTTTGGTGTGGAAACCTCCCCCACAGTTTATAAATATTACCAACCCATTTGTCACTTAAAATCTTAGAAGTACTGAGTTATTTTATCATATGGTTGAAGACTTGATTGAAATCATACAACTAACTTCAACCCAAGTTAATCTAACTTTGAGGCTGGCCCTCTACCCACTATACCACACTACTTCTCTCAGGCTATCACCTCCACTTCTTCCCCATCATTAGAACCTTGGACTCTTCCCGTAGAACCACCCTGGCTTCTAATTGGTAAGTTTTTCCTTCATCTATCCCTCACTGGGCTTCCAGGAGGCTTCACTTCCTGGTCATTTTTATGCCATACTTTTTCCTTCCCCCTTTCTTCATTTCCCTTTATATGTTGTCTTCTTCTATTAGAATGTAAACTTCTTGAGGGCAGAAACTGTTGCTTGTGCTTCTGTTCTTATAGTTTGGTGCACTGCCTAGTACAGAAAATGGATTTTAAAATGTTTTATCCATTTATCTATCTATCTATCTGTCTATCTATCTATCTACCTTTCTTTCTTTCTATCCACCTATCCACCTGTATGTATCTAACAACTACTGGATAAAAAATTCAAGATTATTCATTATTACTCTTTTAAGAGTATACATATTCTTAATAGTCACCCATATTAGAATCACAGAATTTCAGAACTAGAGTAGACCTTAGTTATTATCTAATCCAACCCCCTGACTTTACAGATGAAGAAACTGAGACCTAGAAAAGCAAAATGGCTCAACCCACATCACATAGCTATTTAGTGACTAGGCTGGGATTAAATTTGGAAGTCTCCTGACTTTCCCCTGTACCACATCTTCCTCAAAATGAAGGACTGGTCAACTAATAGACACAAGAACAGGCTAGGGGTATCCAGAGTTAGTTGAAGGATTTGTTTATATTTTGGCCTTACCCTTATGATATTCACTAATCTTTGAAGCTTTGGAAGCTTCTGGGTTCTTATTTGGCATGAGGTCAAGGGGCAAAATTATGCCCATATTGACTACAGTTTATTAAAGCTCCCAAACTGCCATCCACCCTGAATACAAGCGTTTTTTCTTAGAGATAAAGTCCAGATCCTTATACCTTAAGTTCTTTCTAATTTGGCTGCCATACTTTTTTTTTATTGATTTATTTATTTACTTTTAGTTTATAAGAACCAGTTCCAGAGTCCCTTGAGTTTCAACTTTTCTCCCTTCCCTCTCCCCCTGCCCCACACCCATGGCGACACTGCCATACTTCTAAAAGCTCCGTTTGCCATTGAGGCAGTGTTGTCTTAAGATTCATTTGGGGTAAAATACATTTTGGCCAAGTTCTTTTATAATTTCATTAATGTTTGACAGCATTTATTTGATTTTTTAATTGAATACAATTTTATTTTATTATAGTAAGGTGTATATTATTTTGTACCCTATATAATGTTATATTTTATAGTATATGAGTGTCATAATTTGCAAAATGTTGCAGTTTGTGAAGTTGCCTTTTCCTTTTTTGATAATTTATTTTTATTTTAAGTAACAAAATTTCTCATAAATTTTCAATCCTATCACCCCCAATTGAGCAAATTATACAAAAAAGGAAGTCCTCAATAAGTAGCTGCTTAATTCAGCAAAACAAATACCCATGTTAGCCATTTTGTTTTCTATACATACATATACACACATACATACATACATACATATTTCAATTTTTATATCTGTGATTTCATTTTCATTGAATACAACAGAATACAATATAATATAATACAACACAATATACACTTATTAAGAACCTGCTATATCCCAGGAACTATTCTAAGCACTAGGTGTACAGAGAAAAGAAAGGCAAATCCCTTCCATCAAGGAGCTTACAGTCTAATGGGGGAAGACAATACATAAAAGGAGGCTGAAAAGCCAACTGATAGGGCAATATTTAGAGGTGGGCTAGAGTGCCTAGCATGGGTATGATGATGGTAGAGTTGATTCCAAAGAATGTAGCTGGTGGAAATGAAGAGTCACCTGAACTTCTGCTTCTACACTGCGATCTTGGCTCGGCCCCTAAACTTCTTTACATGGGGCCTCTGGGAGGAGTTTCTTGCTCTACCCTTCATCCCTCCAGTCAAAGTGGCAGAGGCAACTGAGGGTTGTCACTTTCAAAATGACATCATCACACAACTGGAATATGTCAGAGGCAAGACTTAGACTAACTTCTTCCTGATAACTAGGTCGGTCCTTTGTCCACTCTGTCATGTTACCTCTTATTGAGTTTGTAACTCATCAACTTATTTTTAATCCAAATTAAATTAACATTTTATAAGCTTTTGATGTTACAGTTCAATCTTGAATTTTATAGAAGGCATGAGTTGCTAAGGGCTAAGTTAAAGATGGTGTCAGTGGGAATGGAGAAAAGAGTACAGAGATACAAAGAGAGAAAACATCTTTCTAGTGATGATTGCCTCAAAATGAAGGGATAAAAGAAAAGGATGAGTCAAAAGATGATTCTGAAATTTCAACCTTGGGTGACACAGAGTTAATTTAAGAAGTCTCATTTTGTAGTTTGGTTTTTTTTATCCTTCTAGATAGTTCCTTTTCTCTCCATTTGTTAAGTCCTCTGACCTTTTGCTCCAATCATCTGAGTTCGTGTACATTAGATTTTTGCTATTCTAATCTCAGTTTTTATTTTATCTTTCCAGTTCAACCTCTGCTCCCCAATAATTATTCTATATACCGAGGTTCCATCAGCTCATTTCTCATTAGATTATAAGTTCCTTGGTAGTGATGACTATTTTTGCCTTGGGTTTTTTGTTTGTTAGTTTTGTTGTGTTTTGTTTTGTGCATGTTTTTTTTTTGTATCCTCAGCAGCCTAGCACAGTACTAGGCATTTAATAAATGTCTGTTGACTCACTGCCTCAGTTCCTTAAACATTCAAAAAGAATTTGTGGAGGACTTTTTTCCCACGCACAATTACTGTCAAGCTTTCACTGTGCTGTTCAGTTTCCATCTACTCCTTTGAGTACTGTTCTGTTCTTTCCCCCCTTCTTATGTGCTTGAGAGCTAATATTACCCATCTTGATGCACAAAAAATAATTTAGCCCCCTCAGGTCAACTTGGGTATGCACTGAATGTGTAATCTAGGCTCAGATTTGCCCACTCATCTACTATATCTTAAGCACTGACTCTCTTACAGTGTGTCATCTATCCCTTTACCCTAAACTTAGAGAAAATAGCACAATTTCAGTTCAGTAGATTAAATTAGAAACTTGGGATTCAGGAGTTAAGAGTTTTCATTCTGACTTAGTTCCTGGCTCTGTCACATGACCTTGAGCGGCAGATACAGCCTTTCTGTATCTGAATTTTCTTTCACAGAAAATAAAAATAAATATATACTGGCCTGTGGCATTGCCAAAGAGGTTAAGACATTGTAGATAGATGCCTGCTGGTCAGGATAGAAATCAACTAGTATTTCTATCATAGCGACTCCCTCCTCTGCCCCAGAGCTACTTTAACTCTGTGACTGAAAAAGGCCAGGCTTTGTCTGACAAGCTAAGTTCCTCCCATCTTAAGGAACTGGGAACTCCTAAGCCAAAACAGAGGGATGTAATGAAGAATTAGTGCTAGGAAGTGTGAAGGAGGAGTTACAGAGACAGACAAACACAGAGAGCCAAAGGTATACAGAGAGTGAGAGAGGAACAAAGAGAAAGAGGAGATGGGGTGGGGGAGGGGGAAGAGAGAATAAGAGAGAGAGAAAGAGAGAGAGAGAGAGAGAGAGAGAGAGAGAGAGAGAGAGAAAGTTAAGAAGGTTGCAGTACCAACACCAGAACCTCAGTTTGGACTCCATGGCTATTTAAATATCTTAGATGAGAAATTTTGGGATGGACTGAGCTGATAAAGCCCTCTCTTAAAATGATCCCACAAGGGACGATTCTACCATTTTCTTTCTCTTCTTCCCTTTCTTTCACTCTAACTCCCAGGAAATCCTATATTGTTTTTTCTCTAAATTTATTTCCATTTCTTAAGAGTTTGTTTACCTTTCTGCTAACCATAATCTTTTAAAGTTCATAGATCTGATTAACCATTCCATTGCCAGCCAGTATGCCATTTTGTAAATATAGCAAGGAAAGACAATAGGGCAGAGCAACAAGAGGAGAGAAAAATAGATTTCAGAACTGTGGTATTAATTTTTTGCTAGACAACTAACTTCTTTGACTGGAGGCAATTCCAGAATGCAAATCAACCAATGCTTGGGGAAAATTCTGGATGCTATATACATGTGGAGAAAGACTAGGACTAATGCATGGAAAACTCTGCAAAGCAGACAAGATACAAAGCTGGAGTTCTAGAGCAACAGGCATGTTCTCCATCTTTAGCAACACAAACATGTGGAAAGATCTGTTTCCTCCCCAAGGCTTGGATCTAGAGGGCTGATGATGAATGAGACGCCACTGGCAAGGCCGACTGCATCCCATTGGATCAGACGACCCCTCCTTCATGCTATTCCCTTCCTCTCCTCCTGGTTACTGCACCAAGCTGAAGGAATTGATTAACTGCCCCCTCTCAATGCCAGGAGCAAGAAACTTCCTGTTCCCTGCAGTCAGACAAATTCCTGGATAGTGTATTGTCCACGTGTTGATCTTCTCTAGTTTCCACTCCACCAATGTGTGTTCTGTTCACTTTCCCTTTCTCACTTTGCTATATGTTCTAATTTATTATTTTTGATGAGACAATTAGGCAGCATAGTGACAGCATTAAACTTGGAATCAAGAAGATCTGAGTTCAAATCCAGCCTCAGATGCTTACTAGCTATATAACCCTGGACAAGTCATTTACTCTCTGTCTGCCTCAGTTTCATTCAAGATTAAAATAAGCATAATAATAGCACCTACCTCCAAGAATTGTTGTGGCACATACTAGCTGCTTAATAAATACTTGTTTCCTTTCTTTACTGTATAACATTTTTAAGTATGTTAGTCTTGGCTGTGTGGTCATTTGGAGAGTATTAGAGGTGGGTGGAAGCAGTTTGTTTGGAATGAACATAATAGATTTATTTGGTTCTCTTTTAATAAGACATCTAACCAAAAGAACGAGTCATTTCTGTCCTAGCACCAGCACCCACCATTTTTAAGCTAGCTTAAGGTAATAAAAAGAAGAGATAAAAAAAAACAGAAAGAATGTTAAATTTGAATCTGCATTCAACACAACCCATAAAAGCCCAGTAGTGAAAATGAAAGAAAAACATGCCCCTGGCATTAGACTGTTATTCCACTACAAACAACCCATTTAAGTCTCAGTACAAATGGAGCACATCATGCCCCATTACATGTATAACTCCACAAAGCAGAAAGAGCAAAAGAAGACTTAATCCAGGACCTTTTTTCTCTGAAGAATGAGTAAGCAATCTGGCTGAGGAAAAATCATGTGACTTAGAATAGGAGGGGTGTCTTGGTTACTCTCCTTCTCATTTTTTCCTTTGGTTAGGTTTGAAAAGGAAACCCCCTCCAGAGAGGAGGATCAAAGGCAATGGCTAGACCAGGAGAAAATCATACCCATGGGAAAGAATCAGAGGAGTTAACTGAGAAAGGAATAATTCAGTGCACCTAAGGTTGGGAGCAAGGAAGAGGCATGGATCATCCTGTTTGCCCAGCACAGCATAAGCTCACCAAGCCAGCACTGCTAGAATTATATCAGCTATACAGAATTATGGGAAACTATGAAGTATAAAGCACTGCCAAAATATTAACTATAAAGGATCAAGAGTCCTCCATTAACTGATAGACAAGTCATTGCTAGTCAAGACAAGTCAACAAGCATTTATTAAGCATTTACTCAGATATTGTGCTAAGGAATGCAAATAAAAAATACAAGCAGAAAGAAAGGTATTCCTTGCCCTCAGGTAGCTTATTTTCTTGTGGGGAGAAAACAACATAGAAAAGGGAGTTGAATTTTACAACCTGACTAATGTTTAATGTGAAGGTATTTGTAGAGCCTATATCTGACTGCATGCCGCCATGGTGGGAAGGTGGGTGGAAGATGGAGGGGAAGAAAATTTGAAACTCAAGGGATTGTGGAACTGAATGTTGTAAACTAAAAGTAAATAAATAAAAGAAAAGGGAGCTGAAGAGTGGAAGAGGGAATAAAGTTACCCAATCTTGGGGCATGAGGAAGTCCAGAGAATCAGGAACACAACCTGGAATGGAATGAAACTGTGGTTGGCCTAGGGCTCTTTCAACAGAGTTTCTGGAAGGAACCAACTGAACACAAGGAGAAAGTATAGAAATCTAGACTATTACAATATGAGAAATAGTTCAGAAGCTGAGTGACCTCTTCTAAGATAGACAGGATTCTTTGGCATGGCAAAAATAAATTCTGTGGAATGAGTCAGGAGTGCAGCCAGGAAAAATATGAAGAAATTGTTTGACCTAGGCCTCTTTCTTAAAAGGGAGGCTCATTACTAGGAAAAGAAAGTTAACTGCTCTATTTACCTAGACCGTGATTTCAAAAATCCTTGTTGTCTCTACATTGCAACTTATAAAAAAGTAAGTCAATATATGCAGTTGAAAGGACAATCTATATAGTGGGCCAATCAGAACCTATATCTTGACCACACTCCAAGGATGGACAATAAGCTGGATTCAGAACTACACAGGAGGTGAGAGGCATGGAGTACTTTGGGAAATTGTACAATGCTTTCAATGATCCTCAAGTTTCTCTTTGAAACAAATGCCCAGCTTCTTAAGAACAGTATGAAACCAGTGATGACATGAAATATCAATCTCTACAAAATTCAAGTTCATTTGAAATACTTTCTTTTAAAATTTGAAAAATCTAATCAATGTTGTATGACCGGTGCTGACTTCAGAAGTCACCTTACCAAATAGGTTAAAGGGGGCATAGGAGAGTGTTTAGATTAATGGGAATGGGAGGATAAAGAAGGGATCCTTGGGAGGATAAGAAAGGGATCTTTAGTGGGGAGGGTGAAGGAACATGCTGAAGTGGGATACAGAATGGTGTTTAGATTTCTGGGAATGGAAGGCTAAGGGAGGAATCCTTGTCAGGGTGGTAGGTTAAGTAATAGGAAGGCAAGGTAGCAAAAGTAAAGTAGAGGAGTCAGGAGGCATAAGAAATTAGGGATACACACAAATACAAAAACAAAGATCAGGAGTAGAATTTGTCAGGGAAAGTATATGTCTACATATGTATGTCTATGTCTATACGTAGGTATGTGTGTATATGTGTGTGTATGTGTGTGTATTTATGTATATATGTATGTGTCTATCTATCTATCTATTTATTTATCTATATCCACACTTATTTGTAGCTTTCCAGGGAGAAGGGGGGAAAAAGAACAAAGTAAAGAGTACACAGAAGAAGAAGAAAAGAAGGTGGACAGAGTCAAGATGGTGGAATAGAAGCAGGAGAACTCTGCGAGCTCCCCACATAAACACCTCAAATACCTATCAAATATGACTCTAAACAAATTTTAGAGCTCCAGAACTCATAAAATGACAGACAAACAAGGCTCCCACTGAAGGCAGACCGGCAGGCAGACAGGAAGGGTTCATTGCAGCGCACTGGGAGCAGAGCCCAGCTCCATGCAGTTTTAGCCCCAGGCCATCCAGCAGAAGCCTCAGCTAGAGCTTTCAGGACAGTGGATCACCAGCAGCTGTGGCAGTTTCCAGAATTACCAACCCATAACAGCCAAGGACAAAGGGAAAGGTTAGTAGAACTCAGCTAAATTCAGGGGAGAGGGTCTGGCCAACTGCCTCCAGAGCTAGAAGCAGTCTGAAGTGGCGGCCCTGCAGCCACCTCTATGTGGCTGCTTTAGAGCTCCCAGCCTGCAGATTGCAGGGGGGCCAAGCAATCACTTGGAGGCTTAGTGCTCTTGCCTTGAGCTGCCTGGATCAGGATCCTCATCTTGGGTGGTGGTCCTGACGTGTGTTTTCAGTGAGCCAAACCTGGTGGGGGGTGCAGAGATGGCAGCTTCCTAATAGCCCTGGCAGCTGCAAAAATGCCAGCAATTTGGGACAGAGCCCTCCCCTCTGAAAACAGAGTTCTACAAAACCCAAAAGTCAAGTAAGTGACTGGCAACATGAGCACACAAAGGAAACAAAGAAAGCTCAGCAATTCAACTTTAGATTCCTTTTTGGGGACAAAAAGGATCAAAGCATGGATGGGAGGATGACAACACAGTCAGAACTCCTCCACAAAAAGCTTCCAAGAAAAATGTAAACTTGTTAGAGGCCGTAGAGAAGCTTAAGAAGGATTTTGAAAACCAAGTAAGAGAAGTGGAGGAAAAATTGGGAAGATAAATGAGAATGATGCAAGAAAATCATGATAAGCGAGTCAACAACCTGACTGAAGAAAATAACACCTTAATATACAGACTAACTCAAACAGCAAATGAGGCTCAAAAAGCCAATGAGGAGAAGAATGCCTTAAAAAGTCGACTTTGCCAGATGGAAAAATAATCTCAAAAGCTCATTGAAGAGAATAATTCCTTCAGAATTAGAGTGAAGCAAATGGAAGCAAATGACTTTATGAGAAAGCAAGATACTATTAAACAGATCCAAATAAATGAAAAATTAGAAGGCAATGTAAAATATTTCATTGAAAAAACCACTGACCTGGAAAATAGATCCAGGAGAGACAATTTAAAAATTATTGGACTACCTGAAAGCAGTGATCAAAGAAAAAGAACCTAGAACTCATCCTTCAAGAAATTCTCAAGGAAAATTGCCCAGATATTTTAGAACCAGAGGGCAAAATAGAACTTGAAAGAACTGACCAATCATCTCTTGAAAAAGAGCCCAAAAAGAAAACTCTTAGGAATGTTATAGCCAGGTTCTGGAGTTCCCAGATCAAGGCAAATATTACAATCTTCCAAGAAGAAACAATTTGAATACTGTGGAAACACAATCAGGATAACACAGGATTTAGTAGTTTCTACATTAAGGGACCAAAGGGCCTGGAATATGGTATTCTGGAGATCAAGGGAGCTAGGATTAAAACCAAGAATCAGCTGTGCAGCAAAACTGAGTATAATGTTTCAGGGAAAAATATGGTCATTCAATGAGCTGGAGGACTTTCAAGCATTCTTGAGGAAAAAAACAGAACTGAATAGAAAATTTGACATTCAAACACAGAAGCATGAGAAGGTAGACATGGAAAAGGATTCATAAGGAACTTATCAAAGTTGAACTATTTACATGCCAACATGGAAAAATGAGAATTGTAACTTATGAAACTTTTCTCAGTATGAAGATAGGTGAAGGGAATATAAATGTATGTATACATATATATATATATATATGTACACATATGTCTATATAGAAGGGTATATATGTATATGAATACATATGGAAGTGTTTGTATATATGTGTACATAGACAGAGGGCACAGGATC
>CM053581.1:128886000-128917065 GCA_028627135.1 Pseudochirops cupreus | reverse complement strand
GGGCTTTTAGGAGGCTGCTGGGTCCCTCCCCAGCTCCGGCTCACTGAAAAAAAAAAAAACCCAGGACCACCACCCAAGACCACAATCTGGATGGCGAGAGCCCTTGGCCTCTGAACGATGGCTTGGCCCCTCTGCTGTCTGCAGGCTGGGAGTTCTGAAGCGGCAGTGTGGAGGCAGGTGCAGAACCTCGGCTCCTTGCTTCTTTGCCCTGGAGGTGGCTTGGCCAGACTCGATTTTCTTCTCCGGTTTTTAGCCAAGTTCAACTAACCTTAGTCCTTTTTTCTTATGGCTTGATAATTTTTGGATACTGCCACAGCTGCCACAGATCTGCTCTCCTGAAGTTCCAGCCGAGGCAAGGCTGGTCTTGTCCAGGCGCCCCCGGGGCAAAAGCCACTGTTTCAGGCTGGGCTAGTTCTGGCTCTCAGAGTTGAAATGGTCACTTTGAGCCAAGCTGCTTTCAGCAGGAAATATATCTGTGTGCGTTTTAGAGCCCTAGAATTTGTTTAGAGTCATATTTTTTGGGTATTTGATGTGGCTGTGTCAGAGCTGCGATTTCTTGCTGCTCCTACACCACCATCTTGGCTCTGCCCCCTGAATTTCCATTATCTTTGTGACTGAGCTTCCATTCTCCATAGTATAAAAGTTTCTCTTTAGCCCATGAAATCAAGAAAAAACTGAGCAATTAATTGTTTAATTATTGACCATTTTGAGATTCTTAGTTGCCAGGCTTATCCGTATGCAAAACAGTGGATTCTATGATACAGGAATTAGAATCTCTGAGTTGGGTGCTATCTCAGAAGACCTCCTAATTCAATCCAAACCTGGATAAGATCCTTTACAATATACCCGACAAGTGATTATCCAACCTCTGCTTGAAGACCTCTCAGTAAAGGGGACTCACTGTCTTCCAGAGAAGTTAATTACACTTGTGAAATATTTCTAATCATTAGGAAGGTGTTTTTTGTTTCTTTCTTTCTTCCCTATATCAAGCTTAAATTGGTTTTTATGTATCTTCCCTCCATTGCTCCTCCTCCTATCCTCTAAGGCCAAGCATAATAACCCTAATGCATATTTTACAAGGTAGCCTTTCAAATACTTGAAGACCTAGGTTCAAATTCTACTCCTAACACTACCCGGCTTGGCCAAATCCCTTAACGTCTCCAACCTTACCAATTTCCTTATATGTAAAATTAGAGGGTTGTACTACATGGCCTGGTATCCCTCCAGCTCTAAAAGTATAAACTCTTGTATTCCCCTGGTGTGTGTGTGTGCACACCAGTTTCTCCAGCTGATTTTCATGTGATATGTTTTTCAGGTTTTTCACCAAATTCTGTTGCCCTTTTTGTAACAGTCTTTAGCTTCTCCAAGTTCCACCTAAAATATGGCTCTCAGAACTAAAGATAATACTGCACATATGGTGTAACCAGGGCAGAAAGCAGTGGTTCTATCATTTCCCAGATCCTAGAAATTATGATTCTTTTACTAAAATGTCTTTTCCTCTTTTTTAGATTTTGCCTCACACTGTTGGCTCAGAATAATTTAAAATGAATTCTACCAAATGCAAGGTTGCAGAGAAAAACACTGTTTGCCCCCGAGATAATGAGAATAGAGCCACTCATCTCTGGGACCTGCATTAAACTCTCACATGTCACTTCTAAAGTACCACCTTTAACATGTCACATTTAAAGATGTGACATTTAATATATCAGCTTGGCAGGTAGATGTGTAGATATTTCTACTGGGACACGGGATGAGAGAAATTAAGATGTTAAGGGTCTAGTTCTGTCTCAGTGCAAAGCAGGTTTAAATGCAGTCCCTTCTACTTCCCCTTCCCCCATAATGTCCTCAGACCCCAATGTCCCAGTTTAATTTGCCTCTCTCTGCTCTGAGTATCTGCCATACAGCCCTCTGATCTCCTGCCAGCACAGGGTGCCACTTCTGAAAACTAGCCTTCTTTCATCTCCAGGACCTCTTTAACACTGCAGATGTGGAACAGGGGCCTCATTGGCCAAATGTGTTTCTCCTCTACCCTGAGAAGGGAGGGGACTCTTTGGAGCAGAGCAAAAGGCCTCACAAGTTAGATCAAGGAAAAAAACATAAAGCTAAGTGCCCCAGTAATCTGCATTTGGCAACTGAATTGCACTGAATGAGGAACAAAGGTTCAGTGAATAGAATAATAGTCTTTGAGCTAGCAAGGACCTTGGAGATCATCTAATATGCTTTAAGAAAAATAATATGGCATAGTGGCTAGAATCCTAAACTTGTAGTCTTTAAAGATGTAGGTATGAATCCATACTGTCCATGATACTTCTTGTAGGACCATGGGTTTGTTGCTATACCACCTCCATCCCCCCAGCTTTAATCCACAACTTTAAAAATGGAGGTAGTAATGCCAGAGACAGTGCAGTGTAGTAGATAGGAGGCTGGCCTTGGAGACAGAAAGATCTATGTTCATATCTGGTGTCTGACATACATTTACTAGACATTTTACCTTAGGCAACTCACTTAAACATTTTATTCTTTGATTAGCTATCTTAGGCTCTAACTTATAGCACAGGTGCCAGTATGTATTGGCAGAGAAAGCTTCCTATCAGGATTTCCTTATGGTAAGGAAATCATAGGTCCATTTAAAAACAACTACTACTACCAATACTGTCTACCTATCATGGTTGTTAAGTTCAATGAAATAATGTATTTATATGTTTTACAAATTTTAAAAGACTAGAAAACTAGAGCTATTGACACCATTATCACTATCATTACCATCATCATCATCATCATCATCATCATCTCAAAAGGGTTTTTAACCTCGGGTTGATGAACTTTCTTTTTAATTGATAACTGGATTTCAATATAATTATTCAATGTAATTGTTTAAATATAATTGGTTTAATTTAAATAAATTAAATTAATATGACTTTTATGCATTTAAAAACATTGTGTCTAAGAAGAGGTTTATGACAGTCTTCACTAGACTGTCAAAAGGATCCATGATAAAAAAAAAATCTGTCTAGGCCCTACAGTCTAGGGCAACAACCTAGTGAGACTGAGAAACATAGATGAAGGAGTTTCATTGGTTCAGATCTTACTACTGAGTTCGATATAAAATGACAGACTTTGGCGTAGAGGATTATTTCAAGATTTTGGAAAATTTTTAGTAGAACAGAAAATGTTTTTGTTTTTAGTGGTGTGATATACATATGTATATATATATGTGTGTGTGTGTGCGTGTGTGTGTGTGTATATATATATATACATATATATAAAACTAATCATATATGTGTGTATGTACGTATGTATGTATACATATATCATATGTGAAAAACACAAGCATATAACTACATATATATGTGAGTGTATCAGTCCCATTATATATATACACACATACATATCCTATATAATTACTAGCTTTGTAAAAAAATTGTCTACAATATAGCTGCATTAGCAATATAACTACAACTATGTGTATGTATGTGTATATGTATTATATATTTATAAGTTACATGGCTATTAGCACCATGATAGGACATCTCTCTTTGTTACATCTAGATTCAGAGAACTATTTGGATCGTCAATGATGCCATTCTAAGAAGCTCATACAGACATTTCTGGGGAGTAGAGTCCAAAGAATTTGTCATAATAAAGGAGTCTTTCTCTCATCCTCAAATATTGTGGGAACGTGGGATACATCAGAGAACATAAGCTCTGGACATTGAATTTTAAACTCTTCATAATATTTTTACATCCATTATCTCAATTGTTCTCCATTTTTTTAAATCCCCACAGTTGTGCAGGGTAGATACTTTGAATTATTGAACATGCCTAAAGTGAGTGACAAATTTCCATCCTATTCCAATAGGTATGATAAGCCTAGGATTTAAAACTGGGATCAACTTGAAGCATCATCTCAACCAACTATTTCATTTAACAATCTAGAGAACTGGGGTCTAGAGAGTTTTAAGTGAGTTTACCAAAGTCACTCAATAATAAATAGCAGAGCAAAGATTTTAATATATACCTTCTGTTTCCAAATCCAGTGCTCTTTTCTTATTTTTTCTTTGGAGAGACAGCCTAGAATAATAGAAAGGAATCCCACATGAGGATGCCTGAGGAGAGGTAGCACTAATAATGGATGTAGTGCTTGACCTCAAGTCAGGTTCAAATTCCTCCTCATTTACTTACCAGCTGTGTGGTCCTGGGCAAATCATTTACACACTCTCACTTTGAGTTTTCTTATGTGTAATATGAAGTGTGGGTAGCTAGATATCATGGTGGCTATAGAGTGACCAGCCTGGAATCAGGGAAACTCATCATTCTGAGTTCAAATATGACTTCAGATTCTTACTAGCTGGGTGACCCTGGGAAAGTCATTGAATCCTGTCTGCTTCAGTTTCCTCATCTGTAAAATGAGCTGGAGAAGGAAATGGCAAAGTACTCTGGTATTTTTGCTGAGAAAACCCCAGAAGGAATCATGAAGAGTCAAACATGACTGAAAAACAACTGAACTGAAAAGGAAGAGTGTTGGACTTGATTGGCACTAAGGCCCTTTCCAGTTCTACAATCCTTTGAGTTCTGGATATTTCTTACAGACAGGGTGATTTCAAGCAGTTATTACTGAATCTCTATGAACCTTAGTCTCCCTACATATAAAATAAGGATAATATCTGCTTCATCTTCCTTATAGGGTCCAGCATTTTTTATAGAGTTGTCACAGGGATCAAGTAAGATTTTGAATATGAAAGCACTTTGTGATCCATAAAGTGTTATATGAATGTAAGCTAATATTATTATTGTTTGTTTTATGTTAAACTGTTTTAAACCTTCCCTTCATACCAGTGTCTTTCTGAGATTTATAAAAAAATTCTCATACGATGCCATATAGCTATATCCAAGCGAGCGTAATCCATTCCTCATGAAATATTTAGGTTTATGTACAAGCTACTGAGATACATCTGGTCCTGAGCATTGCAGGGAAGCAGAGGGGGAACCATTGCTCCTTATGCTATTATTATGTATTTTAGAACGTACATATGATTTCAGACAAATTTTGAAAATGCCAAGTCCCGAGTGCCACATCATTGATGAGAATGTGCTATGTCACGGTCCTGTTCTCCTTTCCACAATTTGGATAAATGTTACCAGTTTCACTACCTTCATAATCACTATAGGATAATAATTTTGTCAGTCCTCTGGGTTTTGAAAACAATACTCAAAGTAATCCCTTTCTGATCTGATGCTAATCCAAGATAATTGCTTTCAGGTTTAATAGGAAAACTGAAAATTCTTAATGCAAGATTTACTGAATGGATCTTTCAAAAAGGGATTTTGGGGGACTTCCCACCCTCCCACTTCCACCTCCCTGCAAACAGGTACTTGTCTTTAACAAAAAAGAGTTGTAGGACCAAAGTTGTCCTTGGTTCAGTGAATGCCAACTACTAGTTCCTTTCAGAAATAGGAATGTCTCACCTTTGAGGAACTCAGACAGGTCCTCTTTAGAAGTCCCCCATTTTGCCGAAGTTGCCTAAGCATCTTCCTTTTAAGTCCTGGAGACAGCTGTCATGGATATCCCTCCAAGGCCCTGGCTTTGGAGTCACTGGAGCCCTGTGTGAAAGCTAGAGAGATTCTATCTTGTATGCTTGGTTTTTTTATTAATGTGGGATAAAGCATTGAGACTACATATGCCAAAAGGGGTATGAGAATTCTGGTGAAAAATACTTTTGGAAAATACTGCTGGTTTAATAATAATATAAGGTTTGCCAAGTGCTTTACAAATATAATTTCATTTTATTTTCACAACAACCGTGAAGGTGTCATTCTCCCTATTGTAGAAAGGGGAAAACTAAGGCAAATGGAAGTTAAGTGATTTGATCAGGATCATACATCTAGTAAGTGTTTGAGGGTGGATTTGAACTCGGGTCTTCCTGACTCTAGGTCTAATGCTCTATTCACTTCACCACCTAGGTTTAAATAACCATGTAACAGAATAATCTGCTCTAGGAAGAAATATTGAATTGTCCTAGGTTAAGCATATACAGCAATAATCTGTGATATTTGGGGTGTGGGGATTTCTTCCAAGTAGATAGCAATCTATCACTAAGATTTCTTAGAGAAGTGCCTGGAGTACATTTCCTTCTCAGTTCATTTTACAGATGAAGAAACTGAGGCAAACAAGGTTAAGTGATTTGCCCAGAGTCACACAGTTGGTCAGTGTTTGAGGTCAGCTTTGAACCCAGGTCTTCCTGACTCCCTCTTCCATCAACATTCTTCCCATCACAGGCTGGCAGCTCTCTGGTCCCACACAAAAACAACAATTGAAGAATTTGGGGGAGGGGAGACTTGTCACCCATAATTCAGTCCTCTAGGGAACTTATTTGGGGATGATTCTGGGGAAATACATCATTCTTTGGCTAAATGTGAGAGCCCCAACCACCTGGCTTACCTGTGAAACTCTCTAAGAATAAAAAAAAAATTTATTTGCTATAATTTATAATCTAATTAGATCAATTTCCATCTTTTTAATTAGATAAAAAAAAAATAGTGAATCTAGGTAGGGAGGAGGATAAGAAAAGAGCCAGTGAAGCTTTGCTCCCTGACCAAGAAAGCTTGGCTTGGGTGTCAAACAAGAGGTCACTGTGTTCCTGAGCCTTTATACTTAATACCAAGAAACAGGTTGACAGTGGGCATTCTTCCTGACTAGTCTCCAAAACTACTAAACAATAGTTTTTCATTGTTCATTAACCAAAGGTTGAGATTACCAGTGGCCTTCAACAAATGGGGACTTGGGAGTTGAAGTCTTAGCTATAGCAACATTGAGAAATGAGCACATTTTTGTTATTGTTGTTGTGATTGCTGTAGTTCGAAAAAATATGAAAAATATATGATTGTATCATTATTTTTTAATGAAGAAAATATGCCACTACCTGGAAATAGGAGGCTTATATTTTGGCTGTAACTTTTATCACCTAGTGTGTTTTGTAAATTTATATTAAACACACATATATGTATATATATGTATGTGTACATATTCGCATGTATATGTATGTATATATCTATATATCTATATAGATATGTATAGATATATAGATATATATTCTTTTTCTTAAAAAAAACTAAACAAATGCATTTCTTTTGTACAACTTGGCTGCCTATAGTTTGAGATTATACCTAAAACAGTCTTAAATTGTTTTGAACACTAGAGGGAGTATTAGACAGGCAATAAAATAGAATCCCAAATTGGCCTGCAATGCACAGTGAATTTAGATTCTCTAACCTAAGTAATAGAAGACATAATTTAATTGATATTTAAATGAGGTTTAGAATGAAGGTGATCACTATGAACCTGGGGGCCTATGGGTAGATTATAGGGAGAGGAAGTAAAGTGGAAACTCAGGGTCAATTGCCTTTGCAAAACTGAACAATAGAGTGAGCTTCTTCCAAAACTGTTTTCTTCTTCTTTTGTTCTACATAATACACTATGATTGAAAATCATCATGAAGTAGAGGAATTGCAGTCTACATAATTGGAGAGAATGTGTACACCAGTGAAATCTCAGATCTTTGATTTGGTCCAGTAAAGAAGGAAAAAGGGTTTAAATGTACTTTGAACTTCTCAGCCCTAGCAACTTCAAATTCTTGGTGGGGGGGAACGAACATTTACTTTTGCAAAATTACTTTAAAGTAATGTTAAGGTCAGTTGGGTTCTGAGGACCTAAAGAGTTTTACATACATATGAAAATGACTTGGGATTCTAGCACCTGAATTTTGCCTTTCTAAATAGCCATTGTTAACCCCCAAACCCATGAGGAAGGGAGGCAGGCCAGTAAATAGCTGTAGAAATGAGCACCCTCACTGCTAGATCCATCTTGCTCTCTATTGGAGTTGACTTTCATCTCGAGTCCTGTGGGAAGCACAGGTCAGTGTAGGACCAAGATCATGAGGCATGAAGTTCTAGGACTATGTTCTCCACTCTAAAGTGGGAGGAAGCAGTGTTTCCCAGATGTTGCTCCTGCCCTAGTGACAGTCATGCTATCAACTAACCTGACTTTCGTTATTGATAAAACTGAAGGAGAGAAAATGAGACAGAAGAACATGAACTGAAATGTGAGATCTAGTAAATAGACTAATAGCTGCAGAATCTGGAGAAAAATTAAAATGACTAAGAAATAAAGTATGATGTTGCTGCTGCTGTCCATACCAACTCAATGAATTATTATGCTCGTGAAAAAGTGATATGCTTTTTGGTGAGTAGAACAGTTCGGGAAAAGCATTTGTTAGGGGGGAAAAAAGAGACAAGAATAGTAATCTCATCCCTTCTCACCCCATTGTAATTCATCAAGTAGTTTGGTCTTTGGGGAAGAAGGGCAAGATGTAGAAAATATAGAGAAGTGTAGGGTTGGGAGGTAGATGGAGTGCCCTGAAATGGATGACTTCCACTTCAGAATAAGTGATGAAGGAACACTTATTTCAGTAAAAGAATCTGATGACTCAGAGCTCATTCCTTGGCAGAAATCTCAAGTAGACTTTGGTAGAATCAGCCATCTCTAGGGCCCTTCTGCCTCTCTTTTTTTAGGTTCTTTTCCTTTTTCGTTTGTATAAAATGAAATAGTTAAGTGCTTTGCACAATGCCTGGCACACAGTAGTTATTTTATAATTTTTTGTTTCTTTTTTTCCTCCTTCATTTCTCTCTATTCACTATGATCTTCCCGAAAGAACTAAATGATTTATTAAATCATTTAAAGGCAGGTCAATGACTGATAATGGTTGAGATTTATACTTTTCAAGACTTACCTATTAAAACAAAGGAAGAGGGCTGGCTAGGTGGTACAGTGAATAGAGCACTGGCCCTGGAGTCAGGAGGACCTGAGTTCAAATCTAGCCTCAGACATCTAACGCTTACTAGCCGTGTGACCTTGGGCAAGTCATTTAACCCCAATTGCCTAGCCTTCCCCCCTCCAGAAAGCAAAAAGAAACAAAAAAACAAAACAAAGGAGGAGATTTTTATGTAAAGGAATGAATCTTTAATGATAAGTTTTTAAATATCATTCAAATTACATCTCAGGAAGAGAAGGTAGAGGGAAGGAGAGAGAAGTAGAATTTGGAACCCAAAACTTTTTTTAAATGTTTGAAAATTGTTTTAACATGCAATTGGGAAAAATAGAATATTATATTATATTTTAAAAGGTGGGAGAGGCATTGGTGGGACAGAAGTAGTCCTTGAAATCATTCTAATAATGAACAAAGTACTTAGAAGGACAACACTACTCAGAGGCAGCTAAGTGGCACCTAGCTGCTCAAGGGAATACAACACTGGGCCTGGAATCAGAAAGACCTGATTTCACATTTAATCTTAGACACTTACTAGCTGTGTGACCTTGGGCAAGTCCCTTAACCACTATTTGCCTCATTTTCCTAAGTCATAAAATAGGGATAATAATAGCACCTACCTCCCAGGGTTGTTGTGAGGATCAAATAAGATATTTGTAAAGCAATTAATACAGTGTCTGGCACATAGTAGTCACTTAATAAACACTTGTTTCCTCCCTCCCTCCCTTTCATCCTTCTTCCCTTCCTTCTTTTCTTTTTCCTTCCTTCCAAGACTTCTGTATTCTCCTGTATAAGGATGAAAATCCTCACTGCTCCTCATTCCAAACCAATCCAAATTAAGCATTGCTTATGATGCAGATGGTGAAGTTATATTCCTTAATTTTTTTTTCTTTTTGCTTTCTTCAAGGAAAGATTATGATTGCCAGTAGATCTGTACTTCATCTATCCAGTCAGAAAATGAGAAGTGGGGCAATATAAGCAAGTGAGAAATGGGGTACTCTGAAAATCAGTAAGTCAACAAGCATAAAGTAGGAAAACCATCAGATGAGAATTTGGGGAATAGATTTGAATTCCTTTCTCTTGGTGCTCTCATCTTTTTCCTAAGAGGATTGCCTGAACTGAGGGCAAAGATGGCTTCTTTTTTGTCTTTCTATCCCTAGTACTCAGCACAGTTATCAGGCACTAAATGCTTGTTGAATAGACTAGAATGACTGCCTCTTTCATATAATATAATCAGTCAGTTTCTTTGGTCATTATAAGCCCAAACTTAGGACTAGGGTATTAACTTGATTTTTCTCCTTTGAATGTATTTATCTTTTACATTGAGTGAGGGATTCTGCAAGTGGGAAAAATCCTTAAAAGGTGTAAAAAATGGTGGAGAGTGGAGGGAAGGTTGTGGAAAGGGCTTTAATAGATTAATCAATTTGCTAGGATGAAGGAAAAAGCAGAAAGCAATTCATTTCCAGTGCAAAGATATGAGAACCTGAAGGAAGACAAACAAAAATCTAAACAAATATACAAACAAAGCCTTGTGCTTTTGCAAACCCCAGGATGGAGTGTGGTGCAGAGGACTGTAGACAAGCTGTGGTATCTGTGTTTCTCTGGTCAAGTCAGGGCTTCCCCAAACCGACTCATCTTTGTACAGAGTGAAAAAACCTAAGTTGTAAGAATTAATCAAGGCTTTACTAAGTACAGGAAGTCAAACAGAATCATGGTGTATGGTTCTGGAAGAGGTCTTTAATTATTTCTTCTCACCCCTTTCCTGGTACAATAATTTGTCCTTATCTGTTCATCAGTTAGACTCTTCAGAAACATCTGGGCCCATTGAATTTAACCCCTTAGTTCTTACACAGGGAAAACTGAAATCCAGGGAATTTAAGGACAAACAGGGAATAAATAGTGAAGTGAAAATTAAAACTAGATCTTTTACTTCCAGATCCAATACTTTTCCCAGTATACCACACAAATTCTTTCTTATAATAACCTTTAATGTAGACACTTCACTATTCAGAGAATATTTAAAAAGTATGGGTGGACTACCTGCTAAGTAATACACATATCTGTATAAATAAAATTATTTTGTAAATATTAGAGAAGTTTTCAATTTAATTCTATCATTGTATGATTTTGTGGCCTGAGGGATCCCTTTGTTAATGGACTCATTTCATAATGCCAGATTTTTTATGTACACTGAACTCTGTTATATGGAATTCCATTAATTTGAAGTTACTATTAAACAGCATAACTATTGTGCAGTATTAATTGACATTCATAACAACCTATAAAATCTTAAAATGCCTTCTGGATCCTCAAAAAAAAGTTTAAGGTTATGTTTTGTACCTTTTTAGTGGTAACTGTATTTTATTGTGTTCCAAATACTTAAAATTTGGTAATCCAGATACGCCACTTTTGGCACCTTCTTGTAGCCAGCATATTTTATTGAACATCCCATAACCTGACCATGCTAGCTGACAAGTTTACTGAATTAGCAGAGTAGAATAGTTACAAGTTGTTCATTTTACCACCATTGAAATCTCCAAGGAAAACTGGAATGGAAACTTCTTTTTATTTATTTCCAGTAGTACTTTTAATCTCTTTAGAGGGTTTTTCCTGTAGGATCCTTCAAACTATCTCCATATGCCCTGCCTCCATTTACTGTGAAACAGTAGGACAGAATTTCTGGTTCTTTTTTTCCCAGACTGTTTTTAATAGTGTTTAAACTTTGTATAAAAAAAGAAGGAAAAAGTCCTCACACCCACACTCCACTAACACCTTGCTGTTTGACATTATTAGTACAGTAAACTTAATAATATTGATTCAGAGGATTTGTGGTTTACCAACATCGTTTAGCTAAGTTACCCTTCACACCCCTGGTGACTCATGAATACACATCCAATCCTAAATAGTTTATTTACCATTTAAACATTTTTTGCCTCTTGTCATATTTTTCTTTGGGCAGTTCACACAGGGTACTACCGACTTCAGGCCACAAAAGGCAAATTAGAATCAAGAAATATCCACTTGGATTTAAATGAAAAGGCTGTTGAAAAAGGTTATACCAAGACTAGTGCTTTGTAAAAGTAATTAACAGTCTTTGACCTTTGAAAAGATGAGGAAATGTTCTCTTCTATTTCTTGGAAAGGTGAGGGACTATGGATGCACAGTGCTTCCTGTGCTCCCAGGTAAGTGGTTGATTTTGCTAAGTTGTTTTACTTTGCAACAAAGGAAGACTCAATATGGGAGGCCAGTCTGTCTAGACAGTTCTATGCTGTAAAAACAAAGATAATCAATAAAGTTTTAAAAAAAGAAAGAAATACTCCCTTAGGAATAAATGATAGAGTTTGGAAATTTCATCATATGGATACTTATTATCTTACTTGGAATGTGGAGCGTGCAAAAAAGAAGAGGCAGAGGAGAGGTATGGCTGCCAGGGCTGTTCCGTAACGATTAGATGCTGTTCAGGGGGAATGTGGAGGGATATCTATCCTTGAACTCACCTGAGGACATGGTGTTTGCTCATTACTGTTTCCTAAGCCAAATGCCCTTTAAAGGGCCTAATCATGAGCAATGTGAGTGATTTTCTCTAAGATTACATCAGATAATACATTGAACTCATTGCCCAGAAGCCTCACAATAATTTTCACACAATCTTACCTGGGGATGCCTTAGTAAACAAGAAGATATTTAAGTTATCTCCAAAAAACAATTCTTAAGTACCATCTATATTCAAAAAAGACCTGTGCCAGGTTCCTGGAAAATAAGTGCATATAAGACACAGTCCCTGTCTTCAAGGGGCTTGTGCTTTAGTTGGAGAGAGAAGACATATATTTAAAACAACAACAATACAATAGCTCCTCATTTATTAGAAATTCTCAGCAACATCAAAAATTGGAAAAGCAAACCAAAATTAGGAAGTGAACAAAAGGCCTCCTAGAAAACAACACTAACACCACAATAACCCAGTGCACATGCAATAGAGCTAATAGACAATATTTTGTAAGAGACTATCCCTCAAAGTCCCCCACTCAGAGGGTATATGCAATTTACTTCATTTCCATTGGTTTCCCTGTCCACATTAGATTAGAAGCTGCAAGTTAAAATGGTGAATGGGGTAGTGCAAGATGTACCAACAAGGGACAGTGATGAAAGAGATAGAAAAAAAATGTAAATAATAGGTGTGTAGAAGTCTGTGGACTTAGTTTAGGGACAGACTTCAATGGGTACCTCAAAGAATTAAGTTTCAGAGCGTCAGAGAATCTCATCTGCCTTCTAGTCCACCTAATGCCCCAAATAATATGCCACGATAACATAATCAACAGGTATTCATTGAACATCCACCAGAAGAGATCAGATTTGAAGAGTCCACTTGAAGTGTGCTCAGCTCCTCCCTAAGGCCTCTCCCCAAAATTCCATTTTTGGACACCTCTAATTGTTAGGAATTCCTTATTTTGTCATTTAGTTTGGTTGCTTTGGGCTTCTTTCGATTTTTTTTTTCTCATAGCATTATAAAATGTCCTTCTTTCCCACTTCACCCGGTGTTCCTGATTCTGCCCTTTGGAACCAAACAAACAAGTCTAATCTCTCCCTCACACAAATGACAGCCCTTCAGACTCTTGAAGGCAGCTGTCACATATCATCTGAGCCTCTTCTTCATCAGTGTAAAAATTCTCACCTCCTTCAACTATTTCTCATATAATATGAATTCGAGGCCCTCCTCTGTCCTAGTTGCCTTCACTGAGACATTCTCCCAAATCTGCAATGCCTTTCTTAAACAGCTGTGCCCAGAATGCAATATTTCAGGTGTGACCTGACCAGAAAAGAGCCAGCAAATTATTCCCTCCTTATTCTGAAAAACTGTCAGTGCCATCTAAGATCATATTAGTTTGATGTTGTTGACTAGACCTGGATACTCTCATTTCTGAATTTTTGTGACACTGTCCTTTCTTCTCCCTCTACCTCAGAGTTTTTTATTTTTGTACTAAAACCTCTTCTCAAAACAATGCTTATAAAATTGAACAACATGCTAAATTTCCATTAGAAGTTAAAAGAAACTACAGATATATAGATATGTATGTATTTTTCCTCATCCAGGTTCACACACTCCATAAAATTTTTCCATGGACCCCTGGAGTTTTGTGGACCCCTGGATAACAGCCTCTGCTCTATATTATCTATCTTGGTCATCTCTTCAGCAACCAGTTCAGTTAGCATGTCTATGCTGATAATACCACAGGTAGGTGGCTCAATGGATAGAATGCAGGACCTGGAGTTCGAAACACTCATCTTCCTGAGTTCAAATCTGGCCTCAGACACTTACTAGCTATGTGATATTTACCAAGTCACTTCACCCTGTTTGCCTCAGTTTCCTCATCTATAAAATGAGCTGGAGAAGGAAATGGCAAACTGGTCCAGTATCTTTGCCAAGAAAACCCCAAAATGGGGTCATGAAGAATTGGACATGCCTGACAACGGACTGAAAACAACAACATGCTGATGACTGTAGATCTATAGATCCAATCTATGATGGCTCTATAGATCCAGTCCTAGATTCTCCCCTGAGCTTCAATCTCACATTACAAACTACCCATTGATCAGAATTGTTTTGTCTTTGTGTCCCCAGGATTTACCTGACACAGGACAAGCGATTATTAAACGTTTGTTCGTTGATTGGTTACCGCACCACACTACTGATTCCTATTTAATTTTCAGTCCGCCAAATCCCTAAATATTTTGTAGCCAAATTTGTAATCATGCCTCCTCCATCCTCTACTCAAAGTTTCTGAGCTGGTGTAACTTGACATTTCTTCCTTTTGAATTTCATATCATTGGATATGCCCTGGCTGGCCAAGATCTTCCAGATCCCAATGTGTTAGCTAACTATCCCATCTTTATTTCATCTGAAAATTTGATGAGCATATTATCTATCTAGTCACTGATTAAAAATGTTAAACAGCCCAAGGCATAGCAAAGACCACTGGGGCGCTGCACTGGAGACTTCCTGCCAAGGTAATATCAGATCATTAACAACAGTTCTTTCAATCTAGCTAAATGTATTGGCTAATCTATATACCTTCATTTTTTCCCCACAAGAAAAGATTGAGATACTTTATCAAATGCTTTGCTGTAGGCAAACTATACTGACATCATTATCCTGATGTGCTAGTTTAGTAGCCCTTTCAGAAAAGGAAATAAGGTGAGTCAGGCATGTCCTTTCTTGATGAAGCCATACAGGCTCTTTGTAGTCAAGGCTTTTTTGTTTTGTTTTGTTTTCTGCCAGATGTTTATGAAACATTAGGTTTTTAATGATTCATTCTAGAATTTTTCCCCAGGAATGAGAGTAAAGCTCACTGAACAAAGATCATTGTTCTGGAGATGGAAAGGATCTCAAAAACCCACCTGCTCCAAGTCCTGTATTTTACACGTGAGCAAAGTAAGGCCTAGGAAATAAAAGTCTAGAAAGATTTGCCTATGGTAATGTTACTATTAGAAATCAGAGGTAGGATTTGAATCCCAGTCATTTTACTCCAAATCTCATACACTTTCCCTTTTACCTCCAACATTAACTACACTTTGCATATTCTGTTCTCTTTCCATGTGCCTTTCTCCAGTCATTTTATTATAGCATATCACAATAATGATGATTCTGAGTCTCTGTTAGGACAAAACAAGGAGCAATTGATAGGAGGTACCTTAAAGAGACAAGGTTTAGTCTTGATGTCAGTGAAAATTTCTGCTCAAAAGTGAAATAGACTACCAATGGACACAAATATGTATGTATGTATATATGTATGTATGTGTGTGTATTAAAATGATTCTATACATCTACTTATCAGTTCTTTCTTGGTAGGGGGGAAAAGAAAACAAAGTTACATGATAACTTTATTATGTATTTAAAAGGAATAGCCAGTTGTACATTATAGATTTGAAGTTTCACATGCAGTCATCTTTTTTATATGTGTATATATATATTACTATATTGTACTATATTCTTGTTTTATTTCTTTAGTTAAGAATAAAATAAATAAAATTTATTTTTAAGTGAAAACAACTGCCTCAAAGGTAGTGAGTTCTCCTTTATTAGAGGTCTTGCAACAAAGAGTAGGCAATGACTTGTTAGGCACATTGTGGCAGGAGTTTTTAACTAAGGCACCAGTTGAATTGATGACAGGTAAGGTCCCTTCCAACTCTTAGGTTCTCTGATTCTGTGTGTTTTTATGAAAAAAAGATTAATTATGGGAAGTACTATTCATTCAGCAAGATAGAAGGATGTTTTAAAAGATTTACTTTAAAATGGTTACTTTTTTGTTTTGTTTTAAAGGTGTATGCTTCAGTGATGTGGGGAAATCATTTTGTGGAACATTATATTTCCCAGAGATATAGTAGAATTGAAAACTTAGATCCAAGTCCCATCTCAGACACATACTTGTTCCCTATGGTATTACTGTATAAGCTAACTTATACTAATGTGGGATGGAGAGAAAGAAGAGGATCTCAAGCTGGGTCTCAAAGGATAGCTCTGACTTAGACAAGCAGAAAGAATGAAGCGGCATTCCAGACAAGTAAAATGATGGTGCAGTCCAAGGCACAGAGGTGTCAGTGTTCACAGCATATTGAATAGACCATGAGTAGATAGGGATGTCTGGAGCTGAGGATTCCATAGAGGGAAATACTTTGACATTTATAAAATTAAGATGTTTGGAGTCAGAAGCTGTGCAATAAGATTGGAAAGGCAAATTATGAAGGGCCCTGAATGCCCTTTAAGTCAGATGCCCAGGAAGAATTTATAAACATAAAGAGGTATTAATTTCTAGAAACATTAAGGAGGAAAGAAGCATGAAGAGCTTTAATAACAGTATAGATCTTTACAAGAGGAGGGAAACTGTGGCCTTGAGACCACATGTGGCTTTCTAGGTCCTTGGGTGAGGCCTTTTGACTGAGTCAAGTTTCACAGAGCAAATTATTTTATCCTTAGAGAAAAGTAAAATAGGCTAAATTACTTCTAGATTTCCCTTCTGTTGTAGAATCCTACTGTAACATTCTAGTGTAGTATCCCCTGATACTACTACATTTTTGTGTTCTGGAAACTACTGATAGCTTCATATAAAATATAATGATTGTGGTTCCATTTGACAGAGGTGAGGAAATATTTTTATGCATTCATGGGCAGACCCTTCCGATCCCCTGAAGCTAAATGTCTAACCCATTTTACATAATATAGCTCTATATGATAGAACTAGGGTGATGCAGGTTTTCTTTGGGCTTAGAAAGGAACTGTTTTATATTCCTTTTGATTTGCTTACAGAGATTTCTAGATATGTGTGATTATGACTCTAAATTTGATATGGTGCCATAAAGAAATCTCTGCAATTGGAGGAAGCAGGAAATTGAAGATTTGTGTTTTCTTCCTGTCTCTGTCACTGAACCACTAATAATCACCGAACGGACTCAATTAGTTCTTAGAAAATACATTTACTCAAACAGCATTGCAATAACAGTAATTTTAAAACATGTGCTCTAAAAACCTCAGGTGACACAAATATTCATAGAGTTCAAGGGGTAAGAAAGACAGCACATAAACTCAGTATAATTATGTAATTTAAGGAACACATGTATAAAACACACATAGCCAATGGAACTTGCAGTTTGAGAACAGCAAAGTCGCAGTGCCTTTTCTTTATGCCAAAGAATCATCTTTATGCAATTCAGGACAGGTAATAGCTACAGTGATAGGACAGGTTGCTCTATTGTTAGGCTGTGCTGTCCAGCATACTATTTCTGCTAAGTACATCGACCTGTTGCTAGGTTGGACAAGGCAAGTCACTCAGCCATTGGGCTGGCTCCTCATAGGGTACAATATCTGTGCTGAATAGTTTGATGCACGGAAATGCCCAAGTTTACTTTTCAAGGGAGAATGGCAGTCTTCTACACCTCCAACCTTGGGCTCAGCTGAGTTATTGTGCTCATTTAGATGAGGTGCTATAGTTCTTTCCATATCGAATATTACATTTTTTAGCTGTAGTGATACTGTGACCTTTTTAGAGAGAGTGCTACTGTGCTCTTTCAGAAAAATCAACAATCTTTAGCTCAGGATTGCCAAAAGTCTCTTCTTTTGCCCCCCTCGTTGCCTAGACCCTGAGGTTTATTAGCTCCCAGGCAGAAGGTGGGAGAAGTATAGACTCTCTTATTCTACAAATCTTCATGATTCAGAAGTATACTCCCTCAATGAATGATCTCCTTTTTATTTATGCATTCAGGTACATTTACCAGATTTTTGTTGAATACTATACAAAATAATTATTTGAGAATAAAGGTGATGAGACAGTCAGTGCCCTAGGTACAAGTTCATTGTCTCTGCTGGCATTTCAATATGCAATTAAGTTACTTGGATCCTCAGAATCTCTTTTAAGATGTAATATTTATGAGATGTAATATTTTATTACTTTCATCAAAAACATAAGATTTCATTACACCTGAAAGAGCCTCACCCTCATATTTCATTGTCTTTGTTTTTGCCCCATTATAACATTTGACTTTGCTAAAAGATTAAACAGGGCATACTTTTACACAATGATACATTTTAACATTGAAAGGTAGAAATAGTTATCTTTTTTGAGGTAATTAGGGTTAAATGACTTGCCTAGTAAGTGTCTGAGGCTGGATTTGAATTCAGGTCCTCCTGAATCTAGGGCCAGTGCTACATCCACTGTGGCACCTAGTCACCCCTAATAGTTTTTTGTTTGTTTTGTTTTGTTTTTAAATCCAGTGTTTCACAAACTAGTCCATCAAATGAACTAAAAGAAATTAATTTGGAAGGCAGCTCTGAAAAGTGATCCAACTTCTGTTGCTTACTGTGTGACTTTGAGCAAGTAACTTCACCTCCCTGGGATTCAGTTCCCTTATCTACAAACTGAAAACACAAAACTAAGTGATTTTTAAAGTTCTTTCTGGTTCTAAATCTGTGATCCTATGTAGCTCATTTATTCCACTTCCTGTCATTATTTAAGAGTATTTATTTCTCAAGCACATGTGTGTCCATGGATTTTGGCTAATTATCATGCAAGAACAGAAAATAAGTAAATAAGTGTAGTTAAAACCAATGTAATTAAAATAAGAAGCAAGAATAATAACTAGGCAAAATCTTTATATCAAATTTCTCAGAAAAGGATTTCATATCCAAGATATATAAGGAATTGATTGAAATTTATAAGAATAAGAGCCATTCCTCAGTAGACAAATGGTCAAATGACCTTACCAGTAAATTTTAAAAGGAAGAAATTCAAATTAACAATAGCCATATTTAAAAATGATTCAAATAAGTAACAATTAAATAAATATAAATTAAAATAAGTCTGAGATTCTACTTCATACTCATCAAATTGGCGAAGGTAACAAAAAAAGGAAAATGAATAACACTAGAGGGACTACTGTAAAATAGAAACATAATGTATTGCTGGTGGAAATGTGAACTGGTCCAATCTTCCAGAAAAACAATTTGGAACTATGTTCCACAAATCACTATGTATGCATATCCTTTGACCCAGAAATACCACTATTAGTCCTTCGCCTGAATGATAGTGAAAAAAATATTTGTACTAGCTCTTTTTATAAAATCTGAGAACTTTAAACTAAGGAGCTCATCATCTATTGGGCAATGACTAAACAATTTATGATTCATTAATATAATGGAATATTATTACACCATACAAAAAGACAAAATGGAGGGTTTCAGAGGAATATAGGAAGACTTGGCTGAACTCACCCAGAGTGATATGAACAGAACCAAAAAATAATTTAAAGAATGACAGCAACATTAGAGAAAGACAACTTTGAAAGACTTTAGAACTCTGATCAGTGAAATTAAAAAACAAAAACAAAAACATGTTTCCAGACAGGTGAGATTGACATGTGACAGTCTCAAGTGCAGAATGAGATGCATATTTTTGAACACAAAGAGGAATTAGCTTCCTTTGACTATTCATATTTGACATGAGGGTCTTATTGTTTGTTGCTCCTCAACTGAGGAGTGGGATGGAGAAATAAAATTGCTAGTTAATTTTTAAAACTAAAAAAAAGACTTAAAATAATAAAATAATTTTTCAAGATAAAAAATATCAAAAGCAAATTAATTATATCGATGCCCCAGAGGAACTTAGTGAACCTCCAAACATTTGTTGAATTAACGGAGCTCTGAGTAGGATATTTTTGTTCTTACTATCTGCTAATAAGTATCATTATCTCACAGTACTCTGATGTAGAAACTAAAAAGTTCAGTTAAAAGAATTATTAAGCTCTCTTTTCTGAATGGCAATGAGCCCCCTGGAAACAATATGAATGGGGTATGAGGTAGACATGAAAAAGGAGAGGGATGGTACAATTTACCAAAATTCAGAGCAAGGGATGGGTTGTGGAGGGCATTGCTTTATAAATTAAAGACCAAAGGTCCCCTGAAATGACAGTTTAGCAGGTAGTTCCACTTTGAGATGTGAGTGTATATGTATGTGTGTAGATTTGAAGAACCCAGATATTCATAGAAATGGCAACTGAACTACTTTATGAAGTGATTCTGGCACATTTTGACTTTTGTTCACTATTCTAGTGCTTGGGACTGAGGGACTTAAACAATTATAGGGATCAGAGTCCATTCCCGTACTCTCATCTTGTGTGACTCTTGCCCACGTTTACAGTAGCAAGCACAGTATCTGACACGTAGTAGGTGCTTAATGAATACTTGTTATTTGTTTCATTGGTTTATTTTAATCTTTCCTAGGGCACTAGAGTTGAAGTGATTTGCTGAGAATTACGCAGCCAATGTAAATCAGAGGCCACACTTGAATGTAGGAAGGATGTTGATAAGCTTCTGATTCTTCAGAGCAAGGCAACCAAGATGGTGAAAGATCTTAAGTTCATGCCAAGTGAGGATTATTTGAAGGCACTGAGATGTTTACTCCAGAGAGTAAAGGATATGATAGTTGTCTTCAGGTAAGGGAAGAGCTGACATATGGAAAGGGGTTGAGAGATGTTCCCCAGATGTAGGTTTAGCAATACTGGATAAAAGTTATAAAGATGCAATTTTGGGTTTGATGTGAGGAAAAGATTCCCTCATGAATAGAAGCATCCAAAAGCAGAATGAGCTTCCTCTGGAAGTAATTGGTTCCCCCTTCAGGAAGTCTGCTTGTTGACTAATTGTTGGGTATGTAGTAGAAAGGACTTATTTGGGGTATAGGGAAAACAAAATGGCCTCTGTGGCCCTTTCCAACTCTGAAATTCTGTGATTCTGTAAAACTCGCATTTCTTTGTTAATGTAGTTCAAAATGTTCCAGTATGGGAACTCATTAGGAAAAAATTTGAAAGCAACCTTATATGATGCTTCACTATATTACACAGTTCACTTAATATCTTATTGCTTATTCTCTATTCCATGGTTAAATTTGCAGTTGGAAAGAAATACAGTGTGCATATTTTGCCGCAAATACCATATTTTAAACAAAATGGAGGGATTTTCTGTTTGCCTACCATTCAACCTGATCAGTAGGTGCATAATGCATTTTCTCTGTATTTTGACTATGAGTCAATTGAAAGCAGCAATTTAAACCCCACTTGAATGAGCACTTTCAGGTGAAGCAGCAACTACGCCATAAGAACAATTCTACAATCAAATTAGTAGTCAAATAACCAACGGCCATTGGAAAAAATGGTCAACATCTTCGTTCTTCTATAGCCCGGGTCAAAATACAACATTCAAAAATGTAAATGCCTCTTTTCAATGTTACATGAGCATCAGAGGGATGTTTCTGTGAATAGGAAAATAGGTATTAAAATAGTGTCCACCTTATTTTGGTTTATACTAATATTTAAACTGTCAAGATATATATTTGAAAAAGAAGCATATGATGGGAATTAAAGTCAATAGAGGGAAAAAATTAACTGATAACTAATGTAAGTAGATCATGTTACAAAGCTATATAGACCACAGATCTCTGATAGTTTTCAGATAAAAGGCTTATAATGTTACTAGATACTTAAGCTAATTAATATATCAATTCTTAATTATAAGGAATGGTCACAAAGTATGAAATATACAGCAAGTTGTTGCTCCTAAGGTTCAGTCTTTTGTATAATTACTACTACTACTACTACTACTACTACTGCTTCTGCTGCTGCTGCTACTGCTACTACTACTACTGCTACTACTACTACTACTACTGCTTCTGCTGCTGCTGCTGCTACTACTATTACTACTACTACTACTCTTATCATTTTTGAGACTGGGTCATCCTAACCTGCTCAGGATGGAAGTACCAGGGATATTTATGGATTTGTGGGTCTAGTCACACTCTGATTAGCAAAATATTGTCTCTTATGGCTTATCATATTAATTCCTAACTTAATGTGATTTAATGTTGATTTAGGCCACTACATCCCAGAACTCCTGAGTGTAAAGCCAAGTACAAGCAACTTTTCAGAAGAATACTACTGTGAACAGCTTTTAAGGCTATGATTACACAGTATAATGAACACTCTATTTATTCCATAAAAAATCAGGGCAAAACATTCACAGAAATCAATGTACAGCATTCACAATATTACAACTTGTCACAGATAATCAAAACACAGCATTCACAACAACCTATCACAGAAAATGGCTACATAGTTTCCACTACAGTGGTCACAAAGTTTTGAAAAAAGAACAATCATTTGTTGTGACAAACAGTCACTCAGTTATTCACAAAATCCTTAATTCAGTCACAGAGTACAATAGTCAAAGTTGTCCATTCATGGGGCATCCTAGGTTACAAATCAATTACTTATTCAGTCATCAATCACTAAGTACAGTCATTTAGTCAATCAATCATCCTTCATCATTCATTATTCAGTTATCAGAAAATACACAGATCCTCCAACCCTAGGTCACTAGTAAATTTACAATTTCTCAGTCAATACACGGTATCCAAGTAAAGTCTTCTTTCAGCTTGAAAGGGGTGGTTTCTTGGATTCCCTGGATCCTCTTCCATGGTCCCAGATCCTACCTGGATTCACCAAACTGTCACCTGGGTTCAAAGGCAGACAGCTCCCAGGTCCTTGTCCAGCTCTCTACGTAGTTCCTGCTCCATATTGGAGCTTATAGTGTCCAGTCCATCGCAAATCCTTCATAGTCTGTTCCCGGGAAGTCAAGGCTTAACAAAGCCACAAGCAGACAGAGTCTTAAATCCTTTACAGTAATGCTTCCTCAGTCTTTTGTCAGCTTTGGCTGGCCCTCGGACTCAGCAGAAGTCTCAGCTAATCCCAGAATCAAAATCACTCCATCCAGATTTTCAAAATCAAAATCATTCTCTCCAGCCTTGGGGGAGCTTTCCTCTTCAGCCTCCCTGGCTCCTTTTCAGCCTCCCTGGTGGCAACGATCTCTGCTTTCACCAAGCCTGCTCCAAGAAGATCTCTCTCTGTTACCAATTCTCATTTTTCTTCTGAATTCTCAGTCCAGCAGTACCAGGCCAGTCTCCAGATGCTGCTGAGAGAAATTCTCTTTCTCCAGCAGCAGCAGCTTCTGCCTCCAGATCCTTGTTCCAAGAAATTCTGACTCTCCCTCTCTGGGTTTTTCCTTATATACAGTATTGCCCATCCCTGTTCAGCCCCTTCCTGTTACATCAGCAACAGGAGACAGGAGTTCATACCTTCTGTTTCTCTAACAAAGGTTTAATCTTAACTAGGTGCTGAGTACCTCTTAGCTTAGTAATACAAAAGGAACTTCAAATCTCATTACTGTTACATTGAGCTCAAGAGATCTACCAACCTCAGCCTCCACAAATAGGATTACATTATGTCACCACATCTGACTGTGTTCTATTTCAGAGAAAGTTTGGGGACAGGGAACATAATGAAAATACTTCTTCTTAAAACCTGTAATCTCAAATTCTCTATGTCCTGCCTCATTTTACTTTCTTCTCTCTCATTCTTTATCACATCCCAAAACCATTTCATATTTCACAAAGAGCTTTGGTAAAAATCTAATTAAAAAGATAAACAACTAACTGTATGGAATTTTGAAGAACCTTGAAAAATATTGTCTGTTTCAGACAGCATAGTATAATGGAAAGAACTTTGAATTTGCAGTAATGACCCCTGCTATCTTTCCCTACCATTTTACTGATAAATATTGTCATTGTTCCTTCAATCTCTCTAGTTCTAAATGTCCTCAGCTATAATTAAGGGGATAGGATTGAATCTTCTTTAACACACCTTTGAATTCTAAAATCCTATGATTGTAAGCCTTAGTAGACCTTATTCTTCTCTCTTATCATTAGGTTCTCCAGATATACCTACTTTACAGTTGAAAACATATTCATTGCCCCAAACCCTAGAACATAACATAGTCTACCTGATAAATGAGAGTCATACTCAATTAAATGAGTTCTGTGTTGGGGCAGAGCCAAGATAGCAGAGAAGAGAAGCTCTCAAACAAATTCTCCCAACATCTCCCTGCAAACCACTTCAGAATAATGCCTCAAATTGAATTCTGCAGTGGCAGAGACAACAAAATGATATGACTGAGACATTCCTCCAGCTGAAGACAACTTAGGAGGTTGGCAAGAGAGTTCCATAACACAGTGGTATAGGTTAGCCCAGGGCCCACACAAATGTAACACCAGTGGTGGGACTAAGTGGTGGAAACATAAGTAGCAGCAGCTTTGGGAGTTCTCAAGGTAGACATAGCAAGAGAACCTGGCAACTGATTAGAATGATATTATAAGATATTCATGTGCTAGCACTAGATGCAGAACTAGAAGCTATTTGGCAACTTCATTGCCTATACCCCCTTCTGGGTCATTATTCAAGAGGAAGAGGAGCATTTTTGGTCAAGATGGAATGGGAGCCCTGAGGATTAATTGTTTGGCAACACCATTGCCACTTCCGTGTTATGTGTGGAAGAGCATTTTCATTAGAGAGGGAGTAGAATCCAAAAGAAGCAGCTTCATTTCAGACCCTAAGGGATCAGGGACCAGGACCTTGGGAAGAGCATTGTTTCTGGTCTCAAGAGAAGAGGGTCCCTGAGGAGCAGTTGCAATCCCAAGGGATTAGGGTCCCTTCCTGATAAGGACAAGAGTAAAAAACAAGAGGGCAATGTCCAAACATCTCCCCAGATCACACCACCTTGGAAGCACTAAAATCTACAAACTCCTAGAACAACCTCTGAAAGTGGCAATGCAAAAAAGGTGAAAACTTGTGCTGTTCACACACACACACACACACACACACACACACACACATGCACACATACACACCAAAAAAAAAACCATTAACATAAAATTCAAAATCAAGAAGATGGAGAAATAATCAAGCAAGAACATCAAAACTTGACCATAAAAAGCTACTATAGTAACTGGGAAAATAAAGACACTCCAAAGAAGATAAAGAACAAGACAAATAGCTACAAACAAAGCCTTGAAGAAAAATGTGAGTTTAACACAATCCCAACAAGAATTTCTGGAAGAACTTAAAATTTCAAAATCAGTTGAGTGATAGAGGAAAAAAATAGTCAAAGAAATGAAAACTAAGGGATAAAATTATGAAAAGACAGTTAACAGTTTGAAAAAAGAGGTGCAAAAATACTGAAAAGATAAAACCTTAAAGAAATAGAATTGGCTAAATAGAAAAGGAGATACAATAATTCACTGATGAAAATAATGTCTTCAAAAGCAGATTTGGCCAAGTGAAAAAGAAGTACAAAATTTCACTGAAGAAAATAATTCCTTAAAAACTAGAATGGGGCATGTGGAAGCTAATGACTCCATGAGACATCAAGGAATAATAAAGTCATAAGAATGAAAAGTAGAAGAAAATGTGAAATATAAACTCACCTGGAAAAAGATCAAAAGAGATCATTTAAGAATTATTGGATTACCTGAAAGCCGTAATCAAAAAAAGATCATAGACATCATAGTTAAAGAAATTATCCAGGAGAACTGCCCCAACATCCTTTAGTCAGGAGATAAAATAGAAATTAAAGGAATTCACTGATGATCACGTAAAAGAGATCCCAAAACAAAACCTCCCAGGAATATTGTAGCCAAATTTCAGAGGTCCCAGGTAAAAGAAAAGATATTTCAAGCAGAAACAAAATAAAATAAAACAAAACAAAACAAAAACAACCTTCAAATATTGTGGAGCCACACACAAGTATCACATATAAGTTAGCAGCTACCATATTAGATGAATGGAAGGCTTTGAATATGATATTCTGGAAGGCAAAAGAGCCGAGATTACAACCAAGAATAACCTACCCAACACAACTTAGTATTATCCTGGGGGGGGGGGGGAGGGCATTTAATGAAATAGGAGACTTTTAGGCATTCCTGATGAAAAGACCATAGTTGAATAAAGTTTTGTTTTTCAAATACCAGACTTAAGAGAAACATAAAAAGGTAAACATGAAAGAAAAAAAAATATATAAGAAACACAGAAAGGTTAAACTGTTTACCTTTCTATACGTGAATATGATATATGTGTCTTCTAAGAAAGGTATTATCATTAGGGCAGTTAGAAGAATTCTATGTAGAAAAAGAGTGCAGGAGTGAATTTATTACATTGGGATGATGTAAAAAAATTGATAGGCAAGAAAGAAGGATGACTTCACATAAAAGAGGTGAACAAGAAAGAGTTTTTACAGTAGAGGGAAAAATGGTATGGAAATGGTGCAAAATTACAGGATATAAAATAAACCCATACAAATTACATGCATTTCTGTATTATGTTAACAAAACCCAATAGCAAGAGTTAAAAAGAGAAATTCCATTAAAGATACTTTAAGACAATATGTAATATTTAGGAGTCTACCTGCCAAGACAAACTCAGGGATTATATGAACACAGACACCAAACACTTTTCACACAAAAATAGATCTAATCAATTGGAGATATATTGATTACTCATGAGTATGCCAAGCAAATATAATAAAGGTGAAAATTCTACCCAAGTTAATTTATTTATTTAGTGCCATACCATTTAAACTACCAAAGAATTATTTTATAGAGCTAGATAAAATGGTAGCAAAATTCCTCTGGAAGAACAAAAGTTTGAGAATATCAAGGGTATCAATGACAAAAATATGTAAAGGAAGGCAACCCAAATAGTTCCAGATTTCAAAGTGTATTACAAAGCAGTAACCATCAAAAACAATTTGTTCCTGACTAAAAAATGAAGTTGTGGATCAGTAGAATAGATTAGATACACAATATATGGTAGTAAATGACTATAGTAATCTACTTTTTTGTAAGACTGAAGATGCAAGCTTTTAAGGTAAGAATTCACCATTTGACAAAAATTCCTTGGAAAACTAGAAAGCAGTTTGGCAGAAACTAGGCATACACCAACATCTCACATTTTGTACCAAGATATGGTCAATACGGGTAAGTAATTTAGACAGAAAGGGTGATATCATAAGTTAATTAGGGGAGCATGGGAAAATGTACCTGTCAGATTTATAAAAAGAGAAGAGTTATGACCAAATAAGAGATAGAAGAGATTATAGAAAGTCAATTAGATAATTTTAATTACATGAAGTTAAAAAGCTTTTGTTCAAACAACATCAATATATCCAAAATTAGAAGGAAAATAGAAAACTGGGAGAATTTTGAAACAAGTTTCTCTAATAAAGGCCCCATTCTCAGATTGTTAGAGAACTGAGAAAAATTCATTAAAAAAAATAAGAGCCATTCTCTACTTGATAAATGGCCAAAGGATATAAACAGGCAGTTTTCAGGAGAAGAAATCAAAGTATCAATAGTCACATAAAAATACTCTCACTACTGATTAGAAAAATGTAAATTAAAACAACTTTGAGACACTACCTTACACCTATTGGATTGGTTAACATGATAAGAAAGGGAAATGACAATGGCCGGAGTGGATCTGGAAAAATTGGCACACCAGTGCATTGTTGGTGAGGTTGTGAACTAGTCCGAGCACTCTAGAGACAAATTTGGAACTATACCCAAAGGGTTATAAAACTATGTATATCCTTTGATCCCACAATACCATTACTTCATCTCTATTCCTGTAACACCATGCACAAGCAACTTGCCAAAAGAATGCTACTGTGAATAGCTTTTAAGGTTCTGATTACACAGTATAGTGAACACTCCATTTATTCCATAACAAATCAAGGCAAACTTTCACAACAAATCACAATTTAATATTCACAACATTACATCTTATCACAGAAAACCACAGTATTGTGTTCATAACAGCTTAACATTAGAATGGCCACATAGTTTTCACCAAAGTGGTCACAGTATTTAGAACAAAGAACAAAAGAATAATCATCTGGTTTCCCTAAGGCAGAAACCCTCCTTACTTAATCATTCAATCATTTCATAATACAAGTCAATCTTCTACTCATGAGGCAATCATAGGTTCACTTAATCAGTCACTTATCCAGATTCACAATTACTAAGTATCATTAATCACTAAATACAATCATTAGAAAATTACACAAACCCTTTACCCCTTGGTGTCTAGTAAACTTCAGTTTTATCATGAATTCAATATCCAAGGAGAGGCCTTTTATTCGTCTTGACTTGGGGTGATCTCTCAGATTCCCTGGATTCCCTTCCATGGTCCCAGCTCCTACATGAATCCACCAGTCACCTGGATTCAGAGGCAGACAGCTCCCAGGTTCTCATCCAGTACTCCAGGCAGTTCTTGTTACACACTGAAGTTCACAGGGTGCAGCACATCTCAAAACCTTCACAGCTTCTGTTGCCAGGAACTCAAGGATCAACCAAGCCACAAATAAATAAAGACTTATCCAGGTCATGCTTCTTCAGTCTTCTAGCAGTTTGGCTGCCCTTAGAACCCAGAAGAAATCTCATCCTTCCAGGCAGCCTTCTTGGCAGCAACTTCAGCCTTCACCAGATTCTGGTCTCATAGAAAACTCCAACTCAGTTCTCAGTCCAATAGCAGCCCAGCTCCCAGATGCTGGGACAATTCTGCTTCCTCCACCAAAATTCTTGATAATGACTGTCTCTGGGGTGCTTCTTATATACACACAAACATATTGACTTCCTGTCTCAACCAACCCCTTCCTGTTATGTCAGCAAGAGGAGACAGAGTTCACACCTTCTGTTTCTTTCCTGGAGGTACTTAGCCCTTAATTACTAAGGGCTAAGTACCTGCTTACTTGACATAACAAAAAAGGGGACTTCAAATTTAAATTAATTACCATTATAATCCCAAAGAGAGCAGAGGACAGAGAAAATGACTTATTTGTACAAAAATATTTATAGCCATTCTTTTTTTGTAATGGCAAAATTGGAAATCTAGGGGATGCCCACCAATTGGGAAATGGCTGAACAAGTTGTGATATATGATTGTGATAGAATACTATTGTTCTATAAGAAATGATGAGCAGTACAGTTTCCCAGGTAAAAACCAGTGAAGCTCTAACTCATAGAAAGTGAAATAAACAAAACCAGTAGAATACTGTATATAGTAACAGCAGTAATGTAAGGATGATCAACTATAAAAGACTTACCTTTATTACTCTAATCAAGACAATGATCCAAGACAATCCCAAATGATTCATGATGAAAAATGCTGTCTACCTCCAGAGAGAGAATGGATGAACTCTGAATGCAGATCAAAGCATACTTTTTAAGCTCTCTTTATTTTTATTGTTTTATTTTGTTTGGGTTTTTTTTTCAACTTGGTTAACATGGAAATATAGTTTGGATGACCTCACATCAGAGTCAAAATCAAATTGCTTGCCTTCTACTGTGGGAGGGATAGAAAGGATTTGGAATTCATTCTTTTAAATGATTGTTAAATTGTTAATTTTTTCATATCCAATTGGAAAATAACAAATTAAATAAAAATAAAATAAAATTTTAAAAGTCCCTCACAATGAAATCATTGAGCATTAAAACATATGAAGGTCTAACTTAGTTTTGAGTTCCTCATAAAATTCTCTTCCTACTCCTTTTCTGCAGATATCAGTGCCTATCATATACTCTCATTTATTTTCATGAAAGTGTTTTTGCACATACCTACTATAGGTACTATAACAAGAGATGACCAAATGTCCCATTAAGTAGCTTACTTGATGCCTTGCAACACGTGACGTAAATCAAAGTTTACAAATTCCTCTATTTGGATTCATGTCATACATATATGCAACCTAAGTTAAATATTTATAGATTTATTAAAAATTGTGTGAATCATAATTTTGCCTATTTTCTGCCACTATTATAATATTACTAAAGAAATGGAATGGGGACATGTAGAATGGAGGGTCATTTTATATATGTGTGTGTGTGCGTGTGTGTGTGTGTGTGTGTGTGTGTGTTGTTTTAGGAATTGCCCCAGTCAAAGAATTTCCTAGCAAATTACCCATCTCCTGGGGATTTGCTGCTCCATACTTTGTTAAGCTGGTCCTTAGAATGTAGAAATAGTTATCTTGTTTCTTGCTGGATCCAAACTGGAAACATTTATAGATTAGTGGAACATGCTAGAGCTTGTGCTGCACTGGCATATATTTCATAATCCTGCGGTCACCTCTATACTACATTGAGACATCAGAGTAGGACTTAGTCCATCAACAATCAATCAGCACACCTTTATTAAGCATTTATCATAAGCCAGTCACTATGCTAAGGTTTGGAAATGAAAAAAAAACAAGAAAAAAAGGAAGAAGGAAGAAAGGATGAAAGGAAGGAAGGAAGAAGAGTAAAAATAGTGACTCTCCTATAAGAACTCACATTTCAGTGGAAGAAGAAGAAAAAAGTCCCATTACAAATTTCTAGCTTTTTAAAAAAATTTCAGATGATTACCCTTGTGAAAAGTTTTCTGAAAAGAGATCTGAGAGTCTGATCCTTTGCAACACTGATTTCAGTCAACCAGATATCCCTCATAATTTTATATCCATTTGTTTACCCAAACACACTTGATTAAGTGGAGAAAGATCTCAAGGGAAACCAGGAGACAGAGATGAGGTGGGAGAACATTCCAAGCATGAGGGACAGCCAGAGGGAATGTCTGGAACTGAGGATCAGAGTATCTTGTTTGTGGAACAGATAGGAGGCCAATGTAACTGGATTGAAGAATATGTGCCAGGGAGTAAGGTGTAAAAAGACTAGAAAGATGGGGGAGGAAGAGAAAGGCTCATGGTCAAGGCACCTTTGGATGCCCAAATGAGGGCTTTGTATTTAACCTTAGAAATGACAAGAGAGACACTATAGTATATATATATTTT
>CM053581.1:128848611-128885500 GCA_028627135.1 Pseudochirops cupreus | reverse complement strand
CCGGAGATCAAGGGAGCTTGGATTAAAACCAAGAATCACCTACCCAGCAAAATTGAGCATCGTATTCCAGGGGAAAATATGGTCATTCAATGAGGTGGAGGACTTTCAAACGTTCCTGCTGAAAAAACCAGAACTGAAAAGAAAGTTTGACACTCCAGCACAAGAAGCATGAGAAGACAAACATGGAAAAGAAACCATAAGTGCCAAGAAATAGCAGCAAAGAGACCAAACCAACCAGACCTGCAGCAATCAGGTATCTTCCTAAAGAAAAGTTTCAGAAGACCTTATCCATGAAGCAAGAGCTCCTGGAAATGCCAGACTTTGCAAACTGCTTGTATTGCCACACACCAAAGGAAGTTTTTGGATCTTCTGCGCTACAGAAGGTATTGTGGAATAGGCATCGTTAGTTTTCCCATACAAGTCTGCAAAGAGATAGCAACTATGATCAGATTCTACGTATCTTACCAAAAAGGTTTGGGATTTAAATATATGAGCGTGAAACATTGTTACTATTTTTAGGCCTTTTACAATTATATTTTATGTCAAATAAAACCATTAAGCAAAAAAAAAAAAAACTTATCCCAATGCATGTCTTATTCTTTGTGTGATATTGAGCAAGTCATTTTGTATCTGTAAGTCCATTTTCCTCAACCCAAAAATGATGAGATGCTTCCTACTTCAGAGTTGTCAGTGAGGATGAAATGAGGATTAAATGAGATAATGTGCATAAAGGGCTTTGCAAAACCTTAAAGTGATATATAGATATAAACTAAGCTACTATTTCCATAAGGCAAAGTATCAAATACTGAATTTAGTCCATGAAAAAGGTTACTTTTGCTACTAAAAGATAATAGACCCTGTTGAGTGAGTATAACAAAAGAATGGCAGAATCATTGTCTGTGAGCTATGATCTTTGCTTTTAAATGGATTATTTTAAACCATGTTTCAGAAGCAATTCAACGTGTGTGTGCATTCCCTAGAGCATTTTATAAGATTAATATAGCAACAAGAAGTGCTTTTCATAGTCTTAAGTTAAAAGCATGACCCAATTCAAAGACACTTACTCCCTGTTAATGAACTTAATAGTATTTCATTCCATCAGGAATCACTATACTATCCCACTTTCATTGGTCTTTGCCTCCTAGGGTAAAGTGACCACAATTATTCTAGAAGTCAAGAGAGTACATCAGAGGATATATTTTTTTGCAAAACATATTTCTATATCAGCCATGTTGCAAAAGAAAAAACAGACAAAATAAAACAAACAAAAAAAGACTTTAAAATGCTTCAATTTGCATTCAGAGATTATCTGTTTTTTCTCTGAATGTAAATAGTATTTTTCATTATAAATCTTTCCAAATTCTCTTAGACCAGCTAAGAATAGCTAAGTCATTCACAGTTGACCATTGTACATATTGCTGTTACTGAAGAAAATGTTCTGCTGGTTCTGTTCACTTCACTTTGCATCAGTTCATATAAGTCTTCCCAGGTTTTTCTGAATCTCTCCTGCCCATCCTTTGTTATAATTCAATAGTATTTCATGACAATCATATTTAATTTTCAATTTTTGCCACCATAAAAAGAGCCGCAATAAATATTTTTGTACAAATAGATTCTTTTCGCTTTTCTTTGATCTCTTAGGGATACAGACTTAGTAGTAGTATTGCTGGATCAAAGGGTATACACAATTTTCTAGCCTTTTGAGTGTCATTTCAAATTGTTGTCCAGAATGGTTGGACTAGTTCACGACTCCACCAACAATGCATTGTTGCTGTTGTTCATTCAAACGTGAACCATATTGTCCATGGAGTTTTCTTGGCAAAGATACTAGAGTAGTTTGCCATTTCCTTCTCCAGTGGATTAAGGCAAACAGAGGTAAGTGACTTGCACAGGGTCACACAGCTAGTAAGTGTCTGAGGCCAAATTTGAACTTGGATCTTCTTGGCTACAGGTCCACTGAACTACCTAAGTATCTCCTAGGAAAACAGAAGTTAAATGATTTGCCCAAAGACACACAGCTAGTAAGTATCTAAAGCCAGATTTGAACTCAGGGCTTCCTAATTCCAGGCCCAGCACTCTTATCTATTGAGCCATTTAACTGCCTCAGCAGTACATTAGTGTCCCAGTTTTTTCCAGATCCTCTCCAATATTTATCATTTTCCTTTTCTGCCATGTAACCAATATGATAGATGTGTGATGGTATCTCAGAGTATTTTAATTAGCATTTATCTAATCAGTAGTGATTTAGAGCATTTTTTGTGACTCTTAATGGCTATGATTTCTTCTGAAAATTACCTATTCCTATTTTTGACTATTTATCATCTGAGTAATGACTCATGCTTTTGGAAATTTAACTCAGTTGCGTACATATTTAAGAAATAAAACTTTTATCATAGAAAGATGTTATAGAATCCTCCCCCCATTTTCTGTTTTCCTTATAATTTTGGTTGACTTATTTTTATTTGTAGAAAAGCTTTTTAATTTCAACATTATCCGTTTTAAATTCTGTGATGCTCTCTGTCTCTTATTTGGTCATAAACTTCCCTTATCCATAAAATCTGGTAGGTACATTTTTCCATTATTCCCTAATTTATTTATGATATCACCCTTTATGTCTAAATTATTTATCCATTTTGACCTCATCTTGGTGTATGGTGTAGGAGATTGGTCTATGACTAGTTTCTGCCAACCTGCTTTCCAGTTTTCCAAGTAATTTTTGTCAAATGGTAAATTCTTACCTACAAATCTTGAATCTTTATGTTTCAACTAGTGTTTTAATTGATTCTCTAGGTTTCTGTAATTATAACATCATATCATCTGCAAAGTATAATAGCTTTGTTTTCTTATTGCCTATTTTTATTCCTCTAATTTTTCTTTCTTGCCTGATTGCTATAACTAACACTTCTAGTACAATATTAAATAAGAGTGATGATGATGGATATCCTTGATTCACTCCTGATTTTATTGGGATGATTTCAAATTTATCCCCCCTGCATATATTTGCTCTTGGTTTAGATAGACACTATTTGTCGTTTTAAAAAATCTATTGATTTCTATATTTTCTAGTATGTTAATGGGAGTAGATGTTGCATTTTGTCACAGGCCTTTTCTGCATCTATTGAGATAATATAATTTTGTTAGGTTTTTTATTGATATGGTCAATTATGTTGATAGTTTTCACAATATTGAAGCAGCCCTGCATTCCTGATGTAAATCACACCTAATTACAGTGTATGATCTTTTGACATATTACTGTAATTTCCTTGTTAGAATTTTATTTAAAATTTTCACATCAATGTTCATTAAGGAAATTGGACAACTTTTTCTTTCTCTGTTTTTGCTTTCCCTACTTTGGGTATCAAAACCATATTCACTATTTTATTTTCCCCAATTACACGTAAAAACAATTCTAACATTATTTTTTTACTTACAAGTTCCAAATTCTCTCCTTCCATTATCTTTACTTTCTGTGAGAAGCAAAGAAATTTCATATAGATTATACATGTGCAGTCATGCAAAACATATTTCCATATTACTCAAGTTGTAAAAGAAAACACAGACCAAAAACCCCACAAGAAAAATAAAGTAAAAAAAAAAATGTGTACTTGAGAAAACTGATTATTTCTCTTTTGTATTTAGTAACAAATTATTGAATCAGGACCAAGGTTTTTCCCCTTTTCTATTTCCTCATTCAGAAATCAATCAGTGTGGGAAATCTTGGGCAAAGACTCATCCAGGTTAAGATATAATCAGACAGTAAAAGAAATTCCAACTTAGGCTAATGGATGGATTGGGAAAATGTGGATAGATACTGCTCCCAAGAGTCCCTACACCTTTGGAATTGGAACTAATACTATTCCTCAGGGTTTCTGATCCCTTTATGCCAGAAGTGATGCTGTCTCTCAGGGCTTTCACTCCTTCTTGACTGAAAGTGTTCATCCCTACCATTGAGCTATGACTCAGAAGTAGGTATAGGCAGTGGTGGTGCCCAATACTTGCACAGCAGGATTCCTACTTCCTCTTGACTGAAAGTGCTTCTCTCTGCCCTGGATTATGACCAAGCAGTGGGTATAGGCAGTGGACTTGCCAAACAGTACCTGGTTCTGTGTCCAATGCTAGTTCAAGTGTCTCTTTTAATATCTTTTCTGACTAGTTACCATTCCCCCTTACCATCTCTGGTTTGAGAACTCCTGAAGCTGCTGCTGGATCTTTCATCAGTAGCTACTCCCACCACTGGTGTTTCACCTACATGGGCTCACCTACAGCCTCTTCCCCTGTGTTACCAATCTCTCTTTCTGATCTTCTATATTACCTTGGGCTGGAGAATATATCACTCTGACCTTTTGTTGGCTCTGACACTCTAGAATTCACGTTGTGGCATTATTTTAAAGTTGTTTCTGGGGGAATGTTGAGTGAACTCAACTGATTGCTTCTTCCACTCTGCCATCTTTGCTCTGCCCCTAAAGAATCTTAAGAGTTAAAAAAAAAAGAGTTAAAAAAAAGTTAAAAATCTTAAGAGTTAAAAAAAAGGTTATATATTCATATCATGGGATAATAACTCTAAAGTTGGAAGGAATCTTAGAGAATGATTAATCCATCTGTCTTGTTTTATAGATGAAGCCTAGAGAGTTGAGACTTGTCCCAATTTTATAATATAACCCAGAGAGTTAAGTGACTTGTCCACATAGGTAGCAAGTGAGTGAAGTTAACTTTGAATTCCTGTCTTCTGACTACAAATCCATTGGCCTTTCCACTATACTATACTACCTCTAGAGGTCATGTTATACTCATTGATGGACAGATGAAAGACAGCTCAGTATCCATATAATCCCATCCCCTCATGTTACAAATGAGGCCTTTAAAGATGAATGAGGCAAGAAAAATTGCTCAAGTCCACAGGGGTCATTCAGTCCAATTCTGCCCCTGCATGGTAGAAAGTTATTAGAAGACTGTTAGATTATTAAAAAATTATTAGATCAATATAAAAAATTAGAGCTGGAAAGGAATTAAGATGCTATGTGTCTACAATTAAGGTGCTCCTGAGTCTGAAAATAAGGAAGTTGCTTCAAATCCCCAGGAAGCTTAAGAAGAACTTGTGTGTCTCCATTTGTGGAGAGGCTGAAGAGTACAGAGGCAAATATATTTTGACTTGATGGGAATAAAAGGCAGCTATTCAATCATCCCTGGGAATATGAAAACTTCCCAAGACTTGTCAGATCTGAGAAGCTCTCTGGCTATTTAGGTGGAGACAAGTGATCCCTTCTAGAAGGAAAATTGCTAAGGATCATTAATGGGATCCTTCATAAGAAACTGGAAATCCTAAAAGCACAATAGGTGTTTTCATGACATTTTCTAGTTGAAGATATGGTCTTCAGGAGACAAAGGCAGATTTGGGAAGTGAACAGCTAAACCAGAGAATAGAATTTTAATTTCTGTATTACACCTTGAGATATAGAAAATATGGACTGTTTGCCATCTGACAAGGTATAAGGATACTGGTAAAATCCTTACCCCACTAAACAATGATGCCAGATGAATTTAGATTAGAACCAACTTAGCATTAGGCCTTTATTAATGACCAGAAGCCCCTCCCTCTTAATAGGGAGTTTGGATATTCACTAATCCACCAATTAGCTGCATGTTTCCTCTGACCCCATCACCTGTATGCTAGGTCTAGGCTCCTTGCTTCCTCCCCTCAATGTGAGGTCATACTTGAAACAGATAAGGATCCTATAAAAACCCATCAGACTTTACCAGTTTTATCACCCTGTTTAGTCAGTATTCTAGCAGACCTAAGTTCCAGACTCCATGGATGCCCTGCATATTGTATTTCCCCTCAACAGAAAGTTTACTTGCTTTAATTTCTTTCTTTTGATTCTCTTCTTGTGCTGAGTTCTGGCTTCTGATGCTCTGTCTCTCAACCATCCTAGAAACTTTAGGCATTGTCCAAGTCTGGAACACATGGTTATGGCGGTCATCCCTAACCCCTAAGCTGTCATTTAGGGAAAGTAGAATTCAAAAGCTGAGACAAGTAACCCCATTTCCTGAAAGATAGGGCCATCATGTGATTAGGAGCCTACCCTGAGCCACTTGCCCTTCTTGTACTGCACTCTGGGAACCAAAAGTCACTTAAGAATAGTAATATAATATAAGATCTGGTTAAAATAAAATTTTATCAAGAAAGTTTTAAAATAGTAATGGAGTAGAAGGGGAAACAGACATATATTCTCCAAGCTAGATACCAGATAGCAATAGATACAATATAAGAAGATTATTAGAATAGAAGACCAGCCATTGGAGACAACATTGAAGAGATGGGACAGTGATAATCAATAACTCATCAAGCATTTATTAAATGACTATTGTATTCTAACCCTTAGTACTAAGCACTAGGAACACAAAGAAAGCAAAAATACATTCCCTACCTTCAACGAGCTTATATTCTAATGGGGAAGACAGCATGTAAACAACTATGCACATACAAGATAAATACCATGAAGATGGGAGGTAACCTCAGAAAAGAAGCACTAGGAATTTGGGAAGGCAGAAGGATTGAAAGGAGTCTTTTTCAGAAAGTGGGATCTGAGCTTAGTCTTCAAGGAAGACAGGGGGTGGAAGTTAGGATGTAGAGCATTCCAGCCTCAGGAAACACTAAGGGAAAAGACCCATTGTCTGGATATGGAATGTCATGTGCAAGGAATGACAAGGTCAGTGTCACTGGATATTAGAATATACAGAGAGGAGTTGTGTCAGAAGATAAGAAAGCTCAACATTGTGAAGGGATTTAAAAGCCAATAGAGAATTTCTAATAAGATGCTACTCATGAGGACAAATGTAAAATCCTATACTCGATTTTAAAAATCAACTACTCAAAAATAGGTTGGAGGAAATGTGACAAAGGGCATTTGATGTGAGAAAGATCAAGGAGTCTTAGTGGGATGCAAGCTCATAGGAATCAATAAAATTATTCTTTGATTCAAGACTTTCTTAAGGTCATCCAGTTTTTCCTTAGACTATACTAAGCATATGCTGGACCTCAGTTTCCTCATCTATAAAAGGAAGGAGTTGTGCTAAATGATCTCCAAGGTCTTTTCCATGCTAGATCTTATCCTATATCCTCATCTGAACCTTGAATTTTAGCTTGGTTTACAGGGGGCAACTTCAAGAAACAATTTCTTGGAACTGGGAACAAGATTGATTTTGAATTTCTAGCATCCAGAAAGATATATGCACAGAAATTGCTTTTGGGGTCTTTTTTCTGGATTCTGCAAAGACATAGATGAATTCTAAGAATCCTTACGAAAGTCTCTGACTTTCAGAAGGAAATCACAAAAAGAGAAATTAACTTTAAAGGAGCACACATTAAATTCTGATTTAAATTTAATCTGTGCGGTCAACTATTTGCATAATGGAGGAAAATAAAGATTATTTCATAAAAGTCAGTCCTGTTTAATTTTAGAGACTTAAAGACAGTTGAAAATGCATTGTGCAATTATATGGCTCTTAATACTCAGATAATGGAACAATGAAAGATGTATGTTTGCATTTTGTAAAATTAAACTGTATGCAGTTATTTATCTTTTACCTTAATTGTTTGAGCTTGTTTCTAATGTAAACTGTTGTAATTTTAAATAAATATAATAGAAAAAACTTTCATAGGTATCAGAAATCCAGAGTAAATTTACTTTGCAAATAGGCTTTGTAGGTATGTTTTATGTGAAGGATCTTAAACTGACACTTTCATTCAAAAATATTTTGAATTACTCACTGCTGCTCTGAGGTTATGAGTATTTTGGAAGAGACTTGATTTTATAAATGATTGTGGCTTGCCATAATGTAAACAAACAAAATAGATAATAAGCCCTTATATTATTATTCACACTGCCAACATATTGAGTAGATCTTCTTTGACGAATGTATGAAAGAATATGATGAAGAATTGCATAAAATAAATTAATGAGTATGGGTTGTAAGTTGCACTCCTAGAAAGCATATCCAGATACAGTGAGATCAGGAATCCACTGAAGTCTGGAAGCACTGAAGTATGATGCTATGAAACATAATACCCATCCTGTAGACCAGTGGTGTCAAACTCAGATAGAAATGGAAGTCACTAACCCATACTTAAATATTTATATAGGGCTTTAAGTTTATCTAGGTGGCACAGTGGATAGAGCACTGGTCCTTGAGTCCATGAGACCTGAGTTCAAATTCAGCCTAAGGGTTTGAGATTTAGGTTTTTTTGGACCATAGCTTTGATTTTGTTTGAACAGAGAAGGAATCAACAAACAGGCCAAAACTAGCCCACTGCATTTTTTATATGGCTTTATAGCTGTGTTACAAAAATGTAAAACAGAAGGTACATTGGATTTAGATTGCCAGTTTTAGTTTGTCAACCTCCAGCACAGAGAATTCTGAGTAAGGAAACTTGCTCTTGAAATAAAAATTGGTACCTTCTCTGAAATGATAATTTTACACAATCAGCATCTATCTAAGAAGGAACTGTAACTGAGATCTTCTTGAATCCTACACCTACACCATAGGTATCTTTCTCTTCAAATCAATCATGTTTCAGTCATGTTCAACTCTTTTTGATCCCATTTAGGGTTTCCTTAGCAGAGATACTAGAGTGGTTTGCCATTCCTTCTCCAGTTCATTTTACAGATGAGGAACTAAGGCAAATAGGGTTAAGTAACTTGCTCAGGGTCACACAGCTAGTAAGTTCCTGAGGCCAGTTTTTAACTCGAGTCTTCCTGACTCAAGGCCTAGCCCTCAAACCACTGTACCATCTAGCTGCCCCTCAATAAATATTTTATCCATAAAAATGTTGGCATGGAGGCGCTCTTGGGTTGGTAAATGCCCTGTCAGGAAAAAACAAAGCTTGGAACATTCTACCGTGTTATAAAAGCTTCAAGTATGGAATCAAGTATAGAATGAGTCTGTTTTCTAAGGACTAGCCTAGATAATCACAAAATGGCACATGACCAGTAAGGAGCCTAGCCACCTTGTGGTGATTTTTTTTAATGGTTGTCCATAAAACATCAATAAAAATATGTTTTGCAATATTGCACTGCTCTTAGAGTCTCAGATACATTATTTAATTATATCTTGTCATATATATTCATTTATTTATGTTGTTCGTAGTCATAGTTATGTTGGAAATAATATTTAGGTCCACAAGTGTGATTATACAATAGCTTCTCACCCTACTTGCCTTTAGGGCCTTGAATTATCTCAGATAAAATGGGATTTTTTCCCCCCAGGAATGTGAGATCAAATCGAAGCCATAACAATTGTGTTAAATTAATGGTTATTTAATTGTGCTATAACATCTCTGATTATTATTGTTTTAGAGATGATCTTAGTGGGTTTTAATTGAATTACAAATTATTAACAATAGACCATTGTAAAATCCTCAAAGTCTTCGAAGAAATCATTAGTATATATAATGGTCCTGTAACACAAAATTGGCAATATTCCAATGAAGTCTTTCTTTTTTTTTTCTAGAAAGTATGCCTCAAGTCTCACTCATAGGCCACCATGTCAAACATTTTTTAACAAATTTACTTTATTTCCATTTAGATTTGTTAACAACAAGTAAGAGAGAGACTAAAAGATGTCTATCAGCTAGTGCATATTTCAGCTCAGAAGAATTCTGATAGAAATAAATGATGTATAGATAACTAAGTTTATTGGCAAGACCTTTAACATGAAGTGAGAGTTCTGTTGAGAAACCTTGGTGTTTACAGGTAGTGAAAGTCATCTGATTAATGGAAAACTGTTAATGAAAAGACTGGGAAATTTGCCTATTTATAGAATAATCCAAAAGACTGATGGATTACTTTATGAAATAAAACTACATGATGGAAATTTTATCCTTCTAAGACTATACTGAAAGGGAGCAGAATATCAGGCACTAGAGAGGTGAGAGTCTTCTGGACTCTGTATTGGTGAAACCACATCCAGGGTACTGTGTTCAATTCTGGGACACACCTCTTAAAAAGGACATTAATAATTTGTAGATCAACCAGGATGGTGAAGGACCTGGAGGTCATGTCATATACACCTGGATTGGTTGAAGAAACTGGCGATGTTTAACTTGGAGAAGGGAAGAAATATGATAACTGATGAAGAAATAGATAGATAGATAGGTAGAAAGAAAGAAAGAAATAGAGATAGAGTTGATGGACGTATTTTAAGGGCTGTCATATGGCTAAATTCAGAAAGGTCCATCAGAAGACTAGATTCAGGTACATGAATTTTGGAACACAGCAACCTTCAAAGACTGTCTACTAAGTTACAGAAGGATTGTGATGTGGTTTGATGGAGAGTGTACACAAAGATCAAAGTTCCTTTGGTTTAAAAAAAAAAGTAATATTTTACTGAACCAAATTTGTTAATATAAATGATTTTAATGAATCTTATTGTTTGTAGTTTTTAAGAAACCATTACAAATTAGTTTTCCATAGGGCTACCAGATAATGACTAGAGTTCCTGAGAAAAGTCATGAAACACTATGAGGTCTCTAGAGGATCATGGAAGAATTAGGAATGATGTAGTAGGGGAACCTGACTTCAGTTCTTTATTGGATTAGGTTCAATATTACAATGAAATGAGTCACTTGTAGGTCATTCAAAAGTAAACCAAAGAAGATTTACTTAACCCTAACATAGAAAAATTTAGCTTAGGTGGATGTGTTGCACTTTCCTTTGGAAATGCATGCAGTCAGCATGCAGGGTACAGTTATTTATATGGCCTTGAGACATTCACCAAGCTTGAAGGGCTCTGAGGATAAGGTGGGTAGGTGTTGTTAAACTGTTAAGTAACTGGATAGCCAGAATTAAAGAAGGTTTAGCTTAAATTTTACCCTTGGTCCATCGAGTCTTGGAGATAGTTTTGACTTTCAAGGTGGGGGGGGTGTGTCTCACTAAACAAATAGATGTAATGGTGGAAGGGAGAACCTTGATAGAGAGTGTCTTATCATATCTCACCCCTTGGTGGCAAGGTATTAAGGCTCTTCTAGAAGATCTTCCACCATTTAAATGTATTTGGACCTTTAAATGGGAAATACTAATCTTGTAAATTTGATAAGACCAAGAGATTATAAAACTCTTACATATCATCTGATCTAGTGTATAATTTGATACCAAGGCTTTCCCAATACTGCCACTCAATCAGGATTCCCTGGATTGTCTGTTGAAACGTGCCCCTCCCTGGAAGCCATATATAAAATACTCCCTCAGAAGGTTCTTCAGAGGAGCTATCCCCTTTTTCAAAAGATTTCCAATAAAAACACTCCCTCTCTCTAGTTGTTGTCCTTTATTCTCAAAGAGGACCACAATTACATCACTATGTTGGGGACAAGGTAGAGTGTTTCTGATTATGGCTGATCACACCAATACCAACTCAGAAGCCTCTACCATGAGTTAGGCACAAATAGCCCATATGAACATTTGGAGTATAGATGGCTCTAAATTTGTTCAACTTCCATTTCTTGTGAGATACTGAAATCCTGCTTTGCTCATAGAGCACAGTGCCCTCTTTGATACAGGCATGCCAGGCTGAGTGTGTCAGTCTCTTTCATGTCTCACAATCAATTCCAAAGTTCTTCAGAGAGACCTTTAAACTGTTCTCATATCATTTCTTCTGACCACCATATAAGCACCTGCCTTGTGTGAGTTCTCTGTAAAATAGTCTTTTAGACAAATGCACATTTGGCATTTAAATAACATGGCTGGACCATTGGAATTGCACTGTCTGCAGCAGAATTTGAATGTTTGGCAGTTTAGCTTGAGAAAGGGCATTGGTGTCAGATACCTCATCTTTCTAGGTGATCTTTAGAATCTTCTTAAGATAATTCAAATGTACGAGATTTCGTTTTCTGCCATCGCATTGGTACACTGTCCAGGTTTCACAGGCATACAGTAAGACCTTTAGTGTGGTAATCAGTCTAATACTTCTTCTCTCCTACACTTTCCTTCAGAGCCTCCCAAACACTGGGAGCTCTGGCAATGCATGCATTAACATCATTTATGTGTCCATCCCTGGGAAGTATACTGCCAAGGTAAAGAACTTATCCATAGCATTCAAAATTTCTCCATTTGTTGTAACTGATGGTTCCAGTATGGGTGATGTGGTGCTGGCTGGTGGGGGACCTTTGTTTTCCTTGGTGTCAATTATTAGGTCAAAATTTTTACAAAGGGCAGAGAATTTATCGATGTTTTGTGGTGTCCCAGCTTTGGAGGCTATATTGAGAGCACAATCATCTGTGAACAAAAAGTCATACATCAACTTACCCTCTATTTTAGTCTTGCCTTGTAGCCTTCTCAAGTTAATTAATTTACCATCAGTGTGGTAGCAACCCTTGATGTTGTTTTTGTCCTCATTGAAGACATGTAACAACACTACTGAAAACATCATGCTAAAACCATGGAAGCAAGCACACAGCTTGGCTTCACTATGCTGGTGATTGGGAAAGCATGAGACCATCATACATAATCCAGAACTTGTACAAGCGGCAGTACTAATAAACTTCTCTGGGCACCCAAAATTGGCCATAATTTTCCACAATCCCTCACAACTAATAGTATCAAAGGTCTTGGTAATATTGACAAATGTTTTATACAGACCTATGACCTAACCATCTTATTAAAGAGGCCGTGTGACATCACTCGGTTCATAATAGGTAACTGAGCAAAGAGTAAGCACAACTCTGTATCATCTGTTTGGTGGCCAGTGGGGCCAAACAGCAGGTGAGCAACTGTTTTTCAAAAGTGGTATCATCAGTGGCTGCTTTGGGGAACTTTCAATACCTAGACTTAGGTTGAGTTTGATCATTGTCTTTGAGTAATGTGAAGGACTAAGAGCTAAAGTATGGAGAGGGAGGAGGGAGAGGGGAAGGGACAGAGAGAGAGAGAGAGAGGGAAGGAGAGAAGGAGGGAAAAGGAGGGAGGGAGGGAAAGATATATACACACACACACACACACACACATACACACACACACATATGATTCTGGACACCAAGAAAGACAAAAGTTATAGAGATACAGACAAAGAGAAATACAAAAAGACACAGAGAAACAAAGAGAAGCGATGTTGGACGAGGGATTTTAATCACACTAACAAGCGGGCTGCTTAGAAGTAAGAGCAAAGCTTTTGTTCACCAGATCCCCCACCAATATGAGGACCCCAGCAAGAACACGTAGTAATGTTGTGAATAGACCTCTGGATTTAGAATCAGAGTCCGGGTTGTTTGTCCTTCGTTCTTGATGAGGACCATGGCATCAGGGAGATGATGTAATGACTTCCAGTTGACTTAGATTGGAGGGAAGGAGGGGCTGTGCAAGGTCACCAGCCTCACTTTCTCCTCCAGAGCCACAGGGGTCAAGTAGCCAGATATTCATCTGGACAACTGGGAATGGCTCAGGATATGATGGGAGATTCTGACCCTTTTAGGCTGTCTTTTTATGTTCTTACTTTGAGTGAGGTGACACCCCTTTAGTGAATAGGCCTCTTTAAGAAATGAGTCAAAGGATGGTCCCTTTAATTAAAAAAAAAATCAGACTGGAAGGGAAGATCCTCAGGGTTGTTAGCCAAAAGAGAAACAGTTACTATTTACATTCACTCTGAGACAGGAGGGACCAAGATATAATCATTATGTGCTGCTTTGGCAGGGACCTATTGTCCAATTTATGAGCTCCAGAGTGAAATGGCTTTAAAGTTTGGTCTTTGAGAAAGAAATCACCCAGTAAACCCCAAGGTGACTAGGCAGATTTCTGCCATCAAAATTTACCTTTCTTGGGACAAAAAAGTGAGAGACAGAGGGAGAGGGAGAGGACAAGCTGAGTTACCTGACTGGCTGGGTCCCCATTCAGGCAGCTCCCACTACTCACAGGTTGTGTTTGTCCTTCCTTCTGGTAGAGGACCATGATATCAGGGAGATGATGCCATGACTTGCAGTTGACTTTGATTTGAGGGATGGAGGGCTGTGCAAAGTCACCAGCCTCCCTTTCTCTAGAGCCATCTGGGTCCCCAAAAAAATGGCCAAATATTCATCAGGACAACTGGAGTTGGCTAAAGATGCAATGGAAGACCCTGGCCCTTTTAGGTTAAGACTAATCAGAGTCCAGATCTCAACATGAACACTTAGTAGCTATGTGATCTTAGGCAAGTCATATAACCTCTCTGTGCCTCAATGTCTTTTTCTGTAAAATGAAGAGGTCGGACTTGATAACCTCTAAAATTCCTTCTAGTTACAAATGACTGATCTTATGGTAAGAAATATTCTAGTGAAGATTACACAATATATAAAACATACTGGTGATGCTGCCGAAATCAGGGCTTAGACAGTGTATTTTAATTAGGGCCTTTTGGTGATATGCCTAGTGGATTCACATAAGGCCAGCTCCCTAAAGACCCCCTGGAGATACACTTAAAAGATTTGTGTCTGAGACCCTGAGGAGACACATGCACACATAGTACATATATACATATACATACACACATAATATATATATATATATATATATGTATATATTGCTACCAAAGACTTTTTACATATCCAAAGGAACATTTAAATAAGTGAAGAAATAATAATAGCAACAATAGCTATCTTTTACATAGTGCTTTGAGTTTTGCAAAATGCTTTATAAATTTTATGTCATTCCATCCTTACAACAACCCTGAAAAGTAAGTGCTATTATTATCATTCCCATTTTATGGGTGAGAAAACTGAGGCAGATAGAGATTAAGTGACTTGCCCACGGTCACATAGCTATTGTGTTTGAGTCTGGATTTGAATCCTGGTTTTCCTGACAGTAGGTCCAGTCCTCTATTTACAGTGTCCCATAGCTGCATTAGTATTCAATGTCCACTGATGTACCAGGCCAATTAAAAAAGAAAATCATGAAACTACCTAAATTAATTCATGGTTTAAATGCTCCAATAAGTAAATTACCAAGGGATACTTTATAATGCTACACAAAATAATAATACAATTCTTTTGGAGGAACAAAAGAAATCTCAACAGAAATAATAGGGGGAAAATCCTGAAGGGACCAGAAAATTTCCAAACTTCAACTCGATTATAAATCTATAATCTTAAAAACTATTTGGTAAGTATAAAAAAAGAGAAATGTAGATTAGTGACACAGACTAGATTAAGAAGAAGGAAAACAAATAAAAAACAAAATCATAGTGATTGATGAATGCACAAAACAACTCATAATGAACTTTTACGAATAAAAACTATTACTTACATAATGTTAAAAAATAATATATAGGCGCAGTGAATAGAGCACAGGCTCTGGAGTCAGGAGGACCTCAGCTGAAATCCAGGCTCAGACACTTAACACTTACTATCTGTGTGACCTTAGGCAAGTCACTTAACCCCAACTGCCCTGCCTTCACCCCTTCAAAAAATTATATATATATATATATATACATGAATAATGATGATAGCTAGCATTTACACGTTACCTACTTTGTGCCAGACATTGGACTAAGTGGCTTATACATATTTTTCCATTGTTCCTCACAATGGGAGGAAGGTATTATTATTAAGATCTAATTTATTAATACCTAATGTCCTCAGATGAGGAAATTAAAACAAACAAGTTAAGTGACTTGCCCACTGTCACAGTGCTACTGAGTATCTGAATCTATATTTGAATGCAGGAAGATGATTCTTCCTGACCCCAGACTATCCACACTCATACGTATATGAGTGTGAGTAAGTGGAGGGCGTGTATGCAGAAAATACAGGGTAATTTGGGGGGCAAGAGAAGACATGAGGACCTGTGATAGAGAACAGGAAAGGATTTTTCTTTTTTTGTACTTAATTTCTATTTTATTTTTTACAATTGCATGTAAAGATAGTTTTCAACACTCACTTTTATAAGATTTAAAGTTCCAAATTTTTTTCTCTCTCTTTCCATTACACCCCGCGCTCAACAAAGGTGGCAAGCAATCTGATTATAGGCTATACATGTACAATCACATTAAACGTATATTCATATTAATCATGCTGTGAAAGAAAAATCAGAACAAAAAGGAAAACCCATGAGAAAGAAAAAAAAAGGGAGAGAATATAGTTGGCTTCAATTTGCATTCACGCTCCATGGTTCTTTCTCTGGATGTGGACAGAATTTTCTAATATGGGTGTTTTGGAATCATCTTAGATCATTCCATTGCTGAGAAGAACTAAGGCTATCAAAGTTAGTCATCACACAATGTTGTGGTTACTGTGTGCAATGTTCTCCTGGTTTTGCTCACTTCACTCAGCATCAGATCATGTAAGTCCAGGTTTTTCTGAAATCTGCCTGCTCATCATTTCTTATAACACAGTAGTATTCCATTATATTCATATACCACAACTTATTCAGCCATTCCCCAATTGATGGGTATCTCCTCAATTTCCATTTTGCTGGCACCACAAAAATAGCTGCTATAAGTATTTCTGTGCATGTGGGCCCTTTTCCATTGTTTTTTATGATCTCTTCAGGATACAGAACTAGTAGTGAATGTGGCTGTCCCCAGAAATAGGGAGGCTTGGAAGAAGGGAAGATTTTTTTCAGAGAAAGAAAACATTCTCCTTCAGATATATTGAGTTTGAGATGCCTACAGATATCAAATTTGAAATGTCTAATAATAATTATTTGGTAATGCAGTATTGAAGCTCAGGAGACAAATTAGGGCTGTGTATATAACAGATCTAGAGAAACTAGGTGGTGTAGTGAATAGAGCACAGGGTCTGAAGTCAGGAGGATCTGAGTTAAAATTTTACCTTCAACACTTACTAGCTGTGTGACCCTGGGCAAGTCACTTAACCAATATTTGCATCAGTTCATCATCTGTAAAATGGAAATACACGGGAGAAGGAAATGGCAAATCACTCTAGGATCTTTGCCAAGAAAATTCGATGGACAGACTATGGGTTCACATAAAGCTGGATACAACTAAACAACTGAACAATGAAACAATGACAACAACAATGGTAACAATATATAGATCTGGGAGTTATGTGAATGCAGATATTAATTGAACCCATTGGAACTGGTGAGGTCACTAAGCAAGATGATTTAAAGAGAAGAGGCCTTAGTATAGAGCGCAGTTAGGGGATAGGACATGGGGAATGATCCAACAAATAGATTCCAAAAATATGATGATTTGGTTTTATTTTCCGAAATTATGTACCTCATTTAGTTTATTAGATCATTACACAAAGAACAGTGGAACCCTTCCAGAACATGGTATTGGGATGAATTAGAGAGTTTTTTATCCCTTCCACATTGTGACTTTATTGTGACATGGTTTCGATATACTGTAGGTCAGCATAGCAAATTAAATGGGAATTTGGGGGGAGTTTTGCAGAAGCCACAAACCATACATGAAGGCCCGCAAATTATACAGAAAAAGTTTAGAAACTCAGAAATTCATAAAATATATGTGTAATATTGTATAATCAACCAGGTTACTAAAGAGGCAGAGCAGACTTTTCTGGGGGCAGAAACCCACATGCCACTTTTCTTTCCTTTCCCTTAGATGGCACCATTTGGCTGTGGTGAAGCTCCATGAAGACTTTTTTTTTTCCCTCCCACTTCTCTTAGGAGGTGCCATTCCAAACTAAGGAAATTCCTTCAATTCCCTAGTGCCCAGTGGCAATCTGATAATTAAGGAAGCGTCAGCATTTCCATTATGAACCACATTTCCCACATGGAGTTTATAACTCAGCAATAAAAGCTTGCTAGCAAGGTCTCCACCTTAGGACATTTTAAAACAAACACTGCATTTAGCTTTGACAGCACTGCTTCTTCCTTTTTTTAATTACATAATTCAAAACCAGTTGGAAAAATGATTTTTTCCTTTACTCACAAGACCAGAAAATGCTCATAAAATTTATATCAAAATTGTTGTTCATGATTTATCAATAATTGAGGTCTTAAACATCTCCCTGATAAATTTTACAACACAGGACACTAGAAATTTAAGAAAGAAGTAGACTTCTTTACCTTCTTCTTATAAGACAGAGAATGCCTTATTCTGGTTTTCACGATTCCTGAAGCTTTTGGCACACTTATTCTTCAAAACTAAGACTTGAGAAAGATATACAGAGAATTCCATTGAAAGTTGTTTTTTTTCTTCTGAGAATTACCAGGATAGATAGTTGTGTGTGTGTGTATGTGTGTGTGTGTGTGTGTGTGTTTTAATATATTAAAAGAGATACCATATGCCCTGTTGCAAAAAAAAAAAAACAACAAAAAAAAAACAGAGGGAAGTTTCTTATATATTGAATGGATCCTCTGTGGAGGATTCATGGAAAGAGGAAACATGGCAGTACTGAAAGAGAACGAAATTTAAAGTAAGAAAAGCTGTTTTGAAATCCAGTCTCTGTCTCTACCTATTTGACACTGGACAAGTCACTTGATGTCTCAGGGTCTCAGTTTCCCTATTTGTTGTCTAGTCTCTTCATTTTAGATTAATGGTCTTTAAAGTTGGGCCTATAAACATTTTTTAATATCTTTATAATTGTATCTCAATATCATTGATTTCCTTTGTAAGTCTATGTATTTTATTTTATGCATTTAAAAACATTATTCAGAAGAGGGGTCCATTAGTTTCAGCAGATTTCCAACGGGGCCTTTGCCACCCCTCAAAAAAAGGCATAGCCCCTGTCTTAAGTGATCTCTAAGGTCCATTTCTAAATCCTAGAGGACCTGAGTTTAAATCCTATCTCTGCTACTTCCTGACCTTTGGCAAATCATTGAACCTTTCTGGATCTCAGTTTTCTCATATATAAATGAATTCTCAACTGGCAGGAAAACCTAGATTAAAATGTAGCTTCTCTCACTTATTAGCTATGTGACCATGGCTAATAATTTAACTCCTCTACATCTCAAGCAATACCCCAGGACTCAAACTACTAAATCGTAAGCAAGTATAGTCTGGGTAGGCAGAGGGAATTATTACATTAGGAATTCTATATGTCAACAGAAGCATAGATCCTTGACCTATTGGCATATTCCGTCACCAGGTTGCAATGGAAAGAGCTAATATGGAAACTGAAGAGAATAATATAATGAAAGAATACTAGGTTAAGAATCCCAGTTCCACCATTTATTACTTGAAAGTTATAACCTCTCTGGGAATCAATTTCATCATCTGTAAAAAAAAAAAAAAAGAGTATGAACTTGTCTTTTGAGGCCCCTTCCTGCTTTAAATCTATGATCTCGTGACTGGAGGTCAAATGCCAAGGATGCTATTTACTACCTGTGTGACCTTGGGCAAATCATTTACTCTATCTGAGCTTCAGTTTCCTAATCTATAAAATTAGGGGGTTAGAATAGATGACCTCTGAGGTCCTCTTCCCTACCCCCAGCACTAAAGTAATTTTGGACGACTCTAGAGTGGGCAAAACTTCAATTTATGCATGATGGCTAGCAGCAAGGAATAACTGCATGGCTAAATTAAATTTCAAGGTAGTCCAAAGGCCTCATTTTATTTAACAGTTTCAACATCCTCCTAAAATGTTTAAACATCTTATCAGAGTAAAACGAACTGATCTGAGTTTCTCTTCCCAGGATCCCCCTCTAATGGTGGTGCAAATAAAAAGGGAGATTAAAAAGATACGTAGGAAGATTGAGAATAATAGAAATTGCTGATACATCCTGCTCCCTTTAACTGTTTTTTGCTGACTTTTGGTAACGTTCACCCGCCTCCAAATAACAATCACAAAGGGGAAGGAATGGGGCTCTCCTATATTTAAGTGCTGGATAATATTCCACAAGGACATACACTCCTTCCCCATTAATGTAACTCGTGTTTCTCTCTAGATGAAATGGTGGCCTTTAGAAATGCTAATTTAATGCTACTTCAAGATTGATTTATAGGCAGCTATGCATTAGTTGGCACCTGAAGGCCAGGAAGAGAGAGTGGGAGCAGGTCTGTAGGGAGGAATATGTAGAAATCAAGCAGATTGGAGAAGTATGTGTGAACAGTGCTAGAGAAAAGTGGAATGATTTTATCTGAGCTGGAACCTTACCTTGAGGATCCAGAAAGAAACATTTCAGCTGATTACAGATAACAAAAATGTCAGAGCTAACCTCTAGTTTTACAAAGTCCCAAACAGACTAATTTAATTGTCTAAGATCACAGAGCTAATAATAAACCCGAGGAAGGTCATTTAGGAAAGGTTTGGAGCAGGAATCAGTCCCAGAGGATTTTTTTTTTGGAAGAGAAACCGTCTATGACTCTAGGGAATGTTGTCTTATCATTACAAGAAAGGGACTATGTAAAAGCCACAGAAGTCATCGTCTTGAGATTCAAGAGGTAATAGAAGGGGTAATCTGGAATTACAGAAACAGGTACACAAATCTGATCATTTGTTAAGTCACGCCAAATAACGAGACTATAGACCTCTAATCTAAGCCCCCAAGAGCTACTCATGCTGAAGTAAAATTACTTTCTCTTCCTAACCATGTATTGTGCTAAAGATCAAGCAGAGGGGAAAGGATATGTTGCCAAGGCCACACAAAAAGGAAGACCGACTGGATAGCTTTAGTTGCGGTAACAGAAATAACCAGAATCTAATAACCAGTGCAGCTTCCATCTCAGGTGTTTGTAGACATTTTGTTTGTTCTTGTTCTTGTTGTCGTGTGTTAGTTTGTTTTGCTTTTCCAGTAATTCATGAGCTAGGGACAGTCCGTGGGCACTATGCAGAATTAGTTAACTCCTAACTATATTCAGTGGGATGAACCTGGGTTGTGGATATCATTTGATTGCTTGTCCCAGCATTTATATCAATCTACTCCTCCTTTCCCTTTATTAATTGAGATTGAATGAGAAAATATGACTGTTTTGAGGTTTGGAGATGTGGTCAGTTGGTGGTTAAATTGTCTTGTTATCTGGTACTAGTTACCTAAGAGACCAAACGTCATGTACCTGATGAATCATGAACTTCAGTTCGATAACAAAGACTTGACTGATAAGTTATAGGGAGTGGGTAGTGTTGTGGCAGAAACCGGGCAAACAATCCCAAGCTGCCTAATCTGAAAGATTTAGAAGAGTGAAACTGAACTGTATCACTACAGTCAATGACATGGTATTTATAGGGGAAAGGGGGATTACTTGAATGAAAATTGGCTATATTCAGTTTAGTAACATACACGCTTTATTACACTGATTATTAATGAACAATCTACTATTCTTTGTGAAGTCTGAGTTTGTTACCACATGGAACTCATATTTAGGTAAATTGTTAGTGGATTAAGAACTGGAGGTGTAGTCATAAAGACCTGAATTTAAATTGACTTCAACTTTCATACTTATTAGCCAGCTGACTGTGGGCAAGACACAACCCCTATACGTCTCAGTTTTGTCATCTGTAAAATGGGGATAACAAAAGTGTATACCTCCCAAGATTGTTGGACATATAAACTGAGATGATATTTATAAAGCACATTGTAAACTATAAGTGCTATAGAAATTCTAGTTCTTATTATTAGGTTCAAGGCCTCTCCAAGTTGATGGAAAAAGATGGCTGGTAGCAAGTACAAAACTAAAAATGCAGAAACTTCAAATTCTCCTAGTTAGGTGAAACAATTAACTTTTTTTTTGTTTATTTTTTACTTTTATTTCTCTTAAGAGAAAGACATATTTCACTGGGTGACAGGGAATACTGGACTCATTCCAATGAAAATAAGGGAACAATATCATTATAACAGGAAAAAAAAACATAAATTAAGAGTTTAGAAGGTAAATGGGTTTGTGGCAAAAGTCAAAAGTAAAGCCACCTCCATGACCACAATTGCCCCTTAGCAATTTGTAATGAAAGACTCTAAGGTTTAATGTAACAGAAGATCAAAGACCAGGAAATGTCTAAAAAAAGAATGAAAGCTAATTAAAGTAGCAAGGATAGTATAGTAGTAGTAATATAATTGATTTATATACTATACCTGTATTTCCTCTATTGACACTGCAGTAGTCTCCAAGCCTTACTTTGGGCTCATTTCTATGCAATAATATAGAAAGAAGTTAAGATTCATCTTTAGTCCTCAACCAGCAGGTCAGCCTTTCAAATCTGTCTTCAGCTGCTATTCAACCTGGGAGCCTTATAAGTAAGGCAGTTTCATTAAAGTTGCCAAACCTAGTAATTCATCTGCCCACCATTTTTTTGGTTCCACCCATATTTGGCTGAACTAACCCCTCCCCTTTTCTACTACTTTACTCGTATAAACATGCAACATTTTTCTTTTCAGAACACATATTTGTAAATCACAAAGAGGTATTTTGTGTTATGAGATAAATATTTCTTGTTGGCAATGCTAAGAGTTTAAGTGGCAGATTAGTGGCCAATTTACATTGGTGATGAGAATTTCCTCACTGAAGATGTCACAATAACAATAAAACCACTGTCCCAGATCACAGAAACAAACAAACAAGAACAAATATTACTTAAAAATAAGCCAAAAGTTCTGGCTCATAATCCATTTACCTTGTGCAATGGTAATATCTATGTTTCTTTATTACCCCTTCCCATTTTAGAAGATTGCAATAGCCTCTTCCTTCTCCCTTAGTTTTCTGTCTCTTGAGGTTGGATCTTAAGGTTTTATTCATATCTCCTAAATTCAGAGAGCCTCCAAACTTCTTTAAATGATCAACATCTCTTCTAAAAAAGTTTTAAAAGAGAAAATATAATGTACTTAAACTGGCTTTTATTATATCATGCATGACTTTTATTTCTTCTACCATTCTTCCTTCTTAGTATCTTCATCCTTTCTGTCTTTCAGAAATACATTTTGTGGAAGATCTCACAATAACACTTACATAGAAAGTTGGCAATGGACATTGCTCAGGATCTATGCCTACTTGGATTGGATTCAAAATGAACTATTGTATAATTGTTTTTAAATGATTTGGTTTTGTTGAAATGTTTCAAAATATTCAAAGAAAAAAAAAACTAACTCCTTTAAGAAATCTGCAGCCAAAAGCCAGGTTTAAAAATGCTACCAGGAATCTCATCGTAATATAGAAACCAAACAATACAAATAAATATAACCAATTGCCTTTTCTTCGGTAGACTATCCACCTAAGGACAGATTTAGGGTTCAGTCTTTATAATGGCATAACCTCCAACACAGGATGTGTGAAATTACAATCCTTACCAAATCCCCAGCAAAGGATTATGGTTCTCTTCCCTAGTGAGAATGGCACCAAACTCTACCTACTCTAGCCACCTTCTGGAAGCAAAATAATATTATCTCATATTTATAAAATACTATACAACTCAGAAAAGACTTTTCTCACAACTGAATTGTTGGCATATATAGGAAAAATATTATTATTTATAGATAAAAAAATAGAGGCCCTCAGAGATTTAGTCACTTGCCAATGAGTGGAAGAGAAAGAAAACAAGCATTTATATAGTGTATACTATGTACCAGATACTGTGCTAAGCTCTTTTTACAAATATCATCTCATTTTATCCTGATGACAGCCCCGTGACATAGATGATCTCATTACTCCTTTTTTTTTTTATAGGAACTGGCAAACAGGCAAACAGAAATTAAGTGACTTGCCCAGTCACACAGGTAGTATGTGTCTGAGACCAGATTTGAACTCAGGTCTTCATAACTCTAGACTTATTACTCTATTTACTGTACTTCCAGTTGTCTCAGAGATATTTAGATATTATTGCCAATAATTATACATTTAGTGTTACAAGACTAATTTCTCGGTTCAGGACTTAAAATCAGATTCTTTTATTCCTAGTCCAGTGATATTTCCACTATCTCAAAAAATTGGAGGCTTGCAAACCACTTCCCTCCAAGACAGTGCATGGGATTAGAGAGACTCAAGGGTTCCTTAAGCCTGACATATGATCTGGTAGATCCTTAAGTTAATGTGAGTGCTTTAGTAAACTCCCAAAGTCTCTTTCTTCATCATGAAACTCCACATATCCCAAGGCTATACTTTAATCTTTCAAGCTCTTCCATTCACTTCTTTTTTTATTTTTCCAATTGATAAACATTTATTTTCTTTCCTTCCCATCCCCATATCGAGAAAGAAATTTTTTAAAACATATGTATAGTCAAGCAAAGTAATTGTCATATTGACAAGTGGATCAAAAATGCATGCCTCATTCTTGTACTGAGTATATTACCTCTGCCAGATACTGGGTAGCATTCTGCTTCATCGCTCCTCTAGATTTTTTGTTGATCATGAAATTGGTCAGAGTTCTAATCTTTCAAGACTGTTTTTCTTTCTAATATAAAAAATTGCTTTCCTGGTTCTGCTCACTTCACTCACTTCATCAACCCATTCATCTTCCCATGTTGCTCTGTAACTGTCTCATCATTCTTATGAAATAATAGTATTCCATTATATCCATATACCATGATTTCTTCTGTCATTCCCCAATTAACTCTAAACAGATTCTCATGTTAAAGTGCTATGTAAGTGTCAGTAAAAATGATCATTTTTATTACTCAAACCATGGGCATAGTGACTAGAAAGGGAAAAAAAAGACTTTATAGGGCAGATCCTGCAAAAGTAAATTAGAAGGACTCTGGCTGTATGTGTGAAGTTGAATTCTCACTATTTCCCAGTATACCCTGTATCCATCAACCTTTCTACCATCCTGTTGTTGCTTTTGTCTGAAATTACTTCCATTTCCATCAAAAACTGTACCCCAGCATCATTCAAGATCCAGCTCAAATTTAACTGCCTTTATGAAGCATTCCCTGATCTCTTCTTCCTCTTCACCACTTTAAGGCTCTATCATTTCCTTGCTATTAGTCCTCCATCCATAGATATAGTTGACGACTTAGCATATAGTCTTTGGGTATTGTTCTGGCTGACAGACTTATCAACCATAAACCTGCAGCCATCCTGGTTATGTACCCCTCCATATTCATATAGGATGGTCCTCTGTCAACAATAAGTCGACTAGCATTTATTAAGCACCTACTATGTTCCAGGCTTTATGCTAAGTATAAAGACACAGGTCAACGTTGGGGCAGTACATGAAGGCAGAAGCTACCAGAACTTGTGTGTTCCACTTACCTGAAAGATCCCAGGGCCAACTTCACACTAAAGATGAGGTGTCAAGGAAGAAAAGAAGGAAGGAAGGAAGGAGGGAAAGAAGAAAGGAGAGCAAGGGAGGGAGGAAGGAAGGAAGGAAGGAAGGAACTCAAGAATCAAATAGGATGATCCAGACATTTACACGAATAATTATACTGAAAGTTAGATTAAGGTGTGATAGGAAGAGACAGAGAAGCATGAGAATATCCAAAGAATTACCTCTAGCTGAAGGGATCAGTAAGTCGATAAATATTTATTAAGCACCTACACTCCTACTATGTGTCAGGCACTGTGCTAAGTACTTGGGATGCTAATGAGAAAAAGAAAGAAAGTCCCTGCTCTCAAGAGGGTTATAATCCAACGGGGCGAGTGAACACACACACACACACACACACACACACACACACACACACACACGCACACCTGAAGGCCTTGGGAAGTTGGGAGGGGCAGAGAGGGAAGAATGTACTTGGCATAGTGAAATCCTGTTCCTGGAAAGCAGCTAGGGGTAAATGAAGAGTTGGTTAGCCTGGAAATTCTCTTTAAAATGAGACTTGGGGAGGAGTTCTTTGCTTCATCCTTCAGCCTCCAATCAGAGGTGCAGAATATAATGAGTGCACCCTCAAGGAGGAGACAGCATCTGAATTGTGCTTTGACGGAGGTGAAAGATGGCAACACACACAGATAGGGAGATAATTTCTTCCAGATGCATGGGATGGCATGCATAATGTCACAGAGAAGATAGTGGTCAGGAAGACATCAGTGAGTAGCTACTAGTCCTGTTTGGTTGGAATGTAGAGTTTAAGAAGCAGAATAATGTGTAAGAGGTGAAAAGGTAATATGGAACCAAACTGTGGAGGGCTTTGAATAAATACCAAACAGAAGAGTTTGTCATTTATTTTATGATCCATCAGGAAGCCACCAAAAGCTTCTAAGTAGGAGAATATCATCAAATGTGTTCTTATGGGGAGATTATTTTGGCAACAACGTAAAGGCTATACCAGGTTGGTACGTATTAGACTAGAACAGGGTTCTGAATCCGAAATCTACACAGTCTCCAAAAGTTATATTGATATATTTCAGGAGATGTCCAAATTTGAAAAGGGAATGTTTCTTTCAATTATGACTTATTTTTAAAAATCATTATTCTGGGGGAGGCTAGGTGGCACAGTGAATAGAGCACTGGCCCTGGAGTCAGGAGGACCTGAGTCCAAATATAGCCTCAGCTTGACACACTTTACTAGTCCTGTGACTTTGGGCAAGTCACTTAACCCCAACTGCCCTCCAAAAAGCAAAAAAAAAAAAAAATCATTATTCTGAACAGGACTCAAAATGATCTTTAAGGTCCCTTCCAAATCTGAGATTCTTATGATTCAGGGGAGATAGGGAAATGAATTAAGAAACTTCTGAAATATTTCTGACAATACATAATGAGGGTGCTGGGTAGGATGCTTTCAGTGGGAACAGAAAGGAGCTCATGCATGTTAAAAGATTGAATCGAGGCTGAATCACCAGGACTTACTAGCAGCTTAGATGTAAGGGAAGGGTCACATATTTTAAACCTAGGCGACCAAAGAGCATTATTTACAAAAATAGGGATATTAGAAGGAAGAGTGATGAAGTTTGGGGAAAGACAAATTTTGGACATGTTGTATTTGAGCTATCAGTGGAATGTCTAGGCATTCACTTTGAATGCTCAAAATGATAGGATTTTTTCCTATCAAGATATCAAGATAAAATCTACTTCTTTTTAATTCTTTTAAATGTTGAACAGTTGCTCCTGGTTCTGCTCCTTTCACTGAAAATAAGTCTAAATCCTCTTCCATGTGTTGGTCCTTCAGAAACTTGAAAAGAAGTATTCTGTTTCCCCTGAATCTTTTCTTTTCTAAGGCAAATATCCACAGTTCAACTAGGCATTGCCATGGCAAGATGTATAATACCCTCATCATCATTCTCATAGACCTCTAGATACATTCCAACCTATTGATGCACTCACTAAAATGTAGTGGCCAGAAGTGAACATAATGTTTTACATGTGGTCTGATAAAGGCAGAACACAGTCCATTTGCCTCTCAGTCTGGAAACATTTCACCAACAATGCAACCTGAGAGTGAGTTTGGTTTTATAGATAGCTGTCCAACAGATATTTGGAACATTAAGCCTATGAATCAGTGGAGAAGATAGGGATAGAATGTAGGTTTTCAAGTGATTTACATAGAGGTGGTAATTAAAGCCATTGAAGTAGATGAGACCACCAAGAACAAGTATAAAGAAGATGGTTAAGAATGGAGTATTAGGTATGTCCACGGTTAGGAAATAGGCAGGAGGAAGAGGAACCAACGAGCAAAATGGAGAAAGAACAAATAAAGAGGTAGAAGGATAAGAAATAAGATAGGGGTAGATTCAATGATACCAAAGCCAGAGAGAATATCAAAAAGAAAGGGCAATCAATAGTTTTAAATACTGCAGTCAAAATGGATGAGGAGAGAGAAAGCACCAATAGAATTGACAATTAGGAGGTCATCAGTGGTATTTCAGAAAGTAGATTCCTAGTCCAGCATGATCCCTGATACAAGGAAGTCTGAAGGTGGTGGATTGCTTGAGCTTGGGAGTTCTGAGTTATAGTAAGGCTAGATTCTATAGAGTGTCTGAATTGTTGGAACCAATTTTTGCACCCTCAAGAGCAGGGTGTGGGAGAAAGCACCAAGCTGTCTAATGAGGGACAAATGCCAGAAATGGAACATGTCACTACTTCTATCAAGTTTAGGGGGAAGGGAATGGAAAGGGGAATGAGCAGGGGAAGGAAAGGGAAAGGGAAAGGAAGGAAAGACAAAAGAAGGGAAGGGAAGGGAAAGAAAGGCAAGAGAAGAGAAAGGAAAGAGAAAGGAAGAGAAGAGAAGAACTTCTTAAAAGTTCATCAGTGTTAATAATAATAGAGAAAAGAGTTTAGTTTGAGGGTATTGAAATATCAAGGGAAGGGTTTGTTTGTTTTGAGGATATGGTAGACTGGAATATTTGTTGGTAGAAGGGAAGGAGTCAGGGGAAAGGGAGAGTGAAAGCAACAATGGAGAATATCGGTTCAGTTGCACATGTAAAGAAGCAAACTTTGGTAATGAGAAGAACTATACCACTCTAAGAGAAAGTGAGATCATCTTTTGAAAAAGAAGAGGCTGGTTCCTCTGAGAGCACTCTCCTGAAATCCAGTATCACTCACAAACCTGGGAGGGAAAGAAGATTTACCTGAAGTGAAGACATCAAGCTTCACTTGCTCTATACATTTCAGGAAGGACATAAAAAGGTGGTAAATTGGTATTGTGGGAAGATAAAATGACAAGAAAATATGAAGAATTCAATAGATCCTATGAAGCTGGGTTCTACTCTATCACAAATCTGCTTTGAATTTGAATAAAACAGTTTTAAAATAGAAATGTACCCATTTTCCTAGCAATGAAGAGAAAGAGTTAAATTTTCTTTAATAATTGTTCCAGTAGCCATAGCCCATATAACTCTTTCTCAGTAGGGATATTCTCATCTTCATCAGCCCTTGAGTCCTACCTAGGAAAATGAGAACTTTCTCCTTAGTGTATAAAACCTAATTAGAGTAGCTGCACATTCTTGCTCACATTTTGAAACATGTTTACATAAGACTTTATTTATAACTGAAATGGTTCATCGGCTGCCCCCCCCCCTCAGTTTTCTGTTAGGGTGGATATGATTGAAACAGGGTCTTCTGCTTTGATTGGAGCAAATTAGAGGTGACTCTGGATAAATCACGTGGTTTCCATTTGCTTCTCTTTCCCCATAGAATGGTAAAAATACCTGTTCCTCTCCACTTCCCAGGGATCCTATAATGACTAAAATGAATGATGTAAATTCAAGTGAGGCACTGAGGAGAAAATAGCTCTTTGAAGTTATTGTATGATAGGGAAAGAAAGTTCTTTGAAAGTCACAGGCTCTATAGTACATTGCTTTTAATCATATTTTCCCAAACCTTTCTCTTTCAGAACTAGTTCTCTTAAACTTTACCAAGACAATATTGAGGCAGATTTCTATAAACAGCACAGAGACAGCTTGGTATAGTGGCTAAAATTTACATCTTGGAGTAAGAATGACCTGGGTGCAAATGCTACATCAAATACATATTTGATGGAAGAAGAAAAAGAAGTAATTTTACCTCGTTCAGTCTCTGTTTCCTCATATGCACAACAGGAATTAAAATGCCTGCCTAACAAAGTTGGGAGATTCCAATGAGAAGATGTAGTTATTTGACAATTTTAAAGTGCTATATAAATGCTTATAATTAAGTGCAAATTGCCATTGATTTATAGCCAAACATAAGAGACAAGATGCAATGTCCCCATTTTTGAAATGGGAAAACCGAACCTCGGAGACCAAAAGTGAAGAAACTGAAGACATTTGACTTATCAGTGATGATATTAGGACTAGATCTCCACAACTTGAACTCCTAGTTCAGGTTTGCCCCGAGCCTTGCACCTGAGAAGCCCAGAGAACACAAGTTCTGTAGGTCTCAGCAAGCCTTGGGTGTGTTTAATTAGTGCACCTGCACCTAATCTTGTGGGATCCACTTTCCTGTCAACTGAAGGCAGAATAATCCTATCCCATCAAAGGGTAACAATAATGAAAGGACCTGTCTCCTGCTCCACCTCCCTCTGCTGCCCCATTCTGGGCCAGAACACAGCTGCACTGTTTGGGAGTGACAGAAACCCAGGAAACCCCTTCCATCTCCCCTTGTTTGTTTAAAAAAAAAGTAGGAAGCCACCTGTCTAAATGGGACTGCTGCTACCCCCCAGCTAATACATAGGGACAATGCCACAGTCTCCAGGGGTGGGATACAACACATCTGGGAGGCTGAAGGGAAATAGCTTTCTTCTGGGAACAGCGCACATATCAGCATCAGAACTCAACTATTGTGAAGAGGTGTTTTGGCCTTGAAGGTTCTCATCCAGGGCTTGGGTCCTGCAAAGAAAGGTAAACAACATGGGGTCCCTGTTCCTAGGAACAAACAGCACTCAGCTGGAGGGCTTGCCAGGAGGAGGAGTCCATTCTCCTTTTATCTCTTGGTTGGAGAGAAGTTTCTTCTGATAGAAGAGGCTGATTATTTGGTAGGAGGAAACGATCCTGTAATTTGTCCCAGAAGAAATGACATCTTCCTTCTTTTCTTTTTTCCCTAGCTTCTGGAGTCTTCCTGCATGAGCCGAAAAAGGACCAGAGTATAGATAGCTCTTTCCCATGCAGTCTGTCAAATACTTTCCTGGTTGGGGGAGGGGGATGGATTATACTGGGGCTTAACATGTGTGGTTTCCACTCCAAGTCTATCCCTTGAATAATGTGATTCTCTGCCCAGCAATGAATATAAGGGTTCCCCTTTGACACCAGCAAATTGGATTGTGGATCTGATCCTAAAGAGCTCAGCTTCTCTCTGTGCTTCAGCCACAATTCTTTGTCTTTATCTAGATGAGAATACCCAAGAATTATTAATTCACTCATTCAAAAAATATTTATCGAGTAGCTACAATGGGAAAGATAGGGACCTGAGGCTCGGTGGATTCAAAAGATTGTGAAGTCCCTTTTAATCTAGTTAAGGAGAAAATTAGTTGGCATTATAGTAGTAGTAGCAGCAGGTTTCATATATCACTCTAAGGTTTGAAAAGCACTTTATTTTCATTTGATCTTCACAGTAATCCTGTGAGCTACATACTATTACTTTTCTTTTTTGCACAGATGAGAAAATTGAAGCTAAAAGATTAAGTGACTTGCCTAAGGGTCACACTGTAAGTATAAGTCTGAGGCAGGAGTCAAGCTCAGGCTTTCCTGATTCCAAGTTCAATTCTATTACTATGAATAGTTGCTTTAAAATAGGCTCTTCTTCTAGGCATCATCACCATCATATCTATTTTTTGCGAGTCATCTTACATGTATTCTCATTTCAGTCTTGCACTTGGTGCTATTATTATTCCCATTTTACATATGAGGAAACTGAGGCTGACAGGCAAAGTGAATTGTTCAGTCACCCAACTTGTAAATGCCTGAGGCATGATTGAAATTTAGGTCTTACTAACTTCAAATCCAGCACTCTATCCATTCAGCTACCAAGGTAGCTCGAAATCAGTGTTTTATGGGAGATGACTAAGATTGCCTCTAATGAATCATGAGTCGAATACAAGAAGGCTCCTTAGAGCCAAATTAATCCAACTCTCATTTTACAGAAAAGGTGACTGAGGCCCAGAAAAATTAAGTGACTTGGCCAAATCACACTAGCAGATATGATGATATAAGGCAGGATTTGACACCATATCCTTTTGACTCTGGGGATGGTATAGTTTTCATTTTCTCACACTGCTCTGAAAGCTCCCCCACCTCTTAAAAAGAACATCATCTTCTGGAGGCCAGGGGTTGTGTTCTATCCACAGTACCTCGAGCAGTGTCCTGCACATAATAGGCAGCTAATAAATCATTGTTTTATTAAAAAGTAAAAAACAAGAAGGTAGGACCTTTCTAACTTCAAGACAGATGTTAAAGTTACTTGATAAGATCTACTTCTGATAGAGAATGCTAAGCAATTCAGCCCTCCTCCTAGTTAAGGTAGACAGGAGATCTCTGACCATATTCCGTACTAAGCCAAGTAACAAACAAAAAACACGTAAGAGTCAAGGAAGTAGAGGTCTTCAGGCCTAATGTCTAAGAGAACAATTTAATAAGCTCAAAATTCTAGATATGGCCTCTTGGAAGTTCCTCACCCTTACCTTTCAAAAATAGCTACCATTGGGGAGACTGAGTCAGTAACTAATCTGTTTTTCAAGAAATTATCAGAGCTTGTGGGCAGTTTAGTACCCCTCTTTTTCCCATCATTTAAAATGTTTCAAAACAATATGATTGCAATACTTTGACAAATAGTCCTGGGTTTTTCCTCTATCCTCTTAGCACCTACAGGATAGGCTTCAGAGTGATGAATCTGATCGTTTGTTTCACTGCTTTCCCCAAACTCCCTTTTCTATTCCTTCCCCTGAATCCCTTATTTATCCTCAGGTGCCCAGTGCTTTCTTGTTCTTCATGCCCTGCTTTCCCACATCAAAACTTCATCTAAGTCAATAAAATAAGGAACCCAGGACCCTCTGGCTCCCTCTAACCCTCCCTTCCAATTCTCTTTTCCTGGAAAAAACTTCTTTCACAAGAAGTATCTAAAAAGCTGTTGTGTACCAAAATATAAATGATCAGTAAGATAAAGTTTTACTTCTTATAGAGAGATTTGGTTATTTTAATAGGCTCTAACAAGCTAGAAGACAGATGTTCCTAATATAAAGTGTGTGAACTTTAAAAAAAATGTTGATAATTGTATTTGAATATAGTTGGTCTCCTTTTTAATAACATGCATTTTATTTTATGTATTTAAAAATTCTGAGAAGAGGTCCATTTGTTAGATTACCAAAGGTCTCTGATGCATGCAAAAATTTAAAAACCTCTGCCATCAGAAAATAGTAGTAGCAAATATACTTTAACGGACTTTACAGTTATAAGACCAGTCATAGATCACTAGATTTGGGAGAGACCTTAAAGATTATTGAGTCCCATTTGAGAGATGAATAAACTGAAGACTACAAAATTGAAGTGACTCTCCAAAGCCTTTACATACAACAGTTTTTTGAGTCTCAGATCAACCCTGAAAGATAAGAAAGGCAATTGTTATTAGTCCCCTTGTGATGATGAAAAACTGAGATTCGAAGAAGTTAAGTGATGTCTAAGACTAGAAAACTTTAAGTGTCGGAGCCCATAGTTCTTCTGACTGGATCCAGCATATTAAATGCTTTAAAATGCAATAATTTAATTCTCTACAAATTCTTAATGCATATGGAACCATATGTGCTGGAGGTGGGGTGAGGACGGGGATACAGTAGTCTTTCAAATATATTCAGGGAGCTTGCTTCTGGAATTTCATGATGATATAGAATGGAAGGGTCTGCTGTACAGGTATTCTCTCTTTTCCTTCCACTTACTTAATGGTGAAGAAAAGGCTTTTGGGGTTTGCTACTGAGCTCAAACAAAGATTGTACACATAAAACCCTAAGATTTTTTTTTAACTTTCCTTCTTGATGATCACAAGGAATAAGAAAAACTTTCTGAGCTTCAGGGGATATGGAGGAGGGAAGAGGGCTGCCCTTCCCACTGCTCCCATAGGGCCAGACTTTGAGAACAAGGCTTCCTGGCCAGCCCATATCTGGAATAGGGCAGCCTCCTGTTTGTGTCTCCTTTCCTTTGGTACAAGGCCCTGAGGGACTTTTGAAAGGTCAGAAGAACTAAGTTTCAGTGATAGGAGTCCATACCAGAGTTTGTCAGCATCCAAGCTCTATGAGGAACAACTGTAGCCCCAGAGACATCTGTGAAATCCGATCATAGCATGTAGAAAATTAGTAACTGAGATCTGGTGTTCTGTAGTCACAGAACAACTTTTTGATATCTATTATATTCAGAAATGAACTTGGTTGGTCAAATGCTTTGTAGTAGCTCCTTTCAAGCCCCTTTGAGCCTACTCTCAAACTTTTATACTTCTGTCTTGATAAATCTTTTCAGTAAATATCTCTTTATAAAAGCTAATTGATGTTAATTAACTAAATCATATTTACCACAATCACTAAGTAAATGAATGATACAGAAGAAATATTAACTGAGGCACTGGTAATCAATATTGAGAACACACCTGAATGGGGGTTCAAATGAATAGTATTAGAAGAACAACCCAGGTGTACCCCTAAAACTCTAAGGATGAGCAGTAGCCATTTTCTGGGGACATGACTTGACAATGAAAGTGGAATTTGGGATAAGGACCCCAGAATATATAAATTCTGCATGAAGTTTAGTTAATATAGGGCCTCTGCCTTCAGGGAGTTTAGGGTCTAATAGAGGGGGATATGACACTTTCATAGCTATGATACCTAATAAGAAAAGTCTAGGGAAAATGCTACCTGAATGGGAAAAGTGGAAAACAGGACCACAGGAGGCTTCATAGAGAATATAACATTTGAGATGGGCTTTTAAAGAATAGGTAAAGATTCAACAGGCAGGATGGAGGGAAGATATTCAAGGTAACAGGACATTTTGGTTATGTTAGGGGAAAGGCAGCAATCAAGTTGAGTGATTTTTTGAACAAAAAATAAACGTTTATTAAAATGCTTCTGTGTATAAAATAATAGGGAATGCAAAGTTTAAATAAGACACCATCTCTGCCTTTACAGGGTGTATAGTAGAGTGAGGGGATGAGACATCAACACAGATAAACATGATCTACCATACGTGCAGTAAAGAGTTAGAAAAGCAAAGTACCTTGTGACCTGTGGTGGGAACTTCATTATATAGGGAGTGAAAGGCAGTTACAAAATCATAGACTCAATGGAATTTTGAGAGCTGGAAATGATCTTAAGATTCAGTGGGCTTCCAATCCATACACTAAAGAAATTCTCACCTAAAGCATATCCAACGAGGGGGCTTCTAGCTTCTACTTGGAAATCTCCAAGGAGAGAGAGCCCTATTACCTTTCAAGGCAGCCCATTCCAACGAAGCTCTAATTGTTGGCAAGTTGTTGTTTTTGTTTTGTTGTTATTACAGTTATACATTCCACATCATGGGGGTTGGGCACAGTGCCCTGATTCTGTGCAATTTCTGCTCATTTCTCCTGGTTGAACTTCCTGGGGACAAACAAAACAAATCCAATCTGTCTTTCACATGACAGCCCTTCAAATTATTAAACACAATCATCATCTCCCCCAATAAGTCTTCTCTTGTCTAGGCTAAACACCCCCCTCCCCATCATTCTTCAGACTATCCTCACGTCATGAACTCAAGACCCTTCACCATCCTGGCTGCCCTAGTTTGGAAACGCTCGAGAGGAGACGACCCTTGAGTTGAGCTTTAAAGACTAGATGGGGAGGGAATAAGTATCTAGATAACTATGTCAGGCACTATGCTAAGCACTTTTACCAATAGTTTTTCATTAGATCCTCTACCGACCAATCAATAAACATTTATATAGTACTTACTATGTGCCAGTCACTCTGCAATTAATTATTTGATCCTCACAACAACATGTAGGGGTAGATGCTGTTATTATCCCCATTTTACAGTTGAGGCTATAAACTGAGACAAACAGAGGTTAAGCAACTTGTCCAGGGTCACACAGCTAACAAGTGTCTGAGACCAGAGTTGAGCTTAGATCTTCCTGGCTCCAGGCCCAGAGCTCCATCCGCTTCTCCAGTGACCAACTGTCTCTAATAGATGAGAATTAGAGATTCAAAGACAAGGACAGAAGTCCTTCCAGACAAAGGAAACAATGTTAGTAGCAAAGACGTGGAAGGTATGAGAATAAATCTGTATTCGGGGAGAGGAAGATAGTTGAGAGTGGCAGAAAATAGTCCCGTTTGGTAGCATAGTACAAATAGAATAAGAATCAAAATGTGACAAAACTGTAAAAGGTAGAGGGACACCATAATGTGGAGGTCTTTGAATTTCAGGTAAGGGAATTTGAGTTTCACGTCAGAGTCAATGGAGAATTCTTGATCTGAGAGCAAATGACTCACATGACTATTTTGACCTACTGTGTAGAAAGAAGAATTTAAAATTGAGGCTTTTCACTTTAAGTACTGAATAGGCAAATTCTTCTGTACTTTAACAATGAAATCAACTCAATTCAAGAAATCTTATTAAGCACCTGGTATATGTAAGGCATTGCATTAGTCCTAGGGAGACAAAGACAAAAAGGAACAGGAAACCAAAACAGTCTCTGTCCTCAAATAGCTTTTTTCTATTAAACATAAAGCAGAAAGTTCCTTTCCCTAGCTGAGAAAACTGGGGTTTACAAGTCAAACCACAAAGATTTATTAAGCCGTACTATATACCAAGCACTAATGTGCTAAATTCTGGGGTTACAAAAAAAAGGCAAAAGACATTCCCTGACCTCAAGGAACTCACACTCTAATAGAGGCAGCTGGAGTCAGGAGACTAGCTTTCCTTGCAGGAATTACATCATGTAAATTCATTAAAATTTCAGCATTCTCTTTGTCATGATCCATGATTGTTTTAAGAAAACATTTAAGCCTGTTTTTAGTTGACCCTTAATAAATGTGGATTTAAGGAGGTATCTCTATATTGAAGGAAGTGACAGGATTGAATTGTTTGTGACATTATTTCATGCCTTTATGGAAGTTCTGGACTTAAGTTGACTTGCCTATTTAATATCTGAAGAGAGTGGCAGTTCTGTGGTGATTACATATGCAGCCATACACAATTGTTAGCCTGACTTTCTCCTCAAAAAATCATGTGACCATTTTTTTCTTCTGTGGTGTTTTCATTAGTTGCCTGGTCCTTCTTCATGAGAAAAAAACAGCAGCTACCTCATAACCATCCTTTCCTACATATTTTTGGGGAGAAGTCCATTCTCATGGAAATTATGAGATATTCCCTCCATCTTTAGATTCATGCTTTGTACATATACCCAAATATTTCCCAACATGACCTTCAGAGCCTCTGGTCCAACCCTTGACCCTAAAAACCTTTGGTTTTTAATTGTAATTAAGCAAGCAAGAGATTTTGTATGCAAGTCCTTTGGAGTCTTTCTGTTTACTCTGAGCAGGACTAGATAAACATTTTTATAGGGGAGAAGTTATGGAGACATTCCCGTGTACACTAACATCCATATGAATGCATATATCTAAACCTTATTTTAAAATTATATCCTTATATACATATAGTTCCCCCAACATATTTTACTCTATTTTACTCTAATTTTACTCTAACTTAAAATTTA
>CM053581.1:128830401-128848111 GCA_028627135.1 Pseudochirops cupreus | reverse complement strand
AAAAAAAACTAATTAAAAATGTTGTAGAAAATGCTAATGCAGTTGGTTTAAACAGGAAAAAGGAATTATCCCCCCCATATAACTACCTATCCAATGTGAAAGTTCCCCAGATCTGTTGGAATTATGAGGATACAAACAAGCTTGTTCTGTAACTTTGGCCCCCAAATTATAAAAAGCAAAAATAAAAATAAAACCCACAAACACTCTTTTGTCGTCTCTTCTTTTGTTAAACATTACACAGAAATAGAAGAAGAAGCAGTTTTGTTTTGTTTTTTTTCTCTCCCTCTTCACTAATAATTTTTTTCTGAATTTCCTTTTGGAGTTTATCAGGGGAGAAAAAAATTCCGTTCTAGCCAGTGACTCCCCCCCGCCCCCACCCCTGTTTGCTGAGTTACACAGCGTTTGCAGACAAGTTCTACTTGAGTAAATTGTATTTAGACAACAGTATATTTCATTCGGGTCTTTTGCAGTGACTAGGCCAAGGTCAGTTTTATATTCTCCTGAAATCATAAAGTGACACTTGAGATAAACAGAATGTTTACTCTCTCCGTGTGAGCTGAGGCTGATATGTAAATTTATCCTTATTCTTTCATCAAATTTGCATTTACCCTCTTAGTCAAACACTACAGGGCTCCAAATCAAACAGTTTTAATGGTGGTCAACTCTTTATGACCGATTGCCATATCAGAAAAAAAGAAACAGCAATTTAGATTACAACGAAGAGAGTGGCACAATGTAGCTATCATGGCAGGTTAACCATAATTGGATAAACTTTTCATACATACGTGGATGCTTGACTGCCTGAAAGCAATTGTGGGATTCATCTGTGTTTTGTTTTGGATTTTTATTATTATTACTATACTTCCTTTATCTATCACAAGCAGACCATACTCACCTGTCATTATTTTTTTCTCATCAAACAAGCCAAGTACCAATAAACATTCTTTTTTATTAAAAAATAATCTACATAAAAGAAAGGCTTGATTCATCAAAAAAAATGGGCCATTTCCTTCTATCTTTAGCAAGAGGTATAACGAACATTAACAATATACCAACTTGAAAGTGGTAATAAAAATCAAAGCCTGTTTTGATTGTCAATTACTTTTTCATATTAAACTATTATATTTTAGCCTGTAGCTTGACAAAGGTTGATTGTTCATAGGAACAGAAGGTTTACTTGGATTCTAAGCAGTGTATTCTCTCTCTCTCTCTCTCTCTCAGGTGAGTCTCTAATAGGTAAGGAGTTGTATGTAGCCATATACCCTAGGGCTCACAAAAATAACTGGGGAAGGCTTAGCCTTCCTAATGCAGTTCCACAGGAGAGACAGGCTTACAACCAACGGGTGGGATAAAATTAGTACCTGTTTGCTCTCCTTTCTTTCTGAACAAAGGGAGTTATTTCTGTGTTATGAGTTTGCAGAACACAGCAGGGATTAAGAGACCACACAACTCATTTCATTTGTGCCTGGGCTGAGGCAATGGACCTAGCTCCCAAAAAGGATTGGCATCTATCTCCAGCTTTTCCTCTCTGCGTTGTGAGATATTGCTTTGGACTTGGTTTCTCCTGTTTTCCAATGGTTAGAAACTTACCCCTCTGCCTTTCCTGTAGCTTTTTTTGATTTGATTTTGTTTTGTGTTGCTAGAGCACAAAAGCACAATGTTAACAAGTTCAAAGCAAATGAAACGCAGAGACAAGCTGCCCAGTGATGGAAAAAGTACCATTCTTCAAGGGCTCCCAGCCTCTGCTTCCTGTGTGGAATAAAAAACAAGGAATGTTGCCACTGAATCTCACTAGGTTACTACAGGTTCCTGACTTGGAATGTCAGACACATTAGTAAATGACTTGATCCAGCAACACTACTGACATAATTCACACCATTGATGCAAAAAGCCAAGTGTCCATTCCCAACTTTAGTTCTTGTCTTATGAAGAAGGAAGAAAACGAGGAGGAAAGAAAAAAAGTGGGGGAGGGGAAGAGAAAAAAGAGCCAGAGGGAGTAGGCAAAAGCAGAAGACAGAATTTCCTTTTCAGGGAGGCTGTCAAATGGCTATGCAATAGTAGCAGGGCTGTAAGAGAACAGATATCTGCCTTTCTCTGGAGCCTGCAAGTATTTCTGCCATTCATGAAGCCAAAGGATGCCACACACATTCTGTTTGTTCAACATAAGCAAACAGATTGTAAACTGGCTGATAATTTTTGTACTGACAATGTCATTTACAGCTGTCAGCCTTTTGTCTGGCGTGTTTGCTTTATTCAAATATGAACCAAGTGGACCTCCCTTCCACCGCTTTCTTCTGCATTAAAATCACATCAATTCCCTTCCATTCTGTCTTATCTAAAATTCATTGGAGGCCAATCACTTGGATGAATGCTTTGTTGTTTCCATGGAGGCAAGAAGTCTAGTGTGGACTTCAGGGGATTAGGAAGTTTCAGATTTAAAGCCTTGAAGTGCACATTTCTTTCAGTCCTTTTTCTTTTGATTGCAAGAAAGACAGGAAATTTCAACATAATTTTATTTTCTAAACTAAAGAAGGGGAGAAAAAGTCTTTCAGTCCTTAACTATGCCTTGCCACCCAAGTACTTGCCTTTATCCACAAAAATGCCAATGTATTCCTCAGAATTTGTTTATGGTCTTGGAGCACTGCATTGGCATGTATACCTTCTGAGAATCCTAACTAGCAATTTTCTCCCCTTGTCCTGTATATGAAATTCAGACCCTTCTTCAGTTAGTTTGATTTGGATCCAGCTGCTTCCCAGGGTGCTGCCCATGGATCTCAAAGCATCCCTCTTTGTTAACAGAGGTCATGGCACTCTGTTAAATAATTCACATCAGACCGTCTGTCTGTCTGGAGGCAGCTGCAGATGTTGCCACTCTGTTAAAACACTACACGCACAACTTTAAAAATGAAGGTGCCGCCTGAACACAACACAGCTGTGTCTGTCCACGTGGAGATGAGGACTTTTAAAACTAGCTTGCTTTAATTTCAGTAATGAACGCAACTATTTTTGAGCTCCTGCCAAAGGAAAAAATTTACTTTCCAAGAAAGCAGCAGCAACAAACAATCTGGGTGCCAAAAAAGCAAAGGGAAAGATTTGGGAACTAGATGAAATAGCCACTTTTCTACGCAGGCATGATGAAGCCATTGTTCTATATGGCAAAGCACTAGGCTTCCTTCTTATTTCGAAAGCAGAACTTAGATCCACAAGCACATTTGATACTTTGCTTGTGACTATGAGAAGGCAGAGCAATCTGCTGCTCTCACTTTGAAAGCAGCTTGAGTATAAGCAGGTGCTCAATGAGTTTCCAACTTTGGGGGCCATTTATTATTTGCCCCGTGCCTGGGAAAGGACAAGGGTGGCAAATACAGGTGTTTGTACTTTCATTTGTTAGATGATTGTGGGAAAATCACTTAACTTTTCTGTTACCCCATCTGCAAAATAGAACTGATGCAAATTTGTCTTAACTTGTCATAAATCAAGACAATAAACATTTATTAAGCACCTACTATGTGCTAAGTGCTTGGGATTCGAAGGAGGATAAAAATAGTCCCTACCCTTAAGGCGTCCACAGTTTAATAACAGAAACAACATGCAAATAGCCATATACAAATAATATAGACAGGAAAAACTGTAAGTAAACTGGTTTGCAGATATCAAATGTCACATTGGGACAGCTAGGTGGCACAGTGAATAGAGGACCTACCCTGAAGTCAGGAGGACCTCAGCTCAAATCTGATCTTAGATACTTAACACTTACTGGCTGTGTGACCTTGGGCAAGTCACTTAACCCCAATTGCCCTGCCTTCCCTCCTCCAAAAAGCAAAAACATAAATAAATAAAATGTCACATAAGTCATGCTAACTCTGCTTGGGGTGTTCTTTAAGGTCTCTTCTAGCCTTAAATTCACAGTCTATCATTTCTTTGATCACAAAGTTTTCTTGAGTTCCTATTCTCTTCTGTGATGGGCAATGTGAGTGATGCAACATGAACAAATGAATTAAAACGTATTTATTCAGTATTTATTATTATGTGTTGGGCGGTATGAGCTTATCATCTAGTTTGAATGAGACAAAATTAACATGATGTCAAATAACTATAGTGCAATATAAAATAGCTTATAAGCCATTGCTAATAGTATGGAGGTAGTCACTAAGAGTTGTACATGACTGAAACATTCCCCAGTAATGCCTAGTGCCTTTTTATAGCTCCTTACCTAAGTTCTCTTTTGACAATCCTCTCAAGCTAGAGATAGAAATAGAACACAATATAAATGTTGTAAAAGTCCTACAGGTATTGTTCTCATTTTCTAGGTGAAGAAAGAGCCTGAGAGAGGTCAACAGACTTGATCAGAATAACTCAGCTAGTAAATGTATGAGAAAGAACTTGAACCCAGACTCACATTGCCTCACATGCTCAGGAAAGTTATTTAATATTTAAATTTCCCAGGACTTTCCTTAGATCTATGACCCTAGTCAAGTCATTTAACTTCAGTCTGGCTGTTTCCTAGTCTATAAAACAGGAATAATATGAGTGCCAAATCAAAGGGTCGTTGTAAATAATAGATGAGATAATGTATGCAAAGCACTTTGCAGTCCCTAAAATGCTACATAAATGTGCCTCTCAGTTTCACCTGTGGCTCCAAGAAGCTGTAGCATTCACAGTGGCCACACTCTGGTAAAACTGTCTCCATAGATGGGCTTACGCACAGGGTAAGCAACAGGCCTCAAACTCATGGATGAATTAGGGGGATGTCTACTCCAAGCATTTGAAAACTTCCCCAGGTGGAATGGGCAGGAAAGAAAAATGTGTTCCAATGGCCATGAAAGCAGTTGAAGCAGGCAATGTGAAACACATAAAGCTTGGTCAGACATAGGAGATGTGAAAGTCATCCATTGCATCCTGGGCCATTACCACTATTTTTCACTTTTGTCTTACCACTGGACTTAAATGACTCTGGAAGAGAGAGTGAGGCTTTGTGTAACTCTGCCTCACTTAAATCAAATTCATGTGCCAATCAAGACATCAGCAATGATATCATGGGTCCTCTTTGAAAACAAAGGATGAACAACAACAAATGCTATTATTCTCATTATCATTAGTGAAAATTGAAAAAAAAACTATATTATGAATTCATTTCTAAATATGCTAACTGCTTATTTGATGACTTTGTGATCTGACACTTTAATATAGACTTAAAGAGATAATTTCTTTTACCATGAAAAATAGTTTCCAATGTTAACTCTTTTTAAATGTTACTGGTGCATGTAGTATCCAAATCATTATAATTTATTCTATTTTCTAGCAAATTCAGTTCCATGGCTTAGTTTTTCACCCTGAGCAAACTACTCCCAAATCTGTATCTCCACACTCCCACCATTTCTACTGAACTCCAAAACCTCATTGCTAATTACCTACAGGATCTACCATTTCAAACTGAAGGACTTTAAGGATTATTTAATCCAATACCATTTTTTTAGGTGAGGAAACTAACCCAAATAAGGGAAATAAATGTCTTGGTAGCAGGGTTAAGATGTGACCCGAGGCTCTCTGACTCAAATCCATGGCAATTTCTACTAACCGTCTGCTCTCTACCTTAATATCTCCTGGGTACCTAAAATTTGACTTAATAAAACAAAGAAAAAAAATCATTTATTATCTCTTACAAAAATACATTCCTATTCCTTACTTCTCTTTCTCTCTCTCTCTCTGGTACCACTATTATTTGTCCAATTTCCTATGTGTCAATGGTGCTATCTTGGGTTTTTGCTTCTTCCTCACTTCTGATCTCAGATTAGCTCCGAATTGCCAATGATTCTAATCTGTAAAATATTGCTTGAATCCACTCCCTCCTTTCTATTCCCATTTTCATGATCCTACTACAGGGCCATATGATTACCCTCCTATACTTGTTCTAATAGTATCATAACTAGGGTAACTACATTTGGTTATTTTTCCCTATAGTCTACACTCCACATCACTACCAGTTTACTTTTTCACACATATTGATATGTGTAAGCACAAGCAAGGTGGGATTTTTGTTGTTTTTCTTTTTGGATTTCAGTCTCCCAGGCTCAGGCTAAATTGTAAATATCTCAAGTGTTAATCTCCTTTGAACACTGATAATTCACAGCTGTGCTGAGTCACATAGGTTTCGTGCCTTCTGACTCTGAGCCAATCAGAGGCTGAGTCTTTTTTATATATTCTGAGAGGTTGGCATTTTGCTTTGAGGGTTTGCTTATGAGAAGGACCTTTTGATTCCCTGGACTAGACTCTGAGTAGCTGTTTGTTAAGAGCTCTCCCCCTCAACATTCTCAGAGGTTTGTGCTCTCCCAATCTGTGGTGTATATAGGTGGTTGTGTTACTTTGTTCAGACAGTAGGAGTCCTATGAAATCTCTGTGCTATTTTCTCTGCTTGTATTTCCTACTTACCTGTAATTAAAGTAAGATTGTTGACCCCTTTAACAGTTACCTGTCCTTTATCAAAGCAGATCAAACCTGTACTAGCAAAACATCCTGTTTATGCTTGATGCTTGCTAATACCATATGAGAATGCCATTTGTCTGTTGCGGCTCACTATTGCCTTCCAAACAAAGTCCAGTGGAATTCAAGGGCTTCTTCAGCTTAGCATCTTTAACAACACTTCTCCCTGCTTTCTGTAACATGACTCCACTCCATCTGTCACTATGTTCTAGTAAATTCACATGATTCATAGTCACATAAACCCTTCTATAACTTTACCCCCTAGCATGCTGCCTTTTCTCCTGCATGCCCTTTCCTGCTACCCCATCTCTACCTGTTGAAATACTCCACAATTCAGTCATAATCTTTTCCAGGGATTCTTCCTGTTTTTCCCCTTCCTCTATCAAAAACACAAACTGACATTTGTATAGGACTTAAAATTTGTAAAATTCTTCATATGTTATTTTATCCTCAAGTCAGAACTCTAAGTTAAGAATTCAAGCTCTTTGAAGGCAGATATTGTCTGTTTTTTTTTTTTTATCTTTGTACCTAGATCATTGCCTTTTATTGAACGTTATAGGAATATTTTTTAAGTTTACTTAATTGGATTTAATTAAGGAAAGATGATATTTTGTATTTGTTTTATTTCAACATCTAGCACAACTAACACAGTATGTCTCTTGATATTATTATCAATATTTCTTAGATGAAGAAACTGAGGCTAAGAAAAGCTAAGTAATTTGCCTGGGGTCATGCAGCTAATAATTGATATTAAATTAGAACCCAAGTCTTCCTCACAAGTCTCTTTTCTCTCCTCAACCTTTGAGTATCTTTTTATCTCTCCTTTTTAAACTTGTCCTATCCTATTTCATATTTTAATGATAATTGTATAATAACTAACATTTAGAGATTTCTTTAAATTTTGCTGACTGCTATACATATTATCTGATTCAGGGATAGCCTAGTAAATGTTTAACAACTGGATCTCTGGGGGGGGGAAATGTATACACAACATACGTTTTAGCTTGAACTGTGATGTTAACGTTTTCTCTATCACTTTCTTAAATCCAGGAAATTGATAAAACAATAAATCAAGATCTGATTTTTTAGAATTTTCTGATTTCTTTTCTTTTTTTTTTTGGCGGGGGTGGGGGGGAGGGGGTGACAATCAGAGTTAAGTGGCTTGCCCAGGGTCACGTAACTAGTAAGTGTCTGAGGCCGGATTTAAAATCACATCCTGCTGACTCCAGCGTACCACCTAGTTGCCCCAATTTAACGATTTCTTAACTATTAAAATCTCATGAAAAATTTAACAATTGGCTCTCATGAGCCGATTTGAGCTAGCTCTAACTCTTCCCTGTATTTGATCCTCGAAACCCTATAAGGTATATGCTACTAATTATGCCCATTTTTAATGGTGAAAGTGAGACAGACATTATGTGATTTGCTGAGGAAGGCAGACAGGGTTTGGACTCAGGTCTTCCTAATACCAAGTTAGGACTAACCCAGCACCCCCTGGGTACCCATCTACTACATAGTAAGATTTCAGGGGGCAGGGACAGTAATTGGTTTATCTTTGTGTCCATTGCCATCTAGGGTATTTTGCATGAAATGGGCATTTAATAAAGATTTATTAAACTGAGTCAAATTGAATTGAATCAGAATAATTCAAAGCTAAATTCCATATTAAATAGATATTTAAGAAATATTTGTTTCTAGAATGAGTTCCAGAAAAATTCTAGTGAAACTTACTTCATCATGGCTTTCAAACTCATAATCTTTGTCTTTCTAGAACAGCGGTTCTCAACCTGCAGGTCGCGACCCCTTAACGACCCTTTCACAGGGGTTGCCTAAGACCATCAGAAAATACATATTTCCAGTGGTCTTAGGAACCAAGACACCGCTCCTCTATCCATCTACAGGTGGGTCTGCCCACATGCAGATATGCCCACATACCAGTATTAAAGGGTAGCAGCATTAGGAAGGTTGACAACCACTGTTCTAGAAGAAAGAAAACTTCTATGATTTGAGGACCCATCAAACTCCAACAGCACACTAGCTACATTTCAAGAGTCTTTTTCAAAATGATCAAATAATGTCATTAAATGTATTAAGTGTTTGGTGTGTGTACGGAGATATGCTGTTACAACCAGTATCTATTAATTCCTGACTATATGCTCAATGTTGAAATTTTAAAAAAAGAAATATGAAATGTGATCTCTACTCAATTCAATTCAAACAACAACTTTACAGTGCTTACTATGTGAAATGCAAGGCAATGATAAAAACTGGAAATATAAGCATAAAAACTAAGTGGTCCTTGCCTTCAAAGAATTTCTATTCTAATACTTTCAAGATACTTAGAATGGAGTTGAGATCAGACTTGAAGATGTGAAGCCAAAAGGAAACTCTTTTCTATAAAGTTACTTAATATGCAGTATAAGTTGTGGGCAGCTGATGGAAAGAAATCGCTACCTGTGGTGACTTAGGTAGGAGAATGCCCCAATCGCCCCCCCCAAAAAATAGGAAGACACAAAAGTGCAATTATATAAGTGCAAAAGCAAGTATAGGGACAAAGACTTCCAGCTGGATATAGGAATCTGGAAAAATGAGAATGTCCCAATTTAAATCAAGATGAGATGGTAAGACTTGAAGAATCAAGTAATTAGCCCAAAAGAATTTATTGATCAGCTACTTTGCACCAGACGTTGTCAGGTAGTGAGAATCCAAGGACAAATGGAAGTTCCATGCTCAAGGAGTGTGGACAATTAAGGAATTCAATAAATATTTATTTAATTAGTACTAGGCAAAATGGAAGTAGGACAGGATTTCTAGGTATGTTAAAGGAAAAACGTGGTGGTACATACACATAGAACCTTCTAAGATATATCCAGTACTGCAAATAGGAAGCATGAACATATTGCTATAAAGGTATTTTTCTTCAGTCACTACTTATTTTTGATGAGTTTTTCCCCACTCAGAAGTTAGAGAGGTACTAAAGGGCAAAGAACAATAAATTTTGAGGGAAAGAAAAGAAGAGCAAATTCAATTCATCTAAAATAGAGAAAGGAAACTGAAAACCATGCTCATAGACTTTCAACTACCCATCTGAAAAAATCATGTCGTGGCTTCATTGAGGTTAAGGGCTAGGTCATGATGCTGTATCATAAGACTCCAGTATGTGACTATCAAGTGAAGATACATCAATAAGCTGAGCAATTAGTCAACCCTTAGTTTTAAATGCAAAATCTCGGTTTCCTATTTTTCATGAACAAATCAGGAAAAAGACATCTAAAAATGAATTCTCAAACCCTTATATGTTCTTCCATACCTCTTGATTATCTGAGAATTAGTTTTTAATGTGTCTTAGTTTTCTCAGCTGTAAAAGAGGGGTAATAATACCTCTCCTACCAATGAAAGATTGTTTTGAGGATAAAATGAGGCAATGAATAGAAAAACATAGAGGTGATGATGGGTTCCTCATAATCTTTTTAATCTGTCTCTCTCTCTCCACATGTAAGGCCACTATCCTAGTTCAATCCCCTGTCCCTGGGGCTAAGCAATCTCCAACTTGGTCTGCTTGCTTCCAGTCCCAGCCCTTCTCCAAACTACCCCCCTACAGCTGTCAAAATAATCTTCCCAATACACAGGCATGATCATGTCATTCCCTTGCTTCAGAAGCTTTAAGTGGTTTTCTAATTACCTCTTAGATAAAATGTAGACTCCTATATTTGGCATATGTTTTTCCAAATCTGATGAGAACCTACATTTTAGACATTTTACATTATTCCCATTCATAAATTTCTCATTTTGTTCAAATTGTTGTATTTGCTTTTTCACAAACTGGCTAATTCATCTCTATTCTTCAGGCTTTTGCACAGGTTATCTTACATGCCAAAAACGTCCTACTTCCTCTCCTTTTAGAATCCCTAGCTTGTCTACAAGTTCAGCTTCCGTGCCACATTTCATATAGGGAGTTTCTCTTGATCTCACTAATTGTCCTTCCCTAAATTATCTTGCATTTATCTATGCAAATGTGGCATGCTGTAATACACTCTCATTGAGGTAGAAACTTCTGTTTTTTAATGGTATCTTTCAACCCATAACTAAAATGACAGTACCTTGTACAAATTAAGCACTTAAATGCCTCGTGAATTGAACTGAATTTCCTAAGGCTTATGCCAGTGAGTTTTAAATATCTACAGGCCCTAGCAATCTGGAAATGTATTGTGTGCCTGGTTGAGGGCTCTTTATCTGTTGATCCAGTCCAAGTCTAGATATATTTTAGATAAAAAAAGACCTTTTAAAGAGGCAGGAGTAGGGGATTTTCTTCCCCCACCCCAATTGGCAACTCACTCAGAAGGAGACATCCCATCACCCCATCAAGGAAGTTTGAGGCACAGATGCAGGAAACACATTCTCCTTACAGTTATGGATATAGAGAGTCAGTCACTAATAAAAGGAAATAACTTCTAAAAATCTCTGAAAGAAGATAAAAGAGGACTCAAGGAAGAGCTAGCCCTAGTGATTGAAAGTTGATTCCATCAGACTCCATGAAAATATGAAATACATCAAGAGCCTGAAGTTCTAGAGTTGTGAGTTTCATTGGCCACATGTGTTCCCTATTTGTGTAAATTGCTAAATTTGTGACCACCCTAAAAACTGTATTTATTTGTTGGAGATTATAACCCAGTTTTGCAGCTTTTGTTTTCATTATGCCCTCTTAGTAAAAGTTTTACAATTGGTTGTAGTAGGAAGGACACAGGTGGAAGCTCATAAACTGTATTATCAAGAGTGCTTACTCCCTTGAATTCAAAGTAACAGTGGCCCTCTGGGGAGTCAATATGTGAATTCATGTGAAAGTTGGAGGAGTATAGTTATATTCCTTGTCTAGAAGGAACCATATCTGGATTTTAGGATAATCTACTTATGTGAAGTTAAATCAAGAAGCACAAGAATGTATCATAGCATCCTGGCCAACGATGTACAGGTTCTCCACACTAGCTACACATCTGTTCTGGTCTAACAGGCATTTAATAAATGTTTGATGAATGAATGATTGAATGTTGAAGCTATGGAAGCCTGCCAGTGTGTATGCTGGGGCCCAACAAGCCAGGACCAACCCGACTATGAATCAAGGCCATGAAGCCATGGTAATGGATGCTAAATGCTCAGGCATTGGGCAATAATTTGACCTTGAGTACCACACTTGGAGTAAAAGGAATCTATGTTTTATGGGATTATATATTACGAGTAAATGCCTTATTAATCATTATAGGAAGGCATCTCTACAAACTTATTCTGGAATACTAAACTTCCAGGAAGGGATTAAAGATGGATTAGCATTTGATGTTTTGCAGAAACTGAGTTATGCCAATTTCAGTTTGTGGTTTTGAAGGTGTTTGGTTTTATTTATTTTTCTTTTGTTTCATTTAAATTATTGAGGACATTTTTTTCCTTTTCTGTAACCCATGGTTATTATAAATGAGCCTGGCATGTTCTAACCCAGCATTCCATCACATTCTGTGTTTAGGTTGACGTGTTAGAAGGAAAGAGGACAAGTAACGAAGTCAGATTTCTAGTAAAATAATCAGAGGATCAGAGATGACATTTATATGAGACTTTAAAGTTTTAAAAGCACTTTTCTTACAAATATGATTATTTCCATTTTTACTGAGAAGCGACTGAAGCTTTCTGTCCCACAGTTATTTAAAGTGACAGAGCAAGGAATTGAACTGAATTTTGTGAATCCAATCTTACTGGATTTTTTTTTCCACTAGGATAACCAGACATTCTTAGAAGGATCCTTCATTCATCCCCTCCTAGCGTCTACTTCTAGAGCCTATTTCACACCTTTCCTACTGGCTCAGGAAGTTGAATGACAGAATAGTTCTGGAGGTAATTAATAGATTGAGAAATCTACTTCAGGTTCTTGTGTGTGTAGAATAAGTCACTTAACTTCTGTAAAATGATGCCTATGGAAGGATATACCTATCAAGGGGTCCCAAAATGTCAGATATGAGAATGTTCAACTATACAGAGTGAGAGCTATAGAATTCCCTCCATATTAAAAGTTCTTAGTGAGGATGGAACAGAAAAAGTATTTATAGAGTGCCTGCTCTAAACCACGCACACGGTAGCTTTTAAAATGCTAAGTTCTTTTTACAAATATTTTATCTGATTCCCAGAACAACCCTGCAAGTTAGGTGTTTAGGTACTATTATTATCTCCATGTTGTAGTTGAGAAAACTGAGACAAACAGAGGTTAAGTGACTTGCCCAGGGTCACACAACTAATGAGTGTTTGAGATTGGTGGCCTGGTGTCCCATCCACTATGCCACCAGCTGCCTCCATAATTACACTGTTTGGGTGGTAGTTCCTCAGAAGAATAAAGGGCCAAGTGCAGGGGAAGAGCTTGCATGCCTTGAATAATCCAATTTGAACACTGCAACTTTAATCTTCCCTCTCAAAGGGAGGGAATTTATATTGCCTATGAAGAATGTGTGTGCAGAAATTTTCTGTCTAGCTCTAAACATGCGCAGAACCATCAGGAATGGACTTCTTGTTCATAACCTGAGTCCTCCTTCTTGAGGTTTTGCTTTTCATTTGTTCTAAGGAGGCAGTGTTGTACAGCTAAAAGAATGATGGAGATAGAGTCAGAATATCTGGCCTGAAATACTGGCCACCCTTCTGATTGTGAGAAGTTGAGGAAGTATCTTCAAATCTCTGGACTTTAGTTTTCTTATATGTAAAATGGGGGAGGGGTGGGGAATCACTAAGTAACCATTAATGTCCCTTCTAGTTTGAAAGGTATGATCCTTAAAGACTAACACAGGATTCCCTCAATGTGGATGTATAAATTGGTCCAGCTACTTATCTCTCTGTTGATCCCTTATCAGATGCTCATAATTACTCTGTGACCTAGGAAACAAAGAAAGGTGTGGAAAACAAGACACTAAAATGAACACTAGCAGCTGTTGCTAACACTACTACTGTTACTACTGCTACTAGTGCTACTACTTCTACTACTGCTACTACTACTGCTACTACTACTACTGCTACTACTACTATTACTACTACTACAACTACTACTTCTACTACTGCTTCTACTGCTTCTACTACTACAAATAGTAATAATAACAGTAAAATCATATTTACATAGACATTTAGGGTTTACAAATATTATTATGCATTATATGCATGATAGCCTATGTTATGGATCACTATGGATCATCAACTCTGCCATTGCCTCTTCTTCATCCTATCTCTCTGCTGACCACCACCACCTGGAGAAGTGAGTACTGTAACAGCGAAGATGACCAAAGGTTGGCAAATGGCTCCCCACCCACTCCTTTCCAGAATTTTTAAACACTCATTTGTATTCTGCTTGCATAGCAAAGGACCAGCCCCAAAGTAATAGATGAGCAAAAAGCAAGGGGCAACTGAAAAAAGAAGTCTGGAAATGATAAATGAAATGTTTCATGTCAGTAACTGGAATTTTCTTGCAGAGCTTTAGTGTTTTGGCCTATTGACAGCATGATTTAATGTGGTGGTTGCTAGATGAGTTGACATGGCAACCGCAGAATATGTCGTAAATATCTGAGTTGTGGACATGAATGGTATGTTTGCATTGTATGTAGGGCATTGTATGACATGTGGCAGGCTATTATCCCATCCAGTTGGCAATGTCTGGGAGTGATAGCAACTTTTAAAAGTTATTTGGCTGAAACAACAGTCAGGTCACTTTTTGGCAAGTCTGGAGCTGTACATTGTATGTCTTTCTGAACTTTGGAGAAATTAAATTCAGTGTTTAATGGCAGTGCAAATTCTTCAGTAGAATTATAACCTTAATGCTTAATGCATTTCTTTGCCATCAAACTCAATGATAAACTGATGTGAATGTTATTTAACATAGATTGGAATTTAAATCAGGGTTATTGCCTCTGAAATATAAAGTAAAAGAACTTGAGAGACTCTCTAGCACAACCTGCTCACTTTATGGGGGAGAATTCGGGTCACTGGATAGTTTCTTTCTTTAAAAAAAATTATAACACCTGATATTTATATAGTTTTTTTTACAGACTTTATGTAAGGTGTATACCTTGGGTATTATAATTTGCATTTTATAAATCAGGAAACAAAAGCTCAGAGATTTTAAGTGATTAAAGTATGGAGACACAAAGAGTAAATGACAAAGCCAGAATCTGAATCCAGTTTATCCTGAACATAAGTTTAGTAAATCATCTTCTACGTTGTGCTGCCTTCCATTTCAGCTACTTCTTGTTCTTCCAAATTAATCATGGATGTAAGCATAATGTGTGCATGGATGCATGTGTAATGTATGTGTGTATATACATATATATGCATATATAATGTGTATATACATATAGGAATGTTATATGAGTGTATATCAAGTATGTGTGTATATGTGTATATATATGATATGCAATGTATGCTATAAGGTATACTGAAAAAAAGCATGGAACTGAGTTAAGGGATCTAGTTTTTTTAAAAATACAACTCTGTCATTAATCAGCGATGTGACCTTGAACAATATATTTAAGGTAATATTTTTATAGAGACTTGTAAGGTATATATGTGTGATGTGTTGCATTTTATTCACTTTTGTTTTGCCTCAATAGGTTATATATGTTTACACGGGTCTTTCTAGATGTGGTTCATGGGGAAACAAGAACAAATAACACTAGAATCTTTCCTCACCCTTCTCCAAGGATACTTTGATTACTGACATGAAGGGAACAAGAGGTTGAAGTCAGAGGCTGACCACTATGCTCTCCTAGGAGATAGAGGTTCTGGGCTAGAATTATATCTCTCAGTTCTCTTAAATATGATTGCTCTAGGAGAAGTCCTTTTTGAGGTTCAAGTGGCACCACTAAATAACAGAGGAGAGTCCCAAACTATATATCTAGAATTTTACTCCCTTCTCACCAAATGCCAGCTGTACAGTGATAATACGTAGTAAATTGCCAGCAAGCCCTTTTATCCAAGTCAATAGCAAAACAAAAATCAAAGAAAATATTAATCATAGAATATATGCCAGACAATACAGAATGAATGAGCTTTCCCATTTGGAATGAGATAAGTCAGCTCAACAGAGAGGGAATCTCAAATGTTATCCAAATAGAAATTCCTCAAAGTATCTGGTGTGGTAACCTGGAGATGATAGAGATTGTCAGATCTTCCACATGTTGGCTTCTTTCCAGAGTCTTTCTCTCCCTTCAGGTACGTGAAGAAGTTTGTAATGATACACCTTTTTTCTCAGACTCTCTCTAGGTCTCATCAACTTCACCCCTTATGGAAGTGCAGGACATTGGCTAATCATTCTCCACCAAATGAGGAGAAATTTCCCTACAATTAGCCCATTGAGTCAAAAGCTGCAAGCTATTTAAAGTAATATTTATATGGCATTCTAAGTCCTTAAGTGCCTGTGTATCATAGTGAATGGAGAGATGGTCTTGGAGCCAAGAAGAACTGGGTTCAACTCTTGCCTATGGCACATATTGACTGTATGACTTTGGGCAAGTATTTAACCTCAAAATGTTTTAGGCAATTATCCAGGTCTTTACATTTCAAAGAAGGTGTTGAGCTATACTAGTAAAGGGAATTTCCACATTTAGGTCTTCCTATACCAATAAAATCACTGGTCCACTATTTTTATTATTGTATAAATTATTCTACTCATTCTACTTATTTCATTTTTTTACCCATTTACAAACTCCTTTAAATTGTTCATTTTTCATATTGATATTGTGAATAAATTATTCTTCTATTTCTGCTTACTTTACTTTGCATCAGTTCACATAAGTCTTTTCATGTCTCTTTGAAATAATGTATTTCCTTATTTCTTATAGCACAAAAGTACTTCGAGAGTTACAGTATTTATGTATTGTGCATAGTATGCAGTATTAATACAATGACCATTCATGATTTCAGAGAACTGATGATAAAACATGCAATTACAGAACAGTGACCAATTTAGGGTGAGAAATACGTGCACTTACATATACACACATATACACATATAGAAATATATGAGCATGTATATATGTGGAAATACGCATTGCACATGTGTATATATATGTATTGAATGTAAATTTATACATATACACATTTATGGAATTTGTTTTCTTTGGCTGTACTTACTTGTTACAAGAAATAGACATGTGTTTTCCTTTTTCCTCACGGGGAGGGGGTAGAAGTAAAAAGTATTTCTATGTAAAAATATATCTATATTTTTCAAAGAAGAGAGAAGAGGGGGCGGCATAGCAGCAGCAACATATCGCAGCTCTCACATAGCCACCCCAAAATACCCACAAAATAGGACTCTAAACCAATCCTAGAACTCCAAAACGCACACAAAGATACTTCCCACTAAAGTCAGCTCAGCTATGAGGAACCATATCAGCACTGCGAACCGAAAACCAGCCTGGCCTGAAGCCGTGGCTGTGCCCCAGGGCCGCTGGATGGGAGAAGCAGAGGAGCCTCTCTGGTGAGCAGATTAACAGCAGCTGTGAGCAGCATTCAGAACTAGGTTAGTGGAGATTGCAAAATCGGGGAAGAAAAGTGGCTGGCCAAAAGGCCTCCAGAGTGGAAAAGCTAAAAGGCAGAGGTTTTGCACCTGCCTCCACGTTGCAGCTTCCCACCCGTGGCCTGCAGACAGCAGGGGGACTAAGCAATTGTTCTGAGGCCAGTGCTCTCGCGATGAGCGGCCTGGATACAGATCGCTGTCTTGGGCCTCCATCTTGGAGTCTCCATTATCCAGTCAGCCAGAAGTAAGTAGGAAGACTCCCAGCACCTTCCTGAGAGCTATGGCAGCTGGGAGGACCCCAGTGATTTGGGACAGAGCTTTCCCTTCTGCAAGCAGAGCACCACAGAGATTTAAAAAAAAATCACAGTCTGAACAACCATGAGTAAGAGTAAGCATAAGAAGCAAAGTAAGAACAGCTCCCAAACCCTAGATTCCTTCTTTGGGGAAAAGAAAGATCATGGGAGAGAGAGGGAGGAGGAGAGTGCAGCCAGAGCACCCCCACCAGGGGCCTCCAATAAACATGAAGAATGCTTTAAAGCTAGAAATGAGCTGAAGAAGGATTTTCAAAACCAAATAAGGGAAGTGGAAGAAAAATTGGGAAGAGAAGAATGTTGCAGGAAAATCATGAAAAGAGAGTCAGCAGTATGACTGAAGAAATCAAGACCCTAAAAAATAGATTAACCCAAATGACAAAAGAGGCCC
>CM053581.1:128808918-128829901 GCA_028627135.1 Pseudochirops cupreus | reverse complement strand
TACTTCTCTATTTTGAACCCAAATATTGTATCATATGATATATGAAAACACAATATTATAAATTATACATAATGTAGTTTGTTATATTATATCATAGGATATAACATTATGTTATATGACATGATACATTATTTCTTATTATATGAAGGGCACTCTACTAGGTCTTAGAGATAGAAAGATGAAAACTTATAAGACAAACTGTGTGACAATTACAGGCTTTATATTATTTGACTATAAAAAAAGGAGAGATCAGGAAAGTTTATTTGCAGGGAATAGATTTTAGAAGTGATATTTTTTCTTAGGCTGCATGTAGAGAATGAAGAGTGAAATTGACAAGGCAGTTTAACCCTTGTTCACTTTTTTCCATGTAAATCTATATCAATTGACACAAGTCACACAAGGTCAAGTGGTATGGATTTCAATTCCTGGTGGTTATTTCCTTATCTAGCTATTGTGATACCGAAAAGTTGGGGGCCACAGTTCAATATTCAAACAGATTATGAAATCAAATTACTTGTTCTCTGATGAAACCTAACTTTTTTAGAGTCAGTTAAAAAATAAATTACAAAGTAGGTACCCACCATTTTCACAAACATCCCTATTTTGAAGAATACTGTAATGTTGAGATAGAAATGTCAGCTTGTCTGATTTTGTGAGCTTTTAAATTAAACCAATGCCCCAAATGACCAGATCTTATGTAAGTTTTAAGCAAGAACTGCAATTAAATATTCACTTTTTTCAGGTTCCTTTTGTAATTGTCAATCAGATCTGAAAACTGGAAGGGATATTTCATTGAAATATATTTTAATGAAAAAATAATTTATCTCACAAGTTCAAACTCCTTGACTGTCATTCAATGTTCTCTATAACCACCAGTCACTATACCTTTCCAGCCTGATCTCAGAATTCCCCAGTCAATATAAGCATCTCTTTTCCTCATCCTCAAAACATAGTGTATTTTTCCATCTCTATAATTTAAGTACTTCCTTGTACTTAGAATGAATATTCTTTCTTTCTCTCTCTCTCTCTCTCTCTCTCTGTCTCTCCCCCTCCAACTGTTGAATATTTACCAATCCTTTGAATCCAACTCAAAATCTGCCTTATTTGGGAACCCTTTTCTGAATTACCATCCTTCATCTCCCACTCCTCCAGGAGGTAATGTCCTACTCTCCCACGTACATATATCATAGGATTTTATTTTGGAGTTATTTAATTCATGCATTGGGGGCAGTTAGGTGGCACAGTGGATAGAGTACCAGGCCTGGAGTCAGACACTTATTAGTTGTGTGACCCTGGAAAAGTCACTTAGCCCTGTTTGCCTTAGTTCCTTATATTTAAAATGAGTTAGAAGAGAAAACAGCAAATTATTCCAGTATCTTTACCAAGAAAACCCTAAATGGAGTCACAAAGAGTTGGACATGACTGACTGACTAAACAACAACAATTCACTCATCATGTAATATTGTGTATCAGAGCCATCTTATTTGCTTACTAGCCTGAAAGCTCCTTGAGAGCAAAGACCCTGTTGTATCTATTTTTTTTTCCTCCATTACCTAGGATAATGCTCTTCATATGAAGGCATTTAGTTAATGTTGCATTTATAATTATTCAAATGAATTAAATATTTATTATACATACATTACGGACAAATTCATATAGAAGGGTGTTTCAAAAGTCTAAATGTAGCTTTAAGTTATTAAAGGTTAAAACTGTACTAAGACTCTTGGGAGATACTGTATATGAAAGAATGTCTTTTTGTTTTGTTTTTTGGAGGGCATTTGGGGTTAAGTGACTTGCCCAAAGTCACATGGCTAGTAAGTGTGTCAAGTGTCTAAGGCCACATTTGAATTCAGATCCTCCTGACTTCAGGGCGGGTGCTCTATTCACTGCACCACCTAGCTGCCCCAGAACACCTTTTTTGGGGTTTGTTTTTTTCACTATTTCCTTAATAGTATTTTATTTTTTTCCCAAGTATGTGTAAAGATAGTTTTCAATATTCATTTTTTATAAAATTTTGAGTTTCAAATTTTTCTCCCTCCCATCCCCTCTCCCCAAGACAGCTAGCAATCTGATACAGATTATACATGTATCATCATATTAAACATATTTCCACATTATGCACTTTGTGAAAGAAGAATCAGAACAAAAGGGAAAAACCATGAGAAAGAAAAAACAAAACAAAAAAAGTGAAAAGTGTATGCTTTGATCTGCATTCAGACTCTATAGTTCTTTCTCTGATTAGTATTTTCCATCATAAATCCCTTGGAATTGTCTTGGATCCTGGTATTGCTGAGAAGAGCTAACTCTATCATAATTAATAATTTCACAATGTTGCTGTGGCTGTATACAATATTTTCTTGGCTTTGCTTACCCCACTCAGCATCAGTTCATATAAGTTTTTCCAGGTTTTTTTCTGAAATCCACCTGCTCATCATTTCTTAGAAAGCTCGTCTTTTAAAAACTTCTTGGTCCCTTTCTATCATTCTGTATTATTTCTCATGTGCATGGCTAAATTCTTTGAAAAAAGATATCTACCTAGAACCTCTACTTCTCTTCTCATCCTCCACTAAACTTTCTTCAATCTGATTTCTAACTTCATCATTCAATTGAAACTGTTCTCTCCAAAGTCAACAGTGATCTCTTAATGGTCAAATCTAACAGCCATTTCTTATTCCTCATTCTTTTTATATCTTTTTGCAGCATTTGACACAGTTGGTCACCTTGTCCTCCTGGATAATCTCTTTTCCCCGGAATTCCATGACACAGTTCTCTCCTGTTTCTTCTCATACATATGTTAATTTTAAAAATAAATTTATTTATTTATTTTTCAACATTCATTTCCATAAGATTTTGAGTTATAAATTTTCTCCCTGTCTCTCCTCTACCCCCCACCCCAAGATAGCAAGCATACTGAATACTCCTGCTCCCAGTCTGTTCTCCCTTATGTCCTCCCCCATTTCCTCTTACTTTTTTGCAGGGCAAGATGGATTTCTATACCCCATTGCCTGTATATCTTATTTCCCAGTTGCATCCTCATACATATCTAACAATTCCTTTTTAAATCTCCTTTTCTGGTTCTTCACCTACCTTATCATCAACCAACAACCAACTGTGTCTCACAAGATTTGGTACTGGTCTCATTTCTCTTCTAAACTATATAAACTGATAATCTCATCAGTTCCCATGGGTTCACTTATAATTTCTCTTATGCTATTTAGTCATAATCTCTCTCCTGAACTCTAATCACCACTGAATTTTTTGACATTTCAACAAGTCACATCAAACTCAAAATATCACCAAAAGAAGCAATTATCTTTCTTCCCGTAAACTCTTTCTTCTTTTGAATGGAAGTTTGATATTGTTTATTTTATTATATTACTGTTCATTATTATTACTATCAAGGGCAGCAGTATTCTTCCAGACACCAAGTCTCAGAATTGTATGGTTACTCTATACTGCTCACAATTACCCCCACATTTCCAACACACTGTCACATCTTGCCATTTCTAATTTCAAAACATTTATCATGCAGGTTCCCTTCCCATGCAGCCACAACCCTAATTGGGTCTCTCATCATCTCTCACCTTGGCTAGTGCAATGGTCTTTTTAAAATAATATTTTACTGCCCTTTTCCAGTTAAACGAAAAGACAATTTTAAACATTGATTTAAATGTTTTTTGAGTTCCAAATTTTCTCTCTCCCTCTCTCGCCTCCCTCCTCCCTGAGACAGTAAGCAATTTTATATAGGTTATACATATTTAATCATATAAAACATTTTACCACAATGGTCATGTTGGAAAAGAAAACAAAAGTCACAAGGAAAAACAAACATCAAAAAAATACAGAAAGTGAAAAACAGTATATGCTTCAATCTGCTTTCAGATTCCACCAGTTCTTTCTCTGAAGTTGGATGGCATTTTTCTTATTAATTTTTTGGAATTATCTTGGATCATTGTATTGCTGAGAATAGCTAAATCGACTGCAAGTCAATCGTCATGTAGTATTGCCGTTACTGTGTACAACACAAAAGTCTTTCCATTGGCTTCCTTATCTTGACTCTCTCTCTTCCAATCCACTTCCCATAGACCATTCAATGAGATTTTCCTAAAGCACAGATTTGACCAGGTCAAAACCTGCTGCCCCTCCCGCAGTGAGTTTCTGCAACTCCCCATCACTTCAAAGATCAAAGGTAAAGTACTTGGTTAATTAAAGCACTTCATTGATGTCACCCTTTCTATGTTTTCATTCTTACACTCTGCTCCTCTCCACACATATTATGGTCTAATAGCAGTTTCTTAAGTGTAATACTGATTTCTTTCCTCCATGCTTTTGCGTTGGATGTTCTCCAAAGCTTGAGATATTCAAACTTCTCACCTCCAGCTCTTGGTCTCCCTGGCTTCCTTCAAAACTCAGCTCAAATCCCAGCTCCCTGCATAGGCAAGAGGCCCTTTGTGGTCCTGTCAGCTGCCAGGGCCTTTTCTGTCAGATCACCTTCCCCTTATTCTGAATATATCTTGTATGCTTTAAACTTACGAAAGGCATCAAGGTGGTGCAGTGTGTAAGTGTGCAGAACTTAGAGTCAGGAAGAGCTGAGTTCAAGTGCTGATTCTGACACTTAGTAGGTAAGTCACCTTAGGCAAGTCACTTAACTTCTATCAGCTTCAGTTTCCTCACCTGTTAAGTGGGGATAATAATAGCGCCTTCCCCCCAGGGTTGTTGTGGGGATCAAATGAGATAATAATTCTACATCACTTTGTAAACTTTATAGAGTTGTGTAAATGACAGCTATTATTATTTTGTATCTACATATCTATATATATACATCATATACACATATGTATATGTATATATATATATATATATATATATATATATATATATATATATATATAGGTATATGGGCATGTATCTATGTAAACTCCTTGAAGATAGGGATTTTTGCCTTTATTTTTTCATAGCCAAACCTTAGCATAGTGCTGGACACATAGTAAATGCTAGATAAATATTTATCACCTGTCTTTAAAGTTATTTAAATAGAAAATTTAATTTTAATAAATGGGAAATAAGGTGGCACAGGAAAAATGATCTTGAAGGTCAGGGTAGTGAGAGATTATTGTGGGTCAGGGTTGTCACCAAAGGTTTCATAGGGTATAATTCTTTAGCTGGTCCCTGAAGGATGGAGAAAATTTAGATGGATGAGTGTGTGTATGCGTGTGTGTGTGTGTTGGCTTGGAGGCATAGGGATACAGAAGGAATAAGCATTCATAGGTAGTAGCTAAGATGGCATATTTAGGGGTAAATGGTATGATCATCTTGGATGGAGGAGAGAATGTGTGGTGAGGAGTTGTAAGAGGTAAATGTGTTTAGGTGGAAGACCTCAAAAATCAAACTAAGCAATCTGGACTTTCTCCTATGGCTTTGGAGAATCATTTTGTGATCAAAGGGCCATCATGATGACCATGATGTTTTAAGAAGATAGAATGAAGGATGAACTGAAGAGGGCATGTTGGAGGAAAAAAAAAGGATCCTGGCAAGAACTGGGACAGAATGGCTCTCATTAAATAATGATGATGATGACAATGGCAATGATACTAACAGCCAGCATTTTAAGGTTTGCAAAGTGCTTTATGTAGTATTTCATTTTATCTTCCCAACAACCCTGTGAGGTAAGTGTTATCTGCATTTTACACATGAGGAAACCAAGACTGTGACTTGCTCAGGTTTATGTACCTAGTAAGCATTTGAGTCATCTAGCATACTGTAGTTCTATGCACTGATGAGAAAGGGTTTCTAGAATATAGGTGATAGTGGGGAGGGGGGGATCTGGTGCATATACAGACTCTTCAGGTAGAGGATGTCAGGAAGCTAGCTACAAGGAGAAAAATAATGATACCTATAAGTCCAAGAGTCAAGATCAAGTTTTGACATAAGAACTTTGTTAATGCCTCAAGGAGTAAGGTAGGAATCTTTGGGAGTGACCTTTGGGATTTCAGCCCAATGGAAGGACTAACCTGGAAGTCATGCCACATTTGTATGTGAACTCAGTGGGGGTGGAGTGTTATAATATGTAGGAAAGAGCCAAGATATGTGCTTGCCCTAACCCTAGAGACCAATGTAGTATAGGAGAGACTAAGCCCTAAAATTATTATGGAAAAAGTTTTAATTTTGTTCTTCCTATATCTATGAAGCAAATATCCCTTTTTAAAAGCTACTGAAGGTTAAGTCACATAATAGAATTGGGGTGTTAGTAATGACCCCCTAACAATAAGAGGAACACAGACAGTAGAGTCTTAAGTTTATATCAATTAGAGAAGAAAATCCCCTGAAACCTTGAGGGGGTGATACTGCAGGTCTGCCCTTGAGATAGTTGGACCAGAACCTGCTTATTGAACATAGAGTAAGTCCCACATGAAAGGGGCCTCCTTTATTAACTTTTCTTATATTATGACAGAGATTCCCACAAAATACCTTTTCTAGACTGAGGACTTACTTTCAAAATTGTTATACACTCACACTTACACATATATGGAAAAATAAAAAATATTCATTACAATACATGTATATATTCTATATGGATATACATGTCTGTGAAAAGTAAAGAAAAACCCTTTCCCCTGCACTATATACATACACAAATAATAAACCTTTTTATAGATAAAAACAAATTAATAAATATTTTTAGTGCTCTTTCAATGGGACAAGTATGGTAACTAGATAATGGTAATATAGGGAGATGTAGTAAAGCTATCTTAATAAATGTCCAGAAGGTATCATTGTTTTCCCTGAGTGTGTTTTGTTTCTTAGTCAACCAACAAATATGTTTCAGCATCTGTGGAGATTATAAGGCTAAAGAGATTATAATGTTTCAATATTTTAGAGGATCTGGAATTAAAATTCACAGATAGGGATCACAACTCCTTCCACATCTTAGTGTAGAGTTATATGATTTGCTGTGGCTAAAAACAGCAAATCCTCTGGTGATGAGATTTTCGGAATTTAACTATATAGTCTTCAGACAACAGATAATATTGTTTGTCTCTGGTAACATATTTGAAACCTTTTCTATCTTAGGAGAACCTGCTAGAGCCTGCATTCAGTTGAAAGACCTGACAGCCCCAGTCACCTCCATGCCATAATGACTTTATTATTATCTTTTAAGTGAATGATACAAAAGAAGCATAAATCCTGGCTCCAATCCTCAAGGGACTTAACAGTAAGTTGGGGAAAAAGATGAAATGCAACCAAACCCAAGCATGTGTTGTATGCACAGGTGTTTTGTAGACTCATAGAGCTTTAGAGCTGGAAGGGACATCTTGGTCCAGCAAGTTCAATTTTCACTTAAAATAAGATTGCCCATTACAACATTACCAAGAGTTTGTTCAACTTTTCAAGAATTCCTCCTAAACAATCCTTATACTTTGAGTAGTCTCTGATGGACAGGAATTCCCTCTTCCTCCTACTCCTTCTTGTTTGTTGCTGTTGTTGTTTTCTTCCTCCTCCTCCTCCTCCTCCTCCTCCTCCTCCTCCTCTTCTTCTTCTTCTTCTTCTTCTCCCTCCTTTTCTTTCTCCTTCTCTCTCCTCCTCCTCCAACCAATTGCCCCAACTCACTTAAAGTAACTAACAAAATACTCTCTAGCTCTGATACCTTCAACAACTAATACATCTTTGAATTAATCAAAGCCATTTAAAACTCTTGTGACAGGGGTACATTGAGTTGGTTGAGGAGACTGACTCACAATATGTGGTGCTTACATAAAATTGTTAAGCAAGTTTTCATTCTAGCATTCCAGTGCAATGGAAAAAGTTGTCATAGATATTTGAGGTAATGTTTTATACCAATATTCTTTACTATACACCCCCTTAGCAAATACCTCCTTTCTAAAAGCTAAATCTGGGCGACCAATTGACATCAATAGTCACAGGGGGAGGGAAGCACATTGATGGGGCTTGTGATTTGTAATAGTAGAAAATAACCTTCAACCTATCTGGGTTTTTCCCTATAACTCTGAGGAAAGCCATAGCTGCTGCCCTCTGGAAACAGCCTGCAAGTGTGAGTGGAAGTTGGAAAAGCTCCTGATCATTTGCTTTACTGACATCAATCCCAAATATGCTTCTTTGTAACTCTCTCCCATTGTTCCTAATTCTGTTCTCTTGGGCCAAATAAAACTCAGACTCTCCAATTTGTCATTAACTTTCCTTTAGTGTGGTACTCAAATATGAAAACTATGCTCCAGAACTGATCTGATTAAGGCAGCATTCAGTGAGATGATCAGTTCCTTATTCCTAAAGGAAATTAGAAAAGGGAAGGATGATTGTCATTTTAGGTTTTATTTAGGAAAGTTTTCACAAAAGAGAAAAATCTTGACCTTGGAAAAATACAGGTTTTCAATTAGTGGAAAAGAACGGGGAATAAAATGTCAATAGGAGGGACAACAAGGGAAATGGCAGCTTTAAGCACTGACATGTCTGGAGGATAATGGAAAGATCAAATGAACTTTCAATTCTTTTTTATAGATGGGGTTTTCCCACCTTGGCCATGTTGGAAATGTATGGGCCCAATCCTACTACTGATCAGCATTGGAGTTTTGACTTGCTGCATTCCTAATATGGGCCACTTTACCTCTCCTTAGGCAACCCGTTGGCCTATCTGCTCCTGGGGCCTCACTATATTGATGCCAAACCTAATGCAGACACCTGCCTCTATGACTCACTGCAGCTAATAACTCCTGGGCTGATCCTGAGAGACCTACCACCAGTCTCAACTTCCCTGGTAGCTGGATTGATAGGTGTATATCACTATGCCTGACTGAACTAGAGATGCTTAAGAAGGAGGGTGACAAGTTTTAGGGAAGATTAAAAATTAAACAGTTCTCAGGACAGATTGATGGAGGAATGACTGAAGGCAGGCAGACTAATGAGGACCACATTATAGCAGTCTGGGTGGGGAGTGAAGAGATTTGACAAAGTCAAGGAAGACCTAACTGAATGAGAATTGACCTAGGCAATGATGGAGAGGGAGGTAGTGAAAATGATTCTCTCAAGACTGGAAAGCCATAAAAAAATGGACAAAATGGAAAAAAAAAAGGAATCATTCTACTAAGATGATTTTGATTTTGGAGATCCTGTAAGACCTTTAAGGTTAGAGGCTTTCCCAAGGGCAAGAGGGCAGCCTACACTTTATGTAGGCCCATGTCAGAAAACATGGTCTATCCCTGATATCTCTACTTACCAGTTTCACATCACAGAAATTTTCCCAGATTTCTTTGGGTAGGTAGCACATAGTACTACATACCTGCTTCTTCTCTCTTCTATGCTACTCCACTTATTTTTAGCTTGACATAAAGTGGGGGTAAGCATAGCAGTCTCTGTTTTTAAAGTTAAAATAACTGCTAATAAAGTACACATTCATCTCTGTCTGTGTCTCCTTCTCCCCAAATTCAGTCCTAAACCATAGAATTATGAAGAAACACAAAGAAAAAGCATTTTGCTCAATATACTTCTGTACCTCTCTACAGTATGTAAGCAAGACCAACTGGGATGATAAACAGAGCTAGCCCACCTGACTTCAAAAAAAATAAACAAATAAATATAAAGGCAGATGATGAATTACTCTGGAAATTTTACCAGGGAGCTGTTATGGAGAGCAAATGGAATGGAAATATTCATGCAAGCCAGGCTGGCAGAGACATTGGTGTCTATAAGTAGGTTGGGTAATCCAATCCAAATAAGGAGGGGCTCTAAGTTTGGCTAGAGATTGTAAAGAAAGCAGATAGAAAGTTACATAGTGTTGAAAATATCTTTCCCCTGCTCCTTAACACACACACACACACACACACACACACACACACACACACACACACACACACATTTTAAAGTGACAATGCTGTTTTAAATTATAATAGATATATTATTTCATTGATATGGGTATTCTCTTTAATTCAGATTTGTGTGACTTTTGCCAAAGTGTATTCCCCCAACATGCTGTTGGCCTTTTTAAAATTCTCCTGACATTTCAAGAATACCAATAGAGCACATGGGCAGTCTATCAATTACCCTTCTTTCTCAGCATTGTTTTTTGATAATCTACTTATAGCACAGGCTGTATAGCTACTTCCCCACCTTCTACACTCACTGACAAGTAAGGTCTCAGAACAAGGCTTCTACATTCCTTCAGGGCTACAGGGTTAGCCCTGCGGGGTTGAAGAGGTATACATGTGCCTTTTCAGTGTGATTATTTATGAGCCCCTACTGGTGTGCTCACTCCTTGATTATCAGTTGATAGTAATTGCTAACTTAGATCTTAGAAAGTTATTTATTAAAGTGATGTGTAAGAAGTTATTTATTAAGTGATACCAACAAAATCTCCCAAAACTCTGCCACACACTCTCCCATCAGTATATACAGAATCAAGGAGAGAAGTGGATTTAGATTTAGAAAGCCTATGTGACAAAAACAGACAAAAAAGCAGAATATGCCTCCCAAAAAACCCACCCACATAATTCTTGGAAATCTTTTACTAGAAGTTATCCATAAGTATAATGTTATCCTTGGGTATGATGTAAATTTCTGATGGACTTACTATATCTATGCCCAGTATGGCTAATCACTACTTTAAGTTGGGTGGGTTAATTGTCTTGACTGATTTTCACCCTTTTACATTATTTTTAGGTTGTTCTTGAGTCACTCCAGTCATGTCTAACTCTTTGTGATCCTATCTGGAATTTTCTTGGCAAAGTGGTTTGCCATTTCCTTATCCAGATCATTTTACAGATGAGGAATTGAGGTAAACAGGGTTAAGTGACTTGCCCAGGATCACACAGCTAGTAAGTGTGTGAGGCTGGATTTAAACTAAAATCCTGATGATTTCAGAGTTGGCATTGTATCCACTGTGCCATGCAGCTGTCATTTATTTGGTGACAATTTTTTCACTGATTTTCATGCTCATTGATACTTTATATGTAAAGTATTACAGCCTGTTCATTCACACCATGTTCATCTCTGTGGTTCTTTGGGTGAGCTTTAATTTCAGTTTTTCAGAAAATGTAGCGTTAGAATATTCATAGATACCTGATAGTACTGGAAGAATTTTTCCCATTTATAGGTCAAAATACCAGTTTATTCAATGCAAGTTCCTTCAGGAGATAGACCGTTATATTTTTATTTTGAATCCTCAGTTCATAGTACAGTGGTAAGCACATAATAGCCACTTGATAAATACATGTGGATTTACTGATTTTAGTACATGATTCCCTGCCATAAAACATTAAAAACAGAAGAAATAGTGAAGGTATTTAACCTGGTACATATTTCTGAGCACCTGAGGTTGTCAGAGGGCATTTTGGATTAAAATAATGAATGAGGTAGGTTAGGGGATGATAAAGGAAAGATGAGAGAATACAACTGTGAGTATCATTTTGGATAATCCATTTAGTTAAAAAGCTCTTATCTGCTCATATTTGTCAAATTTAATTAAATCATCATCAATTAACTTATTTGAAAATACAAAACATTCTTGAATCAAATATATAAAGCTAGAGATTCTAAGACATGGAAATTAGGAGAGAATGCCTTCTAAGTATGGGGTATAGTTGTTACTGTTTGGTCATGTCTGACTCTTCATAGCACCATTTTTGGGGTTTCTTTGGAAGAGATACTAAAGTAGTTTGCCATTTCTCTTCTCTAGTTCATTTTACAGATGAGGAACTGTGGCAAAAAGGGCTAAGGGATTTGCTCAGGGTCAGGCAGCTAGTAATTATCTGAAGCCAGATTTCAATTCATGTTTTCTTGATTCCAAGCCCAATACTCTATTCACTGCCCCATATAGCTGCTAAAGTACAGCTGAAGTGTCAAATAAAGCCCATAGACCACTATGTAAGGTACCATACCTAAGTGTAGTGCAAACCAGATTAAAATGTAATTGGAAAATATTTAACAAAAAGAAATAAAAATACAATAAAACATATTTAATACTAATATATTGTGTTCTAAGTCAATAGACAGCCTGCCAGGATTCTTATGTTTGACTTCAGTGGCTCTTGTTTCTATCTGAGTTTGATGCTACTGGTGTACAGTCTGAACAGAGATATAGATGAAGGAGATGGAAGGTCATGAGTGTCCAACAGTAAAGAGGTGAGTTTGGCTGCACATAGAGTGCATGAAGGAGAGGAAATGTGTACTAAGTCTAGAAAAAAAGAGACTAGAGCCAGAGTGTGAAGGGCTTTAATCATTCAACACAGGATTTAGTCTTTTATCCTAGAGGCAATAGGAAACCACTAAAGTTTTGGAGCAGTAAAAGTGGCCTAGTCAGGTCTGGGCATATGTTGTATCCCTCCAGGAAAAAAAAATAAGCTTCTTGAGGGTAGAAATTGTTTTATTCATATCTGTGTATTCCCAGTGCCTTGCTCATAGCAGCTACCACATTAAATTGATTTCAGAGAAGAATCTGAAGAACTCCTATACTGACTGTGGTAAATTTCATCTGAAGCTAGAGGGCAATTGGGGTTAACTGACTTGCCCAGGGTCACACAGCTAGTAAGTATCAAGTGTCTAAGAAGAGATTTAAACTCAGGTCCTCCTGACTTCAGGCTTTGTGTTCTATCCATTACTCTACCTAGCTGCCTCTTAGCTGTGTTATACTTGTAGGGCAACTAGGCAGTAAGTACAGTGGATAGAGCACAGCACCTGGAATCAAGAAAACTTGAATTCAAATCCACTTTCAGAAACTTGCTAGCTGTGTGGAGAGAAAGAAAATGGCAAGCCACTCCAGTATCTTTGCCATGAAAACCCCAAATGTGATCACGAAGAGTCAGAAACAACTGAAAATGACCCAACCAGAAAAAAATGGATTCAGTGGCTATTATGTCCTTTTTTTTGTCTTAGCAGATTAATATCATCTGGGCTATTTCTCTTTCATAACCAAAGCACTTTCAGTGTAGTTTTTCTTTATCAGAACTTTCAATATCTACATTTATACTTCTTTAAATATAGGGACCTAGCTGAGGCTGTCCTCTCCAAAACAGGAAAACATCTAAATTTGCCTTTGATGGCTCCTATCTCTTTTTAAGTGACCCTTCTCTCCTGGTCTGGCATAGGTGCTTCCTCCTCTCCATTCCTGAGTAATCTCCTAAGGTCTTTGCTGGTATAGTTTTGGCATTTTCAGGGCAGTTGTATTTTCATAGGAAACTCTGAAACACCTCTAGAATGTGAATGAAAAATTTACAATGGTGGGCTTTAGACATTAGGTGGGTTAGATATGTTAAAGTGGGGGTGGTAGTCTTCTGAGTAACTCTTCTTTTTTTCATTGACTTGTTTATTTACTTTTAGTTTACAAGATTCAGTTCCACAATACCTTGAGTTTCAGATTTTCTCCCTCCCCCTTCCCCCCCTCCATGTTGGCGTGCAATTATGTGTAGGATCTGCAAATACTTTCACATTGTACAATAGTCCGGTTGTATAAAAGGGTTGTAACCAATGAATGAACACTGGGAAAAAAGAAACAAAACCAAACATGAAAAAGAATGATAGCATTCAGTCTCCATTTCTTTCTAGATCTTTCTCTGAATGTAGATATCTCCTTCCATCCTGAGACTTGTAGAGCTGTCTTATAGCTGTGTGCTGCTGAGAAGAGTCCAGTTTATCAAGGCTAGTCATCACACATATGATATGTCTGTGATTGTGTACAAATTTTTTCTGGTTCTGCTCTTTTCACTTAGTCTCAGTTTGTATAAGCCTCTCCAGGTAATTATGAAGTCCATCTTCTTCCCATTTCTTATAGCACAACAGTATTCCATTACATTCATATACCATAACTTGTTCAGCCATTCCCCAATTGATGGGCATCCCCTATATTTCCAGTTTTTTGCCACCACAAAGAGAGCTGCAATAAATATTTTTGTGCATATTGGTCCTTTTCCCACTTCTGTGATCTCTTTGGGATATAACACCAAAAGTGGTATTGCTGGGTCAAAGGGTATGCAATTATTTATAGCCCTTTGGGCATAGTTCCAGATTACTCTCCAGAATGGTTGTATCAGTTCACAACTGAGTAACTCTTAAATGTGATTTTTTTTTTGTTATCCATGAGATCAAGCCATCTTTACCTCTCTAGGCTCACTTGGAGACATAGTTTGGGTTTATAAGCAGTCCCTGGCCACTGACAAAATATACAATGTACAGAGAAAGTAAGCCAGTTTCTCCTTCCTGTTATCAATTGACAATTCTTACTCCTTCTCTAAGGGCAGAATATGCCTTTCTGGGATAGTATTCAGGATCTGTGTTCTATAAATTTTCAAAAAGAAGGTATAAACATTTCTCTTTACCATTCTTTTCTCCTTTTACACAGTCTACTAAGCCAGCCCTTTTCTTTTGTTTGGTATTCAAAGCACAAGAATAGTGCCAACGAATATAAGCGAAGAAAGAGCAAAGGGATTTTAGGTGGAATATTTTAACCCAAGGAGTATGTCCTGCTCCAGGGTGGTCATATTGCCAGCTTAGTAGGTTAGGCTAGTGAATAACGAAGATGAGACTCATATACTAGAAGAGTGAGGATTTGGGAGATTTGAAAAATATTTCTCATCAGAGATAATAGACAAGACTAGGAGATTGCCATTTTCATTGCATCTTATGTTACTCTCTTGGTCAAATGGGGTTAGGAACTAGACTATTCTGGAAAAAAAAAGATTCCTATTTTTAAGTTTAGAATAATGTCCTATAGTCTGTGTTTTAGACTAGTCCCTGTCTGAAGAAAATGAAATTTCTTTTGAGAGGAAGCACGCTGTAGTATGAAAGGCTGCTGCTGCATTTGAAACCAGAGGACCACAGTTCAAGTCCAGATTTTTCTACTTGCTGCCTATAAAACATTAGACAAGTCATGAATCTGATTTCCTCATCTGTAAATGAAAAGGACCTAAATAAAGTCCTTTTGAGCTCTGAATTTATTCTTTAAAATGAAATGAAACACAAAAATCCCCATAAAATAGGAGGAACAGAGATTTAGATTGGGAAGAGACTTCAGTGACCACTTAGTCCAACCCTCCCCCTCATATAATGAAATAAATGGCTAAAATGGGGAAGTGACTTGCCAAACGTTACACATGGAGTAAGTGGCAGAGTCAGGCTTCAAATCTAGGTAGGTCCTCAGACTCCACATATCACTCTGTCTCTTTTCCTACATTCTCTCCAGATCTTTAAAAGAAAAAACAAAAACGCCCCTGAACTCTCCTTTCCCTTCTTTTGTTAGTCTCTTCCCAGAAGGAACCACTTCTGTGAGAGCTATGCTCAATATTAATTTTCATTACCTACTCAGAGTTGTTCTCTCCTTTATATAAAAAAAGAAACCAAATAATTTAAAAGGGTTAGTAATAACAATGTGACTAGCACAAATAGAATCATTTCACGTTTATTCCTCAGAGTGCCCCCAGAAGAACACAATATCACCTTTATCTCACCCTGGTTACTAGTTAGATGGGATTTCCAAGTGAAAATGAAGTATTGGATCCAACTTGTAATTTCTGCGTTTCCAAGGCACACACTAATTCAAGATGTGTACGCATCTCCATGGAACTTCTTAAGTAACTTATATCTAGTATCCTCTGGGACTCTGGCCAAAGTGGTAACAGGAACACTTGTCCCATGGAAAGCTCTCATCTGAATATGCCAGTCTGGGACCTGGCCCAGGCTAGATAGCAAGCAGCAACCCCCTAACTGGAAAACTTAAACTGTGTCTATAAAAGCATGGTGAACCAGATGTGGAAGCATATGCTTAGGCTGGCCTGGTTTGCTAGGGGTCATCTACATGCTGTGATAACAGCCAGGGCAGAAATTCTGGATCTCAGCCCCCAGCATGGTGCTGCTGTGTCAATAAGGCTGAGACGGCCAGGGCTGGCTGAATGTTAGATGTCTAGAATGCTTCTCTGTTGGAATATAGACATGACCACAGAGTACACATTTAACTATTTGGTGGATCTCACTTCTCCCCTTATTCAACTGCTGCCTTCATTTATGCATCAGCTTCTATAAGAATACATGCATGATGTGGCACTCTTAATTTTCCATTGGGATAGATACATTTTCAGTTGGTTTTCTGTGCCCAGTGTCCTACAGTCACAGTTGTATGAGGAAAGAGGTCAAATAATAATTTTTAAAAGTTAGTAATAATAACAATGTGAATAACAGGAATAAAATCACATTTCATGTTTATTTCTCAGAGCATCCGTGGAAGAAAACAAATTGTCCCAGGTAAAGGCCTTGTTAGTTCCATGGTCTTAGCAAAGGCAACACCTACCATTCAATATACTGTCATTGATCTACTATATTATCATTTGTCTTTGTTACAAAGGCTAGGATTATTATTTTTTGTCTCTTTTGTAAAATAAATAAATAAAAGTTATTTTTTTTTGGTTGGAGTACAAGCTGCCTTACCTCTTGCCTTTTAGGACCTGTAGCCTCTTGCCTGTCTGATGTTTGCTTCTTTTCTGAGTCCCAGTTTAATAGAAATTCTGAATGCAGGTTCATACCCCTGCTATTAGGTGTTCAAGGATCCTTGTTGGAAAACACATCAGCATCAATCATTGTCTAGGGCTCCTTAAAAAACAAGCCTGATAGATAGACTAGCAGGCAGCAAAGCTTCCTCTCCACCTCCCCAGCATGCTGCAATTCAATTAGTCATGGTCAGAGGGTGGCATTATTATTCATACATTACTGATTGTTCCCAAAGCAAACAGCACTAGGATGGGGTCTGTGATCCTCCCAAAACCCTTAGAAAGGACACAAAAGATGAAGCTTGGGAGACACCAGGGTGGGACATTTGGTCTGAATTCTGATCTCCTTTGCAAGCTTTCCAATCAGATCTTACTGGTTTTGATTTTTTTTTTCCATATCCCTTAAAGATAAGTGTCCTATTTGTGCATACAAAAACCCAGCAGGACTATTTTACTCCTAACAATGCTGCACAGTCCTTCCCAACCACATAATGTCCTTCTCCTCTCCATTTACTCTGGGAAGTTAAAACTTGGAGTGTTATGATTCAACATCACTGAGGCCCATCACCATATAACGGATCAATAGGATTGGCCATTTTTTGTAAATAACCAGAGTTGAAATAAAGGGTTAATTTTTGAATTTTACAAAATGGCAAAGAATTTGAAATGGCCTAGTGAGCCATCTGTTTGTTTATCAGTACTGCTGAGTTCAAGTGAATTCAGGACAAAAGTCACCTTTTCTTTTATAAAATTGGGGAATCATTGAAATGATCAAAGCACACAGAGGAGTGAGAAAGAGGCATATGCACAATCAAAAAAAGAAAGAATGAAAGAAGAAAAGCAAAAGAAAGAGGAAAGGAAAGAAAGGAAGAGAAAAAGGGATACTTTCAGAGTCATGTTACTAATGGGCAAGGTCCTCCATCCCAGATACAAAGCTTTTTCTTTTAAGACTGCTACTGTTTTTCTCTGTCAGTTAAATGTGCTGAATTGGTGAACTGGGTAGGTCAAACCAGTAAGAATTCATTGAATGCCTATTATGTACAAAGCATGGGGGAGAGAAATGCATAAAAAACTCCAATAGCCAATAAACCAGAACCTGTTCACTGGAGACCAGGTCTATGCCACACAACCTGAGCTAGTGGTTCATCAATCAAATAATGAATTTTGGGACCTTGATATTTTGGGTCCTTCTCACTTTTCCTTTAATCAATCTATAAATTGCTACTATAGTCTCATATGGGGCCTTAGAACTCTAATTTAGACTTCTAACCCTGTCTTGCTGATTAAAAAAAAAATCTCAAGCTGCAATTACACTGGTGTGAGGAGCTACCTATGTAGAATATTCATTAACTAATGCGATATAACTTGTCTTCACCTTAGAGACTTGATGAGAGCATTGAAAGGTTAAACAACTTATTCATGGTCACATAACTAGTTTGAGTCAGAGGAAGGACATGAACTCAGGTCTTTTAGACTATAAATTCAACCTGCATCATTTTATGCTGTCCCTCATCATTCTGAATAAGGAAAACCACTTAAATTCATTTAATTTCTATCTGAACTCAAAGTCAGAAGCCCTGGGTTCATATTTTGGTTCTCACACTTATAAATTACGTGACTTTGAACAAATTATCCCTCTGAGTCTGAGTTTATTATTCCCAAGGCAGTGATAATAGTATGCTACATTCTTCACAAGACAGCTGCAAATAAAATGTTTGAGAGTTTTTTTTATTGGTAAAAAAGGAATACAGGTAAAAATGGAAGAAAAGTACAGAGCAAACATATTAAAGGTTTACTGACTATTAATATATTAAGAATTTACTTGTTCTTTATGAAGCTGAATGGACAAATGATTTAGAAAAGAGGAAAAAGAGCCACCAAAATATCCAAACAATGCATAACTATCCCAAGCACACATGAGTGCAATGAGTGCACCTGTTCCTTCCTATGCTCCAATGAGGAAGACAAGATACTCAATTCGATCTAACCCATTGATTACATGCTTACCATGTGCAGAACACATGGTAGCCTTTGGTGAAAGTTCAAACTTCAGTAAACCAATGAATCAATAAGCAATTTTGAGCACCAACTCTTTATCAGGTATTTCCCTAGTAGTCAGACATACAAAGGCAAAAATGAGATAGTCATTGACCTAAAGAAATCTACCCTTTATTAGAAAAGTTTTTATAAAACATAACCTACTAGACATCTTAGAACATGCTCCCAAGACGTTGAAATCAGAGGGCAGGATTGCAAATCCTATAAAGTAGCAAATCACCTTTGCTATCCAACAACTTTACCTATTTGGAATGAAACTTAGAACCAGTAAGCAAGCCAAAGGAAAGCTTAAGAGTTGGCAAAATGGATGTTACCAAGTCCACATGCAAAAAATTATCTATTTTGCCCACAGGAGAGCACCTTAAGACCTCAACCAAAGCCCAGTTATGTTTACTTTATATATGGTTCTGACAAGATTTTCCATCTGGCTTCCAAATGCAAATTAGAAGGGGGAACAGAGGACTGCTTTAAGCACCCATACTAACAGCAACTAGAATCCTGAAATCAAAGGAGGACACAGAATGAATTAAAGGCAGACAAGATAACTCAAAAAAAAGTGCAAGCATTTGGGGTCATTTAATGTAGCATCAAATAGTTCTCTATGCCTCAATAGTTCATTTTGTAGCTCAGTATAGTAACTGTTCTTTCTCATCATTGGAGAAATTTAAATTTGAAATAGAAATGAATGGTCATATAATTTAACCTTAACCTGAGTAAAAAAAAAAATTCCCCTCTACATCATCCTTGGCAAATGGTTATCCAGCCACTGCTTGAAAGCTTAGACTCTAAGCCTTAGAGTATTGATGAAAAGAATACCTTCTGAGATAACCTGATAGATTTTTGACAGCCATGATTCTTATAAAAAAACCTTTCCTTAACCATAGTTGCATTGTATCTCTACAACTTGCTTTCATTTTTTTCTAGTTCTGCAATCCAGTGACATTGACCTTTTTGCTGCTTCTCACACATGACACTGTCTCCCTCATCTGGGAATTTTGATTGTCATCCCTGAAACACTCTCCCTTCTGATCTCTGCCTCCTAGCTTCTCTGGCTTCCTTCCAGTAGCAGGTAAAAATCTCACCTATTTAAAGAAAACTTTCACTATCCTGCCTGAAGTGTTTTCCTTCTGAGACTAGCACTGCCCCCAATTTATCCTATTTATATATGATTGGATCTTAGTTGTTTGCATGTTGTCTTCCTCCTTAGACTTCAAGTTCCTTAAGAGCAGGGACTGTGTCTTCCTCTTTTTTGTTGTTGTTTCTGTTTTTCTGTTTTAGTATCCCCATAGCTTACTTAGCACAATGGCCACATAATAATAGGAGCTTAATAAATGTTTATTGATTGACTCATTCTGAAGTCAAGCTAAGCAATTCTTCCACATCATAGCCTTTCAGGTATATTAAGAGAGTTATCATATCGTAAATCTTCTCTTCTCCAGTCTAAATATCCACTTCCCTTTTTGCCAGTTCATTTAATTGCATGTGGGTTTTAAGTCCCTTAACTCTGTTTTCTCTAGACTAGCTCTTGCTTGTTAATGTCCTTTCTAAAATGTGTTGCACATATAAGAAGTTATGATAAGGTGGATTTCAGAAAAAAACAAAACAAAACAAAACTTTATATGAACTGATGCTGAGTGAAGTGAGCAGAACTAGGAGAACGTTGTCCACAGTAACAGCAACATAGTACAATGATCAACTCTGAAAGACTTAGCTCTTCTTAGAAATATACTGATTCAAGACAATTCCAAAATATTCATGATGGAAAATGCTTTCCATACTCAGAGAAAGAACTATGGAGTCTGAATGCAGATTGAAGCAGACTATTTTCGCTTTCTTTGTTATTTTTTCTCATTTCTTTTTCTTTTGTTCTATTTCTTCTTTCAGCACAAGACTGATGTGGAAATGTTTAACATGATTGTACATGTATAACCAATATCAGATTATTTGCCCTCTTGAGGGGAGGGGAGGGAAGGAGGAAGGGAGAAAAATGTTGAACTCAAAATCTTATAAAAATAATGTTGAAAATGATCTTTACGTGTAATTTGAAAATATACTATTTAATTTTTTTAAAAAAAATGTGTAGAACAGAACTGAACATAATACTCCAAATGTGCTCTTACCTAGAGAGACTAGATTGTCATTCTAAATGCAATTATTCTATTAATGTAACACATAAGCTCCTTGTCTTTTTAACTGTGTTATGGGAATCTGAAGATCTTCCCTGCCCCTAAGCCATTTGATAGGCTTAAGTGGCTCTGAGAATCTTCCCTGATTTGAAAGTAACCTCTGCCCCCTAATAGGCTGAATTTGGTCACGTGGAGCCTGTGGTGGGAGGCTTGTTTTTTGGGAATGCCCGTGTCTTGTTGCTTTGTGATTGGGCAGTGGGTCAAGAGGGCTGTGACATTCTCTGATCCAGGAGAAGGCTATATATATATATATATATATAT
>CM053581.1:128787481-128808418 GCA_028627135.1 Pseudochirops cupreus | reverse complement strand
AGTCCTTTAATATCAAAACCATGTATTTAAAATCAAGTGACAGTAATTTTTTAAATGGAGAAACATTAGATGCTTTTCAAATATAAACAAAGGTAAAGAAATGCTACTACCTTTACCCTACAATAATATTTTTACAGTTCTAGAAATTCCATCTGCAGCAATAAGACAGAAGAACACAATTAAAGTCATAAATAGCAGAATAGGAAGCAAATAGATAAAATTAATGCTATCTATAGATAGACAATATGGTTCACTTAGAAAACCCCAGAGAATGAGCAAAGAAACTGAATTTCAGTAGAATAGCAAGATACAGAAAGCATTAAATTTACTATGGAATATTAGCAAAAAATAAAAAAAAAACCTGGAATAAATTGTAATGGTGGAAATTTCATTTGATATAACTACACAATGAATAAAATATCTGAGAGTTGATCTACCCAGATTCTGACCATTTAAATCCTAAATGAATATAAGAACAAAATACTCTTTACAGGTATAAATAGATGAGAAATGATGATAATGGTAATTCATAGAGAGAGATGATAAATGGAGAAATATTCTCTCATCATAACTAAGTTGTGGCAATATTATAAAATGTATAATACTTCCTAAAATAATTCACACATTTGAATACTATTCCAATTAAGTCACCATGAACTAAACAAAAATAATAACAAAATTCAAATGGAAGAACAAAAGGTCTAAAATTTCAAGGGAAATAATGAGAAACAATATAAATGGGGCTATCACATCACTATATATCAAACTTTCTTATAATTTAGTTGTCATCAAAACAGTTTGATACTGGTTAAAACAGAAAAGTTGATCAGTAGAAAAACTTAGAAGCATTCAAAATTAAGTCTTTTTGAAAAATTTAACAGCATAAGTTCTTTTTTAAATATTATTTTATTTTTCCCAATTACATGTCAAGACAGTTTTTATCATTCATTTTTACAAGATTTTGAGTTCCTTTTTTTCTCCCTCTGTGCCTTCCCCTCTCCTCTTCCTAAAATGGTAGGCAATTAAATATAGTTTATATGTGTACAATTATGTAAAATATATTTCCTTATTAGTCACAGCTGTGAAAGAAGAAATGGCTCGAAGTTTTAAAAAAACACACAAAAAAGAAAATATGCTTTGATCTGCACTCACAGTCCCTCAGTTCTTTATCTGCATATGGATAGTATTTTTCATTGTAAGTCCTTTATACTTGGATTGCTGTGTTGCTGAGAAGAGCTAAGTCATTCATAATTGATCATCACAAAATATTGCTGATACAATGTTTACCTGGTTCTACTCATTTCACTCAGAGTCAGTTGATACAAGTCTTTCCAGGTTTTTCTGAAATCTGCCTAATAGCATAAATTCTTGAGCAAAGGACTTTAATTTTGAAAAAAAAAAAACAATGCTAAATAAAAAGTGAAAAGCAACTTAGAAAATATTAACATGTTACACCATATATCATAAACACAAAATTTATTCATGATGTGAAAATAAGAGGCTGAATTTTAAAGAGAAAAAAATTTAAATTAGGCAACTTTGATAATTCTGGTAAGGAGATAACTTGTAACTAAGACAGAGATAGAAATAACAAATATAATATGGGCAATTTTGATTATGTGAATTTGGAAACTTTTACAAAAATTAAATTGATTAAAATAGAATAAGAAGAAAAACAATTTAATCAGGGAGAGAGTTCTATTAAATGTCACCAATATAAGTTCAATAATCAAAATATATACAGAAATAATGTGGATGCATAGAACCAGAAGACAAATGATCAAGGGACATAGAATTTTCAAAAGAAGAATTACACATTATAGTCACATTAAATCATTTTTTAAACAATAAGAAAAATGCAAATTAAACCCTGATTGTCTAAGAATACTGTCATAGATGCTGGTGATACACATATAAAGGTGTGTCTGATGTGTTTTTAAAAGTAGCATTGCCTGCCCTGACCTCAAGAAGTTTATTCTATTGGAGGAGAAAAGTCATAAACAAATGCTTATAAGGGAAGCCAGCTATATCAGGAAATATCAGTGATAAAAACAAGTGGTCATGTGGAGAATAATCAATGAGAGAGGGGGTTGTAAGAAGATCAACACAGAGAAAGTACAACCATTCTGGATACTAATTTGGAATTTTGCAAGCAAATTGATCCATACTGTTAAATCCAATGACTCCATTACTAGGTAGATAACACTATAAACTTAAAGATAGAAACAAAAGACCAAAATATACTAAAATATTCATAGGATAACATAGGGTTTGGGAAGCAAAGAACTGGCAAATTAGGTACCTACCCATTGAATGGATAATGTCTGAAGATCCCTATGACATATGAATGTAATGCAAAATAATTGGGGGTTAAGAAATGACCAAAAAATACAGAGAAACATTGGAATATGTGTATGAACTTATACAGAGGGAAATAAGAACCCAAGATAATAATATATACAACGTAAATGAAAAGATGACAAGAAGGAAGTTGAATTAAAAGTAGCTTAAAAACCAATGAAGGTCTTGTAGATCAGAATATGAAGCACATCTTTCCGGTAGAAAGGAAAGGCACTGCCAGGAAAATATTGTCTACAATATTGTCATTATATTGAATGTTTTAACTTACTTGCTTTACTTCATCATGAGAAATCTATAAACTGAGAATGAAATGATTATTATTTTAAGGAAAAAAAATCAATTAAATTAAAATTTTAAGTCATGATAAAACTTTTAAAATACATGACAAATAGTGATGGATTTAATCAGGTACTACAGTAAGAAAATTTTTTTTAAAAGATGGCTGAAGGAATAGAACAAAGCATACTAGAAGAATACTTTAGGATAAAAGATACAATCAAACTGTCAGGACAATGAATCTGACTCTAAAGGAGAAGTTTAGAGCTCCTTCAATATTTAGGAACTGTTTATATATTACAGAAGTAATGGTTGGTTGTCCCATATCTAAATTACTAGTCCTATCACCAGTACTCATCTGCCTATTTCATTTACATCTCTCTCTCTCTCTCTCTCTCTCTCTCTCTCTCTCTCTCTCTCTGTCTCTCTCTGTCTCTGTCTCTGTCTCTGTCTCTGTCTCTGTCTCTCTCTCTCTGTCTCTGTCTCTGTCTCTGTCTCTCTCTCTCTCTCTCTCTCTCTCACACACTCTCTCTCTCTCTCTCTCTTTAACCTGGATCAGAATGGATTCGCAAAGATAAAATGAGATAATTTTGTAAAGCACTTAGCACAGTGTCTGGCAAATAATTGATGCTATATAAGTGTTATCATCATCATCACATTATTTTTAAAAATATGGATCCATATCCACTTTAAGGTCCCAGATCCGGGTAGATACATTTCATTAATGGTTTTAAATCTAGGTACTATTTCTTTATTTCCCATGGTAGCAATAATTTGAACACTCAACATATCTCTATAGAGGGAGTCACAAAACAAAATAAAACTACCCAAATTTATTTTTGGAATTAATTCTGAATTAATTCTCTAGCTATACCTACCCTATGACCCCCATACTAGAACCTTGCAATAACTTTAGACACATTTGAATCTTTAAGATGAATGTCATGATCAAACCTTAAGAAGGGGGTCCTATGGTGGAGTATTTTCTTCCCAGAATGTATCTTTCTGAATACCTGAAAGACTGAAAGATCACTTAGAAGACTGAGAATATCAGCAGCAGGTACATGATAGAATCCATCAGAGGATAAGAATGTTTCCATTAGAGATGAAGGAGAGCAATAAGCAAGGGCAAAGATATTTCACAAAGTCCTGAGTTCTCGATAAGGGTTCTGATTCTAAATACTTCATTTAGTTCCAGTTTGTTAAGCATGAACCATTTTTTTATTTTTGCAAATTTTTCAACTTGGATCAACCCTGGAAAGGTCACCAAGTCACACACTTCATGGCAGGACACTAGGATAAGCATGGAATTGTCCTCTTGACTAACATGATAGGAAGTTCATTCAATCTGGCATAGCTATTTTTTGTAATAGATTTATTTTCTCTTCTATGTTTAGATTTTTAGAGCATAAGTGCCAACTTCTGGAATCTAATCCCAAACCCCAAGTATTAAGTCCTATTGGTAAATCAACAAAAGCCCTGTTTGCACAATGAAAGCCAAATGCAAATCCTTTTAGCTGAGGAGCAAGAATAATGATCATTTTTCAATGTTATTTTTAAGTACCACCTAGCAAAGTGTCTTATTAATTTTCACCTTGAATCATGAAAAAAGTAAGCTGTCTTCCTTCAAAAAGAACCCAAAAGTAAATAGAACTACAGCACACATTATGGCAGTGTACAGTTCAGAGGACATATAATTGCCTTGAGTATAGGTAACATGGGGACAACTCGGTAGTAGAGTGAGTAGAGCACTGAATCTCGAGTCAAAAAGACTCATCTTCCTGAGTTCAAATCTGTCTTCAGAAACCAGCATTTGCCTCCGTTTCTCATCTTATATTAGCAAGCACCTTAGCACACCCAGCATAGCTGGCTAGCACAGGTTCTTTGATCTGCTTTTAAAGGACAGACTTCTCAAAAAGGGGTTAACACTCCTACTTTTAATTACATTCACTAGTTCAGGGGAAATATCAGCACCCTGAACCTGGAGAAAATGCAAACAGAAAATACTAGCATAGAATTTACAAGCAGATAAATTAGCACAAAGATAAACAGATAGGGCTCCAACTGTCTGAGTAAAGCAGTATTGCTAAACATTTTAATTGATCAAGGGAGAACAGAAATCTGGTAGTTGAGGGGCCTGAACATATGACTACTCATACTCTTTACCAGGAAATCAAAAGATCCTTCTCATGAGCACACCCCCAAAGCAAAATGCCAACTTCCCAGAATATACAACAAAAACTCAGCCCCTGATTGGCTCAGAGCCAGAAGGCACAAAACCTACTTGACTCAGCACAACTGTGAATTATCAGGGCTCCAAGGAGATTAATTCTTCAGATGTTTAAAATTTACTCTGAGCCTGGGAAATTGAATGCCAAAAATAAAACAAAAATCCTACCTTGCTTGAGCTTCTACATCTGTAAAATGAGCTAGAGAAGGAAATGGCAAGCCACTCCAATATCTTTGCTAAGAAAACCCCAAATGGGGTCACAGAGTCAGACGTGACTAAGATGACCAAACAACAATGACAAGAAAAAGGTTACAAGAATTAGTTATCTTTCTCAGATCCACATGACATTTGATCAATCCATTCAGTCTGTCTTTGTACATTTATCTTCTTGGTAACTTCACTAAAAACATAAGTAGGCTATAGCATATTACTATAAATACTTTACTTACAAACAGTAATATAATAGTCATTATACAGGAAATATAGGATTAGAAAACAGAATGGGCTAGTCATGAAGAAAGATTGAGGTATAAAAGATAGATAACACTGGTGCCTATAGACTATTAAAATATCTAGTGGAAGACCTTCAGGATTTACCTTCTGATAATTCCTCAATGAAGATTTATTTGAAGACATGCACAAAAATCATCCTGGTGTGAATAGATTGTAATTACTCACAGCAGTAATGAAATAACATGAAAGTACAAAGAATGGATAAGCATGGTCCTTACCTCAGAGCCTGAAGATATAAGTTCAAATAAAACCTTAGACACTTAGCAACTGTGTGACCTTGGACAAGTCATTTAACATGTTTGCCTCAATTTCCTCAACTATAAAATGGGGATTGGTGTGAGATCAAATGTGATGGAATTTGTAAAGCATTTAGTATGGCGTGTGGCACATAGGAAGTGTCATATAAATACTAGCTATTTTCTATTTGATAATATTTTATATTAATATTTTATATGATTATTATTTAATATGAAATTATTAAGCTAGTGATTTGGGGATATTCTTTAGAGAAAGAATCCTAAGATCCAATATAGTATGTTCTCAATAAGAAAATTTTATACATAAAGTTTTATGATATAATTCAAAAAGGCTATAATTTATAATAATGATAAAATAACTTTCTACATACTATTAAGCATCCATTATTAGGTAGCAAAAAAAGAGAAAACATGCTAAGGAATTTAACTGATCAGATTGCAATAGCAAAGACAATTTAATTGACAAAGTCTCGAAAGGATGAGCTAAGGAAATATTTAGATGGAAGAAAAGCTCAATTTACCCATTAGTTGGATTTTTTGGAACTGTGAATTAAAATGTGCTTTGATTTATGAATGGATTTAAATGAGTTATGATAAAAACACTTAAACAGCTGCTAATGCATATTCTCTGTATTTGTCTTGTATGTAACAAATATCATATGGTGTTTCTCCCATTAGAACATAAGCTTCTTTAAGGCAGGAACTGTTTTTGCTTTTTCTTTATATCCCTAACACTTAGCATAGCATTTGGCATATGGTAAGTACTTAAGAAAGGCTTGCTGTCTGACATAAATGTGAGTCATCATATTTATGAGGAAGAGGAGAAAGAGGAAGAAGGAAGATAAAATTCTTTTGAAATAGTAAAATGAACAATAGATTTAGACAGTATCTGAATAAAAATCTATACAATGTTTTTTTTTTAAATCATAGGACCCATAACCCTAAAACTATTATAGAAATATTAATAAACCAAATGAGGATTAAAATGTTCTTATTGAATTAAAACTATATGGGAAACTGAATAGATACATGTCAACACTATCATGATTTCTTCTACCAGACTTGTTCCAAAGACACTTTCAGTGAACTTATAAAGAAAGAATTTGTTTTTCAATACTTTGAATCAATTTTTTTAAAAACAATAATTTTATTCACCTGTAAAATAGTCCAAAGAACATAAAATAATAACAACAGGAAAGTCACATCTCAGGACCCATTCTATTTCACCTTCACCAAACTTGATGAGAAGAATAAGATAACAACCATAATAATAATTGCACTAGAGCAGCGGTTCTCAACCTGTGGGTTGCGACCCCTTTGGGGGTCGAATGACCCTTTCACAGGGGTCACAAGGGTTGCCTAAGACCGTCGGAAAACACGTATTTCTGATGGCCTTAGGAACCAAGACACCGCTCCTCTATCTGTCTCCAGGCAAGTCCACCCACATGCAGTTAGGCCCACATACAAGTATTAAAGGGTCATGGCATTAGGAAGGTTGAAAACCACTGCTCTAAAGGAACTAATTTTGTAAAGCAGCAGTTTTTAACTTGGGACCTGTAGATTTCAGAGGTTCATGAACTTGGATGGGAAGATATATTACATCTGTATTTAATCAACCATTAGTTTCCTTTACAATGCTAAGAATTATTCTTTATGCATTAAAAATTTGATTCTGAAAAAGGCTCCACAGTTTTCCTCAAACTGACAAAGGGATCTATGACATAATAAAATGTTAAGAACTACTGTCGTAAATGAACATTATAGCAAATATCTTGGTAAAATGAAGAATCTTTCTTTAATGTGAACAATCACTGCCAAGTCACTATTATTTGTAAGAAAAGATTTTTATGATAATTTTTCTTTGAGTATCTAATTCAACAAACAATTATTAGGCACCTACTCTATACAAGACGCTGTGCTAAGCATTGAGTATAAAAAGAAAAAAAAAGAGAGAAATGGCCCTTGGCCTCCATTCAATTGGGGGGGCTTATAACAGGAATTCAAATAAGTATAATTTTAGGAAAAGAACTACAAAATTTTCCAGTACTTTCTCTGTTTTCTCCATATAACACAGGGTCTGTGTCTGTGTGTGTGTACATACCTTATTTAGTCTTTCCTACAAATCTAAATATGAGACATTACCATTTCTAGGCAGAGACAATGCATCCTTAGCACATTGGCTTCTTAGCATTCCCTAGATAAAGAGACCTGTAGGAAAACAATTATTTGTGTTTGAGATTAGCAAAATATTTCTAATTCCACAATTCTACTTGGAGGATGGCTATTGAATGAAAGCTAGGTTCTGAGGCCAATGTTGAAAAAGGCATCTGATCCTGGGGATGGGACATCTGGGATGTCAGCTGGGTAGAAGACATGGCTGTTTAGCTTTCTCTTGGCCATAGGAGCCTTCATTGTTATAGTGTATGTTCCATTCCAACATGGCCCTGAAGAAACTCAGAACAGCAGGGCCCTCACATCATCTGTACTATATGTACACTTGGTCAGGCTGTGTAAACTTTGACATGTGGATGTCAATCTTTCTCATATTTGCAGATGGCTTTATCAGAGCGTGATTAGTTTCCAGAACAAATTTGAGCAAAAGAAAACATTACCTACAGTATGTAAGCCAACAGACCAGCTAGTTTTCAGATTTGTCTATTTACATGGGCACTGGATGTTTTGCTAAGGCTCTCTAAAAGTGATGGTAATTGAAGAGTGCCAGTATGTTAGTGGAAGCTGATGAGTTGTAAAGGTTTTATAAACAACCAGGGTGGATTTGGCCACAGCCTTTCTAGTAATGTTTGTTAATCTCCCTGAGCAAGTGTGCACCTAACACAATGTAAATACTCCAGAATTTGGAGGTGTCAATAGTGTAACTTTTACTGTTTGTAAAATCATTCTTTGATATCATCAGTAAGTTTACTGAATGTCCCATGGCCAAATATAATAAAAGCTTAAGTAAGCTGGCTTGTGGAGAAATAAGAGAAAACATGTGTTTTATTTTTCTTCCTACTATGTGTTTGTGAAAGGATCATAGATAAAAATAGGAAGACTGTTAACTAATAGATAGAGTCATTACTCATATAATTGTGGATTTCTGTCTTCTATCTGGGTAAGGCCCATTGTTATAGAAGACTAAGAGGGGAAAGTATCTGTTTAAAATTGATTGCTTGGCTTAGTTTAGCTATTAATTTAAGTAAAAATTGCTGGAGACTCTCACGGGGGAATACTGATTAACCAAAAATCCTTGCCCCCATGACAAAGTTTCTTAAAGCCTTCCTTCACACAAAATTAAGCATATTTGTCCAGAAACCACAGTTTACTAGCACATAAATCCTAGTGCATATGTCTGCTAATGGTTGTATGTGTTTGTTTAACCAAAAGATGCAAAGCTTGAAAGTTAGGCCTAGGGTTTATTTCTTAATGTGAGAATTTCCAACATCAGAATAGTACATTAACCACTAGAGGGCCTGGCAACTTGCTGTACTTCTCTAACCAGGGGGAAAAAATTCTTCTTTAATTTAAGAGGAAAACCTTTAAAAATCATTCTCTTATTATAAAGGAAGAGGTAGAGGAAGAGATAGATATGCACACACATCACTGAAGATGTACTTTTGGAATCTGCACTACAGCAGGTAGGATGCCAACATCAGGGTTAATAAACCCACCCTCCCGTTTGCAGTATTGATGGCCAAAGGAGATGAAATGCCCGTGACATTTTAAAGAGGAATTTGTGAACCACAAATATGAGCATGAGTGACGCCGCATAGCAGCACATAAATCAATATGAATACCCTAAACCTTAATACCTTGATCCAAGGAAAGAGGATTGCATTATCTGGGCCTATCAAAGAGCAGCGCCTGCCCAGCCTCTGCCTGCTGCGTGCTATTGACTCGCCCTGGGGAAGGCACAGGGCCAAGAACAATTAGGAGGCTCTTGAGCTAGGAAGATTTTTCTGGGGAAAAACCTGATGTCTAGGCTAATTTGGACTTTTTTGAGTGCTGATGTACAAATGTCCTCAGGATAGCGATTTTTATCATGATGGAAAATGAAAGAATATCTTCTTTCCTTTGCTCCATGCAGAAGGCTTATTTGGAAAGTTACTTTGGCCTTAATATATTGTCTTCTGCTTTCTGATTCAATTCCAGAGGTTCTCAACCTGTGGGTCACGGCCCCTTTGGGGGTCGAACAGGGTTGCCTAAGACCATTGGAAAACACATATTTCCGATGGTCTTAGGAACCAAGACATTGCTCCTCTATTGGTCTCCAGGTGGGTCCGCCCACATGCAGATACACCCACATACGAGTATCAAAGGGTCATAGCATTAGGAAGGTTGAGAACCAAATTCAATGGGTTTTCTGAACAGAAGGGAGATAACTCCCTCTTCAAGGCAACTAGGCCAAAGGATTGGCACTGCATTTTGTAATGATGACCTATGTATCAGACATAAATATCTTGATTATGACACTGACTGGTATATGTGTTCTTCAAAAAGACATTTTTTCTTGTTTACCAAAACAAATTCTTATGTCTAAAACCAAATCTGTGCAGATAGCCAATTAAAAAAGAGCTAGCATTTATTTAGCACACATAATATATCCATACACACATACATATATACACAATTTTTTTAAAAAATCAATGTTCACAATAATCCTGTGAGTTATATGCTATCATTTTCCCTGTTATACAGATGAGAAAACTGAGGCTGAAAGGTCACAAAGCTAGTAAGTGCCTGAGGAGGCAAGAATCCATCCTAGTTCTTCCTGATTCCAAGAGGAATGTTATATCTATGACCTATAGCAGGCCAAAAAAAAGTCAATGAAGAGGAAGAATCTGTACCAAGAGATGTGCAAATATTGGTAACAGTATGAAACATTCCCTTTTGACATATTAAATTTAATTAATAAAATGTTGTAAAATGATTCAAGACATAAAGCCAATTTGGAAAAAGAAATTCTTAAATTAGGTCTATAAAAATTCATAAAAGTGCTATGTTTTTGGTCTCTGATTGGAAAGAAAAGGGAAGATGTTTCTCTTTGTTGAGCACATTTTACTAAATCCTATACCAACTGGATTCCTAATAACAATCAGAAACATAATTAGCATAGGTCAAATAAGTTTTGTTTTTCCTAGCATATCAACATGTTGAAGGTGTGTTGGGGGAGCTGTAAGTGACACATTTTTCCCTTGTGAGGGTATCTTTCCTTTCCCCAGAAACTACTTATTGATTCCCCTTGTGGTTCTCTACTGGCCCTCTGGGTACAATGAATCCCCTCTCCTGGAACTATTTTCCCCAATTCTTGTGTTGGAGGACAAGAGATAGGGTTTGGGGGCAGGACTACTTTTCCCAGGAGTACCAATCTGATTGTCCTTTCATCAGAGGAGTCAAACACGGAACTCAGGCTTGCAGCCAGAGTGCAGCAGGAATCAAATAAAAATGAAATCAGAAAATATTTATCAAAATAAGTAAAAGTAAAGTAGAACAAAGATAATGTTAATATGTAGTTTTCTAACCCAACATGCAGCCCACAAGGATATATAAAAAGCATTTAGTGGCCCCCATTTCTATCCAAGTTTGACCCCACTGCTTTGCACCATTGCTTTCTTCTTAACTATTTTTAACCACATTTTTAAAAATCTAATTCTAATCTTAATAATAACTAACATTTAGATAGCATTTAATTTTCACAAATTACATGCATCATTTTATTTGATCCTGTGAGATAGATACTTCAACTTATCTCCATTTTGAATCTTTGTACAAGCATAAAATGAGTTATCATCTCTATCTGAAGTTAGAGAAAAAGTAGAATATTTCTTTGAATAAGAACAAGACAGATGGATACATTACCCCTAATATTTTCTTCAAGGGTACCACCCAATTCAAAAAGTTTTGTAATTTCTAGATTTGTTTATATTTGTAAGTGTGAAAAAAACTGAAGCTTGGATAGCCTGAGTGATTTGCCCATGGTCACACAGCTAGCAAATGTCAGAAGTGGAATTTGAACCCAAATCATCCTGATCCCAAGATCAGTACCGCACTACCTCTTTAATTAAAAAAAAATTATAAATAAAAAATATATTTAATTTTGAATGATGAAACATTCTAGATTATACTTTTAAACTGAAACATATTTATTTATGTGCTTATACATATACCTATATAGAGATGTTTATATAAATATATTTATAATTTAGCTTTATGTCTATTTCATCTTAATATGACTTGTTTCCTAAAAAACACAAAATATTGCCATTATATAGACTTGGTGTGGGTTTCACATTGGAAATCTAACAGTCATTTATGATAAACACATGGAATGATCAATGAAAAAAAATCCCACATTTGAATTTTTATTTAGATGTTACTCTTCTCATAAAACCCTGATAAAAATCTAAAATTATTGGTTTTTAACAAATTGGAAAATTCAATGCAATAGTTCTGATTGTTTCATTCACTAAAATCTAAGCAGCATGTAAGTATAAGTCTAACACATACAAAATTAATTCAATTCCCCCAGATTGTGAGATAGTTGGGGGAAACCTTTCATAAGAACCTTGTCACTATCATTTAATGAACATGAATGGAGATATCAGATTTTAATCATTTTAAATTTGTTATATTATATAATTTGCCGGAGAAGGAGGGGTGAGGAGCCCCTGAGATTCTTTATACTTTGCCTCAAACTTTGCTGATTGACTACATAGCGTATGAAAAAATATACTATCTGCATCTAGAGAAATAACTGATAAATAGATATATGGAATACTTTCGCATACAAATGTGTGTATAGCCCTATTTGTGTCTAATGGTAGCCATCTCTAGGGTGGGAGGGAGGGAAGAAAAATAAAGAAATTTAAATGATAACTTTGCTGTATATTTAGAGGGAATAGCAAGTTGTACACAGTGCATTTGAAGTTTCACATGCAATCATCTTTTTTATTGTACTGTGTTATGGAAATGATTGTTTTGGTCTGTGAATTGAAAACAAAATAAAATTTTAAAAATAACTTCACACTGATTGACTACATAGTAGTTAAAAGACAGAGGGCAGGAGTCTATTATGTTACTATTAAAATAAGTGATTTGCTCTTCCTTTTAATTAGGTATAAGTGATCAGAGTATCTTTACATGAAATTCATTTTTTTACCTCTCCAAACTCTTTTCTCACTAACTCTTTCTTTGAAGGGCAGAGGGAATCACTGGATCAGAGTGAATTTTTCAAGTCCTGTGTTATGAATTAATCCCAGTCTAGAATGCTGAATCTAGAAACATCCACCCTCATCTTCCCTATACAGGAACTGCCAGGAAGAAGAGTCTAAAACAGGAACACTGCTAGCCAACAAAGGCTTGTGTGTAAACTATGGGACTGAAAAGGTGAAAGCAGCCATCGCCGTTGGAGTTGTGTTTGTTAATGTGTGTACAGAGTAACTCTGTTTGTTTGTAGGTCCTTAGTAGAAGTGTGTCTAATGTTGACTTTTTGAGTCTAATATTGTTTGAATTTTCTATCATGAGTCTAAGCCATGTTACCAGAGTGCTCTTTTCCATTGCTGTTTGTACACTCATTACCTTTTAAAATGTCTTGAAGTAGTAAACAGTTAAACAGTTCTCTGGGCCTTTCTCCCATTGTCAGGGAGAATGAGGGCACGGTTACCAAGTGAGGATTCAGATACTACTTTCTGGATGCCCTGATTAAAAAAAAAATTGGCCCTTTTAAATAGTTATTCTCAAATAGACTGTAGCCAAAGAAAGCATTTTTTTAAAAATGAAACATATATACAAGAAGGGAGCAGGTCCAGTGGCTTAATATCTTGAGGTGAAGATTACCGTACAGTATCATAACAACAACAATATAATCTAGAGGCAGTTTGGTGGAGTTGTGCATAGAACACTGTACCTGGAGTCAGGAAAACCTGAGTTCAGATCAGGTCTTAGTCCTCAGTTTCCTCATATGTAAAATAGGGTTAATAATGGAACCTACTTCCCAAGACAATTGTTATTTTTTTTCTTTTTCTTTTTCTCCCCAATATACTTTTATTTATTTCATTAAATATTTCTCAAGTTCATGTAAAAACCTTTAATATTCATTTTTAAAATGTTAATTCCAAATTCTTTCCCTCCCTCTTCCCCCACCTTGAAAAGATAAATGATTTTATATATATTATATATATATGAAGTCATGAAAAACACATTTTCATATTAGCCATGTTGCAAAAGAAAATACAGACCTAAAAAAGAAAAAAAGAAAGTTAAAAAATGTGCTTCACTCTGTATTCAGATTCTTATCAGTTCTTTCTTTAGAAGTGGATAGCATTTTTCATTGTAAATCCTTCAGAATTATCTTAGATCATTGAATTAATCAGTATAGCTAAGTCATTTACAGTTGATCGTTATACAATATCACTGTTACTATGTCCAATGTTCTTCTGGTTCTTCTCAGTTCACTTTGCATTAGTTTACATAAGTCTTCCCAGGCCATAGCATAGCACAATAGCATTCCATCACAATCATATACAATCACTTGTTCAGCCATTCCCCAGTTGATGGACATCCTCTCAGTTTCTAATTTTTTTTTCCACCACAAAAGAGCCGTTACTTTGGCATATAGACCTAGTAGTGTATTCTCCCAAGGCTGTTGTGAGGACCAAATAAAATAATATTAATAAAGTTCTTCACAGACCTTAAAATTTATAGAAATGACAGCTGTCATTAATAGCAATAATAATAAGACTTAACTGGTATGCTAAGATCAAAGTTTAGTGGGTAGAATACATATAAAGCAAATAATACGGAGATAATATCAATCTTGATGTGCATTTATATTCACTTTCAGAACTCTAAAATGGACCACAAAGAATTTAGAAAGCACGTTATATTAAAGAAACACAGAATTCATCACCCAAAACCAACTATAGAAAGATGAATGATCAACAAAAAAGAGGAAAGAGATTGATGGACATTTTCAGAATACGTGAAAAACAAGTCAAAAACTTTCAGAAATACTTTTGGAAAAAGCAGATATCACTTTACTGAACAACAGCAAAGAGTGACAACAGATCCACACCACTATATCTATAAAATTTAACTAAAAGCAATTACCTCTGGTCTGAGCTAAGATTCAAAAGTGGAATCAAAATTCCCTCCATGGGAAACATCTACATGGGTTCAGTTAATGATATGTAGACAAGCCTTGAGCAAATGACTGAAGGATGTGGATTTTTTTATGGAAATGGAGGGCCATAAATGGTCATTCTATTTTATGGAAATGGTTTATAATGGCAATTTAAGACCATGTCATTGCCACTAGAAATTGCAGGATTATCCTTGAAGATCAATGCAAATTATACAAGGAAATAGCAGAAAATCAGCAACACTCAGCACAGGCTGCAAAAATTTAGCTCCTAGAAAGATAGGACCCAGGGGTTAGAAGTATACACCAGAAACTCTCTCTCAAGGACTAAGTAATGATAAATCTCATACCTCAAACATAGTCATCAGAATATCCTTGGAATGCAACAAATAAATCATACAAAACATGGAATATGATCACAGATTGAACTATTGCCCCAAATCACCTTGCCATAACATCAATCCATAAAAACTTAAGAACAATAGTTTCAATTTATAACACCATACCAAATAATCATTATCTCCAATCCATATTCTATGAAAAATTTGAAAAATACTGAGATCTAGTAAAAGAAATCAAAATTGCTGGGGAAGAAGATGAGATGCATATCACCCTCATCTTATCTACTGCAGGAATTATACCAAGGATGTTTTTTGTAAGCCCTATATGACATAAGTTTACATTCTAGTGCTTTTATTCAAATACACAAAGCAATATTTGTTTTCACTTATGCATTAAATCATAAAAAACTAAATTTTAAAGTATAGCAGGATATTGTCTTGCTTTAAGACCATTTCTCTCTGAACTCCAATGAACAGAAAGAGAATGATTTTTTTCTATAATGATAAAAAAAACTTCCATATCACTTTGAAATTCGAAAAACATCTCAGGATAACACAATTTTGAGATACATAAATGTTATCTTGAATAAGATATGTAATAAGCTGGAAAAATCAGTAGTGTCATATGTATTTTATTTCCTTTAGCCTTGGACAAGATGAGCAATAAACTTCACATAAGACCACACCTGTGTGTGCTAAAGTATTCATTATTGCCAAGAGAAGAGAACAATAATTATTGTTTTCCAAGGCACCACTTTCCCAATCTCTGTGTGAATACAAAATGATTCTAGATCTCTATCCTTTTCAAATAAGTTAGAGAAGTTTAATGTTCCCTCAAAAAACTTGTATAACGTAGCTAGATGCACAACCACTCACCATTCTTCATGGAAAGGGGCCCTTCCTTTCAGGCAGGACAGTGCCCTAGTACTCTGTGAAACCTGTCCTGTATTCCTCTCCAGATCAAGCTGTAGGATCCTTTTCAATAAAATGAATTCTAACTTTAAGGGTGGGGGTATGGGGTGGGAAGGTTTCTACATCACTTTGGTACTCTGAGAGGCAGATTGGTTGAATTTTTATGGACTCACTTATAGGGAACCACCCTCATACAGAAATGATAAACAGAGGATTTAAATTGAGAGGTTGCAATATCCAGGGAAACATGACCTATGGAAGTCCTGAGAATGAGAAGTCCCAAGAAAGAAGGCAATAACCATGTGACAGATAGTGGTGATTCTAAGCACAGGGAAAAATAGGGTCTTTTCTCCTAAATGGGAGCTACTCACTGACAGTTTGCCTTTTCCATGGGGTGGGCCACAAGCACATTGCTGAAGTATTCTCTGGGTATATTCCTCTATCCATTTCTAGAGATGACTGATTAATTCAACATTCTTTCTTACTATTAGAGATCATGTCTCAGGGTGAGAGAGAGTCCCACAGTGACTAGAGTTGACGTATTATCTAAATTCTGCTCAGAGGATCCAAAACCCAGAGCAGAAAGTCTAGGATGTCTCTGGATCCATTTAACCCAAAAAAAGATGTGGAAGACAGAAAAAGAACAGAGGATGAGGACCAGCTGGAAGGAATCTGATACAACAGTTACTGCACACTTACCATTTTATAGATTAGTGTGCTGTAGCCCAGATATGTTTGATGACTTCCCCAAGGTCATAGCTCACATGGTTCATCTCCACCTGAATTTCTTTCAAAACTCAAATGTAAAATTTCTACATGAAGCATTGCCTAATCTCCAAGCTCTTAGTACCTTCCCCCCAGCGGTGTACTAGTAAAAGTTTAACAATTGACTCTGGGAAAAAAAATGTACACATGACACACTTTTAAGTTTAATCTGCACTATCAGATTACTCCATCACTTTCTTAAGTCTACAATCAACAAAATAATAAATCAAACACAGATTTGTGTTGTTTGCTGATTTCTACAAGGTAAATGCTCAAACTGAAAATTTAACAATTTAATCTCACCCTGGCTGAGGCATGCCCCTGCTTCTCCCCCACCAAATGACCTTTTATTTCTTTTGTATATACTTTTATGTGTATATGTTCTCTCCTCCAATAGAATGCAAGTGTAGGGAGTCTGTTTTAATGCTGTGTAATCATTGTTGGGATCCCTGGATCTAGCACACTGCCTGACAATAGTCACATATTAAATTGGCTGACTTATTTTGACAGAGCTTGTACTAGAACACAGTTCTTCTGGCTCCTATACTAGGGCTTCTTTTCACTATTTATAGGTGGGAACTTCTTGGTTAAGCCAATGAAAAAAGTCAGACTTTGTAGAACATTCATTTTGAGCCAATTCAATTGCAACATATTTGCGAGGGCTCTAACCTAGAAAGCATTGGGTTCCAAATCTAGATGAATTTTTGCCATCAATTTTATATTTTAAGTATGGAGAGAGCAAAGACTCTTGCTTGAGTTTGTTACACGAGTTTTGTATCATGGGATCAATGAGAACCATCTGTAAGTCAGCTCCTAATAAATACCACTCAGGGACTGGTGTAGCTGGCAAGCAACTTGGACTTCATTTACATTATAACATATGTCTGGACCTTGGATCACATGGGTATTGAATAGCCAGTGCTTCCATAGATTACCAAATCAGATTACTTGTGTTTTAATAAATAGCACGATATAGGTAGTTGGCCAGTCTTTTACCTTGTCTTTCTACTAGACACATTTACCATGCTTACACAGTGACTTCTTCCTACCTAGAATACCCTATCTGTGGGGTAGCTAGGTGACACAGTGAATAGAGCACTGGCCCTGGAGTAAGGAGGACCTGAGTTCAAATCCAGCCTCAGACATTTAATATTTATTAGCTGTGTGACCTTGGGCAAGTCACTTAAACCTAATTGCCCTGTCTTCCCCCCTCCAAAAAGAGAAAACAAACAAAATAAAGTGATCAAAAATTTAAAAAAAGAATATCCTATCTCTCATACTCTTTCCACCAATCCACATGGTATCCATGTTGTTGTTGTTTTATATTTGGTAGTTTCAATCATGTCTTGACTCTTTGTGACCCTCTTTGAGGTTTTCTTAGGAAAGATATTGAAGTGGTTTGCCATTTCCTTCTCCAGATCATTTTATACATTAGGAAACTGAAGCAAACAGGGTTAAATGACTTGCTCAGAGTCACATAGCTAGTAAGTATCTGTAGCTAGATTTAAACTCATGGAGATGAGTCTTCCTGATTCCAGTTTCTGCACTCTGTCCACTGCACCATCTAGCTGCCCATCCACACTTCTACCAGCTAGAAAACATTCTCCAATGATTCTACTACCTGGATTTTGTAACGTTCTGAGGTTCCTCAGAAAAGCGCACACTTTGAAATATCTCCTCTTTCCTTATCTTTCTACATGTTTTATCCCTCCAGTAAAATGTTAATTCCTATAGGAGCAGATACTGTTTTTTGTTTTGCCTTTGTATTCCTAACACAGTGCCTTGTACTTATCATCTGATTCCAGTAATGACTGGCAAAGAAAGTCTCGATCTGATACTTTTTTTTTCCAGCTTGATAGGGTTTTCCCATTTATAAGCAGAATGATGGCCCACCACTTCAAGGACTCAAAAAATTTATGCCACACTTAGGACTTTAGCCCTACTGCATTCAGAATTTCTAGGTTCAATAGATTCACCAGCCTCCCCTCTTCCCTTCAAGGATTAAAGGCATATACTACCACTGAATAAGAATCATTTGGCTAAGAAGTCATTTTATGCCTGTTAGTTTCAAAGTTTTTTGTTTGTTTATGGGTTTGTTTTGTTTTGTTTTGTTTTTGGTACCATAAGAAGTAGTATCATAAGATTATAGGAGTGTGAACCTAGATTGTAGGATGTGTTCATGGAAGAATGGAGATGAAAACAGGAATAGCAATGATCACTTACTACTGAAGAACTGTGCCATTCATGACCTCATCACCAACTCTAATAGCAAACATTGGCGTTTAACAGACTATGTCATTGTAAGGAGATGAGACAGACAGGAAATGAAAGTAATGGAAGGTGATACATGGTGCAGAGTGCTACACTGATTATAGACTTATCCTCTCCAAGCTAAATAATCACATTAACAAAAGTGGTGGCCCCAAGGCAAGTTGACCACCAGAAGACTTAAAGTCAACAAATTAGAGTACTTCTCCAAGCCAAAAAAGTTCATTGCTAACTTTGAGGGAAAGCTGAGTCCACATATGATTGGCAACAATGGAACAGAAAAGGTGTGGGCAGAGTCAAGATGATGGGGTAGAAGCAGGACAACTCCATGACTTCCACCATAACCACCTCAAATACCCATGAAATATGACTCTAAACAAATTTCAGAGCTCCAGAACTCATAAAATGACAGAGAAACAAGGCTTCTGCTGAAGGCAGCCTGGCAGACTTATGGAAAGGGCTCATCTCAGTGTGCTGGGAGCACAGCCCAGCGCCATGTGGTTTTAGCCCCAGGCCATCCAGGAGGAGCCCCAGCTGGAGCTTTCAGGAGAGTGGATCACTGGCAGCTGTGGTGATTTCCAGAATTACCAACCCAAAGGAGCTAAGGACAAAGGGAAAAGGTCAGTGGAACTCAGCTAAATTTGGGAGAGAGCATCTAGCCAACTTCCTCCAGAGCTAGAAGCATTCTGAAGCAGCAACCCTGCAGCTGCCTCCACATGGCTGCTTCACAGCTTGTGGCCTGCAGATTACAAGGGGGCCAAGCAGTCACTCAGAGGTTAAGTCTCTTGCCTTGAGCTGCCTGAATCGGGACCATGGTCTTGAGTGGTGGTCCTGAGGTGTGTTTTCAGTGAGCCAAAGTTTGTGGGGACAACAGAGATTGTGGCCTCCTAATAGCTCTGGCAGCTGTGAAAACCCCAGCAATTTGGGACAGAGCTCTCCCCTCTGAAAGCAGAGTTCTACTGAGCCCAAAAGTCAAGTAACTGACAGGCATCATGAGCATGCAAAGAAAGCAAAGCAAGCTCAGCAATCCAACTTTAGATTCCTTTCTTGGGGACAAAAAGGATCAAAGCATGGAATGGGAGGAAGACAACACAGTCAAAACTCCCACACCAAAAGCTTCCATGAAAAATGTAGATTGGTTTCAAGCCATAGAGGAGCTTAAGAAGGATTTTGAAAACCAAATAAAAGAAGTAGAGCAAAAATGGGGGTGAGAAATGAGAATGCTGCAAGAAAACCATGAAAAGAGTCAACAACCTGACTGAAGAAAATAACACCTTAAAAAATAGACTAACTCAAATGGCAAAACAGGCCTAAAAAACCGATGAGGAGAAGAATGCTTTAAAAAGTCGAATTTTTCAGATGGAAAAAGAATTTCAAAAGCTTTCTGAAGAGAATAATTCCTTCAGAATTAGAGTGGAGCAAATGGAAGCAAATGACTTTATGAGAAAGCAAGATACTATGAAACAGATCCAAAAAATGAAAAAATATAAGGCAATGTGATATATCTCATTAAAAAAAACTACTGACCAGGAAAATAGATCCAGGAGAAACAATTTAAAAATTATTGGACTACCTGAAAGCTATATCAAAAAAAGAACTTAGAAAGCATCCTTTGAGAAATTCTCAAGGAAAATTGCCCAGTTAGAACCAGAGGGCAAAATAGAACTTGAAAGAATTCACCAATCACCTCTTGAAAAAGATCCCAAAAAGAAAACTCTTAGGAATGTTATAGCCAGGTTCCAGAGTTTCCAGATCAAGGAGGAAATCTTACAAGGTGCCAAAAAGAAATAATTTGAATACTGTGGAAACACAATCAGGATAACCCAGGATCTAGCAGCTTCTACATTAAGAGATCGAAGGGCCTGGAATATGATATTC
>CM053581.1:128770377-128786981 GCA_028627135.1 Pseudochirops cupreus | reverse complement strand
CAGCTTTTAATGTTCGGATTACACAGTATAGTGAACACTCCATTTATTCCATTACAAATCAAGGCAAACATTCACAATATATCACAATATAATATTCACAACATTACATCTTATCACAGAAAATCACAATATAGTGTTCACAACAGCTTAACATTAGAATGGCCACACAGTTTTCACTACAGTGGCCACAATATTTAGAACAAGGAACAAAAGAATAATCATCTGGTTTCCCTAAGGAGAAAACCCTCCTCACTTAATCATTCAATCAATTCACAATACAATAATCAATCTTCCACTCATGGGGTAATTATTAGCTTAATCAGTCACTAATCTAGATTCACAATTACTAAATATCATTAATCACTAAATACAGTCATTAGAAAATTACACAAACCCTCCATCCCTCAGTGTCAAGCAAACCTCAGTTTCATCCAAGGGGAGGCCTTTTCTTCATCTTGACTCAGGGTGGTCTCTCTGATTCCCTGGATCCCCTTCCATGGTCCCAGCTATGACATGAATCCTCCAAACAGTCACCTGTATTCAGAGGCAGACAGCTCCCAGGTTCTCGTCCATTCCTCAAAAGTAGACAGCTCCCAGGTCCTCGTCCAGTCCTCAGAGGTAGACAGCTCCCAGGTCCTTGTCCAGTCCTCTGGGCAGTCCCTGGCACACAACAAAGTTCACAGGGTCCAGCACATCTCAAACCCTTCACAACTTCTGTTACCGGGAACTCAAAGATCAGCCAAGCCACAAACCAGCAAAGGCTTATCCTGGTCATGCTTCTTCAGTCCTCCAGAAGTTCAGCTGGCCCTAGGACCCAGGAAAAATCTCAGCCTCCCAGGAGGCCTTCCAGGCAAGCCCTCTCAGCCTTCCAGGAATTTCTCAAGATTCCCAGTCAGAACGTTGCCCACTTCTGCAAAGGGAAAAGTATGTCTGAATATTTCAACAGTGACACTTTTCATTAGAAAGTCTTCCAGTGACTTTTATAAGTGGTTATAACTAGGACAGGGCTACCACAGGCCTTGACCAGATTCTGGTCTCAGGAAAACTCCAACTCAGTTCTCAGTCAGCTTCCAGATGCTGGGAGAGAAACTCTCTCTCTCTTTCTCTCTCTCTCTCTCTCTCTCTCTCTCTCTCTCTCACTCTCTCTCTCTCTCTCTCTCAAGAAAACTCCAACTCAGTTTTTCAGTCCAGCAGCCCAGCTCCCAGATGCTGGGAAAATCCTGCTTCCTCCAACAGGAGCCACTAGGAGGAAGATTCCCAATTCTGTCTCTCTGTCTCTAGAACTCTTTTTATATACATACACTGGCCTCCTGTCTCAGCCAATCCCCTCCTGCCAGTCAAAACAGGGGAGTTCACACCCTCTCAACAGGGAACAGAACTCACACCTTCCATACTTAGCTCTAAGTTACTAAGTGCTAAGTATTTGCTAAATTGATTGCTGTTACAAGAGCAAGCAAAAGTGAGAGAGATTCAGAATTCTTGGCTCAGTAAGAAGACATATGAAATTCAGTTTTATGCTGATAGTAACAATACAAAGTTCATTGGCCCAAAGGCTATTTTTGGGCCAAAGATCTTCAGTGCATCCCAACTACTCAGTGCTCATGGAGCCACACTGATTAGTGATAAGAGCACTATCTTGGAGTTATGGGCTGAACACTTCCTTTGTGTTTTCAACATACTGTCATCAATCAATGCTGAAGCCACTGACTATATATCCCAGGCTGAAGTCAATCTATCTCTAGGTGAAATTCCAACTGAAGAAAAGGTTTTGAATGCCATTAGGCTCCTCTTGGGTGGCAAAGTTCCTGGTACTGATTCTATTCCAGCTGAGATTTATAGGCAGGAGCTTCAGTTCTCATACAAAAACTGACTGAAATTTTCCTGGAAATATGGCAAGAGGAGGTTTGTCCTGCAATAATTCAAGGATGCCTCCATTGTCCATCTCTATAAAGATAAAGGAAATAGATTGTCCAGTGACAATCACAGAGGAGTCTCTCTCTCTTAGTCATCTCAGGAAAGATTCTGGCCAAAGTCCTCCTGAATTGTTTTAGGGAGATTCTCAAGATCACCTGGAAAGATTAGGCACTGGACACAGCGGTCCTTTCTCAAGTTAAATTGCCAAGCATTCAAACTCTACTGCAGACAATGCAGATCTGATGGGCTGGCCACATAGTTCAAATGTCAAACTCATGTTTAACTAAAAGACTTTTATGGAGAACTCACATAAAGAAAGTGCTCACATGTAAGTCAGAAGAAGTGATACAAGGATACTCTCAAGGTCTCTGAAGAAATTTTAATTGATTACATGGCATAAGAGACACTAATAAAAGACTGCCCAGCATGGTGTGCCCATGTCAGAGAACATACTGTGCTCTATAAGCAAAGCAGAATTGCAGCAGCTAAAAAAACCACAAGATGAACAAATTTAGAACAATCTCTACTCAAAATGCTTATGTGGACCATTTGTGCCTGACTTGTGGTAGAGCCTTCTGAGCTTATATTGGTCTGATCAGTCACAGTTGGACACGCTGTACCTTGACTCCAACGTAGTGATGCCATTTTGGTCCTCTTCAAGAATATGGAACAACCACCACCATTTGACTCAGTTTCCTCAGCAATGAAATGGACCCAATAATAGCACCTACCTCAAAGGGGTGTTGCGAGGATAAAAAAAAAACCAAAACCCACACCACTTAGCACACTGCCTGGACATAGTAGGTGCTATTTAAATGCTTATTCTCTTCCACCCCCTTCTGTGCCTGTACTCATTGACACTTTAGGGGCCACTGTTGTATTTCAGTTCCTACCAGGGCTCTTCTCTCATCTTCTGAGTTGATTACAGATATAATAATCAGCACTTCTGTAGACAGTCTTCAACAAAGTATAAATTTCTTTGGAGATCTTATTCAGACATTAATCCTTGTGTCTCTATAACAATATTAGACCCTTTAAAGATAGATAGTCTGAAAATGGAAATCCATCAATAGTTTTCCAATCTCTTTGAGATCATTGTGGTAACTAACCTTTCCTCAGGAGCCCTTTAAGGAACTATTGCCCTTTCTTTCCCCTATCCTCCACTGAGCCTGTAAGCCCATATGGTCTCTGAGAGTCCAGAGAGACCCAGTTCCAGACACAGACCTGAAGAGCATCTCATCTCATGTCTACCTGTCCTGAGACATCTACAAGCCTCAAAGAGTATCCTTCTATATTCCAAAGGACCCTTGCCTCACCATTGTATCCTGGGGTTTTGGGGTATTTTCATCTATCCTGTAGTTCAACTGTCTTGTTTCTTCTAATTAGAAATCAAGGATCTGTCTCAGTTTTATTTTTCGTGTCCCCATATCTTGGCATGTAGTAAATATTTAATAAAGGTGTTTTCATTTATATCATTCATTCATTAAACCTTTTTTTAAAAAACCTAAACATTTTATGAGTTAAGGCTCATAAAATATATATGTGTGCGTGTGTGTGTGTGTAAATACACACACACACACACATACTATCTAATAAACTCTAGTAGCTCCTTATTACCTGCAGAATCAATTATAAAATTCCATTTGGCTTTTTAAACCTAGTTTAAAGCCTTTCACAGTCTAGTTTCCTCCTGCCTTTCCAGTTTTCTCAAACTTACTCCCTTCCTCATACTCTGATGCAAATACACTAGGCTCCTTGCTGTTCTGTGCACATGATACTCCATCTCCCAACTATGAGTATCTCCATTGGTTGTCCTGAAAACAGGTGACACAGTGGACAGAGCACTGAGGCTGAAGTCAGAAAGTAATAGTTGGACAAACCTATTCCTCCTTTCCCATTGATGTACTAAGATTTATTCTCACTGCAGTCTCCTCACATACACACTATGTACAAGTCACTAACCTAGACCATTCTCTCACTTTTGGGACAAAAATGATGCTCCTGCTTTCATGCCTATGTCACAGTGAGCATAGAAATGAACCTTCTAGCTGCTCCTAGAGATTAAGGGTGGCATTTTGGAGGGAGGTCTGGACTGGGAGTCTGAGGATTTGGATTCTTATCCTAGCCCACCTTTTTATTCCCTGGATGTTCCTGTGTTTCATTTTGCTCCTCTGTAAAATGAGAGGATTAGACACCATGACCTCTAAAGTAGAGGTGTCCAGCACACAGTATGTGATCTACAACACTCCCAAGTGTGGCAGAACCAAATTAAAATGTAGCTCCTATCTGATTTTAATATTTTGATGGATCAATAATAAAAAAGAAATATGTAAACAATTGTGGTTTTCTAAGTCAATATGCAGACCACAGAAATTTTTATGTATGGTTTAGTGAATCTAGTTTCTATTTGGGTTTGAGACCACTGCTCTAAATCCCCTTTTTAACCTTCCTTAAGGGCAAACTCATTCTCCCACCCACACTCACTTCATTAACTTTCCATCCTATGCTCTCAAATGATATTACCTGGTGTTCGCCACTTGCACCAAAGCAAAATCCTGATGTACAAAGGATGTCTTGATTGTGATTGATTTGAAACACTGCTAGCTTTGCAGATGGAGACTACAGGGCACAAATACCTTGGGATATTAGATAGGCAAAGGCCCCTCACAGACTACCTAGGTGCTGTCCTGCATAGTGCTCCAAAGCTCTTCAAATTTTACAGTTCTATGAGTATCTATCTTTTAATTTTCAGTAAAAACTCTTGATTAGAAGGCTGGGAATCCCAATGTATGATTTGAGCCAGATCAAAAGCAATTAAGAATATGGCAGAAGGGAAGCTCCTTCTAGAGGCAAGTTCTCTGTTTGCTAACAATTTGGGGCCTTGAGGTATCTATAAAGCAGGGAAAAAAAGGGTGATGTTCTGCTCTGGTAATTTAATTCTCTTCAATGCAGCTTCATAGAACTGCCCAAGCACTGGTTGAACAAGGCCAGAGAAGAAGCCAAATGAATCCAAGATGAAGCTTCTATCCCTTTTCTGAAATCAAACAAAGTCCTCTCCTTTGGACACTCTGGACTTTGAGAGACAAGATAAAAGTGAATAAGGAGGGTATAAGAAACAAATGTTCTGAGGCCCCCATATTCACTTAGAGGTGGGGGAGGGTGATTCAAGTCTGCAAAGAAAGGCTTGCTGACTCCCCTTATTCCCTACCCACCTGGGCTCCCTTCCCTCTTTCAAGAACAGTGTCTGAATGACTATGAAACACAACTTTGTTTTTAAAGTAAGCTCTTAATCCTCTAAGATTTTTGATGTTTCTAGCCAAGAATTGGAATGTAGTCATAGTCAGAGGGCATGCAGGGGGCAGCTCTTAAATCTAAACCTCATCACTCTGAAGCATTGTTTTTGGAGTCAGGTGAAAACCTTCCTGATTCAAAAGTAGGTTCTGAACAGTCATTTCCCTTATTTGCCAAGAGTCATCCAATACGTGTTAGAATTTTCTCTACAGTTACTTTCATAGCCTCAGTTTTTAAGTAGCCAACTTCATAGAATCGAGGCTGATTTTGGCACAAAGTTACAATCTGTGTACATTTGGAGCTCTCTCCTTCTGTGTTAGCTGCACAAATAGAACTAGTTTTGGATGGAAGTCAGGAGTATTGGCTTTCAATTATAGTGAAATTTCTTTTAGTGGAGGACATAGGACATGTCAGTGACTCCTACCTAGATCTCAGAGTATACTGAAATGGACTGTGAAAAAGTATCTGGGCTATATATAACATAAGATTCAGAGTTAAGACATCCTAACAAATGATAGAATAAGATAATCAGCAAGGGTTTTAGTATCAGAAACTTCTATGCTTTCAAATCTTTCCCCATTCAACTCCCATGTCATCAAAATTCCCACTATAGGATGGGCATTTCTCTACTTTAAACATGGCCTTTTCCAGAAAAGATTTCCTTTTTTCATTTTGACTTTTTTTTTTCAATTAATAATCATTTTTTCTCCGTCACTACCTATTTCCCCCAAAAGATGAACAACACTCCTCAAGGGTTTTGTTCATCTTTTGGGGGAAATAGGTAGTGCCAGAGAAAAAATGATTGCTAAAAATGCAAAGTCAAGAAGGAAGTTCTCACTTGCCATATCCAAAGCTGTATGCCTCATTCTGCATCTTGAGCCCCTCATCTCTCTGTCAGGAGGTGGGTAGCATGTTTCATAGTCAGACCTCTGAAATCTTCATAGTTCATTTAATTCATTAGAGTTCTTAAGTCTTTCAAAGTTTTTGTCTTTGCAATATTATTGTTATTGTGTGAATTGTTCTGATTCTGTTCATTTCATTCTTGTTGAGCTCATGTAAATCTCCCCAAGTTCCTCTGAAACCATTACTTTCATAATTTCTTATGGCATTCTATTGCATTGTAATAATAATGACGATATCTGGCATTTTATAGTGCTTAATGCTTTATAATTATTATCTCATTAGATCTTCACAACAACCCTACAAGGTAGGTCTTAGTATTATCCACATTTTACAGGTGAGAAAACTGAGGCAAAGAGACAGTAAGTAACTTGCCCAAAGTCACACCACTAGTCTAAAGCTGGATATAAAACCAGTTCTTCCTGCCTCTGGGACTGGTACTTTCTCCTTTCTCTGCTGTGCCTCTTTGAGGCCCTGTATACCCTAACTTATTCAGCTATCCCTCAACTAATAGGCATCTCCTCTGTTTCCTTGCTTATCTGACACTTAAAAAAAGAGCTGTTATGAATTTTTTGCATATATTACTCTTTTTACTTAGCAGATTTCTTAATATGTAAGTTCCCATAGGAAGGGTAATGCAATCACAATGAGCCTAGTAATAATAGTTAACATTCATTTACAGCTTTCAGATTTGAAGAACATTTTACATACATAATGAGGGTCTGGTAATTCCTTTACAAAGCATCAGAACTTGCAGGAAGCAACTCCATAGCATCCTCCACATAGAGACACCATCTTAGCATGCTAATGGAGGTCTGAACCTGTGCTAGACCATCATTATACATCTATACTCACATTTGATCAACAGGCTTTCTGGTGAGTGTTAGTACTCTCTTCATTTTACAGACCAGGAAAATAAGGTCATAAAGCTAAATCCCAAGGCAGGATTAGAACTCAGATGTTCCTGACTCCCAAGTCTAATGCCTAATCTATTCTACTGAGCTACCTCTCAGTATTAATTGATTGGTAAGTCTTGATAACAGATACCTAGAAGCAAGACTAGAAACTTAGAACCTTAATATGAAAATAGAAGATACTAAAGGTACCCTCAGGCCTGCTCTATAATTTTCCCCATGGCCAGTTCTGCACAGTTTAAGTTGTTGTTGAGCCATTTTTTTAGTTATATCTGATTATTTGTTACCTATTTGGAGTTTTCTTGGCAAAGATAAAGAAGGAGTTTCCCATTTCTTTCTCCAGCTCATTTTACAGATGAGGAAACTGAGGGAAACTAGTAAGTTTCTCAAGCAAGATTTGAACTCATGAAGAGGAATCTTTCAGACTCCAGGCCTGATAGTCTACCTACTATGCCCCCTTGCTGCTTTGTAAACTTTAAATCCAAACACTAAACGACTAGACAGCTATTGGAGTGGGAGTGAGAAATATGGAAACATTAGTAGAAGGTGATCAGAATAGTGGAGAGCTTTGATATGTCATTTAAAGGTTGATTGATTTAACCTTATATTTAACTTGGTGAAGAAAAGATTGGGGCTATGGGTCATGATAACTATCTTCAAGTATTTCCTCAGAGATTAGCCCTGTTCTTCCTAGGGTGGGAGAAATGGAGAAATGGGAAGTTTCAGGAAATAAAATTTCTATTCCGCATAAGAAAAAACATCCTAACAATTGAAGCAAAACAAAAGTAGACAACTTCCATAAGTAATTGGATCCTCCTCAATGAAGGTCTTCACACAGAGATGGGACGGCCATTGTCACGTGTATTGTATCGTAGAAATTATTTTTCAGGTACAAGTTGGATTATCGATGCCCACTGAAGTATCTTCCAACTCAGATTTTGTGATTCTGTGATGTAGTAATAGTCCTTTGGGATCCTTCCTTTACATGGGATGGTCTTGAAGAGAGCTCACTATCATATAATATGGAAGGGACAGTTGCTTGGAGGAGATGATAGTTCGAGGATGGAATTTGAGCCAGAGGGTCAAGTTTTAGAGAGTTGTTCCCATTCTTATCACTCATTCTCCTTGTCAGATATAAGCCTCCCTTTTAATATCCCACCTTCTTTCCTCTGACACTGCCCACACCCGGGTTCCATCCCTCATTACCTCATGTCTAGACTATTAAAGTAGCCTGCTAGCTTAATCTTTCTGCTGTAAGTCTCTCTCTATTACATTCTATCCTGTACTCAGCTGTCACAGTGAACTTCCTTAAACTTGGATCTGATCATGTCACCCTACTTCCATTCATTACATTCCAAAATGAAATATTAAATCCTCTATTTGGCATTCAAAGGCCTGTCTAACCTGGAACCCCACCAACCTGCTTATACCCTGTACTCCCCCATACTCTTTGATCAAGCGACACTAGCCTCTTTGCTCTTTCCAAACAAGATACTTTATCTCCTCACTGGGCATTTTCACTGGCAATTCTGAATGCATAGAATGTTCTTCCTCCTCATTTCTGCTTCCTTTCCTTCTTGGCTTCCTTCAAGCCCTGGTTAAAATCCCTCCTTTTGTGGAAACCTTTCCCAATGCCTCTTTAATCTAGAGGTCTTCCTGTGTTATTTCCACTTTATCCTGTATGTAACTTGTTTGTACATATTTATTCACGTCTCCGCCATTAGATGGTGAGCTCCTTGAGACCAAGGATTGTCTTTGGCCTTTCTTTTTACTCCCAGTTCAAATCCAACTTCAGACTTTTACTAGCTCTGTGACCCTGATTATATTCCTCATCCACAATTCCTCAATTCCTCATCCACAAAAAAATAAGCTGGAGAAGGAAATGGCAAACCACTTCAGTATCTTTGCCAAGAAAATCCCCAATGGAGTTGGGAAGAGTTGGACACAATTGAAAAATGACTGAACCACAACTCAACACAGTGCCTGGCACATTGGAGACAATAAATATTGACTGATTGGGTAGGTCAGAGGAAGGGAATACAGATTTACATAGTACCTACTATGTGCCAGTTACTATACCAAGTACTTTATACATTTTATCTCCTTTGATCCTCACAACAACTCCATAAGGTAAGTACTATTATTATCCCCACTTTTTAGTTGAAGAAACTGAGGCAAAAGTAGGGTAAATTACTTGCCTAGGATAAGTGTCTGAGGCTAAATTTGAACTCAGGTTTTCCTAACTTCAGGCCCTGTATTCTATCCATTGTACCACTCAACTGACTGAACCACATGTTCATTAGGGGATGTACAGTTTTTCAAAATTCATTGAGGTCTTATACCTAATTGTCTTCAACTAATAAAAGTGTACAATTTCATCAGGTACATGTGGTGTGGTGTAGTGTATATAAAGAGGCCAACAAGATCTGGGTTCAAGTCCTGTCTCTGATGTATCCTGACTATGTGACCCTGGAAAAGTCACTTCATTTCTCAGTGCTCAAGCAACTCTCCTTAAGTTACAGAAAAGATGCATCAGTAGAAGTTACCTTACCTGAGAGTTCCCTGTAGCTCTGCAATCAAAGGACCAAGCCCTATCACCAGTGGACATTTTCTTTGCTTACTATGAGCCAAACCAGATTCTTTTATTCTGCTGCATCAGGAACTCTCTCAGGGAGGGCCAATATTAATATTAATGTTGGAGTGGTACCCTCCTCTAATGAATACACTATTACTATGGAATCAGTGGGGAATAGGAGGAGGGTTTAATTCATATTAATGAAATAATATTAATATATTCATTGATGTTATTAATAATTATATATTATAATCAACACATTTGTATTAATGAATTAATGGAGAAGAGTGATTAATTCATATCTGCTCCTCCACTTCCAGTCTCTGCTCATATTGTCCATTATCCCAACCACTGAAGCCCCCTCAATATTCTCCCCTTTTCTTATACACCAAACCCTGCCTATCCTTAATTTGCAATTCAAGTTCACCTTCTCTATGCAACCTTCTGTAACTACTCAAGATCACAGTGATCCTTCCTTAATTATAAGCAATACATTTTTATTATATGCACCAAATATTAGGCAATTAATGCAAGAGCCAACAATAATACAAAGGATGTCATATGATGATATATAGTGTATACCAAAAATGTTAAGACAGTCTTAAGCTTTAATAACTTCAGAAGTGTAAATATTACAAACTTATAAAAAACAATTCAAAGGTAAATTATTTAAATTTTAAAACATAGATATGTTTCTTATTACAATGCAACATAATCACTGACTTGTGCTGCAGATCACTTCACTAAATTTTTAGAATTTTGAACACTTTGCTCAGTTGGTATTCAGTGATTGAAAGCTTATGTTTGTAACCTTAGTTCCAAGATAATCCAAATAATGAAGTTTTTATTAATACAAAACAATTTTAATATGATTCCTCAAGAAAATATCTAAAGGAGATATATAGATCAAGGTAGCCAAAGAAAAGGAATTCTTCTACCAATCCATCAAAGTGAGAAAGTGTCATGCAGACAATCAAATTAAAATTTAAAATGTACTCTTCAAAAACAAAACTAAATATGTATATATGGATGCATGTGTATATGTAAATATATATGCATATATATTGAATGATGTTCATATAGCATTTATAGTTCTGAAGTTATTTCATCTCAAAGCTGTACTATTACTTTTGGGATACCCTATATGATCATTGTTTACTTTTTCAATGACTATATCAGTCCCATAAGCTATTTTCTAATCCAAACTTCCTATTTACATTGAGAGCACAACTATCTTCCCAGTCATTCAGGTAACATCAAAATCATCCTGGATTTTTATGCCTCAATTTCTTCTTCATATATAATCAGTTGCTAAGTTTTACCAATTCTATATATATAGACATTGCTCATATAAATTTCCCACATATATATCCACACATTACCCTCCCATCTTCACTAATCTAATAGCATACAAATTGTTCTCCTTTCCTCCAGGTTCTTCGCATTTCTTTCAGGTCTTAACAAAGATAAGGAGATACATTTACATGACTGTTGTTGTTGTTTAAAACAATTTAAAGTCTAACCAGGAAAACATTGTACACAGTAACAGCAACATAGTAATATATTCAACTGTGAATGGCAGCTCTTCTCAGCAGTACAATGATCCAAGACAATTCGAAAGGACACATTTTGACAAATGCTATCCACCTCCAGAGAAAGAACTGATGGAGTCTGAATTCAGATTGAAGCATACTTTATATGTTTGTGTTTTTTTCTTTGGATCGGTTTCTTCTTTTACAATGACTAATATGAAAATATGCTTTATATGAGTGCACATATACAAGCTATATCAAAGTGCTTACTATCACAGGAAGGAAAGAGTTGAGGGAGGGGGAAAAATTTGGATGAATATTAAATTAATATTAAAATTTCCCTTTACATGTAATTGGCAAAAAAATCTATTTAAAAACTTTAAAGTTTGCAAAATAATTTGCATATCTTATCTCATTTGAATGGCACAATAAACAAGGGAAGTGAACCAGAGTTAATACCATCCACATTTTATAGACAAGGAAATAGGTTCAAAGACAATGGATAATTTCCTTTTGTCAGAGGCAAGATTTGAACTATCTTCTTGACTCCAGTTCCAGCACCCCATTGTTCTAGACTGCTTCTCAAGTGACTATATGACATCTTTGCTCAAACACAGTTCAGTGAATTCTTCTCTGTAGGTAAAATTCAAACCCCTTAGCTTAGTCTTTAAGAGCTTCCCAATCTGGTTCTAGCTTTCTTTTCTTTATTTTTTTACACTTGTGATACATACATATATATGTGCATATACACATATATGTGTATACATGAATATTTGTACATATATATCCACATGCGTGTATATATATATGTATACACATATATTACTACAACTTCTCAATGATTTCTCCATTTTCACTCCCTTAGAACCCACCCTTTTAACATATAAATACAATCAAGCCAAATAAATCACTATATTGGCCACATCTGAAAATGTATGACTCACAGTCTTTCTTTATAAACTTATTTCACATTATACTACTTGTCACACTCTTGATTATAGACAAAGGGAACTAGTATATACTTCTCAAACTTGATATCCCATTTCCTGTTTCTATTCATTTGCACTAGCCATCAGGATTTACTCTTGTATGACCCCTGCCTCTTAAAATCTTTACCTCTTTTCAAGACTCATTTCAGGTGCCATCTATTCCCTCACCCCCACCCCGATCCCTCCAGTTGTCAATGATGCCTCCCTTTTCAAACAACTTTGTATTTACTTAACTATGTACATGTTGTATACCTTAGCATACAACCTGGGGTATATGGTCCTTGACCTTAAGGTCAGAGATTGTTTTACTTTTATTTTTGTCTCACTGGTGCCTTGCATGTAGTAGGTGGTTTGTAAATGTTTGTTGAATTAAATATTCAACAACACATTTATCTCTCCTACTGGTTATTTTTTTTCAAAGCAATAGAAAGAGCGTGAGACTTAAAAGTCAGACCATTTGGATTTAAGTTCTTTTGCTGTTGGTGTTATCTTTTTAAACTCCAGTTTCCTCATCTATTAAGTGGTAACAGTAATGCTTTTCTTACCAAATTCACCCAGTTTTTCTGAGGAAAGACCTTTAAGAATTGAACATAAATTTTTTAATGGCAGTGAACATTTTGTTTTATCTTCATATCTGCAAAATCTAACAGTGCTTGATAAATAGTAGGTACTCAATAAATTCTAGTTGATAGATTGATTTTGTAGTACTTCCTTTGGGTTACCGCTCCAATTTGTATTCAAGTATAGGTGGAAATAACTAATAGTCTTCTACAGTAACCTTACAGGTGACTACTCCCACTACTATAATTCAAATGCTTCCAACGGCATGCTTTCCTTTAACAACCAAGCAGTGACCTCAATCATTTCTTAACAAATGCATCTACTCAAATGGTATAGCTAAAATATTAACTACAATATGTCCTCCCACAAGTTGGGAGACACTCACCCCTAGATGCACATGTCTTTTATGGAAAGAATAGACTCAAAGGTAAACCACATGCTGTGACTCTGCTGGGATGGTTGCTCAACTGAATTCCAAGAGTATGTTCCTTTTCATACCTGTTTCTCTTCTCAATTATCAGTGTTCTCATTCCTCAAAACAACTTCCTCCTTAGAGTCCCTGACTCTGTGTATCTATGTGTGTCTGGTGCGTGTGTGTCTTTGCTCTCTTTTAGACACAGTGCCCTCTATGGTCCAGTAGGCCCCCTTCAAATCTACATGTCCAGAAAGGGAATAGGGAGAGAAAAGAAGAAAAATCCCTCCTCCCCCTGCAGGGACCTCCTCTATAGGCAGCTCTCAGTTTACAATCTCACCCCACAAACATACCCCTTTTTTTGTTTGTTTATTCATCCAATCCTGTTGTTTCCTTCTGGACTCAGAGAGGTGTTTGCATCTCATAAAGGGACCATAAGCTATTACATCTCATCTTATGATACTACATTCTATCCAATGATAAAATATAATAATAATAATGACAATTGGCTGCTGAGGTAGGAAATATCATATTTTACATTTTACAATTACATAAATATGAGATAATCTTTTTAAAGTGCTTAGCACAGTGCCTGAAACATTGTAGAGACTTTGAGGCTTCTTCCCTACCCCCCCCCATTCTAATCTAGGGCAGAAACTACATGAAAGCATATGATTTTTGACTTGGAAAACACTTTAGAGGTGATATAGTCCTATTCCTTTATATTGTCCAATTCACTGAACACTTATTAAAGCGCCTATTTTGTCCAGGACCCTGTACTGCATTGCAACTGGACATGGAATTTGTGTGAAGTAAATATTTACTTCACTAGACTCTATTGCTCAGTTTGTTAGTGGACTGGATGCTATTTTCAAGGCCTCACTAGAGCCATAGGGTTATTGAGTTTGGTTGAGCCTAGTGAAAAGAGCCCTGAATTTGGAGGCTGAAGACTTAAGTCAATCATAGCTGCTATACATTCTAGCTGTAATATCATGTCTACTACTTGTGTAACCTTGAAGAAGTTACAACCTCTCTGGGCCTCAGTTTCCTCAATCTATAAAATGGAGATAAAGGTTATTTATTAATGTCAAAGGACTCTATAAATGTGATTTAATGTTGTTCTTATTACTATGAAAGAGGAGAAAAGAACACAGTGGGTGGGCCCCAGAAGGTTTAAAGAAGAACTAACCATTTCAGTGCATATCAAAAGCAAACCAAACCCCTAGGCCTTGTTCAGATTTGCTGATCACTAGGTTTCATGTAGTACCTTTTCTCAGGATTAAATGGAACGAATTTAAAACTACTAAACAAACACGGGCACACAAACACACACACACATCATTGGAAGCCCTTCATCTCACATCAATCATTTCTAACCTGTATCTTATACAACGTGACAATTTGAGATAGGCGGAGAGGTCCTAGAATTTGGGTAACAAAGATGGGGGGGGGGAGAGAGGAAAAAAAAATAAAAGAGCAGAGTGAAAGATGTGCCAAAAAGGAAATTAGATGCTAAAAGGAAAACATCAATGAAAGAAATAAATAGCCATATCATAGAGTTCTGTGGGACTTAGGAGGGGAAAAGGGGATAGGGAAAGGTGTCATAGGGCGAGGAAGGAAATGAAAGAAGAGTAGTAGGGTAGTATGAGTAAGAGGATTTCTCCGGTGTATTTTTCCTTGGATTTTATAATGGTCCCTCTTCTCAGTCTACCCATCTCACACTGAATTTAGTAGGTTGTACTATTGCACACACCTCATTCTTACCATGGATATCTAGTGACCTGGTAGCTGATTAGGAATATCTCAACTCCTCAGGTCAGGCCAGAGTACTCTTTGTTTGTGGACATGACAGTTGTTCTTGAGGGAATGCATCTGATGAGCCCAAAGAAAGCTTGCTTTTATGATCTACTTTCTATATACAAGGAGGACTTTACTAACTAAATTGAGATTGGAAGGCAGAAAATGAGTTTTAATTCTCACCTTCAGTGAAGTAACTAAGAGGCAGTATTGTATATTGGAAAGAGAGGTAGTTTGGGCTCGCTTTACTCCTCTATAAAATGAGAGTATCAGACTCAGTGATCTCTAAGCTTCTACCCAAATGTACAACTGGTTCCTTAGAGTTAAAGAGAAGATGTCATCCTGGTGCCTCAACCCCTTCCTTGTCTCATTTAGGATTATGATATTACATTGCAGAAGAGTGACTCAGTTAGTCAATAAGCATCTAGCTGCCTTGGCTAGAGCTATAGGAGAGGTACACTGATGTTCCCATGACTGACTCAGGTTTTGACAAGAGGTTTAAAGGTCTGCTCCACTGTCTGAGTGGGCCTGAGTTAGAGCTCAGGCTGTGACTATCCCATTAGATTATGAGTTCCTTGAGGACATGGGCTCTCCTTTGTCTCTGTGTTTCTTAACATTAAACACAGTACCTGGCACATATTAATAAATACTTGGAACCTGACCTACACCAGTCATGGAACTGACAGCTTGGAGAATCAAAGAAATTTTAAGGATGTATAAGTTATTTCAACCTTGTAAAATTGTAATACTACATTTATGGATGAAAAGGAAATTGAGGGAGTAGAAACTGGAGCCATTTCAATTTTCCTTCTATAGTTCTTGTTTGGAAACCTAACTCAAGGTACCAACTATCCTCTTTGCCTATTCTGGCTACTCTCCCAGAATGACAAATTCTTATAATGGATCCAGAAAGGGAATTTCAGATCTAGGTCAGTTTAATTTCTCAATACTAGCTGTTATTATAGGAAATACCCTGATACAACAGCCATATTATTGAGGGAAAAAATTTCCAAAATAATTATGTACATAAGTATATCATAGATAATCAATTAAGCTCTTCTTAGTGGAAAAATTCCCTTTTCAAACTCCTTTTGTTGGGAAGTTTCAGACAAAACTGGTCAAGGTGTTGTTCAGTCTTTCACAGGTTACCATTGATAAAGGAACCTTCAAAGTACAAAAGTTCCAAGGGAATAAGGGATCTCAAGTGTGAAGGAAAAGGGCATATCAAAACTTTTCTATTCCAAAGGACAGGCAGGTTTTCATTGAGAAGAAGAAGAAGAAGAAGAAGAAGAAGAAGAAGAAGAAGAAGAAGAAGAAGAAGAAGAAGAAGAGGAAGATGAGGAGGAAGAGGAGGAAGAGGAAGAAGAAGAAGAAGAAACTATTATAAGAATTATATTTGGAAATAACTTCTGTTAATTCATTAGGTAACACTCAAAGTGAATTTATCTAGTTTTACTATGTTTTAAGATCAATTTGTCTTTCAAATCACTAGAGATTCCATGTTAACTAAAAACTGATGAGTGAAAGAAGTAAGCCTGAGGGGTTTTTGTTCTGTTTTGTTTTTTCTCCTCTCAGAGTCAGTCAGTCAGTCAACAAAAATTTACTAAGTGAATATACTCTGTGCCAAACATTGTGCTAAGCTCTAGGAACAAAAAGAGAAAAAGGAAGGAAGGAAGGAAGGAAGGAAGGAAGGAAGGAAGGAAGGAAGGAAGGAAGGAA
>CM053581.1:128732801-128769877 GCA_028627135.1 Pseudochirops cupreus | reverse complement strand
GTGAAAGAAGTAAGCCTGAGGGGTTTTTGTTCTGTTTTGTTTTTTCTCCTCTCAGAGTCAGTCAGTCAGTCAACAAAAATTTACTAAGTGAATATACTCTGTGCCAAACATTGTGCTAAGCTCTAGGAACAAAAAGAGAAAAAGGAAGGAAGGAAGGAAGGAAGGAAGGAAGGAAGGAAGGAAGGAAGGAAGGAAGGAAGAAAGGAGAGGAGGGAGGGAGGGAAAGAGGGAAGAGGAGAGGAAAGAAAAAGAGAGTCTTTACTCTCAAAGAACTCACATCTAATGGGGGAAGACAACATGAAAACAACTATATGCAAAGATGATATACAAAGGATAAATTTAGGATAATCTCAGACAGACATTAAGATTAATGAAAATTTATAGAAGGTGAGATTTTAGCTTAAATTTGAAGAAAGCCAGGGAAGCCAGAAGGTAAAGATGGGAAGGGAGAAAGTTCTAGCATGGTAGACAGCTGGGGAAAATGCTTGGAATTGAGAAAAAGATTGTTAAATGAGAGGAAAAGCAAAGAGGTCAGTGTCACTGGATTACAGAGTATGTGGAGGAGGTTAAGATGTAAGAATATTGGAAAGGTTTGAAAGGCCCAGATTATAAAGAATGTTAAAATCCAGATGGGGTAAATAGAATAACAATAATAACAACTAGAATTTATGTAGTTCTTTAAATTTTACAAATTACTTTACAAATATTACTTCATTTTTATCATTATAACAACCCCTAGAGGTAGGTGCTGTTATTATTCCCATTTTGGAGTTGAGGAAACTGATGCAGACAAAGCTTAATTAAATGATTTGACAGCATGTATTGCCAAGGCAATATTCATAGCACCAATGGCAACTATGAATATGCCAGCATAGTTCTGAATTGAAAATATAACAGACTCTCCATATAGAAGACAGAACCAAAACATTTATTCAGACACCAGAAAGCCAAATCCCAACACCAGAAAGTCAGATCCCAACATGAGAAAACTGAATCCATCATAGCAACAAAGAAGTTAATATACCTTATCACTGCAGGAAGCAACACCATACCAAAGCCTTCCCACAAACAAACACTCATAATCCTAGCTATCTGCTTGCCTATGCCCTGCCTGCTCTAACTTCCTATACCACCAATTAAGCAAACTCCTCCTTCCACAGGCTCCAGGTGATTACATTTGACCTATTAAGGTACAGGGAAGATCTTCAAATTTCTATTACCATTACATAGAGTTACCCAACTATTAAGTGTCTGAGGTACAATTTAAACTCAGGATTCCTGTGTGGAGGCCCAGCACTCTGTATACTACATCACTTAGCTGCCATTTTATATTTGGTCCTGGAGGTACTAGGGAGCCATTGGACTTTATTGAATGAGGAGGTGACATGACCACATCTGCATTTCAGTAAAATCAATTTGGCTAAAGTGGGGTGAGATTTGAGGTAGGGACACCAAATGCTATACTACTGAAATAACCCAGATAGGTGTGAGGTGATAAATATCTCGCCCGGTGCAGTGTCAACATTATAGGAGACAAGGGAGTGTATATGTGAGGTTTTAGGAAGGATTTGATGATGGAAAGGCTATGGGAGACAAGACAGAGTGAAGAGTCAAGCTAGGTTGCAAGCCTGGATGATTGGGAGGATGGTGATACCCTCAATAGTAATTGGATAATTAGGATGACAGGAGGGTTCAGGGAAAAAGATCATGAGTTCAGTTCTGGACACATTGCCTTTAAGATGGCATCTGGGCAGCCAAGTCAAAATATCAAACAGTTGGAGACACAAACTCAGGGATCAAGTCACTAGTCACTCTCTTTCAGTTGAATTCAAAGTACTGACTTTGTTTAGGAAAAGAACTAAACTACAAAGCCCTGAAGCTAAAAATATCAAACTATAAGATACCACATCATAAAATCAAAATTAAAATCACTATCTCTTAAGGAATATAGAATAAAGTTGCTCTAGAAATGCAATAAAGAGAACTAATTAGCCAATTAGTTGTGTTGGTGCCTATAGCAAGTTTACCAAAAAAAAAAAAAAAATGCCCCATTGAGCAGCAGAAAAGATGTACTCAAATGAATTTTTTAAGACAAATTCATTTTGGAAGTGGCAGAAAGATGACAGTGAGAAAAAAATCTTCCATCAGGATAGAGCAGTTTCCAATGGGTTGATAACACAGGACACTTCAAGGTCACCTCAATTTTGGAAGGCAAGGGAGAAGACTTGGCCAACTGGAGAGGAGCTTATGCGATAGTCTCTCATTTTAAATATTCTTATTGACTAGATCCTAAACTAAATTATAGAGGCAGCTAGGAGGCTCAGTGCATAGTGCACTGGACCTGGAGACAGGAAGACCTGAGTTCAAATCTAGCCTCAGACACTTTGCAGTTGTGTGAAGTTGCCCAAATCACAACCTCTGTTTGGCTGAATCTACTAGAGAAGGAAATGGCAAACCATTCCAGTACCTTTGTCAAGAAAACCCCATACAGGGTCATAAAGAGTTGGACACAGCTGAACAAGAAAGTTGTAACTATATTTCTTAAGGTGTGTCTTCTATTAGTTGCCTTCTAAATTTCTGTACCCAGGCTATAGGAATATCTCTGCCTCCTGCACTCCTTGGGTCCAAGAAATTCTCAAGTCATCCTAGCATAAATACAGCTCTGATAATAAATATCATCCTGCCCTCCTCCTCCTCCTCCTCCTCCTCCTCTTCTTCTTCTTCTTCCTCTTCTTCTTCTTCTTCTTCTTCTTCTCCTCCTCCTCCTCCTCCTCCTCCTCCTTCTTCTCCTTCTCCTCCTTCTCTCTCTCTCTCTCTCTCTCTCTCTCTCTCTCTCTCTCTGTCTCTCTCTCTCTCTCTGTCTCTCTCTTTCTCTCTCTCTCTCTCTCCCGCTCACCCAATGCATGTGGTGTTCTGTAGAGAGTCCTGTACTCAAGTCAGAAGGCCCAGGTTCCAGCCATGACTTGGTTAATCACTAAGTCACTTTAATCAAGTTATTTCACCTCTCTGACCACAGGTTCCTTATCCATAAAATAAGAAGGGCTATATGAGATGACCTCTAAGTTCCTTTGCACCCCAGTATTCTATGATTCTATTTTTTTTTTGCTTCTAGTCTTTTCATAACTACGCAGCAAAGCTAGGTAATAAGTGTTTAGTTGAAGTACTTTGTTGTTATTGTTGTTTGGTCTTTCAATTGTGTCTGATCCTTCCTGACCTCATTTGGGGTTTTCTTGGCAAAGATACTGCATTGGTTTGTCCTTTCCTTCTCCAAGTCATTTTTACAGATGAGGAAACTGAGGCAAACAGGGTTAAGTGACTTGCCCAGGGTCACACAACTAGCAAGTGTCTTAGTTCAGATTTGAACTCAGGTTTTCCTGACTCCAGGGCAGTCACTCTATCCATTGCACAACCTAGCTGAGTTTTGAGCAAATTGTTTGAAGTTGAATGATACTGCTGCTCCCTGCCACCCAATATACCCCTAGAAATTAATGTAAGTGACAACATTTGGCAAAAAAGCCATATGCTAACAGAGTAAATGATCATGATAATAATCTGTTTACTCCTCTCAACTGGCAGTGACTTTTCCCACTTTGATGGGGAGGAGAGCTCCCTCCAAACACAGCAGTACCAGTGTTAGGAACCAGAGTACCCCCAAGGCTTATTCATCTGTGTGTGGAAAAAGGATGGATGGAATTGCACAGCAGCTGCTCTGGGGACAGGATGGGAATATTTCTTTTCTGTATTTCTTATAGTTGTACCTCATGATGCTGCAACAGGCTCCCAGTGTTCAGGCTGGTAATGGAGCTCTGGGGTCACTTACACATACACCCACACGGTCACAAAGGATGGTGAATAATAGCCCAGAAGAAAGGAGTCAGGGAGGAGGGCAAATGTAAAAGCAGTTGAATGGGAATATAGCAATATTCTCCATTGTGTGAACAGTGAGTCTAAGCAGAAGCTGGTGACTCTAAATGAGTGTTGTGAATAAGAGTCCAGAGCAGGTGCTTGGAGAGCAGCTGTCACAGAAATGCTGATATTTAAGGCCACTGTGTTTACCTTCCAATTATATTTACCTTTAATGTCTTTGGGGCATTATTAATTTGCTCCGTTATTGCCCAGTTTAACATTTTATTTTACATAACGAGGAGTTTATTCCTCTGTGTGTCTCTAATTACCAGACTGCCATAAACTATCTCAGGATAGTGGCGTATCAAGTAACTAAACAGTGACAGGCCATGAAGCTTTACCCAGACAGATCATATACTTAGGTTAATGGGGAGAAAAATAAGTAGTTTGTTTTCGTGATTACTCAATTAGATCATTCGTTATAGACAATATCTTGTGTATTCCAACTTAAGCTTCCTAGTTCTTAAAGTTTTTGTTTTGTTTGATTTGGTTTTGGTTTTTTCCTTCTTTAGGGGAGACAGAAGTTAGTAGGATACAGAAGAAGAAATTGAGGAAAAGATAGAGGAAATATAGATTTGGTAGAGGGAGGGGGCACCCAGCAAGGAGCTAAAAGATGTGGAAGAACAAAGAGTTTGAATGTGTTCCTTTGAATACCTATTTATGAGTTCTGAAACTAGGGAAATGATTCTCATTAGCAATCATAATGTCTTAATGCTCTGACCATTTCAATGTTGTCTTTCAGTTGTTTTTAACAGTAAAAGCAAGGATTAGTTTTTCCCCCCCTAAATTGGTGTTCTTATGCTAAAAGCATGTCAAGCTGCCTGGAAGCCAAAGATTGCTAGCAGAACTGTTTACATGCCCCAAATATTCCTAGAGACATAAAGATTAAGGAAACTTTATTTCTATTCCAACTTGGAGGAAAACCATCAGTTAGTCATAATAATTAGGATCTGGTAAAGGAAGTGCTCTACTCTACCTAGGTATTTGTATTTCTTTAAATCTTTCTCTAATATGTTTTAGTTTTATAAATATCTTCATTATCTTCTTCTCAATAAAGAGTTGGTGGACTATGGGTACAGAGAATTACATATGCCATCAATCTTGATAGCTCTTGTCATTGTTTTTTCCTTGGTTCTGGGGGAAAGGGGTTAGTAATTGAAAGGTGACTATGGTATTAAAAACAGAAAAGCATCAATAAAACATTTAAATGTGATATTATTTAACATTTATGTTAGCTATTTTAATAAAAATATTGTTCTTTGATTTTTTCAGGGGAAAAGCTATTCTATGTCTCTCACGTAGAGATCTTAACTTTTCTGAACATGAAGCTATAGTTAAGACACCACTCTCCATCTAGTGATAATTTACTCATATTCCTATCCTCATGAGTACTAGCTTTACAAACAAATGCCTAACATACTACCTGAGAGTGAATTAAACAATATAGGTTCATAAAACAAGATCATTATATTCACCAAGATACATGTCAGTTATAAATCATGGGAATTTAGAGATGTTGAAATAGCTCTTAAGAATTCTTATAATTAGCAATACCACTTCTAGGGCTATATCCCAAAGAGATAATGCAAGTGGGAAAAGGGCCCATATGTACAAAAATATTTATAACAGTTCTTTTTGTGGTGGCAAAGAATTGGAAATCGAGGGGTTGCCCACCAATTGGGGAATGGCTAAGCAAGTTGTGATATATGAATATAATGGAATACTATTGTGCTATAAGAAATGAGGAGCAGATGGACTTCATAATGACTTGGAGATAATAACTTATATAAGCTGATGCTGAGTGAGGAGAGCAGAACCAGGAGAACATTGTACACAATTACAGACACATCCTATCTGTGATAACTAACTTTGATAGACTGGGATGCAATACTATAAGACAACTCCAAAAGACTCATGATGGAAGGGGCTATCCACATACAGAGAAAGAAATAAAGAGTCAATGCATATTGAAGCAAACTACTTACTTTCTTTTACTTTTTGCTCCTTCTTTATCATTCATTCCATTGGTCATAATTCTTCTTTAGAACTTGACTAATGTTTAATGTGAAGATATCTATAGCACCTATATTGCATTACATGCCGCCATGGCTGGGAGAGAAGAGGGGCAAGAGGGAGGGAGAGAAAATTTGAAACTCAAGGCATTTTGGAATTGAATGTTGTAAACTAAAAGTAAATAAATAAATAAAATTATTTAATAAAAAAAAAAAACATCCTACGATTACCTTTCTATTTTAGCATGCCAGAGTAGTGCTTAAGCCATTGAGATACTGTGATTTGAAGCCAATCATACCACTGGGGATTACTCCTTTTATCACCAAGAGTAGCATCTCCCTTATATGGAAGGATTTCCTATGATTGAGAAATCCCATAAAAAGTCTCTATTAAAATACCACCTGAGTTAAGGGCGATGTAGCCAGTTAAGAGGGGAGGAGACATATCCACATGTCAAGTCCCAAATAAATCCCACCAGTGTAGTCTCCATCATCAGAGAGATTCATCAAGCACCCACATGTAATTGACTGCATAGGGTTCAGGATAAAACAAGTTAAATAGATTCAGTGCCTTCTCTATAGGAGGTAATACATAGGCTAATCCAAGGCAGGATTTTCTACCCAGGTTCAAACTCCATCTGTTTGAACTCCTTGGTTTAGGCAAGTAAAAGCTGGAGAATTTATTGGCAGGTTGCCCAAGTCACTAACAGGCCCTCTAGGGTGGGAACACCCTGATTGCTCCTAAATCCATTAGGAATATGTTGAGATTTCTCATAGACAAATAACCAAAAAAAATTCAATCTAAGACTATAGAAAGAGTTTGAAATCCTGTAGGAGTTGTGGGCATCTACTTCACATTTTCTCTTAAACAGGTTGGACCTGTTTCAAAGAATGAGAGAAATATTCTTATATTTCAGGTATAATTTCCTTTAAATGTTGAATACCAGTTACAAAGAATCTTTATGAGACTACAATCCCAGAAAGAAATATTCTAATAGAAATGGGATTATCCTGTTTGTTTGTTTACTTTTTCCCAGAACAACAGTTTTTTCACATATTCTGAAAAGAAACAGCACAATTCCTAGAAGTCAAAGAAGGTTCCTAGTCCAAACATTTCCCCCCTGAAATTTTGCAATACCCTTTGATACTGGGAAAACAGTTATCATTGTGCAACCAAAGAAGTTGTGATCATATTTTCTGAACACATATTTGAAGGTGAATTTGAAGATTTTTCCAGTGGAAATATGTGTCAATGTCTTAGCTGCTATTCTTGGCCTCCTGAGGGCAAGGATAATTTTGTTTTGAAGTTTGCATCCCTAACATGTAGCATGATTCCTGGCACATGGTAGGTGCTTAATAAATATATATCCACTAATACTGACATGCATTGTCTAACAAGTGCTTTCCTCACTAAAACCCTATGAGGTAAGTAATGCAGTTTTATTATCTCTATTTTACAGATGAAGACAATCAGATTCTTCATTTTGGGGAATTCTTATGGTATGTTCTCATTGGCACATCCCTTGCATCTTCTTTCTTTTCATCTAGGCAGATTTTCCTTAGGAATAAATACAATTAATGTGCACTTGCCATCAAGTAAATTTGCCATTGTATAATAATGAGTAGAGTTAAGCAGGTATGGCAGCCAGGGAAGGTAGCTTCCCTGATTGAGTTACAGAGCACAGTTGGGTGAGGGCCATGATTAAGGGGATCCACCTGCCAAAGAAGTTGACTAAGCACAGCTTTAATGGACTTGGGGGTGGCAGGCAGGGAGAAGCGGTTCTACAGATGCACTGCTATAAAACAGGGAGAGATAAAAGCATTTAAGAACAATAAGGCAGCCAACATTTTTTTTTTTAGTAAATGATCCCACTTTTACAAAAAGAAATGTCTGTTAGTCCTTGTCTTTCATATATTATACTCTGTTTGGTTAAGCTATACAAACATCAGTACTGTGATGTAGGGAAGACTTTTTATGTTGTACATAAATGTCTTTAATCTTTTGAGCGAAGAATTTATTGGTGGATTCTTCCTTGCTGTATTAAGTAAAACCCTTAAATGGTTTTTACTAATCAAAAGAAATAGCAGGGTGGAGGGAAAACCCATTTAGGATCAAGCCAGGAAACTAAACAAAAAATATTGACCTGCTTTTCCAGGAATAAGAATGTGATGACAGTGGATGGGAGTCCAGTTGACTTCGAACCAGATGACCTCTGACTCTAGGATTAGTGTATCTGAGCCTAACTATGGTAAAGACTTGCTTTTGAGTTAAATTGTATGAGCAAAAGAAGCTTCTCCCTTGGGCCGCCAGCTAGTCACACATAGTGCCTTGTGCTCAGATTTGGGGCCTGCCCATTACTTTTCAACCTTCTTGTTCATTTACTTTCATTTGGTAACTGAATTGAAGACTATACTACTCTGTTGCTTTCCCCCTCCCCATCACCCCATGTTTTTTTCTGGTTAAATAGGATTACACGAACTCTTTCACCTGACTGCATTTTCCATTCTTGGTTGCTGAGGATTAACAAAATATTCTTAGAAATAAGATGGGGAGACAGGGGTAGAATATTATAGGAGAAAGAAACTACTGAACAGATATCATTGCAACTCCTTCTACTCTACCAACCACTTACTTTTCAGGGATTCTCTAGGGAGAAGGTGCAGTGTTATGATACTAAAAATGTAAGAAGCCTCAATGACTATTTCAGTGGAACAAATTATTCAGTTCTGAGTGAATTTTATTTTTTAAAAATAATGTTTTGTGAGAAGTAGAAATAGATAATAATCAGAAAAGGATTATTCATTTCAACATATATTTTGTGGCTAAATGTCACTCATCAGTCAGCAAGTATTTATTAAGAACCTATTTCTTGCTTAATGCTGTCATGCTTGTGGAAGTCACAGAAGCATATAACCCAACTTATTCAATTTCTTAAAAACTGGACACATGCATTAACATTCTATTTACATTTTTCAGCAAAGTTAACAATCAATGAAGTATTTATTAAGTGCCTACTATGTGTCAGTGTCTGTGTTATTACTGAAGGTGCTAGAGAAACAAAGAATAAAACAATCCTTACTCTCAAGGGGCTTATGCTCTAACAAATACTAGCCATTTGTTTCAAAGAAAATGTTTCATTATGTAAATCACCAGTTCACATTGAAAGGTGAAAATATTTGAATTCGCCTTATAAAACAATACAGACTGGTTAGACATACAGTCTCCACTTTGGTATTGTTTTTGTTTGTCCTTTATTCTTAAAGAGGACAAATGACATGGAAGTGATGTCTTGACTTGCACATGAATTGGATTTAAGTGAAGCAGAGCTGCTCAAAATCATCAGCCTCATTCTCTCCTCCAGAGTCATCAGAGTTCAATGGCAAGACAAAAGCCAATAAGATGGGCTATGGCACAGTGCCTCACACTTAATCGATATAACTCCCTATTTTCTTTCAAATTCCATTCAATATTGTTCACCTTCACACATTCTCTACTCAAATAAAACTAGCCTGATATCTGTTCTCCCTACACATCATGACATGTATTGTCTCTATGCATTTACATAGTTGGCGTCCTATTTCTAGAATGTACTTCCTCTTCATTTCTGCCTTAGGAAATCTCCAGTTTCAATGAGCTGCCAGATTATGAGAGCTTTCCTGATCTTATTAGTTGTCAATGTTCTTTCTCTTTTTAAATCACTTTGTATCAGTTGATAAGTACTTCCCATTAGAAGGTAAGCTTCTTAAGAGAGACAGGGAGAGGAGGGAAGAGAGAGAGAGAGAGAGAGAGAGAGAGAGAGAGAGACTGACTCATGTTTCATTTTGATTTTGTATCCCCAATGCCTAACAAAGTGATTTGCATATAATAAGAACTTAATAAATATTTGTCTAATTTAATTCATTAATTAATTTGTGCCACTACCTTCATTGGGATTGGGGAAACTTCAGAAGTAGGCAGGGAAGGACTCATGAATAGCCACTGGAATGGTTGATAGATTCACAGGTACATCCCCTGACAGAAAACGAATTTTCCTAACTTCTTGTTTTTACCTTTATCTGACCAGCTCATACTTGGTGATTCAAAATTACCTGAGGTCTGTTAATCCAAGATTGATGCATTTATAATAGGTTCCAACTTCCTTCATCTACTTCAGTATAAACCTGCATAGCCCTTAACTGCTGCGGGCCAACTAGTCATTTTATGTCTGGAGATAGTTGACCTACTGGGAGCAGTTACAAAGATGTTTTCAAGACCAAGACCAAGCTCAAAGATTTCCTCTCTAATCTATACCATGCCCTCACATCTAGGAACTTCAAAATGCATGTGGATGTCCCCTCAAATACTGTCCTCTCAGTTAATCAAACTCCATAACTCCTATGTCCTTCATCTGCAGTAATTCCTTTAACCATAAATTTCCATGACCTAGAACTCTGAAATTTCACTCTCTGAACACAACTTCTTATCCTTCAACCTCTCCCTCCATCCTAAACTTATTTATCATCCTCACTGATATACAATTTCTCCAGCAATTCTTGTTTTCCTAGTCTTTCAACACTGCTCTGGCCTTACTTCTCTCCTGTCACAATTTTGACCCTGATGTTGAAAACTCAACCATAAATAAACACGTATCCTTGAATACTTTTCCCTCTTGTCCAGCCATGTTTTGCCAATCTCCAAACTTTTGCTAGTTCCACTATCCCTTTTCTCTATTTCTATTTACATGCTGTTGAACAGTCCTGGAGAAAGTCATATAACCACATCAAATGAGCTCAGTACAAATTTTTTTTATTATCTTCTCTCACCTGGACCATAACTGTTGCATGACATTTCTTTTAATCTTCCCGGATTCCTTTGGTTTTTACATTCCACTGTCATTATTCCAACCCTTTCCTGGTTTCCTCAAGCCTCCTGTATGACTTTCTCCTCTCTCCCAAAGGATCTCACCTCCTACTTCACTGAAAAAGTTTATCATGAGTTCTTTATTCTCCCAGTTCTATACTTCAAAATCCCTTTTCCTCATTCTCCATTGTTTCTCATTACATCTAGCTTCCATTAAAGAGATGGTCTTTCTCCTTGTTAAGGTTCACAACTCCATTGTTCTCTTATTCACATTCCCACCTGTCTCCTCAAAGAACTTGCCTTCATGTTCATTCCCTCTATCTTACTTTCAATCTTTTCTTATCCCCTGGACTTCATACTTCCCACAAACATACCCTGGTTTCCCCACACCTTAAAAAACTTTCACTTGACCCAGTCATTTCCTCAATTTATCATCTTGTATCTCTCCTACCTTTCATAGATAAATTAGAAATGGTCAGATGCACAGGTTGCCTATATTTCCTTATATCCTAGTCTCTTCAATAGGGGGAATCCCTATTGAATGACACCCCCCAACCACCACCACCATTCAAGTGAAACCACCTAGCAATCTAAGATTGCTAAATGATCTTTAAACTGCCATATCTTATGGACTTCTTTATTTTTCCCCAGCCCTCATTGCATTTGACTTCTCTGTAGCTTTTGACACTTTCCATAGCTCTCTGCTCCTAGACATTCTTCAGCTGGCTTCTGTGACCATGTTCTCTGTTACTTCTGCCTCTAGTCTACTTTGCAGAATAAATGCTGGTATCCCACAACAAGGGTCTTGGACCCTTTTCTTTTTCCCTTCTGCTTCCTATCAGTTTGTGTTCATTAAATTATCATCTCTATTCACATAACTACTAAATCTACATTTAATCTTAGTATCTTTCCTTATGCCCAGTCTAACATTATATAGTAAATGTTGGACATCTTAGTTCTGATGTCCCATAGATGTCTCAAACAGTATATCCAAAGCAGAATGCATTATATTCCCACTCCCCATGGTGGAAAAAAAAAATCTTTCTCCAAACTTTCCTGTTTCTGTTGAGATCATCACCTTCTATTCACACTGTACTTCAGTTTAATTATCTATAAAATATTTGTAAAAATATCTGTAGTATGTTACTATATGGTTAATTATTTTCTGTTTATCTTGTATATAACTTACTTAGTACATATGTGTTTGCATTTCCTCATTAGATTCTATGCTCTTTGAGGGAAGGTAGTTTTTTATGCCTCTTTTTGTCTCCCCAGCACTTAATAGAGAGCCAAGAATATAGTACAATCTTAATAAATGTTTATTGATTGATTATGTTAATTACTTTTATATCTTAATAATACCTAAGCAGATATATTGATGCAAAGTTCCTCCAATTTACAACTTACTGTTTGTGTAAAAACTTTTCAATTTCTTGTAATTGAAATTATCTATCTTATCTTTTTGTAAGTGGCTCTGTTCCTTTTTTGGTTAATAACTCTACCTATGAAATGTACTTGATCTCATTCTCCTTTATTTTTTAATGGTATAGACTTTTGCCAGTATTTATCTTTATGATGCATAAAACTGTGAGTGTTGGAATTTTCAGGGCAAAGCTGAATACTGAATGTTAGATTGGGTCAAAGAGGGTTATTTCTGGCATATTCAATGGGAAAATGCTTCTGAACAAAAAGCTCCAGTTTTATTCAGGAGTTGGTTCAATGCTTAACTTTGCTTCTGTCATAATGCAGCCATATAAATGTATGCTAGGTACATCTCTCATCTTAGCTCATGCCATTAAAAAATCTCTAAAGGCACAGAAAAAAAGTAAAGAGAGAAATGGGATTTTCATGCTCCTGGTCTGTCAAAAACATTTCCCTCCCTAAATGAACTATTAAGGAAATTTAAGGGGAAAAGCTTTACCTTCTACAAATAAGACCAAGACTACCAGCCACAACCTCATCTGAAATTCCACACACAGCCTGACACTCACAAATTCGCAATTCAAAATTAATTGGTTTTTAGGCCATGCATTTCGGTCAGAATCATCCAGACACTCCATTTCATGTGGTGAAAAGAAATTAAGTCAATTTTCTACTTGCTGGACTCTCGACTCTCATCTCGCTGTTTTTCTTTGCCACCCTTTCTGCACGAGGGGAAAGGCAACCTTTAAAGGCATTCTCATTATTTCTCTGAGATGCTATTAAGTACTGTAAACATGTCTTGGATGAGTCCATGTCACAAAGTTTGTAAAGTGTTTATAGAATAAGAGTCAAAGTGAGATTAAATTTTTTTAATAAGAAAAGAATGAATGAAAAGAGGAAAACATTCATATATTGGGAAAAGCAATGGATTTGGTATCAAGAAACATCAGCTTAAAATTCTAACTGCCTCTTAATGTCTGTATGACCTTTGTAAGTCACCTATCTGGAACCTCAGTTTACTCATTTGTAAAATGAGGGCACTAAACTACCAAAAATTCTTAACTTGGTTTGTGTTAACTTGCATCTAGATGCTAGATAGATAGATAGATAGATAGATAGATAGATAGATAGATAGATAGGAAGATAGATAGACAGATAGATAGATAGATAGATAGATAGATAGATAGATAGATAGATATTGTGTGTATAGATAGATGGATGGATGTTTGGATAGATAATAGATCCATTCCAATACAATTGATATTCTTTTTAATCTATTGTATGTTATGCATTTTAAAATGTTATCTAACCAGCCTCAGACATTTCACACTTACTAGCTGTGTGACCTTGGGCAAATCACTTAAACCCAATTGCCTTGCCTTCCCCCCTCCAAAAAACTGTTATCTAAGAAGGGCTCCATAGGCTTCACCCAACTGACAAAAAAATCAAAGATGTGACACAAAAATGTTTAAGAATCCCTGGACCAGATGTTCTCTAACATTCATTCTTGCTCTAAAAGCTATGATCTTATGATCAGACTGCCCATCCAATAGATTATGTTAATGAAAACATTTACAAGGCAGCTCTCCTAGACTGCCCAGCATTAATCACACAGCAAGATTAGTTAACTTTTTTTTTTAATTCCCATAGGGCTATGCTACAATAAAGTGATAAATGCACAACCATTGTTTGTTTCTTGGACAGTTGTTTCTCAAGCTTAGGGGTTTGTACTATCAGAGACTTCATAAAGTATCAAGAGCTGGAAGGTATTTATCCAGTTCTCTCAGTAAACAAGGAAGGCTAAGGCAAAGAGGGGTTATATTGTCTTGTCCTTTGTTATAGAAGTGATAAGTAGCAGAATGAAATTTTGGACTCAGGACCTCTGCCACCAAATCACATTACCTCACACTGCCTTATCCAAAGAGGTGTGATGGAAAATTAGAGTCAGCAGGTAGCAAATAACTATAGGATCATGGCAGTGGGGAACTACAAAAGCAGAGTAAACCAATTCTCTTTATCCCAAGCTCTAAAGTCCCCTGCTATTGTATGGAATGTTGTAGCTATAGTACCCAAAGTGGTATTTGCTTGTAAAGGTGGACCCTGTGAAATGAATGATAGGGCCACTAGAACAAGAAAAAGGTTGTAAAGAACAAAAAAAAAAATTGTTGACAACGGGAGTGAAGATGTCAAAGAACATTTATCTAAAATCAATTTCCTGGTCAACTAGATGAGTGAGGATGGTCCTGACCTAGCCTGGTCTTCTGTGAATTCTCTAGTAGATTTATATGGGAGGAAGTGTTCTCTGGGTTTTCCATCTTGCCTTGTTTCTTGGTAAATAGAAGCCTTTTTCCCACTCCAGGATACAGGAAAATGGAAATTGAGTGGGCCAGTCAGGAAATTAACAGGCACGTACTAATTGCTTACTATATGGCCAGATATATGCTAAGTATTAGAGATACAGAAAAAGGCAAAAATACCTCAAGAAGCATACATTGTGAAGAGGGTAGACAACATGAACTATATGTACAATATATGAGAGTATATAGAAGATAATACAAAAGGGGAAAGGAACTGAAACCTAGAAATACCTCCTACAGAAGGTGGGATTTCAGCTGAGTCTTGAAGGAAGGCAGGAAAATTAAAAGGCCAATGTGAAGGAGGGAAACATTCCAGGCATGAGGGACAGTCTGTACAAAGGCAGAGATGGAAGATGGAGTGTCACACTCAAAGAACTGGAAGTAGGTCAGCGTCACTGGCTGTCAGAATACATGAAAGTGAATCCAGTGTAAGAGGACTGGAAAAAGAGGGATAGGCCAGATTATAAAGGCCTTTAAAATCTAAACAAATAATTTTGTATTCAATCCTGCAAGTAATAGGTAGTCACCAGAGTTCATTGAGCAGGGTGATGATATGGTCAGTCCTACATACCTAGGGATGCCAGTAGAGAGACACCTAAGGCATGATAAAAAGTAATGCTATCTGCATCCAGAGAAAGAATTGATAAATAGAAGTATGTATAGAATAATTTTATACATATAACCTATTTATGTCTAATGGTAGCCATCTCTAAGGTAGGGGAGAAGAAAAAAAAAGAAATTTATATGATAATTTTGTTGTATATTTGAAAGGAACAACAAGTTGTGCATACTAGATGTGAAGTTTCATGTGCCATCATCTTTTTTAAATTGTACTACGATGCAGAAATGATTGTTTTATTCCATAAATTAAAAATAAAATTAAAATAAACCTATTACTACAGTCTAGGCAAGAGGTTACAAGACTTTGAAGTAGAGCGGTTACTCCCTTCAAGGCTCAAGAAAAGTGCCGTCTCCTTTCAGAAACCTTTCCCAGTGCCCTCAGTTGTTAGTGCCCCTCTCCATCACTGGGTATTTATTTTGTAAATAGTCTATATTAACTTATCTGTGAACATGCTGTTTCTCCTAGTTGAATATAGACTCTTCAGGGCAAAGACTGTCTCACCATTGTACTGGTATCCCCAACAAATAGCACAGCGTATGTAGTAGGAACTTAATAAATGCTAATTGACTGAAGTCCAGCACTTTACGTACAACCCTACAACACTAGCTGCTATACAGACAGGGTCTAATTTGATCCTTGAAGCAAACTTGGGCAGTAAGTAAGGTACTATAGGTGTTACTATTTAGCAGTCATTATTGCACATTAATATTATTGTAGATAACATTAAAGGTATATACCAATATTATTAATCTATTATTATTTCTATAACATACATATTATTAATTTTAATAATAGATTTTTGCATCAGAATTATTATATTGTTACAGGTAATAATAAGAAGAATAGTTCTTAGCATTTTATGTGTGTTTAATTGACATCTTTGTCAATCTGGTAAAGTCTATGGAATTCTCAGAAAAATATTTTTAAATGCTTAAAGAAAATATAATTATTTTATTATGAGTTCTTTTCAAAAATAATTATATGTTAAAATATAAGCATGTTAAAATACTTGAGTAATATTATATTTAATTAATAAATTGACATTTAATACAATAATAATTATTTTAATAATTAATATTTCAGACATTAAATATTTTTAAAATAAAAGAAAACTAATGGATTTTCTGAAATCTATCCAGAGGCCACCTGAGGTCCATGGACTCCAAATTAAAAAATTCTATAATAGAAGCTCTGTAGGATATAGGCATTATGTAAGAACTCCTATGATTAGAGGTTTTATACATCATTAAACTGTGAGCTTCCTTCAAAGCAGGGACTGCTACTTGTCTCTCTTCATATCCTTGGTGCTTAGCACTATGCCTGGTAAATAGATGTTTAATAATTTTTATTGACAAATTAGTTTGTTACAGGTATAATACTATTATTCTAGGGATAGAGGCTGGATCTGTGATATCATTAATATAGAAAACACAGCTCAGCACTTTCTTTAAAATGTATAGAGTTGCCTAGAGCATGAAGAATTATACCAGCTGTCTCTCATTATAGGCAATAATGCAAGTATTGCTGCATCATACATATTACTGTATTATTACAGGTATGTATTACTATAGATAATAGTATCTGTGAATACTTCCTGCTCATAATTACCTTCTTGATTCAAACAAGGAAAATCTGAATGTGTGGGTGTGGTCATGACACTCACTGGGAAACCAGATTTCTTTCTTCATACATAGCATTTGTATATAGATGTTCAAGAGGAAAGATGGAATTAGGAGGAAGATGTATAGTGTCAAAGTAAATACTGTAACCTCCGCAGGAAGATTGAATCATGTTTCTGTCTCTTACTTGATTGTTAGGCATTGAGAATTAATTAGCATGAGATTGATAAGATTATTAAGCTTAAGTGTTGCTTTCTGGATCTCTGCAATTTTCAAATGGACTCAGGTCATGATTATCTATCATGGAATTTTAACATAATTAAAACCTTTGTATATCTGTGTACTTGTGGAAATGAGAAATTCAATGTAAGCTGGTGTGGCTTTTTGGAATTATTATAGGAGTGATGACCCCAGTTTTCATAAATACTAAGTCCTGTCTGTGGTTAACTAAAGGTTTCAGTGTGACCTTGGATCTTTATTATCTCTGAGAACGAATCCTTTATAGACTCCAGATGGAAAGTGTAAAATTAATAACCCCTGGTAGACTAACACCCATATGTTTTTCATCTACTCCAGAGATGCAATTTGTTTATGGTGACATTTATTTAAAGGAAATTATCATATAAATGAAGATACATTGCTGTTTCTGAGAATTTACAGAAACTAGAGCACTGAAAAGACTAAAGGAAGTATTTAATATAGACATCCAAATTTAGCTACTTACTAGTGTGGAAAGGACTCATAAACTGAAAGTGTGTCTAAATCATGAAAAGAGTTTTTTTTTAAGACGTGCTTTCATTTGTAATGGATGTTTGCATTTTCTTGGGGAAAAAAATGAGTTTAGACATCAAAATATCTACCTTAGAATTTAAAATGTGTTTCTTTAATTTCTAAATAATCATAATCCAGCTGTTTTTCAAAGAAGACTTCCAGTTTCCATTTCCATTTTAGGCAAAGGGAATTTTCTTAGTGTTTGTCACCATTAGGTTACTTATTCTGGGATAAGACCCAAATCCCAGGTCAAGCCTTGTTGTGTCCACATATTAACTCCTTTTGAAACATGTGAAATCAACCTGTGATAGCCCTGTATTCAGAAGCAGGGTCAGCTTCCATGGTGAGTAATTGAAATTCAGTCTGTTGGTGTCATTTGTTCCATTTCCCATTATCTTTTCCCATTACCAACTAGTTATAAGACTAGGGCACAGGAATCTGTGTGCATCAAGGCTCCTGCCATGAATTTGTCTTGTAACCCTGAGTACAAGTCAGTGGACTTCTTCTGAGCTTAACTTCTTTACCTGTAAATAGGAACTTTGGTCTGTCTAACTCAGAGACTGGGATTCCCTCAAAACAGGCTTAGCAATCAGTGAATCTCAAAGCTAGACAGGACCTCGGAGATTGTTTACTCTCTTCATTTTATAGATAAAGAAACTGGGGCCCAGAAAACTGAAGTAAATGGGAGAGACAGGCCTGGACTCCAGTCCTCTGACCTGGGCCTTTTGGGACTCTTTCTCTGTACTGTGTTGCTCCATTTGGCACACAGTAAGTCTTTGAAGAATTATGGGAAAGTTTCAGTGACAGTGCATTCCATTTCAATTTCATTCAACAAGAATTTATTAAGTACCTATTAACTACTAGAAATTGGAGATATAAAGACAAAAATGAAAATAGTCTATGCCCTAAATTTACCTTTCAATGTAAGAAACATATTCACAGATAATAAAATTCATATATAGGGATAGAGATCCATGAGATACAGATATAGAGATATAGATATATAGATAGAACATACAGATATACTCATAGAAATATTTATATACAGATACGGATATAATGGTATTTATTATATGAGTATATATTTAGATATATAACATTTTGTTGTTCAATCATTCAGTAGCGTCTGACTCTGCTTGAACCCTTGTGGTTTTCTTGGCAAAGATCCTAAAGCAGTTTGCCATTTCCTTCTCAAATGAGTTCCATTTTATGGATGAGTAACTGAGGCAAATAGGGTTAAGTGACTTTTCCAGAGTCACATAACTAGTAAGTGTCTGAGGCCAGATTCGAACTCAGATCTTCCTGATTCCAGGTCTGGTGCTCTATCCACTGTACTATCTATGTGGTCTATACAACATATAAACGTGGAAATATTATATTTAGAGGATAAAATGGGATAATATTTGTAAAGCAATTAGTATAGTGCCTGGCACATAGTGAGCATTATATAAATGCTCATTCCTTTCTCCTTCCTCACTTAAACATCCTTAGAAATCATGTGCCCATTGGACAACCCAAGCACCTTTACATTTCTCGAGTCATTGACCAAAATTGAGTAGTTGTGCCTTTAGATGCAACACTACTGCCTTTCTCCACCTAGCTGAGCTCCTCATTTTGTATCTTCTCTTTAATGACTCCTGTAATTTTAAAAAAAGAACACAGCCAACTGAAAACTCTAAGAAATATCAAAGCTACCTCTTTCAAAGTTACTGCTTTAATAATCTCAGGACCATGCCTGGTATATAGTAGGTGCTTATTGACTGATAGATTTATGGCTATCAGACTGGAAATATGAATAAGAGCACTTAGCTAAATTATTCTTAAGAGAACACACACACACACACACACACATATATACACACACACACATACATACATACATGAAATGTGTTAATAATTCCTAAAGAAGCATTCTAGCAGTGGGTAGAATGCTAGACAGAATTGGAAAGACCTAACTTTGAAGCTGGCCTCTGATCCTTACTAACTGTTTGAAAATTATAGACATCCAGAAAGCAGCATTTAATCTTAATAATCTTATCAGTCTCATGATAGTTAATTCTCAATGCCTAACAATCCAGTGACAGACAGAATAGGGTTCAATCTTTTTGTGGAGTTTACAGTATTCACTTTGAGACTATGCATGTTTCTCCTAATTCCATCTCTCTTCTTGGATATCTCTGTACAAGTGGTATTTAATACAAAAGAGGAAATCTGACTTACAACATAACCTCCCCATGGTTACTTGTCTCTACCAAGTCACTAAGACTTGTCTCCTAAATTATGAAGATATAGATCCTTCATATAGCCCAACTATTCATGTTAGATATACCATGAATTGAACACTTATTATAGTGTTTCATATGTAGTAAACTCTCAATTATTCATGAGTGGGCCATTTACTGCATAGAGTCTACACCATAGATTTTTAAGTGACTAAGGGTTTCCAACTATCTCATGCAGCTGAGCTGAACCTTGAGTTAACCAATCATAGGGCCAAGGTATGTGAACTGATCCTGGAGTAATTGATCTGGCTGTTGGACTTTTTAGTGATCATGATGGAATTCTCCCCAACTTCCTGCTAACTGTTGAAATAACATGGGGATATGGTTGCTTCACACTCAGTTTAGGATTTTATCTTTGGGTGTCTGACCATAGGCATTGCATATAATGCATGTTTGGTGTGCCAAGGAAAATGCTAATTTCACAAAATCTATTTCATTATTTAATATTGTATTTTTAAAATTGTTTTACTTGTTTTTTTAATTAAAAGTTAAGCTCCATTCTGTAGTTGGTTAGATAAAGCTAGCATACTTTTCTTATTGAATATCCAACAAATATTCTCCCTAAAATGTAAATAAATTTCCAAGGTACATACCCTAATGAAATATGTGACACATTCCTGTGCCTGATCAATCCTTCCTCACTATGTAGGCTATATAATTTGACTTTTGAGCTTGTTCCTTACTCCTATATGTCATTCCAGCGGAGTGTCATTTACTCTCTCTTTCCTAGGGTGTAGCAGCTCACATCTCTAGAGTTTTAAAGTTGGCAAAGCTCTTTCCTCCTGACAACACAATGGAGTAAGCAGTACAGATATTATAATCTTCCTTTCCCAGAGGGCTTGATGAAGGCTGAGGTTTATTAAGCTTATTCTCTATTCTACCATGTCACTGAATTTTTCAGTAATAGTGGCTTTCCAACCCTCCTTCACTTTGTGTTGAGAATATTAATGTTGACACTCAACGTCCTAGGAAACTAGAGAGAATAAGAATCCAAGGATCCCTAACTAGATTGAGAGCAACTCTGGTTTTGCCCCAGAATACTGACTCTAGAGGGCACTGATAGTATTGATTCATCCTTTGTAGGAATATTCTCCCTGCCTGAGTCCCTGAGTCTCTGTGTCTTCCAAATGTGATGGTATCTACTATGCCTGAAACTCAAGAAACTTTTTGTGTTATTATCTCATTGCAAAAAAATTCCTTGTTATAACTTAAGTGCCTTTAATGTTATAGGATTTCAGTGTTAAACACTATGCCTATACAGATGTATATGGATGTATATAAAATCTCGAGAGAGAGAGAGAGAGAGAGAGAGAGAGAGAGAGAGAGAGAATGTGTGTGTGTGTGTGTGTGTGTGTGTGTGTGTGTGTGTGTGTGTGTACGCTAACTTTAACACAAAGAAAGGGATTTTCCTACTTTTGCCTTAGGCCTTTGAAAAGACTACATTTCTAAGAAAAGTAGAAAGTAAATAAATATTGTCCCTGGCAAGCCTTTCCTAACATGTCATCAGCACTCAGGGAAAAAAAAATGGTTGTTAAACTTTTATTCCACATGACCTAGAAAAGACTCCAGCTGCTGATCACATATCAGACCATGCTCTGGGCAATAAAGGACTTTCTAACCCACCTTTATTTGCTCTTAGTCCAAGATAAACATTTATCACTGGGTATATCGATTAACAGCATATCGCTTCCCTTATTACACTTTCACAAAGCGAATAGTCTGCCCTCTGGGGGCCTGAATATTTGGTGGGGGTGGAGAGGAGGGAGCCCCCAACTGCCACTATACCCTGAAAGGAGATAGGAATAAAGAGAAAGTTGGGTACTTTCTGCTGTCCAGTAAGAGACCAATCTTGTGCAGAGTTAGGCAGACCTTTTAAAGGCTCAGTACAGGGACAGCTTCTGTCTTTCTTAGCATGTAGCAGCAAGGTGCGGGCCACTGCAAAATCCACTGGTCAACTCATTGGAGGATGCCCTGAAACAAAAACATCTAAAAGGAGTTGAGTTTTTGTCTGTTGGCATGATGTGGATGGCCACAACAAAATTGTCCATTTGCTTGTGTTTTCATCAATGGAAACTCATACATACTCGTACACATGCACACATGCACATACACACACACACACACACACACACACACACACACACCCCATTTCTGGTTTAATTTGCAATTTGCAGTGGGTATATTCAAATATAACTACGCTTCCATAATATTGCAGTTTTTATTCCTCCTTCACCTCTTTCCCCAGTTCTTTTTTATCTATGAGAATCATTTCAGACATTTCTAAAACACAGATCTGGCCATAGCTATCCTCTACTCAAAGATTTCTAGTAGCTCCCTCTTTCCTAGGATAAATTATGAAATCGTTAACCTGTCATTTAAGGCCCTTAACAAGCTAGCTCTCAATTACCTTTACAGTCATTTCATATTACTCTCCTTCCCGTCCTCCACTGGAGTCAGATTGATCTGCCAGCTGTTTTCTGCACATGACTTGCATTCCTTGCCTTACTACATGTAGTCTCCTATATCTGAAATGTGCACTGTCTTCACCTGCACCTGGACAGGCCCTTAACTTACTCAAAGTGAAGTTTGGCTTCCATCTTCTATTATATTAGACCTTTGCTGATTGCTGTTTCCCATCCCCTAATTGCAATGTTGTTTCCCTCTTGGAATTACTTAGTATCTACTTATTTGTATATATACTGTATTCTCTCAGAAGAATACAAACTCTTCAAATTTAGATACTATCTGACTTTTGAAATAATAATAATAATTAATAATAACAATAATAGGTAAAATTTATATACCACATTAAGATTTTCAAAGCATTTTACAGATAACTCAATTTATCATCACAATAATCTTGGGAGGTAGATACTGCTATTGTCCCCATTTTACAGATGAAGAAAATAAGGTAAACAGGTTAAATGATTTGCCCAGAATCAAAAAGTTAGTGAATGTCTGAGGCTAGATTTGAACTCAAGTTTTTCTGACTCCATACCCAGCATTTTACGTACTATACCACCTAGAATTTTTTTTTATGTTTGTATTTCCAACAGCAGCATAATGCCTTCTATTTTAAATGTAATTCATTCATTCATAGAATAGAATAAAATTCTGATTTTCAGAGTTATGAAAATAATATATACCTGCCATGCGATAATTCAATTCAACAAATTCAGCAAGTGTTTGTGAAACTCCTTGGCAGAGTACTGTTCTAGGTGCTAGAATTATTGAAGTAGACAGGATCTGCCCACTTCCATAAAAACAAAGTAAGGCATTCATGCATGAATGAAATGTTTGTTTTTAACTATCTACACAGAAAACCTTGTATTCATTTTTATCAATTTTGAATTAACTTATTTTCAGTAATATTGGATTATTTTTGTTTAATGTGATAACTCCCTCTATACTGCATCCTGCATATAACTTAAATATGTCTTGGAGAATTTTGCTTTGTTTAGGTGTTGAAGCTAAGAGAATAAATGAATTTCTCATATGCCCATAGCTAATAACTGTCAGAAGTAGGATTTGAACATACATCTTCCTGACTCCAGAATCAACACTGTATATGGTCAGGCAGTATGATACAGTGGATAGAAAGGAGCTAGATTTGGGAAGAATTGAATTTTGTCTTTGTCCTTATTATATGACAGTCTGTTAGTATTGTTCAACAAAGACTAAAATGCCTAGTAATCAGTTATTCATATATTGTTTTCAAAAAATAAAAAGAAATCTCTGTCATCCAGAAGTTTTAAAAGAATCAATGGCTAAATTTTCTAGATAGCATACATCTTTCTTCTTTAAATACCTTTCTAAAAAAATTTGTTTGAATTAAATGTTCTTAAAACATTTCTCATATTTTCTCACTTTCTTGAAAATAAACAACATATGTGAACTGATTCAACCACTCTGGAGAGCAATCTGGAACTATGCCCAAAGGGGGATAAATAAGTGCATATCCTTTCAACCAGCAATGCCACTTCTAGGGCCGTATCCCAAAGAGTGGGAAAAGGACCTGTATGTACAAAAATATTTATAGCAGCTGTTTTTGTGGTGGCAAAGAATTGGAAATGAAGAGGATGCCCATCAATTGGGGATTGACAAAACAAGTTGTGATATATAAATGTGATGGAATACTATTGTACTAAAAGAAATGAGGAGCAGACAGACTTCATAAATAACCTAGAGATACTTATATAAAGTGATGCTGAGTGAAGAGAGCAGAAACAGGAAACATTGTACATAATTACAGACACATCATAACTGTAACGACTAACTTTGATTGACTGGGCTCCTCTCAGAAAAGCAAGGTTATAAGACAACTCCAAAAGACTTATGATGGAAAGGGATATCCACATTCAGAGGAAGAGCTACTGAGTCTGAATGCAGATTAAAGCAAACTACTTGCTTTTTCTTTTTTTTTTTTGTTTTGTTTCTTCTTTCTCATTGTTTACTCCATTGGTTATAATTCTTCTTTACAACTTGACTAATGTTTAATGTGAAGGTATTTGTAGATCCTGTATTTGACTGCGTGCCACTATGGGGGGAAAGGGGAAGGAGAGGGAGGAAGAGAAATTTTGAAACTAAAAGGATTGTGGAACTGACTGTTGTAAACTAAAAGTAAATAAATAAATTTTTAAAAAGAAAATAAACAAGTTAACTCAATTAAATTCATTCATTTAGCAAATATTTATGAATTATCTACTGATATTGAAGACAAAAATTATAGGGAAAAAAAAAGAAAAACAAAAACTTTGTCCCTGCCCTGAAAGGGATCAGCTACTACATCAAGATACAACATGTAAATAAGTAGGTAAGAAGAATATAATTTGAAGAAGGAGCACTAATGGTCGGGGTAGGGGATGAGGAAAGGATTCCTGAAAAAGAAAGTGGCATCTGAATTGAGCCTTGGAGGAGGTAGTCCCTTTATTTTATGATTCAAGATCACTGTTACAAATATCAAAGATAAGGGCGATATCATAAGCAAATTAGGGGAGCATGTAAATTTTTACCTGTGAGATCTATAGATAAGGGAAGAATTTATGACCAAACAAAAGATAGAGAAGATCATGAAAGATTAAAATGTATAATTTCAATTACTTTAAATTAAAAAGGGCTTGCACAAACAAAACTAATGAAGCCAAGATTATAAAGAAAGTAGGAGACTGGGGAGGGGGGCGGGCGGAATTTACAGCAAGTTTCTCTGAAAAAAAAAGCTTCATTTCTCAAATACATAGGAAACTGAGTCAAATTTATAAAAATAAGAGCCATTCCCCCAACTGACAAATGTTCAAAGAATCTGAATAATTTTCAGGAGAAGAAATCAAAGCTATAGTTTCATGAAAAAAATCTATCTAATCACTATTGATTAGAGAAATGTTAATTAAAATAACTAAGGTAGGTGGCACAGTGGACAGAGTGCTGACTCTGAAGTCAGGAAGACTCATCTTCCTGAATTCATATCTAGCCTCGGACATTTACTAACTGTGTGACCCTCGGCAAGTCACTTTAACCCTTCTTGCCTCAGTTTTCTCATCTGTAAAGTGAGCTGGAGAAGGAAATAACAAACCATTCCAGTATCTTTGCTAAGAAAGCTTGAAATGAGGTCATGAAGAGTCAGACATATCTGAAAATGAATGAACAAACAACAAAAATGTACTACCTCACACCCAACAGATTGGATAACATGACAGAAAAGGAAAAGAACAAGGGCTGGAGGACATGTGAAAAAATGGGACACTAGTGTATTGCTAGTGGAGTTGTGAACTGCTTCAACCATTTTGGAAAAGAATTTGTAACTATGCCCAAAGGGCTTTAAAACTGTTAATAACCTTTGTCCCAGCAATACCACTACTAAATCTGTAACCCAAAGAGATCAAAAGAAAATAACCTGTATAGACAAAAACATTAATAGCACCTCTTTTTGTGGTGGCAAAGAATTGCAAATGGAGAGTATGCCTCTTAATTGGAGAATGGCTGAACACATGATTGTAATAAAGTGCTGCATTATGCTATAATAAATGACAAGCAGGATGGTTTCAGAAAACCTGAGGAGTCTTATGTGAACTGATGCAATGTGAAATAAGCATAATCAGAAAAAAAGAACACTACACAATAACAGCAATATTTGTAAGGATGACCAGCTGCGAAAGACTTAGCTACTGTGATTAACAAAATGATCCAACTCATTTCTGAAGAACTCACAATGAAAAATGCTATCCACCTCCAGAGAGAGATCTGATTAACTCTGAGTACAGATTGAAGCATGTATTTTTTCACTTTATTTTTCTTTGTGTTTTTAATACCATGGCTAATATGATTTCACCTGAATAATTGGTACAATATTGTTTGCCTTCTCAATGAGTGGGGGAAAAGTAGGAGAGAGGGAGCAAATTTGGAACTCAAAATCTTTTTAAATGAATGTTAAAAATAAATATATAATAAATTTAAAAATAAATGTCAAAGATAGTTCTCACAGGAGGTTTTTAAAGCAGAGGCTAAATGACCACCTTCAAGCACATTACAGTGAGAGTTCCCTTTGAGAATGGGCTGATCCACATAGCTGCTGAGGTCCCATCCAGCTCTCAAACTCTATGATTCTGGGATGTTCATTTGATGTATCTAATTCAATTAAATTGAGGACCTGAACACCTCCTCTGTGCAAGATACTTAGAGGAATATGAAAATAAATGACATGATCCATGTTCTCGAGGACCTTACCATTTAGTAGAGGAGGTATGGCCTTAAAATCAAGTAAGCTGACATATGCCTGTGTGTGTGTAGGTAGGTACATACATACACGTGCGTGCACACACACACATACACACACATATATACTTAACACTTTTAGGTTTGTAAAGAATTTCACAGACACTTAATTTGATCTTCAAAAGAGGCCAGAGAGATGGTCTCTAGAGGTATTATTATTCCCATTTTAGAGATCTAGAAGTTGAGAATTACCAGGATTAAGTAAACTAGTCGTGGTCACACAGCTAAGTAAGTATCAAAGACAGCACTTGAACCTAGGTCTGTCCTGACTTCACCTACTGCTCCTTGCACTGAACCCTATCTTTCTGATCACAATTTCAGGTCTGGGAGGAATATTAGAGACTTATTATTCTAAGCCCTTCATTTTCATTTCCCAAATGTGGATACAGAGGTTTAGTGAGGTAAATTAACCTTTCCATTGTCATGTAGATATTCTGTATCATAGCTAACTAGGACTACAACCTAAGTTTCCTGACCCTTAATACTAGCTGAATAAACTTTCATGCACAGACTGTTTGACAATTGTTGGGGGGAGAGGGTTAGAGGGAGGAAAATTTTTTTTTCCTTCTTTTACATTTACTTATTTAGCTGAGAAATGAATTCTCTATATGTGAGGCTCCCAGATAGGTGAATTTGAGATAAATAAGGAGTTGTTTTAACAAACTGTTGACTTTAGACTACCTGTTGCTGCTTCTGCTGATTCTGTTGTTGCTACTGCTTCTTCTTCTTCCCAGTCTAGGTCTAAAGGCCATTTCCCAAAAAGAAGTTTATGAGATCATAGATTTAGAACTAGAAGGAAACGTAGAGACCATCTGGTGCAAACCCCTGATTTTGTAGGTAAGGAAACTGAGGTCTGAAATAACTTATCACACAAGTCATAAGAAGCAGAACCAGGATTTGAATCCAGGTGCTCTGATTCCAAGCTTAGCTCTCTTTACACTGCCCAAAGATCATTGGCTTTGAGCAATGTACCCTATTGACTCAATTCAATAGATAGATTAGAATAAATACATCCGGAATAAATATGCAGCACTCTAAGGCAGCAATTTTGAAGGATGCTGTTCATTTGGATTGGCAAGATTATTATTATTATTTTTTATAAAAACAAACCCTGTGGCATTTTGCTTGTATCTGATACATAGCATCAGCTCTAGAGATTTTCCATTTAGGTTAGCTATCCCAGCAATTGTAGGCAGGCAGATTTTTTTTTTTCTGATGTTGAAACTGCCCGCCAATAAGAATCACAATTTGTCTGACTTCAGCTGAACCATCCTTTCTCTAGTACTTCACTTGCTTGGTCCCATTTGCCTTTATCCAGGTGTTCTTAATCTGTCTCATTTGAGTGATTTACATCCAAATCTCTCCCATTTTGTCCCTTTCCTCTTGTGCACATGATCTCATTTCAGCTAATACAAGGGCATCAGTCGCTTCCATCTCGGCCTATTTTAATGATATTTATCCATCATTGTACAGAGGAAAGAATTGGCTGTAGCTCAATGGAGAAAAAAATAAATTGGCACTTATGGGTTCCAGGCATAATCTTGCTAAATACACAGATTTTAATTTTTCTGTATGTGAAATTTTTCCTCTTTGTCTGCTCTCTTCTCATCCATAGCAATTTCCCTTGATCTTGGTTCATCCTGATCTTGATGCTGGGTTCTTGTCAGCATTTGTCAGTGCCTGCTGCAGCTGAACTGAGACCTCTTCCTGTGCATTCTAATCTTTTGACAATTCTCTCATTTCTGAACCTCAAGATGAACTCCATTTTAATTGAACCTGGAGGGTTTACCTAAAGAAAATGTCATTAAAACCTATTTATTACCATAAATATTTTTCTACCCTCCCCCAAAATAGGATTCAACTTGCCTCAAATTTTTTTTAATGTTGGGGTCTCCCTATTTTCCCCAGTCTATAAGGACATGGGTTATTTTTAGATCCAGTCCCACTCTGTTGGGTGCAGGAGCTTGAACCAACTCCATTTCCCACCTGGGCCAGTTCATCCCTCCTTAAGATGATCTGTTGAGTCTTTGTCCCAGGGGGCTACTGTATTGATTTCAGAGGTGGTATGGATTGCTTTAGCACACTACAACTCAAAACTCCTAAGCTTTAGAGATGCATCAGCCTTGGCTCCCTCTGCCCAACCCCTCCAGGAGATGAAATTATAGGTTTGAGCCACCATGCCTACCTTAACTTGCCCCTCCACCATGATTTTTATCAGTATGAGGATCTCCTTCCAACAGGCAGGTTGGTGTATCAACTCAGTCTTACAGAGTGCCTGTGGTCCTCTCTCTTTTTCACTAGTCACTAAGGCCTAAGCCATCCTATCCCTCAATTTGTCTCTTACTGCTTGAAGATTGTTTGTATTAGACTCATGTTTTCATAGGGAATTGCCAGTGAGGGAACTCCTTCTACCAATGCATATCCTCTGCAGTGGGTATCCTTAGAGAGTTGCCAGAAGGTACTAAGAAATTATAACTTGGCCAGGGTCACACAGATAGTATGTGTCTTCCTGACTCCAATGCTGGCTTGTTATCCATTATAGCATTGCCATTCTAGACTTGAGGGTAATAGTTTTAGGATACTAGTCCTTTAAATTCATAAAGGAAAGTGAGGGGAAGAGAATAAACACTTATGTAGTACCTACTATGTGCTAGGCATTGTGCTAAGTGCTTTTTACTAATATTATCTCATTTGAGTCTTGTAACAACCCTGGGGTGTAGGTGCTATTATTATTCCCACTTTGCAGTTGGGAAAACTGAGGCAAATTAAGTGACTTACCCAAGGTCACATAGCTAGTGAGTATCTGAGGCCAGAATTTTCCTCAAACCTTCCTAATTCTAGGCCATCATTCTATTGTGCCACCTAGCTGTTATGAACAATTTAAAGCTCAGCTTTTCCAAATAAAAATAAACTCTTGACAATGAATGTGGTACATGAAAGAACAGCTTTCTGACAATTCCGAAGTGTATTGCTTTTCCATTTTGGGCCCAATCAGCCTTTGATATAGGGTACTTCCTGCAACATTATTTGCAAATTTGATAGGCTCAGTAATTTTGGAAATCAAATAATATCACATAAATTGTTTTTTTCTTGATGGAAAACCCAGGGATAAAAGCAAAGCATTATTGATCAGTTTGCAGTTCAGTTGTCCATGGAAGATAGTTTTCCTATCTCAGGTTTTCAGATTGTCTCCACTCATTAATCTCCTCTCATATCTCCTTTGGCTATGGGAGATTTGTGAATTTGATCATCGTCTTTGAAGCCTTCTGGGCAACAGGGAGGACACCCTCTCCATGGATTTGAGACAAGAATGGCAGAATTCAACCAGTTCAGTTGCTTTTAGTTCAATTGCCATAGCCAGCCTGTGGCCTGCTGTTCTTTGGGAGATGAGATTTTTCTTTGGACACAGAGGTGCTTAAGAGTATTAATATGAATGATATGTAAACATGGGATGAAATCGGGGTCTCCATAGTGACTAACCTCTCAGACCGGTAATAAAAACTGTCTCCATCTACACACTGGAAAGTTGCAGAACTTGGGATAGGTACATACATAAATCCCCAACAACCAACCACAATAGATGGAAATAGCCTGTATCCCAATTGGTGTCAAATGATGCTGGAGCTTTTCCTTCTTCAGTCTGCATCCACTTGGAAAAGACAGTAACACAACACAGCACAGCTGTGCTTGGGCTGGCTGGCATTCAGCAACTAGGAACCGCATCCAAGAAGGCTCTGCTCTGAGGTTGGCTTTTTTATTTTTTTAATGAGGGATCCAGCAGAATGTCATATTTAAATATCAAACATCAATAATCATTGCAATGATATTGTTTGGATAAAATTTCTTTCCTGTTGTAGCTAATTGCCTGAATATCTACAGACTGATATACTGACTATTTGTAGACATTCATGCTGTCCTCCTTTTATAACTTTATTTCATTTTCTGTTCATTTCCCATGTTTACTCAAAGCACCTTTATCATCTGGTGCTGATAGTCTCCACTTTATTGCCCTTGGTGTGATTGTGAACAGTTTAAGCACAGTACAATAATACACATATATAAATATTTGAACAGGGAAAGAAAGTCTGTCTGATTTGGGCTTGGAAAGGAATAAATTTAAACTAATAATACCACTAGAGGGACCTTGACTCTGAACTAGCTTCCTGGAGAGGTCAGGCTCCTGCAAAGGACCCTACCAATTTACTCATGCTTCCAGGAAAACTGATTAGGAATGGAGAAAGAAAATCACGGGATCACAGAACCATAGATTTAAAGCTAGGATCCTACAGAGCATTCCATTCAAATTCCCTTTTCTTCCCTCTCCCAGTTTACAGATAAGGAAACTGAGGCCAGGAGAAGTGACTTGCTTGAGGTCACACAGAGAATAAAGGAGCAGAGTCAGAATTTGCATCCAAAACCTTTATCTCCACATGGAATGTACTTTTCCTCTCGTCAAACTACAATCATATTAGCATTTTTTCAGTCATGAGCTTTCATCCCTGTTCATGAAATATACACATTCCAAATGTGCAAACGGCTCTCTATCTTCTGTGCTTATGGCAGGATTCTTGTGGTCTGCTGGTGGGTTAGGCTCACTTTACAAAGATTAAAAAAAAAACTACCGGGGGAGAGTAATTCATTTTATTTTGGTGCTAAAGACCTAAGCAATTTTAATTAGTTGATTTGCTCTTTACATTTGGCCACCAAATGCTGCTCTGGGTTCAAACAACCGTCTGTCTGCGCGACTCTTTTTTGTGTGGAGGCTTTTTTTTTTTTAAGCACCTCATGTGAATAGTTGAAAACCGACAGCAGAAAAAGACACTGGTTGTAGAAAGTAAGATCTCCAGGAAGCAAAAATGGAGGCAAACAGAGCAGCTAATTTCGCCAAGCATAGCTGGTGCTGTTTGTGGTTGTCCCTGACAGCGCTGCTGACTCTGAAGCACCTGTGTTTGCTCACTAGCTTTCCCCAATCTGCTAGAAAATGGCCCGAGCTGTCACATGGCAGCCAGATAGTCGGAGCACCATGGGAATACAAAAGCCGGAGCTTTTAGCCGAGTTAATCATTAATGCGCCTTTTCTTTGTCCCATTCAGGAGTGCTGACAAGCGCTTTGATATTTCATATTTGCCATCAGGTCCGTTGCAGCCATAACCAGGTACTGATGAACACATGGGCCCTAGCTCTCGGCTTTCCGGACCAGCATGGGGGGCCACGTGAGGCTTGTCGATTTCATTTCCACCTGCCTTCAATTTACCTTTTGGCGCTCTATCTCTCCCCACCCCCCAACCCCTTCCCAGCTCTCCCACTCCCAAAGCCATACTCCCACCCTTCCCGTCCTTCCATTTAGGCACGCAGCTATAACTGCCCCCATCTACTTTACATATTATCTTCATAGGTTGGGGCTAACAACTTTCTGGCCCAGGAGTAAGAAAGGCGCATGATTATGAAAAGTCAATATCCTCCTCCCCCCCCCCCACTATAGCGTTATCTTTCTCCCAAACCAGAAAAGTGACCTATAGCTATATAAATGGAAGAAAAAAAGTGCAGTTTCTCTTTCTTTTGTTTCTTTCCTTCTTTCTTTCGAACGTGGCATAGTCTCTTTTACCCTGTGACTTAGTATAGGGTGTGGTCGTTTGAGGGGTTTTCTTACCCAGAAGTCTAATCCTGGGGTCTCATATGGAGTGTTCTGCTCTTTCTACCCTCAGCAAATAAAATGCAGGTGTCCCTTGCCAGTTTTGTATGGAAAATCACAGCTGAACCGCCTTAACAGTGGGGAGCTCCTGTGTAAACAAGACTTGAGTTAGGGTAAATGAGAACTGCGTTAAAACCTCCTTGCTACCTGTTTTTGTTTTGTTTCGTTTTAATTAGACTTCATCAGATCCCAAATCTCATTGCACATCCTAGCCCCATAGTCACTGACCCAAATCATCTGAGCTCTCACTGCCTCAGTTCTTGTCCTTCTGCATCCGGTTTAGCCAATGGTTTTGGACCGGGGTTGCCAAACTAGAGCCCTACCCCCCTTCAAAACACATAAAACTGCTCGCTTGATGTCAAACTGAATGTCTCGGTCTTTTGAGAAGGGATACAAACAAGCGAGTACACTCTGCTCACTCAAAACCTGTCCCAGACTGGTCTCACAAGGCACTTTAAAGTTTGGAACACTGAAGCAGTAAAACATTTTCTAGAGACCGCACCTATCAGTTTTTTCAGTGGGCATTGACAAGTGGCTTCCAGAACCAGTCTTGCACTGTACATATCCATCATTGTCCAGAGCCGCTAAAGAAACCTAATAGGTTTTTTGTATTTGTCTGCCATTTTTTGAAAGAGACAAAAGGCTATTAGAGAGTTTATCTAATTGATCTTCACCGTATCCTAGTCCCCACACTGTACCAGAAGTTTGGCGAATTATTAATATCCTTTTTTACACGTGAGGAAGTGCCAACAGCTTGCCCGGCCCAAGGTTGCAAGCAAGTCCAGGTGAGATTAATTCCAGGGGGTGCCTTATAAAGATTTGACTTGAATTGACCAGTACTCTAGCCCCAGAAAAGACCTGAAACTATGTGGGGACTGCTTTGGGCCTAAGAAAGACTTATTCTATTTACTCAGGTATTCAATCCAATCCAGCCAAATTTACTAAGGATCCACTATGTGCCATGCACCAGGCTGGGTGCTGGGGGTACAAAGACGAAATTGAAACTGGCCTTGGCCCTGAAGAGTTTAGACTCTCTAGGAGGAAAACAACACATAGACAAACAAATAAGTACAAATTATGTGCATGGGAGTTGGTGGGGTGGAGAGAGTACTAACAAGTAAGAGAATCATGCAAGTCTTCCCATAGGAGGAGGCCCTAGACCAGAGTCTTAAAGATTCAAGATTCCTCAAGTCAGAAGTGAGGAGGGCAAGTATTCTAACTCTAGGCAAAGAAAAAGCTAAAGGTAGGGAATGAAATCTGTTTACAATGAATTTAACCTCTTTGTGACTTGTTACTTCTACAACAAATAATGACAGTAAGTGAAATGTATAAAGTTTTACATAAATTTTTTTGATCCTCAGACCAGTCTATGAGGTAAGTGTATTGTTTTCCCCATTCTGCAGATGAAAAAACCAAGGATTAGAGGGTATAAGTAACATGCTAGGATCATTCAACTACTAAGTATCTGATGTGAGCCCACGTCCCTTAGCCAAGAATTTACTGAGTACCTACTATGTTCAAAGAACTGTTCTAGGCAATAGACTAAATAAGGCAGTTACTAAGATCAAGAATAGATCTGGTCTCTCAGGGAATTTACAATCTAATAGGAGAGATAAGATATACATAGCTCTAGTTTAAGGCAGTTTGTCATCATCCTAGTATATCTGTTAAATGAAGAAGGGTATCCATTCCTATCTCACTTAGGGCTTAGGTGAATCTGTGATTTGGAAATGCCTTGTGACATCCAGCTGAAAAAAGGCTCACAAAAGGGCAAAAGTTAGTCATTTCAGAAAGAATTGACGTCACAGTGTGGGAGGATTGCAATCCAAATAATGTTATCAGTTCCAACAAAATGCACAGGACACTTAGGCTCATCAGCCTTCATGGAAATTCTCTTTTTTTTTTTTACACTGGCTATTCACTGGGGTAACAAATACTCTTGACCATGCATTAAATCTGATTATTTGCCTGATTCTTGTAAGTAAGACACAGGTTACTCTACGATGCTACAGGGAAGCATGTTGTGTTTCTTCTAGTGTTGATAGATGGTCTTAACAGACTGGGACTTTCTCATGTAGGACAAGGATTTGGTAGAGCAGGGGTTAGGTTTAGATTAGACAGTAGTTAAACATATACGAAAAAACTCACGCACAACTTGAGCTTTAGGGAAGAATAGAAATTTCCCTGGTAAATGGTAAATAGTAGAAATAAATAACTATGAACAATTTGAATAAGTTGTGTAAGATGAACAAATTGCCATATTTACATTCCAAATTTCATTTCATTTCTGTTTTGTTTCAGAGATTTTTAGTTCAGGATCACAGATTTAGAAAAGAGACTTCAGATGTAAGCTCTAGTTCAATACCCTCCTTTTATAAAGAAAGTGAGGGCCAGAGGCTGTTACCCAAACTTACATAGGTAATAAGTAGCAAAGACAATATATGAACCCAGTCACTATGATGCCAAATGCTTTTGCCGGCATGACAATTTAAGTTAATCTAAATTTGATTTAATATAAGATGAAAACCTGGTGCTTTGTGAAACATATTGATGTTTATTCCAGTGAGATGAAGAAAAAGAAAAGGAGATTGCTCCCTTACTCCCAAGCCAGAACAAAGAATTCTAAACATGGAATCTGTGTCTACTTAGAACCCTTTAAGGATTCATGATCTCATCTATGTGGGTATTTCCTCGATTGGCAAAAATGCAGTGACTACTGCCTTGAAAACCTTGGTACACTGAGAAATTGCTGGGGTTGAGGAAATTCATCACCTGGCGAACAGCCCCAAAGTATTGAATCTCTCTAAACTCACCCTTGATAGTATTTCTATATTCCTTCAAGGTTCAAATCCTATCACCTCCAACATAAGGTGTATTCTGAAACCTTCAGTTGCTAGTGCCTCCTCCATCCTAAAGTTAGATTGTATATTTGCTATTAATGCATCTGTATACATGTTGTTTCCTGAATGTAAGCTCCTTGAGGGCAGGGACTATTTGGTTTCAGTCTTGGGATCCCCCAAATCTAGCAGTATCTAACAGAGTAAGAAATTAATAAGTGCTTGTTGAATGAATAAGTGAGTGAAAGAATGCTAAGCTGATCTCAGACAACAGTTACAAAGTCAAATCTTTAGTCTTCTACTCAAATTTTCCACCTTTCTAGAATCTGGAATAGTTTATTCTCTACTGACATGGCCTTCAACTATTGCATGACAAGGCATTAGAGAAGAACTTCAGTGTAGGTTACTCAAGGAAAAGGGAAACATGTTTCAGGAGCCAATTACAGGAGAAATTTTTCTTGAGCCTAACTTAGGTTAGCAGTGTACTTAAAAAGATCAACCAAGGTAGAGAGATCCCAAGAAAAACATTTGTTTGTGGATAAATGGAGAATGCATACTCTAGAAAACTATATCTATGCAATTTCCAGGTATGACTTATTTTCAGGATTTTCCCATAATTCATCTTTCAGTCCCATTACTTAGGGGACAACTACTGATGTTGGCAAATATTAACATTTTAAATATTAAAATATTATAAGTTGCTTAATTAAAAATATGTTGAATTGATAAATCTTAACAACCAAATCCCACCACTGTTCTCTTTGAATCAGATATAGTTGATTATTTCATGAGAGAGCCTAAAATAGGTCAATGGACTTTTTGAGCTGGAAGCAATTCTAACCTCTATCCAACCAATAAATCTGCAGTACAGTATCCCTGAAATGTAGTCATTCAGCTTATGCCTGAACACTTTCAATGAAGGGAACTCATATAGGAAATAACTTCTTGTCCTTTATTCTGGAACAGAAAATGTTTCTTCTTTCCTTGTCTCCAGTTAGCCCCTGAGCACTAAAGTATATTTGAAAATGAAGAAAACTCTTGTACTAATGAATGGGCATTAGGAAAGTGTTTGGTTTCTCTATATTAATGATAATATGACAATGGGTAACCCATTGAAAAATGAAAATATCAAATCTAAGCTCTACTACTTACAACTATTTATGACCCTGAGCAAGTAATTTAAACATTCTGGGCCTCAATTTCCTTAAAAGTAAAATAAGAATATTGTAATACATGAACACTGAAGTCTGTAACAGATCTATAAATTAGGATTTATTATTTAAATTGGGGTTTTTTGACTAGTCAATGTCACATCCCCCCCAAAAAAACAAACAAAAAAACAAAACCCTGATCATTTCTGAGGGTTGTAGGCGTGGGAAAAGTCTTTTTTCAACTATAAACTGAGGATAATTATTTCTCTCCTTTACTTCCCTGCAAGGTATTGTAAAGACAGATTGGAAGTATTCTACACATTGTTTGCTGATGATAATGCACAAAAAATTCTATTAAAGAGCTATTGAAGAAAGGGTTAAAATTAATTAAATTAATATAATTCTTAGAATATTAATTAAATCACAGTTATAAAGAATCGATGGGTCAAAAATAAATTATAGAAATAATTTGGTCAAAGAAAAGAATGAGACAACATAGTAAAATTTATATAAGGAAGGTAAAGCAGTCCTTGGGAAAAGTTTGTATCTTTAAACACTGAAAAATAAATCCCCATCCTCTATCCGCTTCACCTCCTAGCTGCCCCTTCAGAAGATTACCTTAAGAATAACAACAACAAAATAAAATAAAATTCATTTGTATAAGCAAAAGATCAAGAATCTCAAGGGAAGTAATGAAAATATGAAGTGAGAAGGGGTCAAAGCAGAACCAGATTCAAACTTTACTGCAAAGCAGTATTCATCAAAATCATTTCACAGTGTTAAAATAGAGAAATCAAT
>CM053581.1:128691449-128732301 GCA_028627135.1 Pseudochirops cupreus | reverse complement strand
ACACACACATCATATGTCTAGATATCTAGATATAGATGGATATATCATATGTACAGTATTATTATATCTTGGGTTTTGCACATTGTCTCCTTAGAATGAGAAGGTCTTGGGGAGGCTAGGTGGCATAGTGAATAGGGCACTGCCCCTGGAATCAAAAGGACCTGAGTTCAAATCCAGACTCAGACACAGGCACTTACTAGCTGTGTAACCTTGGGCAAGTCATTTAACTCCAATTGCTCTGCCTTTCCCCCTCCAAAAAAAAAAAAAAAGAATGAAATCTTGAAGATTTTTGCGTTTCTTTATATCTTCAGAATTTAGCACAAAGCCTGCCACATAGTAAGTGATTAATAAATGTTTTTGACTAAGAGTCTACTCTGTGCAAGTTATACTACATGTAAGTGCTAAGGTTATCAAGAAAAAAAAATGTCCCTGATCCTAAGCCAGTTACAATCTGCCAAGGTGAGGGGGAACACAGATAAGCATAATCCAGGGGGGGAGTAAAGAGGGCAAAGAGGAGATAAGAGAAAGATTTCTAGGAATATTTAGAAAAGGCAAAAATACTTTTAGCCAAGCATATCAAAAAAGACTTCAATGAGGAAGTGTCCCCAAAACAGATAAGTTATCTAAAAGATAGATATGAAGGTTGGTATTACAGGCATCGTGGATAGCTTGTAAAAATGTAGAGATGGCAAGGTGTAGTCTGTGAACAGAATGAAGTAGAAAAGGAGAAAGGAGTGAAGTACCCTTTAATAGATAAAGAGTATATCAACAGAAAAATTGGGAATGAGAAAGAGGAAATCGTAGGCATGGGAAGAGCATGACCAAAGACACAGAGGTTGAAGGTGTGGAATATTGTTCAAAGGACAATAAATAACGCAATTTAGTTGGATTGTAGAGTACGTGAGGAGAATCAATGGTAAAATAAGGCTGGAAAGTTATATAAAAGATTTTTGTGAGATCTGAATACTTAGGAAGAAGATTAGTAGACAGAGGGGAGACATTGAAGCCCTTCCTCCATACACACAAAAATGATTTTGGACCAATGGATTAATGAGGTGATGCCTGTGTACCAAGAAAAGTCACTCTTATAATAATGCATAGGATGAATTGAAGAGAGAAGACACTGAAGGTGGAGAGACTTGTTAGGAGGTATCTCCATTTGAAAACACTTATTTATGTTTCTGATATCCAAAGTAATGAGTTATTTTGCCTTTGGATCCAAAAATATTTATTGGGAACCCAAGAAAGTATATGTGAATTTGTTTATGTGATGTGTGTATACACATATGTACATATACATGCATATACATATGTGTATTATATATTATATAATGTGTATTCTATATTGTACATTATATAATATGTATTCTGTACGTATACATATACACACATTCACAAATATACACACATACATATTCATAATACATATATATATACACTCACACAAATATATACACATATGTGTACACGTACATACACACATATTCATTGGTGGGGGTGGGGAGAAGTGAGGAATGCATATGGGTAGATGGGTGACTTATAGATCCTATAGGGCCAGTCTTTGTATGAAAACTCAGAAATGCTGAAGAAGAAAGAAAGGAAGGAAGGAAGGAAGGAAGGAAATAAGCATTTAATAAGTACCTACTATATGTCAGGTGCTGTGCAATGAGATCTCAAACATTATCTCATTTGATCTTCAGAACAACCCTGGAAGTTAAGTGCTATTATTATCACCCAAATTTTAGAAACTGAGGCAAAAGGATGTTAAGTGACTTGTCCAGGGTCACACAGCTAGTAAGAGTCAGAGCCCGGCTTTGAACTCAGGTCTTTCTGACTCCAGGCCCCTCTATCTATCCCACCTAGCCATTTCCTGTGACCATACCATTCTAACATCCCTCTTATATTGCCTATATGTGTGAGATGCTACTGTTATCTCATCACTGCCTGTTGCTTGCTCTTTTTTTTTTTAACTCATCCACTTTGCCAATAGTTCCTCTGCTCTAAGCAGGGGTGGCAGAAGGGTCACTCCATATATATGATATATGTATACCACTCATGCTATTAGAAAACTATCAAGACAGAATAGACTATTCTAATCCAAGAGGGATGACTCATGTGTCATAGAAAAGCCATAGACCTTTCAAAGTTATATGGATTTTCAATATATACTGCCCGAGTTATATTGAAAGATATCTGCTCTCATATCCAGCCTGGGGGTCCCTTGGACAGGAATCAGCTGGGATTTCTGTGTATCATTGTTTACCTATCTGCCTGTCCCAGGATGTGTAGTCAGCTTGGAATTAATCAGGATTCAAAGCTAGGCATTAATCAGGTCAGTAACCTCTGGCTGAATATTTTTAGGAGACCCTTGTAGAACCATGACCTTATAGTCTTTATAGAGACTGAGGCAACATCTAATTGATTCATTCAAATATTGTATTTTACCTTTTCAAATGACTGAATAAACTCCCACATAAAGGCTCAGAAGTAGGGCGGCTAGCTGGCTCAGTGAATAGAGTACTGGCCATGGAGTCAGGAGGACCCGAGTTCAAATGCGGCCTCAGACGCTTGCCGCACTTACTAGACATGTGACTTTGGGCAAGTCACTTAACCCCAATTGCCCTCCAAAGGGCAAAAATAAATAAATAAATAAAGTGAAAAATAAAGGCTCAGGGGCAAATAAAGTGGAGAGAGGGGGTAGAATTGTCCAAATTGAATAGTTGAATGGAACATACTCAGATGTAACAGTAAAACATATGTTGTTAGTATAAGGATAAATATAACAAACTAATTTAATTTATTTCTGAATACAGTTGACTGGTACAGTAGTCTAGGTAACTGGTCATATGTCTACCTCTCATTCTACATCTATCTCTCTTTTCTCTTCAACAATACATCTTCCCTTCCTGTTTTCTTCTATTTTCCCCTTCCCCTTCTTTTCTCCTCCCTTGACTTTACCTTAGCCCTACTTAACACTGATAGCTGCCATCTGGGTTAAAGAGACTGCTGACCCCAGCACTAAAATATGCACAGATAGGCATAGCCAGGGTATTCTGTAGAGAAGCCAACCAGAAGAAGGATGATAGTTCTAAATGTTTGTTGGTTTGTTTCTTTTAGTTTTCCTAACATAAAACACAAATTTTCCTCTTTGCAACTTCTCCCGTTTCTTCCTTCTTCTACTTTCTGGGAACAAAAAAACATTCCTCCTCCACAGAAAAGCCCTTCAAACACTTGAAGGTACTATTATGTCCCACTGAGTCTTCTGTTCTCCAGACTAAACATCCTTGATTCCTTCCACTAATGCTCTTGTGTAAGATTCATGTCCCTTCACTATAATGGTTCTCCCCTTCCAGTCACCCTCCACTTTTTCAAAGTCCTTCTCAACTTACAGTGCCTGGAGGGATTGCAATATTCCTGATGATGTCTAAAGTTGACATATTGGTTAATTGTCTGACTATAAAAATGACTTGGGGCAGATAGTAGGGCAGTGAATAGAGCACTGGCCCTGGAGTCAGGAGGACCTGAGTTCAAATGCAACCTTGGAGACGGAACACCTACTAGCCGTATGACCTTGGGCAAGTCACTTAACCCCAATTGCCCTGCCTTACCCCCTTACAAAAAGAAAAAGAAAAAAAATTACTCTTCTTCCTGCCCTTGGAGGTTGCACCTTTCTTAACATAAGTCAAAATTGCATTGTCTTTTTTTGGTTTTTTTATCTGCCACATTACAATGGTAACTCATCTAAAATCCTCAGAGATTTTTCAGAAAACCACTATCTATTCATGTCTCCCTTAGCTTTTGATTTGTGAAACTGTTATTTTTGTGCTCAAGTGTAATGCATTTCATTTATCTCTTTTGGACTATATCTTACCAGATGTAGCCCAAGGTTCTAGGAGCTTACCATCTATGCTTTTATCCAAGTTATTGATTAAAATGTTAAATGGCACAGAGTTAACAACCAATCATTGGGATAGTCCACTGGAGACTTCATACCCCATTGACATAAAACCCTTAGCAGCTGCTCTTTCCATCTAACCAGCTCTGAATCTAATTGTAGTGCTATCTAGTCCTCATCTCTCTCTTCTGCAAGAATAGCATGAGATGGTTTATTAAAAACAAAACAAAACAAAACAACTTTGCTAAAATATAGTTAAACTACTTCCACAGAATTCCATTAATCTATTAGTTCAGTAATCCCATCAAAATTGGAAATTAGTCTTGTCTGGTGATTACTGACATGACCTTTCTTGATGCAGCCTTAATCTGTAATCTGTAATCATAACTTCCCTTCCTAGAGGTTCACTGACTATTTCTTTAAATATTCAACCCCACCACCAGAATTTTCCCAGGAATTCCTAGGAATCAAACTCAAGCTAAATTGAAGACCCTATTGCCATCTTTTTTTTTTTAAATCAAGTCTCTTGTCCCTCTCCAATCTTAATACTGCCCTGTTCTTTGTGAGCTTTCAAATATTAATAGCATGGTTTTTGAATCATATTTGTGCATTCTTTTACATCACTAGAATTAACTTCATCTGGATCAGGTAGTTTGAAATTCATCAGAGGACACTAGTTGCTTTATTAATATCTCTTGGTTTAAATCAACTATTTTATTAGGTAAAGGGATATATGCATATATATACATATATACATATATATATATACATGAAAAACCATGTGTATACCTATGTATATGAATATATGAACAATGCATCATTTTTAGTAATGTGGTCACCCTTCACTTCCCAGCACTCTTGAAGTCTCCTCTATGTGGTAACACTAATATCATTGGAGCTTCCTCTCCAACCAGGAAATGTACAAAAGCCACTGGATACCCATGGTTAACCCTAGAGAATGATTGCTGGAGTATGTTTTTTATATAATTAGTATTACTACTCAGTTGATCACAACTCTGAACAATAACCCAATAGAAATTGATCATAGCATTATAAGTGAATATTAATAACCAATTGAGCTGGAGGCTTACATCTGAGCTGTGCAAATAATTCCAGAGATACAAAGAGGGACAAAAGATAAATTAATTCAAAGCCTGGACAAAGCACCTATCTTTCAAATAGAATGAGTCAAATTGACATAGTCTATACTAATGAGGTTATCCTAGAGCAGTATAGAAAGATTTTGGGAAGACCAAAATAGGGTTCCTTGGTACACATACTTAATGAAAGCAAGAAATTTTCCTGGGAAGACAGGCAACTTGAGTGCTTTTATGCCCTAGCCTGAGCATCCTCTCTCCCTTGGTCAATGCAGGAGGCAACATTGCCTTCAAATTTTTGTTTTACCATTACTGCTTTCTTTACTACATTTGCATAAATATGTCTGTCTCAGAGGAAGAATTTTTAATAAAAATCAACTTGTCTCTTAATAACACTTTTTGGCTACTTATTATCTCTAATCAAGGAAAATGCAATTCTTTATACCACACAGTCATGGCCTAACCTGTTCAATGCCACAGATCGGTAGAGATTTCTTCATGTAAGGAATAATAGTACCTAAAAGCCCATTTGACTCTAGACTCTATATGATATAAAGAAAAACTACCTGGAAATTAGAGCTGTCCAAAAATAAAGTTGATTGCCTTACGAGGTGGCAGGTTCCCTCCCTCCCCCCAACTCATGGAGATCTTCAAGTGGGGGTTAGATGAGAATGTGTCAAGGACATTATAGTAGCGATTTAGAAGTTCCAAATGTTTTTATGTGTCCTGAATCCTTTCAGAAGTCTGGTGAAGCCTATGGATCACTTCTCAAAATAATGTTTTTAAATTCATTAGATAAAATACATAGAATTAAGAAGGAAACCAATTATGTTGAAATAGTAATAAAAATATTTTTTCTAAGAAGGTTTGCACGTCCCAGGTAAAGAACCTTTAATTATGATTAGAATAGATGATCCTCTCCAATTCTCAAATGCTATGATTCTGTCACCCCAGAAATTGACAAGAGCAACCAAAACTGGAAATAGGGAATAAGGTTCTCTAGACTACTAGTTGTCCATAAAGATTGCGTCTGTCTGGTCCTATTTTGGTTCCTATACCACTAGCTATAAGTTGTACTTAGTTTGCTATGTCCTCCTGGTCACTTGAGTCTAAACAGAAGTAGACAAATAGTGCCAAAGGTAATGATTTTATATTATCATACTTGGTATTGCATGAAAACACCTCAAAAGACTAAAAGGAACACAAAGGTGACTAGTTTGCATAAGGTAAACCAGCTCACAAAAATGCAGGTAATTAAACAGGAAAATGCAAATCTATTGCTTAATGACTTCTGGACCTTCATTCAACCAGTTCAAGGGGATTCAAACTCAATGAATAAGGTCTTGCCTTTGCCTGTCAACTGGAGTGGGGGGGAGGGGGCAATAAGGGAGGGAATTCTTAACAAGAGATACCCACCACTATGGAGAATGCAGGGGTAAACAAGCATCTCCCACAAGTAGCCCCTGACCAATCAGGGAGACATGGTGGATTAAACAACCCCTCACTCCCTTGGTTTGAAACCAGGTAGGCTCTCTTATCTAAACAAGCATAAAACAATTGCAATAAACTCACATTGATTGGATGGTTGCTTTGACCTCTTTATAAGTCTTGCTGACCTTTGATTAAGCCATGGCCCAAATCCTAAATATTATAGCACTTCAGCCATTTCTTCAGAAAGCTCCTGTCAACCCCAGCCCCATCATGATTCCTACCCCTGAGCTAAGACATGATAGATAGGAGAGACCTTTCAATGGAATCGGATTTTAGCTCCTTCTTCCCTCAAATCACCGACTCTGCAACTGCAACCCTGGCCTCCCATCCAGTTTCAGGTAATAGAATTCCTCTTCTGGAATGGAGTGTTTCAGTAAGAGTGATGCCGGATAATTCCCGTGATTTGTGACAATGACTCCACATAGTCTTCCATCTTAACACATTCTTTTTATGTGAATTTGATCTGCAATCCCCACTTTTATACACTAATGATTCCAGGCTACCTGTAGTAGGTAACTCCCAGCAGAATGTGAAGCTGCTCAGGAAAACCTATAGGAAGTGCTATGGCAAGGCCAACAAGGATGCTTACAAATGGAAGGCTGAAAACCTAGAGAGTCTGGTGTACCAGAGGAGACTAGATCTTTCTGACCACATGGAAATTCCACATAGATCCAGACATTGTCCAGGTGTCAAATGAATTAATCTACCAGCTGGAACTGCTATCTGCATAGTAGATTTGTTGAGTTTCTCATTGATTTAATTGGTCTCCTAGGCCATACCCATAAAAAAATTTGATCCCTAATCCACCCTAATTTTCATAATCCCTCAAAGCTAATAAATAAGGATTAACTGGATTCCCAGAAGCACCAGGGATGTCTCCAGGCCTTAGTGGAGTGGGAAGGTTATAACCTGGAGGAGAGAAACTGGGAACCAGGTGTTACTACTCTGTCCCAATTGTTCAAGGTCTTCTACCACTGCCATCTTGTCAAGGTCAAGCCACAAAGTTTGGAAATGATATGTGAGGTATTGTCTGGAAGCAAACTGATATCTTTCCTGAGATAGCTGCCCTTAATTCATAAGTAATGGGGCTAGCTTGATGAGCTCTAGTTAAATACCATAAGTTATTTTTTAAATGGCCACCTTTCTTGAATTGTTAAGACTTTCCCTTATAGCTGATTCTGTCTTTGACCACCCTTTTTTCAGCTGCTCTCCCCATCCTTTTCTTCCCTTGTTGCTTTGTCATTGGCCACCACGCTACATTATAAAGACCTACTCTTTGCCTCTGATGCTTTTTGGATTCTGTCATAATAATCTAGTGCTGATAGCTTCACTATATGTTAAGGGCTTATGCTTTGCCTTTGGACCTTCAGACTCTGTATTGACAAATATTATCCCCTTCCATGCACTATCTGTTCCATCCAAACTGCCCTATCTGATGTTCTCTGAAGCATATATTTCATCTTTCTCCTTTGCACAAGCTATATACCATCATTGGAATGTACTCTCTCTGAATCCCTACCTTTTAGACTACCTATCATTGTTAAAGGCTTAACACCGGTGGCACATCCTAAAGGAAGCCATTTTTAATTCCCCTATTGTAAGTGCTCTCACCCTCTTCAAATTATCTCATAAAATACAGTAACCAACAAGCATTTATGAAATATTTCCTGTGTTCCAGGCATTGTGCTGGCACACAGGAATGTTGGTGTTTGAGATGAAAAACAACCCTCATCTTTAATTTAATAAAACATAAAATAAAATAAACACAGAGATCTCTTAGGATAAGAACAGGAATTTATTCTCTTCCCCAGGAGAAGAGGGCAGTCTTTCCTATGACTCATCATGGAGAAGGGGCGTGTTACAAAAGGCAGTGCAAGAATTTCTAAACTAATGCAGTCAAGCCCCCTTCCCTACTGTCTCCTCTCTCATTGGTTGAGAGGCAGACTTGCCCAAAATCTTCCCCATATGGGACAGAATGAAAAGGGGGAGGAGGGGCCCACCAAGTCAGGAAAGCCAAGAAGGGAAGATGAAAGTGATTGATAGCAGCAATGGAGGAGGAAAAGGGAAAGACAGTCTCAAACTGCTTGAGAAGTTTTCACTTATTCCATACATTGGGAATACAAGGAACTACTATCTTGGCCCTTTTTTTGTATTCCCTTGTGTTTAGCACAGTGCCTAGCACAAAGTAGCTGTTTAATTAATTAGTGTTGATTGATATGGAATATTTGGAGAACATCTGGAGAAAGGCATTCAAGATGGAGAAGGCCCTTGGGTTTAAGTCTTACAGGAATTGATTACGAGATGTAGGACTATTCAGCCTGGAGAAAAGAGAACTCAAATGGAATATAACCTGTCTTCAAGTATTTCAAGGGTTGTCACCTGGAAGAAGAATAATCGTTGTTTTGACACCAGAGGACAGAAGTGAGAGCAATGGATGGAAGTTAATGTCAGGGGTGGGATCTTAACAATTAGAGCTATCCAGGGAAATACTGGAATCTATTGTCAAATTTTCAGTGTGAGCATTTATACCTCAGAAATCAGTAAACAATAAGAATCAGGCCTTTTTAAAAATTGCTTGGTTGATTGTCTAGACTTAAGAATGTGATGGAGGAAATGCCAATACATAATACAATAAATATTTTTTTAAGTTGTTAAGCACCCACATTGTGTTAGGCTCCGGGTTAAACCCTGGGATACAAAGAAAGGCAAAAAAACTGTTCCTGCCCTCAAGGAGTTTACTACCTAATGAGGGTAAATTATACCCAAAAGGAAGTTGAAAATAGGGTGAAAGGAAAGAATAGGTACTGCCTGTGGGCCAATGAGTAAAGCTGAGAATGCAGATTAAACTTAAAACTCTGTCACGTTTACATTATTTTTTCAGAGAGCTGGTTGTTATACATTTACCAGCACATTGCTGGAGACATCTAAAAGTGAAATGAGTGCCTAGGTTAACTGGAGTTTTTCAGGTAAAGGGTGAATAAACACCTTAATGTGCTGTAGAAAACATTGTTTTTTAGATGTTAGATTAGATGCCTATGGAGACACTTTTCATCTCTAAAATTCTGTGTTCTTAGGATTCTCTTTTTGCATTCTCTCATAGGGTAAAAGCTTCTTGAGGACAGGCTTTTTCTTCTTTGTCTTTGTATCTCCAGTCACTATCACTACTTTTGGACACTAGGTGGCACTGCTAGTCACTCTCCAATTCCCGCCCAATAGGAAGATTACACAACTGGGAATTCCCATGATCATTCTCTAATTATACCAAGAAATTCTCTGAAGGAAAAAGAAAAGAAGAAAAAAAAAAGCATGGAGGAAATATGAAGTTTTATATGCTTCCCAAAAAGTAGATGATCTGTCCTTCAACTCTGTGTTTCTTTGCAAGATAATGCCAACTTTTCTGGGAGTGGGAGTGGGGAATGGATTACTATAGATTTACCTGATCAGAAATCAAGTAAAAAGTACTTACCTTTTGCAAACCAACTTGAACTTTTCCCTGAACTGTTTTCTGAGCCCTAGTCATGTGACCTTAGAAGAATAGAGTTGAACACAGTAAAGACAAAAGAGTAAGTTGTACTTCTTGGCATAAAATCAATCAAAAGCAAATAAACAATTCATAATAACAAGAAAATAATACACCATGAAATATTTAATTAGATATAGAATATCCATTATTTTCTTATATCCTAGAAGTCTTCAGCCAGTAAAGAAGCTTCTTCAAATTCAGAAATTATAGAAAATATGCAGTTTGGTCCTTCCTGCAATCAAAGGAATTTAGACAATACTCCACAGTATGTTTGACTCAAAATTCCTGAAGATCCATCAGTGGTTCTCAACCTGTGGGTCATGACCCCTTTGGGGGTCAAACAACCCTTTCACAGGAGTCACAGAGGAAGCCTAAGACCATTGGAAAACACATATTTCTGATGATCTTAGGAACCGAGACACCGCCCCTCTATTGGTCTCCTAGGCTGGTCCGCCTGCATGCAGACACGCCCACATACAAATATTAAAGGGTCGCAGCATTAGGAAGGTTGAGAACCACTAGATGATGGTGCAGAAACTTTGGAACTGAGCTCCCTTATCTCCCCTTCAAAGATGGACACATGTGCTTGAGAGAAGCCAGTATGTTCCAGTGGTGCTTTTTTTTTCTCAGTCTCAGCTGTCCTATCACAGGTGGGGACTTAGTCCAACTGCTTCTCACCTCACTGAACTCATTGTCATGGAGAAAAGTCAGTAAAACCAACAACTGGCATAACGAGAAATGTATAAATGCCACGCTATTCTACCATCCTCCCTTCAACTTTATGCAGCACTCCTCTGTTGCAGCTATGTTGCATCAATTCTTGTCATGAACTTCTGTTGCTCTCCCTTAAAGTGGAGAAATGGGCTGATTAAGAAGGATGCTATTAGTGGGTATTTAATTAATACTTTTAAAATTGCATTGATTGCCCAGTTATTAACTAAGTAACCAAAGCTTCCAGAAGAGCCTGGAGTGTTTTGTGTAGTTGTATATTTGTAGTTTTGTGTGTAGATGCAAAAAGAGACATAACTCCTAATTGGTGGAGAGAATGCTGACTTGACCCTCTGACCTGGGTAAAGGATGAAGTTGATCTGAGTTTCTTCAGGGATAAGCATGTGAAGTTCGAAACAAACTTCAAGGAAGACAGAGAAAGAGAAATACTTTGGAAGCTGTAGCCACATAGGAAAAACTAGCTCCTTAGAGTGTTCCTGACACACAGCTTGTTTCCATAGAGGCTTCAGAGAATTTCTCCTTTACTAAAATTAGAGCCTCTCTCTTGGTTGGGTCAGTGGCTGTTTTATAAGCTAAGGACTACAAACAAGAGAATAGACCTTTGTTCTGAACCAGTCTCATAGTCATAAGTCAAAGATATAGGAGGCAGATATAATTATGATCTAGGACTCCTCTTAGAGACTGGAGTTCTGAGCCCTCAGCCTCATAGTCCTTCTGAAGCTTGCCTGTACCTCTCTACCCCATCCTCCTTAGCACAGTATGCTTCCAGGGGTACAGGCATTGCCCTGGGCTCTCCTTTCCTCATGGGTGATCCAGACCTCATACTGTATCTACCCATGCCTTCTATAAGTTCTGTATATATTTAGACATGTAATAATAATAGCTAACATTTATATGACACTTCAGGATTTGCAAAGCAGATTACAAATATTAGCCCATTTTATCCTCACAATAACCCTGGGAGGTAGCTTCTGTTTCTTTCCTCATTTTATAGATGAGGAAACTAAATCCAACAGAGGTGAAGTAACTTGCCCAGGTTTACTGTGTTAGTAAGTATCTGAGGCCACATTTGAACTCAGGTCTTCCTAACTCCAGGCTCAGTGCTCTAATCACTGCTCTTCCTAACATACATATCTTACTTGGGCATGCATATGTCTTGCCAGTGGTTTAATAGAGACAAGCCCAAGTTTTGAACCATTCTTGACTCTTTCTGACTAACTGGTCCTAGACCTAAGATACAGGTGGCCTCCTGGAAGATACTTCACTTGCTTGAGTCCCATTTCTGGACTTCACAGAGTGGAACAGTATAGTGCTCTCCTAGCTGTTTCCAGAATGGCAAACATAACTCCCCTCTTACCTAAGGCTATCAGTGGAAAACAAATCTAAGACAGCTCAAATTCTTTAAAAGACCAAATTTGTACATGGTGACATTTCAGACCAAAACTTTGCAGTCCAAGTGAGATGCTAGCATCTGTGACTGGGGACGAAACTTTCGCGTGAAGAGTTGTTTCCATCAATGGTCAGACCTAACTGAAAATTTTCCATGTGAGTAAACATGCATTATTGGGAGAGAGTGAGAGAATACAAGAGAAAAAGAGGGAATGAACAAGGGAGACAGAGAGAGAGACAGAGACAGATACGGCATCAAAGTCAGGCAGAGATTAAGGAAAGAAATAGAGATCAAGAAAGACTAAGGAAAGAGTCAAAGACAGAGAGAGAAGGAGGGAGAGGCAGAAAAAGAGGAAGAAAGGAAAGAAAGGGGTGAGACAGATGCAGAGATAAACACAGAGAGACACAGATACAGAAAAAAAAGATAAATAAGGTATAAACAGAGAGGCATAGGTAGAGAGAGACCAATTTGGACAGAGAGAGAGACACACACAGAGAGTCTGGTTATCTCTCAAAGCTGAACTAGCACTTAGAACTATACAAAAGTTGTTCACAACCTTCAGACAATTGGCTTGGTTTACTGTAGGCACATGTAAGTAGTTTTGTCTTCTTGATCTTCTTCATTCTGAAAGACATTCTTTGAGTGTAAAGAGTTTTTATTTGAAGAAATTCTTACTCCTTAGGTAAGTGCTATTTGCCCTTGTGAATGGGGGCCAGTGGACAAGATGTACAGTCCTTTGCTCTAAAATAGCTGCTTACATTTTATTCAACCTTCTGGTACACAGTCCCAGCCCTGTGGCCTTTCAGATTCATTTGCAGGTAAACATGCTGTGACAGGCCGCAAACCTATAACCAACTGGAGTTGTCACAGCTGTGCCACAGAATGATACATCCAAACTCCAATCCTGCTTCGGAATGTTTGCTGTCACCACAGGCTGTGGGCAGCAAATATTTTCCATAGCTTACCAAGTAAAAGGTCTTATAGTGTATTTCACATAGATCAGTTACACTGGGTTCTATAGCCACCTTGTTCAGAAATTTACGAGCCATCTCCCCTGAAGAAGAAAGAAGGAAAGATGGGAGCAAGACATATGGCTGCATTTGGTGATGGGAAATTGAATTCCCTGAGTCCAGCCTCAACTTCTTTCCAAAATTAGGAAATTCTTGATGCTTATAAAAATTTTAAAATCTTTTTTTAAAATTGGATACACCTTGGAGAAAGAGCAGGCCATCACATAGGAAAGCAAATTATTGGGAGGATTGAAACATCTAGAAGCTGTTTATTGTGCTGATGACTCATGGATTATGAAGGGGTGGCCATTTTCCAGTTTGTGTCTCACTGTAAAAATCCCTGGAGCCAGAGCTGTTTTGGAGAGTGGTATTACAAGTAGGCCTGCCCAGATGAAGGTTATTCTAGTAAAGTTCATAATTAGAAGATGAATTTACAGTGGCTTGTTGTCATCCTCACTTGTCTCTTCAGGACATTGGACAATCTAGAATCCCATTTGGATTTAGTGGTTTCAGAATTGGAGTCATAAGAAAACCTCCTTGGGAGAAACCCCACCTGGCTTTCATCCCCTGGTCAGAAATCTATTTTTTTTTCTTTCAGAATTTGGGAAGGTAATTGGCAAAGGAAAGGACTTAGAATTCACTCCCTTGCACTTGGCTCAGGAATGAATCTTGTTGAATATCATTCATTTTTATCATTGGCAAAGGAGGCAACCTCCAGCTCCAGGGAGATTAAAACCTGCCATATCAGGAAAATGTGTTTGCTTTTTAAAAAAGAGCAATTTCATCAATGTATTTTGGTAAAACCTTCATGTAAGTAAATGTGTTTGGTGGAGGGAGAGGAGGTATATCTGGCTGCATTTGGTGGTGACAAATTGAATTCCCTGGAAAAGGAAAAAGATTCTTACACTATAGATGGGAGAGAGAACCCACATTACTACCTATCTCTCTGCCACTATGACTTCTGCCAATTCTCTGGATTTGTGGCAGAATTTCCTGCAGGAGGTACTTTTCATATGGGAACTGATTAGAAGAAAATGGCTTTCAAGTGAAAGTGCCATGGGACCTATTCTCAACATTCTGAAAAATTCCACCAAACTTCCATTTCTCATGAGAACAGAATGCTTTGTTGTTTTCAATCTCCTTTTTTCTAGTTAAGGACATTCTTAATGAATTCAATGAATCCAAACTCATTTTATCTTCAATCAATTTACATGCATTTATTAAGTGTCAACTATGTATTACACTCTATGCTAGACATTATGGGTAGAAAGACAAAGAATGAAACAAGAGAGAAAAGAGACATGAGCATGCACAAAACATAGAAAGATAGTGAATAAAAATAAATATGAGGAGTCTGGGAGTGAGAGCATTTGAGAAGATCAGGATCATTTTCATGTAGATGATCATGCTTGAGTCTAATCTTAAGAAAAGAATTCTACCATACAGAGATGGAGTGTACTACAAGCACAGGTGTAATATTAATAGGATATAAGATCTTCCCCACCCATTAACTGGCCGCATGTGGAGCCCATTAAGGGAAGCTTGCTTAGGGGAGACTTGCTTGTAGGAAGGCTTTCACACCTTTTGCTAATTCCTAATTAGGCACTGAGGGTTGTGATGCCTTCTGACTCTGAGAAGTGTACATATATATCCTGAGTTGGTATTTTGCTTTGGGAGCTTGCTTATGAGAAGGATCTTGTGATTCCCTGGTGGAGATTCTGAGTGGCTGTATGTTCAGAGCTCCCCAACTACTCAGATGTAAAGGCTCTCTTGATACAGGTATGCATGTAAAGTGTGTAATTGATTCAGGCAGTCAGAGCCCTGTGTGTCAGTATTTATTTCTCTGCTTGTATTTTTGTCTGTTTGTATTTTCTCTGAAGTTCAGGGTGCTGACTTTACCCTTGAACTTGTGAATGTAATAAAAAAAATATTGTTGACCCCTTAAATGGCTATCTTTCCTAGTAAAGCAGATCTAAGAACCTGTGCTAGCAGCCATCCTGGGTATGCCAGTGTGGTTGCTGCTATAATAGGTTACATAGCCAGTGCAAAGACAGAAAAAAAATGCCAGTTAGGTGGGCTCATAGAGTACAAGACAGGAAATAAAGTACAATGTAGATGGGGTAAGGTTATGAATGGCTAAAAGTTAAACAGAAGAGTTTATATTTTATCTAAAAGGCTATAGCAGCCACTGGAATTTATCAAATAGTGGAGCAGCATGGTTAGATCTGTACTTACGGAAAATTTCTTTGGCTTTTGAAGGATAGAATGGAACAGGCATAGAAACTAATGAGGTACTCATTGCAATAATGCAATGAAGAAGTGATGAGAGCCTCAAACAAGATAGTGGATGTGTGGTTAGAGAGAAAGTATCAGATGTGGTAAATACTGAGGGAGCAAAATCAGCAAGATTTGACAACTGATTGAAAATGTGTGTATAAGAGAGAAGTCAAGAAAAACACCAAAGTTTGAATCTGAGAGACCAGAAGAATGATTCATATGTATTTAAATACAGAAGTACAGAAGAGGAATGAGTTTGGAGTAAGGAATAATAAAATATTCTCAAAAACACCCAGCTTGACATACTCAAACAAGCAATTGGTGTTGTATGACTGCATACAGATTTGTGAATCTGTGAATTTATGAGGCCAGATCTACTGCCTAGATTTGTGAATCATCTTCCTACAGATGGTAATTAAAGCCATAGTACCTGAGGGTTTAGAGAGAGTAGAAAGGAGCTCCCAAGACAAAGCCTTAGAGGATGATCTTAATAAGGGAATCTGATATGGTACAGATGATGAGCCAGCACAAGAGACTAAGACAGACTGGGCAGGAAAGTAGGAGAGAATCAAGCAAGAGAACTGGTACCAAAAAAAAACTTAGAAGAGACAATGCTTTGCCCAAGGAAAAGGTAGTCAATAATATTGAATTCAAGAGAAGTCAAGGATTGAAAAAGGACCATCCATCAGATTTTTCAAGTAAAAGAGTAGTTTCAGAAAAAAAGATCAGAAAGGAAGACATTGATCATTCTTTAAGGTTTACAGGTTGTGTTTTTTTTTTAATTTATGGAATAAAACAAATATTTCCATAGCATAGCATAATAAAAAAGAATTGCTCATGAAATCGCAAATCTATTATGCACAACTTGTTAGCCCTTTAAATATATAATAAACTTATTATGTAAATTTATTTTACTTTTCCTCTTTCTTCCCTTCCCATTCCCATCCTAGAGATGGCTACCATTAGACACAAACATATATGTGTGTATGTATGTATATGCACATACTTCTATTTATCAGTTCTTTCTTTGCAGATAGCAACTTTCTTCATATGTCCTTTATGGCTAATTTGGATATTTATAATAGTCAAAACAACTTATTTGATCAAAGTCTTTATCTTTTTTGTGGAGGGGGAAGGCAAGGCAATTGAGGTTAAGTGACTTGCCCAAGATCACACAGCTAGTTAAGTATCAAGTGTCTGAGGCTGGATATGAACTCAGGTCCTCCTGACTTCAGGGCCTGTGCTCCACCTAGCTGCCCCTCAAAGTCATTCTTAAAGCAGTATGGCTATTACAATATATAATGTTCTCTTGGTTCTACTCATTTTGCTCTTCATTATTTCATGTGAATCTTCCCATGTTTTTATAAGATCATTGAGGGCATCATTTCTTATAGCTTAGTAATATTCCACCACGATCATATAACTTGTTCAGCCATTCCCCAATCATGAGCATCCCTACAATTTCCATTTCTTTGCCACCACAAAGAGAGCTGCTACAAGAATTCTAGAACATATAGGTTCTTTTCCTTTTTCCCTAATCATCTTTGGAAATAGAACCAAGTAATGGTATTTCTGGGCCACAGGGTATAGGCAGTTTAATAACTTCTTGAGCATAAGTTCTCCAAAATGGTTGGATCAGTTCCCAGTTCCACCAATGATGAATTAATTAGTGTCCCATTTTTTCCTACATCCTCTCCAACATTTGTCACTTTCCCCCTCTATCATTTTAACCAATCTGGCAGATATAAAATGATATCTCAAGGTTGTTTTAATCTGCATTTCTCTAATTCATAATGATTTGGGGTGTTTTGTTTTGATTTCTTCGTTGGGAAACTACCTGTTCATATCTTTTGATCATTTATCAATTAGAGAATGACTTGTGTTCTTACAGATTTGACAAAGTTCTTCATGTATTTTAGATATAGTACCTTTATCTGATAGCTATAAAACATTTCCCAAATTTTCTGCTTTCCTTCTAATTTTGGCTATATTTATTTTATTTGTGCAAAACCTTTTTAATTAATGTAATCAAAATTATTCATTTATATTTAATATTGTTCTCTCTTGTTTATTCATAAATTGTTCACCTATCCATAAGTGTGATTCTAATTTTCTCCTAATTTTCTTGTAAAATCTCTCTTTATATGTATATCATGTATCATTTTGATCTTATCTTGGTAAATGGTGTGAGATATTGGGAAATGCCCAGTTTCCACCATACTGCTTTCCAGTTTTCCCAAAAATATTTTACCAAATAATGAATTCTTATCTCAAAATTTTAAGTCTTTACACTTGTCAAAAGCAAAGTTATTATGCTTACTCACTGCTGTAAATTATATGTCTATGCCATTGATCTACTTTTTTTAAATTTCCTAGCCAGTACTTGACAGCTTTGATAATTACCACCTTATAATATAATTTAAAATCTGCTACTGCTATACCCCCTTCCTTTACGCTTTTTTTTATTATTTCCTTTGATGTTCTTGACTTTTTTCCAAATGAATTTTGTTATTATATTTATAATTCAGTAAAATAAAATTTTGCTAATTTAATTGGGATGATGTTGGCTATATGCATTAGTTTGAGTAAAACTGTCATTTTTGTTATATTGACCCTGCTTACCCATTAACAATTAATATCTCTCCAATTATTCAAATATGATTTTATTTATATAAAAAGTTTCTTTAAAATAATTTCACTTATATATTTCCTGGATTTGTTTTGGCAGCATACTTTTAACTTTTCTGCTTTTAATAATAATATTTCTATGTGCTAAGTCTTTTTAAAGGTATTATGAACCACTGAAAAAAAGGAATATTCCTTTCTATTTCCATTCAATCCTCTCTAGATATTTAGCATGTTAGTTTATCTCATGTTCTATTCATTTCTTAAACTTCTTATTTATTTTTTTTCTATATTTATCTAGTTCTGAGAGTGGAAGATTAAAGTCCCATTCTATTAAAGTACTATTATCTATCTCCATCTATAATTCATTTAACATTTTGTTTAAAAATTTAAATGCTATAGTATTTGGCATACATAGGTTCAGCATTGATATTGCTTTACCATCTATGGTACCTTTTCTCAAAATGCAGTTATCCTGTTTATCTCTTAATTATGTCTATTTTAGCCATAACTTTGTCTGAGATTATAATTGCTTCTCCTGCCTTTTTTTTTTGCATCAGCTGAAGCATAATAAATTTTACTCCAGCCCTCCATTTTAACTCTGTGTGTATCTCTCATTTTCAAATATGTTTCTTGTAAACAATATATTGTTGGATTCTGATTTTTAATACATTCTGCTACCCATTTTCATTTTATGAGTGAGTTCATTCCTTTCACATTCAAAGTTATAATAATTACCATTTGGGAATTTCCCTCTGTCTTAGTTTTACTCACTGTTTTCCTTCTCAGCCTCTCTTTTCACTCTATCGCTGTTACCTTATCTTCTTTCCTTACCCTTTTATGCCTTATTTTACCCTCCCCTTTAAAAGTCTGTCCCTTAAAGAATATGAAAAAAAGAGAGCCTGATCATCCTGTCATTAGAGGTCCCCCTCACCTCGCCCCACCCCCATGACTGAATCCCATCTAGCCACTATACCTGATTTCCAGAGAAAATAAGTCCCTCCATGAATAAAGTCATTAATATAGTGCCCTGCCCCTTCAACACAGACTTGGTCATTGTCAGAGAAGTGTGAAATATTTATGGAATGCCTATCTCCCAACATTTCCATTACCTTGAAAATGGGAATGAAAGATTGAAACTGGATTTGAAATTATGTAAATAATAATTTTGTCAAAGGATAGAGGGCCATGCATGAATATTGAACTGTTGGCCCTACACGACCTATCTATCACCTTGCTGTCTCCTCTAACATGAATATATTATAGCTGTCTAGACCTGTGGTCCTCTCCTTTAGAGGAAAGATCAAAATCATCTTGTTGAAAATGAAAAATCCTTTCATGACTAAAAACATTATTCTCATAATTATAGAATTTTAGAGCTGCAAGGAATTTTAGGAACTATTTAGCCCAACCCTCTAATTTTCTAGATGAGGAAAGATACTCCGAAAGTCAAACTGACTTGAAAAGGAATTAAAACATCAAAAATAAATCCAAGAGAAACCAATGAAGGCTGCTAATTACTGCAGACTAAACAGGCAACTCAGTGGGCTATAGGTTGGCTCTTAACTTTCACTTCCCCAGGAGAAAAGATAATGATTTTTTTTTCCACTCAAAGACCATATTTCTCCCACAGTATCTTCTTTCTCAACTTGCTTCCTATGGTCTTATACCCATAGACAATTCAGTTGACAACTAAACTTGAGTACAGTATGAAGAAATCTGTGTTCAAAATGTGTAGTTGACATTTAACCTGCAGTATTTGTGATACTCAGCTTTGCCCAGGTTTAAGGAACCAGTTCAATCCTTTTGCCACTTCTCTGTTGTTTGAGTTACTCCAGTGGGCCCTGACACTTGAAGGTCTTCTGCCTTGTCCACTCTACTTTTGCCGTGCAGTCCTAGTTTTGACTATTGACTTTAAAGACATTTTTGTTCTTTAAGGAAGCAAGATCCTTCCATGTCTGGGTAATACGTTTATGATTCCTTTGGTTTCTAAACAAAGTTGTGATGGCTTCATGGCTGTTACCTTCCTAAGGGAGGTTATTTCCTCTAGCCCATCCTTGTCCATCTTTTCTTAAGTAGTATTATTGATTCTACTTTATTCCCTCTATCCTTATACTCTTGATTAAACCAACCTAGATACCTTGTTTCTACTTTTTCTTGGCTTAGAGGGGTCTTTTTCATGACCTTTTCTAGATTCTGCATCCATATACTTCCTAGTGAAAACTTCAGCCTTTTAATCAATCAATATTTATTAAGTACCTACTATGTCCTGTGACTGGAGAAGGAAATGTACTGGAAGAAGAAATGCCAAATCACTCCAGTATCTTTGCCAAGAAAACCTCATATGGTTCACAAAGTGTGGAATGTGACAGGAGGACTGAACAATAATAACAGTGTTCCAAAACTGTACTAAGAGCTGGAGATACAAAAAAGAGGCAAAAAATAGTCCCTCCCCTCAAGGAACTTGCAATCAAATTGGGAAGACTACATGCAAACAAATACAAAGAGCAAGCTGTGTTCAGGATAAACAGAAAATAATTAGCAGAGAGAAGGCAGTGGAATTAAGAGAAATTGGGGAAGGCTTCCTGTAAGTACGATTTTAGTTGGGACTTCAAGAAAGCCAGGAAATTCAGCAGGTGGAATGGAGGAAAAAGCATTCCTAGCATGGGAGAAAGCTAGGAAGAATTCTTGGAACCAATGAAGTGCCCTTTTCTTGGAACAGTCAGGAAGCCAATGCTACTGATTTGAAGAGTGTGTGTTGGGGAGTAAGGTGTGGAAAAAAAAACTGAAAAGGTAGGAGGAATCTAGGTTAGGAAGGGCTTTGAATGTGAAACAGAGCCTTGTGCAGTTGATCCTGGAGGTGAGAGGAAGACAATAGATATTTTTAAGTGAGTCTGGTGATGTGATTGGATCTGCATTTCAGGAAAATCATTTTAGTGGTAGAATGGAGACTGGATTGGAGTGGGGAGAGACTTGAAACCTACAGACCCACCAGCAAGTGGATCACAATGATCCAGGAGTGAGGTGATGATATATCTGCAAAGCAGTTGGAGATTCAAGATTGGAGGACAGCAGAGAGATTGGGGCAGGAAAGGTAGAATTAAGAATTATGATCATAAAGATGGTGATTAAATCCATGGGAGCTGAGGAAATCACCAAGTGAAGTAGTATAGACAGAGAGATAGAAGAATCCTGAAGCATATCTGTTTTTAGAGGAGTGATTTGGAAGAAGATTCAGCAAAGAAGACCGAGGAGAAGTCAGATAGGTAGGAGAACCAAGAGAGAGTAGTGTCCTGAAAACCTAGAGAGAAGAGAGTATCAGGAAAGAGAGAGTGATCGACAATGTCAAAGGCTGCAGAGAGGTCAAGAAGAATAAGGACTGAGAAAAGGCCAATGGATTTGCCAACTAAAAGATTGAGCATTTCCTAAGCTCTCACTATGTGCCAAGTACTGTTCTAGGAATTTAGGATAAAAAGCCAAAAAAAAAAAAAAAACACTTTTAAGGAGCCTACAACATGCACATACTTAAGTATATAAGGAATAACTATATGCACAATTAATACAAGAAGTTAGCAAGAGATAGAAAGAGAAATTACATTTAAATTACTGTAGACATTATAAAATATCTGGGAGTCTACCTGCTGAGACAAACCCAGGAACAATATGAACATGATTACAAAAACACTTTTCACACAAATAGTCAGTCTAAATAATTAGAAAAACATCAGTAGCTCATGGGTAGACTGAGCTAATATAATAAAAATGACAACTCCACCTAAATTAATTTACTTATTGAGTGCCATGCCAATTAAACAAGCAAAACATTATTTTATAGAGCTAGAAAACAAACTAATAAAAAATTCATCTGGAAGAACAAAAAGTCCAGAATATCAAGGGAATTAATGAAAATAAATGCAGTGGAAGGTGGCCTAGCCATACCAGATCTTAAATTGTATATTAAAGCAGCATTCACCAAAACTACTTGGTACTGGCTAAGAAATAGAATGGTGGATCAGCAGAACAGGCTATGTACATAAGACACAGTAGTCAATGACTCTAGTAATCTAATGTTTGATAAACCCAGACTCTAGCTTCTGGGATAAGAACTCACTATTTGAAAAAAAATGCTGAGAAAACTAGAAAATAGTGAGGAAGAAACTAGTCATAGACCAACATCTTACACTGTATACAAAAATAAAGTCAAAATGGTTACCCAATGTAGATATAAAGGTTGATACTATATGTAAACTGGGAGAGCAAGGAATAGTTTACCTTTCAGACTTGTGAAGAATGGAAGAATTTATGACTAAACAAGAGATAGAGAACATTATGAAATGCAAAATGAATAATTTTGATTACATTAAATTGAATTTTTTTTGCACAAAGCTAACGGAACTGAGATTAGGAGGAAAGCAGAAAATTGGGAAAGAATTTTACAACCAGTGTCCCTGATAAAGGCCTCATTTATAAAATATATAGAGAACTGAGTCAAATTTATAAGAATGCAAGTTATTGCCCCATTGATAAATGGTCAAAGGATATGAACAGGCAGTTTTCAGATGAAGAAATTAAATCTATCTATAGTCATATGAAAAAAAATGTTCTAAATCACTATTGATTAGAGAAAATCAAATCAAAGCAGCTCTGAGATACCACATCACACCTGTCAGATTGGCTAACATGACAAAACAGGAAAATGATAAATGCTGGAGAAGATGTGGGAAAATTGGAACACTAATACATTGTTGGTGGAATTGTGAACTGATCCAACCATTCTGGAGAGCAATTTGGAACTATGCCCAAAGGGCCATAAAAATGTGCATACCTTTTGATCCAGCAATACCACTTCTAGGTCTGTATCCCAACAAGATCATACAAATCAGAGAAGGACCCATATGTACAAAAATATTTATAGCAGTTCATTTTGTGGTGGCAAGGAATTGGAAATTAAGGGGATGCCCATCAGTTGGGGAATGGCTGAACAAGTTGTGGTATATGAATGTAATGGAATACTATTTTGCTATAAGAAATGAGGAGCAGATGGACTTCAGAAAAACCTGGAGAGGCATGTATGAACTGATGCTGAGCAAAGTGAGTAGAACCAGGAAAACATTGCACACAATTACAGCCACATTGTGTGATGACTAACTCTGATAGACTTATCTCTTCTTAGCAATGCAAGGATCTAAGACAACTCCAAAAGACTCATGATGTAAAATGCTGTCCACATCCAGAAAAAAAATGAAGTCTGAATGCAGATCAAAGTATATTGTTTGTGCTCTCTCACTCCCTAGCTCTTTTGTTTGTTTGTTTGTTTCTTCTTTCTCATGGTTTCTCCCATTGATTCTAACTGTTCTTTGCAACACAACTAATGTGAAAATATGTTCAATGTGACTGTATATGTAGAGCCTATATCAAATTACATGCCATCCTGGGGTGGGGGGAGGGGATAGATGGAGAAAAAATTTGGAGCTCAATATCTTTTGGAAGTGAATGTTGAAAACTAAAAATAAATAAATTTAATTTAAAAAATAACCAAATACAAGAATTTAATGGCACAGTGGGTAGAATCCTGGCACTGGGTCAGGAAGACTTGAATTCCAATCTGGTCTCAGACACTCACTAACTGGGTGACCATGGACAGTGACTTAACCTCTCTGCCTCAGTTTCTTCAACTAGAAAATGGGGATGATAATAGCTACTATCTCAAAGCATTGTTGTGAAGAATAAATGAGATAATATTTGTAAAAATTGCTTAGCAGAGGACCTGGCACATAGTAGGTGCTATCTAAATGCTTCTTCCTTTCTCCTTTTTCCCACTCCATTCCCTTCCCCTATACAAAACAGTTATGGAGGGAGCTAAGGATCAGGAAAGGTGGCATGTAGAAGGTGATGCTTGAACTAAGTGTTAAAGGGAATGAAGGATTTTATAAAGTAGAGATAGGAAAGAAGTATATTCAAAGCATAAGGGATAGTCAGTGAACTCCAGTCAGCAACGGCACCGAGGTGGGAAGAGTGTTCAAGGAACAAAGAAAAGGCCAAATTGCCTGGATTATGGAGTTCAGGAAAGGTATAAACCCATAAGAAGACTGGAAAGCTAGTTTGGGACCAAACTGTGAAAGACTTTAAAAGACAACCAAAGAAGTTTTTTTCTACCCTTCTCCTTCCTAAAAGCATAGGGACTGATTCATCTGTTTTACCACCAATATGCCTTTTCCCATATGCTTAATGATGCCTTATGACTTGATCCTTGACACTATATGACATATACTGTCAATTGATATTAGCAATAATTGGCATTCAGATAATGCTTTAAATTCAGCAAAGTACTTTATGGCATAATCTCGTGATCTTTACAAAAAAACCTCTGGTGGTATTGAAGGCACTACTGCTATGCTTATCTCCACTTTACAAATAAGGAAACTGAGGCTCAATGACTTGCTCACAATTACATAGCTAAGAAATATCAGAGGCAAGTGTTGAACCCCCAGTCTTCCTGAGACCAATGAGAGTACTCTATCCAATCAACATATTGCTTCTCATCTCTTACCTCTCTACTTCTACTCCTCTCCATTCTGGATCTCCTTTTAACATTTTTTTTTGCTTTGTTTTGTTATGTTTCAACTTATTCTACCATGCACTTTCCATGCCTTTATGCTTAGGACACATTCTTAGATTCTCTCTGCATCTGCTATCTCACAAAATTTCTATCTCATAGTTTCCTACATTTTTAAGAGCTTTAGAGTCTAATTTATTTACTCTTTCATTAATTCATTAATTCTATTGAGAGGAACTGAGTCAAGAGATTGGAATCAGGAGAAATGGGTTTAATTTCCCTCTCATACACTTACTAGCTATGCCATCAAGGGCTAGTTATTTCATCTCTCAGAGCCTTAGTTTCTTCATCTGTAAAATGGGGATAATGACCCTGCCCTCTCCAGGGTTAATATAAAGAAAATACTTTGCCCATCTTAAATGTCAGTTATTCACTCCAAAATATTTATTGAAAGGCAGTTAGATATAGAGGAAATAGTCCTGAACTTCAATTAAGTTCAACAAACATTTATTAAATAAATACTATGTTCGTGGCCTGGCTAAGCCCTCAATAAATGCTTTTTGGCTGACTGACTACATTAGGCAGTGGAGATACAAGGATAAAAAATGACATCAATCTGAACTTGACAAAGTTATAGTCTCCATGGAGAGATACAGTATGTACCCAAACACTGATAATGTATGTAACGTGAGGAAATGAGCACTAAGAACCAGGCAAGGGAGAAAAAAGACTTCTTAGAGAAGGTATCAACTGAATTGAGCTTTAAATGAAAGCGAGATTGCTAGGAGACAGAGATGGGAGGGAATTCATCCTAGGAATGATGATCAGTGAGAGAAACACAGTATTGTGAAATGTCTAGAAAGGTAGGCTGAAGTCAGACTAGAGAGAACTTTAAATGTCAGGCTGAGGAGTTTATATTTTATTTGAAAGGTAATAAAAAGTTGTTAAATATTTTTGATTGAGACACTAGTGTAGCCAAATCAGTGACTTTGAAAAATTGCTTTGACAAATAATTTTTTAACTTTTATTTTTAAAAATTGTATTTCCAAATATTTTAATCAAAAAATAAATGGCACAGTGGAAGGAGCACTGGACCTACAGCCAACAGGATTTGAGCTCAAAACAGGTTCAGATATATACTAGCTGTGTGACTCTAAGCAAGACATTTCTATCTGCCTGTTTCTTCATCTGTAAAATGTGGATAATAATAGTACCAAGCTCCCAGAATTGCCATGAGGATAAAATGATCTGATATTTGTAAAGCACTTTGCAAGCCTCAAAGTGATTATATATATATATATATATATATATATATATATATATATATATACATAAACATGTATATGTGTATATATGTATGTATATATTGTATACATACATATATACATACATGTGGGCTATTATTCTATGTTGGAGAGCGTGAGATACTAAAAGCAGGAAAACAAATTAGAAAGCTAATACAATAATTGGTTCTGAGAGTAGACAGAAGGGATGGGCTTCTGACTGGGAGGCAGATTAGGCTCTGATTTGCCACCTTGCCATCCTGTCTCTTACATAGCCATATGATCTTGGGCAATTTAATTCACCCTTTCAGTTTCTTCTTTGATCAAATGGCAGAGATAATGCTTCTATTATCTACCTCATAATTTTGTTGTTAGGAAAGAACTTTTGTAAAGCGTAAGGTGCTACATAAATATGAATTATTGTTATGAATTGCCATTACTCTCTGTGAGGCACTGTGCATGATACAAAGATGAAGAGGCTTAGTCCTTGGCTTTAGGGAATTTATAATATAGTAAGAGATAGAACATGTACAAATATACATAATATACAACTGATTTCAGACATGCTAGTGTCCCAAGAAACGAAAAGGAAAAAGAAAAATGAAATCTCAGAGGAATTTCAATTATACACTTGAAGGTTTCATCTCAACCATTCAGAAAAAGAGACTTTGAGACAAAACTTTCCTTTAGTCTAGTCCAGGGTTGCAGTTAGCATAGGATCAGGTGGGCATTGCCCCAGCAATATAATATTCAGTGAGGCATGCTTCCTTCTCCACACTGAACAACATCCTTGCACCTAGCCTTATGGTCTTTTTGCTGACTTTCATTACTAGGCCACCTCAAAACCTCAAGCCATCTCCCATTTCCAAATGCCCCATGCCCCATGCAGGATCAAAAGCCAAATTTGTGGGAAATGAATTTTACCTTCTCCTGCCATGCACCCACTATCCTCTGTCCCTCCCCTTCCTCTCTGATTAACTGTTTTTGTCCCAAGTAAAAATTCCTAGTTATGACTCCAGTCCAACACTTAAGTCATTTCTTTCAGGAAATGCCAATTTCCAGGGCCAGTATTTTTGGACAGTGAGAGGAAAACATGCTGATCAGCAAAGAGTGGCAAAAAAAGTTTACAAACTGACATTTAAGTATAGTCTCAAGATCAGCACAGAGGACTGAAAGTCTTCTGTTCTATTTTTGACTCTAGTAATTCCCAAATTGTACTGGCTCATGACTACCTTTAGTATCTAAATAAATATTGTGGACTCCAGTTTTTATACCTAAATTGTCCTTGTTTCTGTGTCCCAAGGAAAGAAAGAGAGAGACAGAGAGAAGAAGAAGAAGAAGGAGAAGAAGAAGAAAGAGGAGGAGGAGGAAGAGAGAAGGAAGGAATGAAGGAAGGAAAGAAGGAAGACAGACAGACTTTAGGTCCTTATTCCTTCCCCTCCTCAGACCCATCATATATGAACCTGCCAAACCTTGTTCTTTTATTCGGTATATGTCAACTCTATTCTCCTTTCCTATTCTTTTTTCCTCCTTTCCTACTATTTTGTTTTATGGAACAAAGGTATTCTCTGTAATTCTCTTACAAGGATTTGAAATCCTTAGAGTTTTAGCCAGATTCCTAAACCCTAGGATACCACCATCACTAGACATACACACTTGAGATTTTTAAGTTGTATAGGAACATAACATAACATACTGGCTTGGTATATTGGGGGAAGGGAATAAGCATTGATATAGCCCCTGATATATGCCAAACATTGTGCTGAGTACTTTACAAATATTATCTTACTTGAGTCTCACAATAGCTCCTAGAGGTAGGTACTGTTATTATTCACCATTTTACAGTTTAGGAAACTGAGTCAAATAGCACTTAAGTGACTCGTGTAGGGTCATAAAGCTCGTAAGTGTCTGAGGCCAGATTTCAATTCAGGTTTTCTAATTGCGGGTGGAATTGTACCACCTAGCTGTTATTGCCCCTTTGATAGCTAGTATCTCACATTTAAAAGGAAGGCAAAAAGTCTCCTCATACTTTTTTAATGAGTAAGAACTCATCAGACTGATGGACATCTTTGTAATGCTGAGTGGTTGAAAGAATGTTGGTTTCCATCAGGTAAGACCTGAAATTAGAATACAACCTTAGATTCAATCTACATTTTTAAAGCATTTTCCAAACTACTCCTCATACATTTCAAACTACTTAATCTCCTCCCTTATATTCTTGTACTTCTCTGCATCAAGATATTTTTCCATGTGGTCCCCTGTGCTTGTAATAGAACAACTAAAGAGTTCTACATTATGAAATCCTTCATTTTTCTTAAGAGACAACATAGTATTCCCTTGGTTGGACCTCTTCTCTTTGACTTCTCTGATGATAAAATCTGATAAAAAATCAGTGGCACAAGGGAAAATGCTTCAGGCTCTCTCCCCAAATGAGACTGTTATGTAGCCCCATGAAAATGGACTTTGGTCTTTTGCCTTGGTTTTTATTTTTTTGCTCTAGGTGAAGAAAATTTGAGGTTACAATCCTGTGAATTTTGAAAGATTCAGAACAATCCATCTTGGAGTCCAGAAGTTGATTAGTTTGGGAACCTAGGAGCTACAGAGCTGAATTTGGGCCAGATTTTGCACCCAGCTCCATACCTATTTGATCTTTGAGACCCAATTATCTTTGTTTAGACCAGTACACATCCTGTAGTAATGCTACATTTCAGAATTGACTTGGTGGGACTAATACTATATAGAAACTGCATTACGTCTGAAACCACTCTCCCTAAAAACCAAGTTGTTGTAGGCTATTAACCCCTAAGTGTTAGAAAGAAATAGTTGCACTGCAGTTATTGAAGTAGTTTCAAGTTAAAGATTCCTTTGTAAAACCTAAGTGATATTAAGTGGTTGAATAGAAATGAGGCTCTGTCACTGGTGGCAAAAAATGGGAATACAACCAGAATGGGATCTTGAACAAATGACATTAGAGAAAAGGTTCCTCATCCCTTCAGGAATGTCCTTAGAACCCTAAGTGGAACTGTGTGCATGTATGTATCATATACCCATACATGTATGTATATACCTACATAGGTGTATAATATATACATGTATATATAAACTTGCAATGAATCTTTTAATAGAGGAAAACTACATAGTGTATAATTAATAGACATATTCCCCCATTAACTTAATTAGTAATCTAATAAATATATTTTTTAAAGAGGAAAAATAGTATAAAGAAAAGGGTAGTGGGCAAGAAGTCAGGAGAGACCCAGATTTGATACTTCAGTTTTGTACCCTTGGGAAAGTCACTTATCTCTATGCTGCAGTGTCTTTATCACCAGAGAGTTGGACTTGATGACAAGGATTTAACTCAAAACATAAGATCTGAAGATGTCTATTCTCTATGAGTCTGGATTTCCTTATGCACAAAAGGAAGAAGAAAATGCCTATAGTCATCATAATAACCTTTCCTGTTTGCAAAGTACTTTACAAATATTATTTCATTTTATCCTCACAGAAATCCAGGGATGCAGGTGTTATTAGTCCTATTTTGCAAATGAGGAAAGTAAAGCAAGCTGTGGTTATGTGACTTGCCCAGGATCACACAGCTAGTAAGTGTCTGAAGTCAAATTTGAATTCAGGTCTTTCTGATTCCAGTCCAGAACACTACATACTGGGTCACCTGGATTTCTCTCACTAATCTTTTTTTTTTTATTTTTTTTGGAGCAAGGAAAGGCAAGGCAATTGGGGTTAAGTGACTTGCCCAAGGTCACACATCTAGTAAGTGTCAAGCATTTGAGGTTAGATTTAAACACAAGTCCTCCTGACTCCAGAGCCAGTGCTCTAATTCACTGTGCCACATAGCTGCCCCCAAAACTAATCTTACCAAACTGTTGAAAGGAACAAATGAGGCAATGTACTATGGCATGATTTGCAAACCTTAAACACCTACATTAAATATCAGCTGTTATTATTAAAGACATGGATTCTACTTCAAGCATCCATGGGAAAATGTCATGGAAGAAAAGGAGCAGAATAAGCAAGAAGGGTTTGGACTACAAATAGGGAGAAGGAAAAAATCATAGAAAAAGTCATGGAGTTATTGAGTTCAGTAAAGCAGGTCAGAAGTTAGATGTGAGGATGAGAAATTTGGCAACGTTTTGGACAACTTCAAGGAAAGTCCGAAAAACATTCTCAAAGTTCAAATGGTAATCAAAATTTTACTTCTTTGTTGAAAGACAAATAAGATCAAGGACAATTAAGCTAGATAAAAATCGGGGATTCTTAACCTAGAATCTTTGACTTAAAAAAAATATGATAATAATATTTCAATATAATTGATTTCTTTCTGAAAAGGAAGTATTTTATACTATGTTTTATGTTATACATTTTCAAACTTTAAGACAAGTGATTCCCAGGCTCCCCCAGGGTTACCAAAGGAGGCTATAAGAAAAACAGAAATCATTATGAACCCCTTGTTTTAAAACAATTAAAGAGCAATACAGAGCATTAACGAGTACAATCTGAATAGGTGGTAGGTTCAAGAAGGAAAAGCAGGTAAGTGGCAAGACAAGGTAAGATAAAATAAGAAAAAGTAAATGTAACTATTCGCGAATTGAGCAAATTGACAGTGCATTGATGTGTCAGCCATCCTGGTCCATCCATCAGATGGACAACAAGGCAGTTGAAGGGAGAGGAGTGTCTGTGGAGATGTGGAGACAAAGGAAAGGTATTTGAGCAGAACAGTCAAGTTATTAAAAGGTGATGATTGGTTTAAAAGATTTAACGAGGCACTAAAGGGTTTAGGTGTTTAAACTCATAAGGTATTCAAAGAAACAAAAAATCTCAACCATTATAAAGACTAAGGAAATTGTGGAGCGACTTGTGTAGGATGTTTGTGCTTCAGCCACAGAGGAGTGACTGTTCCTTGTGTTCCAAGGGTACGTTAATCTCCTTCCTGAGGAGAAAGTGAAGGAACTAGAACACCTCTCCACAGTGAAAGTTGTAAGGAAAAATGAAGTATTCTTAAAGGGAAAAGATGCAAGGATTCAAAGGTGGAGAAAGGGATCTGAGGTAGAGGAGCAGAGATTTAATCATCATCAGATGATGGGGAATGAAATGAATATCACATAGAAGAGAAAGATGAGGAAATAATAGCATATGGTTAGAGATTTAAAACAGTTTTAAGGCTCTTTAAAAAAAGAATAAAACTGCTTTTTCTAGTGGCTAAGGACTGGACACCAAGGGCATGTGCATCAATTGTGGAATGGCTGAACGAGCTATAGAATATGCTTGTGATGGAATATTATTGTGCTATAAGAAATGACAAGCAAGATGATTTCAGAAAAACCTGAATGAACTTAGATGAACTGATGTAAAATGAAGTGAGGAGAACCAGAAGAATGTTATACACAGTAATAGCAATTTGATTTGATGAAGAATTGTGAATGACTTAGCTGTCCTCAGCAACACAATGATCCAAGACAATCCCAAAGGACTCATAGTGAAACGTGCTATCTGCCTCCAGAGAAAAAACTGATATTTTCTGAATACAGACTGAAGCATACTATTTTTCTTTTTCTTTATTCCTTCCTTCCTTTCTTTCTCTTTTTTAGAGTCTTCTGGTACAAAAATGACTAAGATGGAAATGTTTTACATGAATGAATATGTATAACCTATATTGGATTACTTAGCATCTCAGGGAGGGAAGGAAGGGAGGAATAGAATTTGGAATTCAAAACTTAAAAAAAGTTTTAGAATGTTAAAAATTTTGTTAACATGTATTTGTTAGGAAAATAAAATATTATTCATAAAATAAAACAATGGAATTTGATACTCTGAGGAGGAAGAAGCTGCTTGTCTTTAAAATGTTAAAGGCTATATTAAAGGTAAAGAAATTACCAAGTGAGAGACCATTCAATAAGAATCAAATAAAAAAGTAGAGGTAGTTAGTTTCATGCTCAAGGATATTAAAATAGTATCTGTTGATTTGATTACAACAGAAAAACTGCTTGTCTTCCCCAGGTATGAATCCGTGCTATAACAGAGAAATTCCCAAGACTCAGTAAGATGAATGATACATCTCCACTTCTTGGATGCACAAAAAGACACTTCCAAAATGAACCTTAAAAGTATTGCCAATAATTATAAAGAGTTGGGCATGAGACAAAAGAGCACATAGGTATAGGCTATGAATTCCCCATTATTGAGGCTTCTGGTAGTACAATGGATGGAGCTCTGGGCCTGGAGTCAAGCAGACCTGAGTTCATTCCAACCTCACTTAGTAGCTGTATAACTCTAGGCAAGGTCACTTAACTTCTGATTGCCTCAATTTCCTCAAATATAAATTGGAGATAATAATAGCATCTACCTCAAAGGGCTGTTGTAAGTAACAAATGAGTTAACATTTGTAAAATTCATATTCTAATGAGAGAGACAATTAGTACGTATGTGTATACAGATACAAAATAGTTAAATACAAAGTGGTTTGGGAGGTAAGGCCCTAGAAATAGTAAGGAATAGGAAAGACTTTAAATAGAAAGTTATGCTTAAGTTGTGTCTTAAAGGAAGAGAGGGATTCTATGAAGTAAAAGAGAATACATTCTATGCATGAGACATAAGGGGGTAGATATCAGTACAAAAGCAGAGAGATTAGGAGAAAAAAAAAACATGTATGAGGAAGAGAGAGAAGACCAGTTTGACTGGTTCCCACAGGCTGTAGGAGGGGAATAATATCCAATGAGACTGGCAAGTTGGAACCAGGTTGTAAAGGGATTTAAAAGTTAAGTAAATAAATGTATATTTTATCCTAAAGGCTATAAGGAGCCCCTGGAGTTGATTGAGTAGCATGTGTAGAATGGAAAAGGGAGAAATAAGCCAGGAAGATCAGTTAGGAGTCTACTGCATATTCTAGGTAAGAGATGGGACCTGAACCAAGGCAGTAGTGGTGTGATTAAACAGAAGGGTTCATATGAAAGAGATATGAAGGTAGAAATGGCAACATTGGCAACTGATTGGACAAGAAGGGAGAGTAATAAATCAAAGACAACATAGTTGTTACAAACCTGGAAGACTAGAAAGACAACAACCATCCAGTATGATCTCTTTGACAGAAATAGGGGAGTTGATAGTTCCTTAAGGGTGGGGACAATATCTTGTTTCATCTTTGTATTCCCAGCTGCCTAATAAAATAGGACAGAAGGAAATCAGATAAAATTTGAAATGCATAAAAATCTGAAGAAAGCACTCAGGTTCTTACAAGGGTGAAGGATCTACATCCATTATATTCTCTTGCTATGTGGGTTGACTCTCTCATTCTTTTAGAATGAAGGAACTCACTAGCGACCTAAGTACATCTGGCACATGTCTTGACAAGAGTAATGAGTCTGATCAGAATGACATATAGCAATATATTAGGTTCAAGTTAAAGTGATAGAAAAAGTGTCATGAGACATTAAGATGCTCTGAATCCTCTATGCTTTGTCAACCTTTATAAATAGCCTCCTACCCTGGTATAAATTCTTTAGATAAAATAGAGGTGTTTGGCAGCTTGGTTTAAAAGATCATGTTCTTCTCTTTTTTTTTTTTTAAACAACTTTATGGTATTGATATATCCCAATCTTGACCTTCAGCTGTAATCCTGTGTTGAACAGAGAGGGCTTTGTCTAAAAGCCATCTTGTGGATCTTTCCTCTCAAATTCTACCTTGTGGCAATGGACTTCCATTTTTGTTCAGCCTTAGATCCACTTACACTATCTGAAAACCAACAATGGAAGTCAAAATTCTCCAAAGCACACAGTCGCTTCCCCCCAATAGTAAATTCCACATAATCTTTTCACCTAAGCAGATATTCTGTGTATGACCAACAGGAGTGCCTTTTCTCTATTTTATCAAGCATTCAGAGATCATTCTGCTGACAGCTTGTCATAAATAGATTTTTAGATGTGAATCTTCAGCTGATTAGAGAAATATTTCTGTTCCTGCCTATAGCCTCATGTCCAATCTGTTACTTTAGTACAAATAATATCACTATTACCTTTGTTCTCAATTTCTCCCACATACCCAGAACTACTGAACAGCAATTTGGGAGAGTTAGTGTAAGTTTCACAAAATGTGTCTCATTCAATCAGCGTAAATGTGCCCTTAAATTAACTTTTTTGAAGGCAAAATCATTTAGGGAAGCGATCATAAAGCTTTGTGGGAGAAGAAACACCAGGAGGACATTTCTACTGGGAGAGGGGAGACAAGATGGGAAAAACTAATCTGGGTGGGGGACAGCCACCAAGGGAGGAAGTAGCTGCCTCCTGATTTTCTATATTAACTAGTTTTTCTAATAAATTTCCTTCTAGGCTCAGTAGTTTCTATTTTGCCACAGGCACACAAATACCATCAGCATCTTCTAAATTTCTGTGCCCTGATGCAAATGACTAATGCTTGCCCTTTCTATGCTACTTGCCCCCACTGTTTATTTGATTTTATTTGATTTCTCCACATTATTAAGTTTCAGCAACAAACAATGCACTCCTAATGTGCAAGACACTATAACAGAGATGTTTCATTAAAAAATGGAAAAATAATATAACTTTGGAGAAAGGTAAATGTCCTGATATTTAAAAAGAAGAGATCAGTCTATTAGGATAGTGAATTCAACTTCTATTCCTAGAAAAATTCTAGAAAAAGTCAGTCATTACAGAGATGTTTGGTGAACATCTGGAAAGGAAAGCAGTGATTTAAAATAGCCAGCATGGTTTCCAGGAACAAGTCACTAATTATTATTATTATTATTATTTATCCTTCATTTTCAAAAAGGACCGATAACATCATGGGTGATGTTTTGATTTGCAAGTGAATTGAATTTAAGTGAGGCAGAGTTGGGAAAAGTCATCAGCCTCAATCTCTCTTCCAGAGTCACCAAATTCAGTGGAAGGACAAAAGTCAAAACAACTGTCCATGGTCCAAGACACAGTAGATAAACTTGGTGTCTTTGACGAGCGTGCAAGCTCATGCCTACATGGCCATTGGAACAAATGGTTCTCATCCACATATTCCAACTGGGAAAGTCTTTATATGTTTGGGGTAAATATCCCCCAACTCACCAAAGGGTTTGAGTCCTGTCAGTTACCCTCACCATTGTTTAACCCATCTGCCCCTTCAGTTTATCAGTGTGGTTGCTGAGTATGCTACTCTTCTTGGAGCCACAGATGAGGGTTGGGTGAAAGGCGGACACTAAAAGTGGATAAACAGCCTCTGAAAGGGTTTTGGAAAGCCTTCACACCAGAGATGGTAGTCTTCTTGGAATACCCCATATACCAAAAGTATTAATAACAATAGCCTCTATATATTACTTACTATACCAGGCACTGTGCTAAGTGCCTTACATTTATTATCTCAGTTTATCCTCACAACCCTGAAGGGTAGGTTCTATTGTTCTCCTTGTTTTACATATGAGGAAACTGAAGAAATCAGGGGTTAACTGACTTGCCTAGGGTCACACAGCTAGCACGCATCTGAAGCCAAATTTGAACTCAGATCATCTTGGGCCTCCAGGTCCAGAGATCTACTACTGCATCACCTAATTGCCCCAAACTAAGCTCATTTCCTTTTTGAACAGAGTTGCCAAACTAGTTGATGAAGGAAATCTTGCAGCTATGACACAAATTTAGCAAATATTCTGATAAAAAAATATCTCATAGTATTTTTACAGAGAAGACAGAGAGGTCTAGATTAGATGATAATATAATTTGATAAATTCAGAACTGGTTGGATGCCCATACTTGAAGAGTAGTTGGTAATGCATCAATATCAATGAGGCAGAGGTTGCCAAAGAAGAGTGCCCCAGGAATCTGGGCTTGCTTGCCCCTCTGCTGTGTAACATATTTTTTACTAGCCACTTGGACAAAGCTACAGATGGTGTTCCTATCAAATTTGCTGATGGCACCAATTTGGGAGGGAGAATGAACACACTGAATCATAGAGTCAGGATTTTAAAACGTTGTGAGAACGAGCTGAATCTCCTATGATAAAATTAAATAGAGATAGATAAGAAATCTCATAACTAGACAAAAGAAAATCAACTTCACAAGTACAAGGTGAGGGAAGCATGATTAGACCGAATTTGTTCTGAATAAGAGCTGAGAGATTTAGTGAACAGCAGCTTAATATGAGTGCAGTGTGGCAGTCAAGAAGGCTGATGTGATCTCAGGCTGCAATAAAAGGGTCATAGCTACCAGGGATAGGGAGATGACAGCACCACTATATATACACTCCCCTCATCAGAGATCATCTGAAGTTTTGTGTTCACTTCTGGGTGCTACAGTTTGAGAAGGACATAAAGATGAACAGTAACAACAAAGATGATGAAATATGAAATAAATAGGCACAGGTAGACCATAGAAGAGCAAACTCATGGAGATCTCTCTTTCCCTTGTCTCCAAGTATTTGAAAGGCTTTCTAGAGAAAGCTATTTCACTTCCTCCATTTTGCAATGGGTGCTAATTAGAAAGAAGCAATTTTAGGTTTGATGCCAGAAGGAACTTCCTAATTATTAGTATTATACAAAACCGGAATAGGTGTCCCGGAGAGGTAATGGGCTCCCTCTGCTTGGAGATTTTCAGGCAGAGGCTGGACTGCCATATGTTAAGTATGATACAGTGAGTTTTCCTTTCATTAGAGGAAGCTAGGTGGTGCAGTAGATAGAGTACTGGTCTTAGAGTAGGAAGACCTAAGTTCAAATCTGACCTCAGATACTAGATGTGACCTTGGACAAGTCACTTCTGTTTGCCTTAGTTCTTCAGTGGTAGAATGCAGATAGTAATAGCACCCACAGGGATGTTATGAGGATGAAATAAGATATTTGCAAAGTGCTTTCTATAGTGACTGGCACATAGTAAGCAGTATGCATTTATACATACATATATGTGTGTATGTGTGCATGTTTATGAGTATAGTGTGGCAGTCAGGAAGGCTAATGTGATATGTGTGTGTATTAGTTGTTGTCATCATTATTATTATTATCGGATGGCCATTAAAGTCTCTTCCAACAATGGGTGCACTGGTAAATGTTCAGTCTCTTAGGGAAAAAAGGGTGTGTGCAGGATGCATTATAGTTGTGAGTTTAATCTGCATTATTAACATTTTCTCCATCATCTTCTTAAGTCTAGACAATAAACAAAACAAAAATTAAAAACCCCTGATTCATAGCATTTGCCATTTTCACTGTATAAATAAACTCACACTGAAAATCTAACTACCAGGTCTCTTGAACCAATAGAAGCCAGTTCCAGCCCATCACTGCTTCCAGTTCTCAATTTCTATGATTGTGGTATTTAGGATGCAAAGGAGAAAAACTGTATAGCCCCTATCCTCTAGGAGGATAGAATCTAATAGGGGGAAGACTAGAGCATATTCACAAACAAGCAACATGTAAGTCATAATATTGTGAGACAAATCTAGGAATCTAGATGTGGCATAAGAAAATTTGAAGAACAAGAGATTATTTTTAGCTAAGGCAAACAGGGAAGATTTTAGGGAGGTTTCAGTGAAGTCTAGCCTTGATAGGAGAAAAGGATCTTAACACTCAATAGAAATAATCAAATGAAGCTATTTTCTAAACGATTGTGTTGTTTTTGTTTTTTCCCAGAATTCAGTAAGCAGTTAAGGACTAAATATCATAAGTGTATCATTCAGGAAAGTAGAAGCCAATTCAAGAATATATACACCAAGAAGATAGAAAGGATAAATAGAAAATGTTTCCAAAATCTAACCACAGAAACTCGTTTTAATAGTAATCTGCCTGATTTTGCCCTGATTTTGCAAAGCGTCATCTTGTCTTATTTTTTTTAAGATGCAATGCAGAGTGATTTGAAGGTAAAATAGTAGGGATGTGGTCTCAACTGGATAAGAAAAAAATCTAGAGTTTGTTCTTATTACTATTGTGGGTATAAAGTATAATCTTTATCTTCTTGACTTTTTTCTGCACTGTTTTTCCTTGTCAGGAATGGAGATAAAAATTCAATTCCAGTATCTTAGACAAGGTAGGAATACTGTGAGCATCTACGAAATTACCTCTCTCTATCTCTTTTTCTCTCTCTCTCTCCTTTTCTGTCTCTTTATGTCTGTCACTATCTCTGTCTGTTTGTCTCTGTCTCTCTCTCCTTCCCCTACATTCAGTAGGCTTCAAGTTATATTGATTTTACCTATCTGATGTCTCCCACACTGGTCCTACCTTTCTACACCCCTACCCTCTAATATACATCAATCCCTTGTCACCACTAACCAAGACTATTACAATATACTCCTAACTGTTCTCCTTGACTCCATCTGTCTCCATTTTCAATGCATCCTATCTTTACTTCTGCCAAAGCAATTTTCTTAAAGCATAGGATCATGACATTTCTCCACTCAGAAACTTTTGATAACTCCCGCTTTTCTAGTGAATAAAGTTCATGCACCTAATGTCATTATTATTACACTTCCTGCCTTATCGTCCAGTATTTCCTCTCACCCAGTCTATGACCCAGTCAAATACCTGAACCTGCCATGTACTTGCCTGTCTCCACGCTTTTGCATAAACTCTTCCCTGTGCCTAGATTACCCTTCTTTCTAACTTCCCCTTGCAAAATCTAACCAAATCTTCAAGGTCTAGCTGCAATGCTTCCTTCCCTACACCACAGGCTTGTTGTGAGAATCATGAGACAATATTTATAAAGTAGTTTGCAAACCCTAAAATACTTTATAAACATGAGTGATTTTTACTCTTTATTTATCCACAACCATCCTGCCCCTAAACTGAAAGCTCTCAAGGGTGTTCATATCTTTCTTGTAGCTCTATAGGGTTTAGGGTTGGAGGAAACTTGTAAGATCATCAGGTCTAATCTCTTCATTTTCCAGATGTTGAAACTGGAATCTGAGAACTCTTGTGATCTACTGAAACTTACACAGCTGGCAAAGAGTAGAACTAGGATTAAAACTTAGGTTTCCTCACTCTAACTCCAACATTATTTGCATTACACATTGACACAACTAATGGCATTCTGCTGGAATAATACTTCTTTGTATGTATAGCTTATTTTTCTTAGTGGACAATAAACTCTTTGAAGGGAGGAGGTTTTCTTTTTTTTATCTCACTACCCTCTCCAGCCAACTGCCTTAAATGTAGTAGAACAAATAATCTATGACCAGTACATTTTTTGGTTTGTCAGGCCCTCCCACCTCCATTTGTCTCAGGGAAATATAAAATTATACATATATGTGTGTGTATATATATATGTATATATATGTATATACATATATACATATATACACATATACTCTATGTATAGTAATAATATATAATATATATTCACATATATGTGTGTGCCTTTGTGTGTATGTATTTACACATGTATATATATATATACACCCACACACATAAACACATATAAATACATATATATACATATAGATATAGATGATATAGATATTTCTACAAATGTAGTTAAAAGGATCTCCAGATCCCATATAAGCACTCACATTAACAAATGCATATCTCAGCTGCAGCTCAGTCATAATTCCACCCCCATATAAAATATAGAAGTCACAGGCAAACACAGTGTCCAAGGAATTATCTTGATAAAAGGTTAAATTCTTGGATTGATTCTGCCCTTGTTAGCTAAACTTCTCAAAAAGACTATCTACAATAGATACTTCAGTTTTCTTTTCTCTCACTCTCTCTCTGACCCATTATAATCCAGCTTCTGAGCTTATCATTTCACCAAAAATGCTCTCTCCAAAGTTACTAATGATCTCTTACTCCTCAAATCCAGTGGTCTTCTCTCAATCTTCTTTCTTCTTGACCTTCTTTTCACTGTTGATCACCCTCTCTTTTATATTCTCTTCTCTCTAGTTTTCAGAACACTACTCTCTCTTGGTTCTCCTCTAACCTATCTGTCTACTCTTTCTCAGTCTCCTTGTCAATCTTCCTCCAGACCATGCCCTCTAACTGTGGGTGTCCCTTAGAGGTCCCTCCTAGACCTTCTTTCTATTTCCATTTCTAATCACTACTTCATTTAGTGATCTCATCAGTTCCCATAGATTGATTCATATGTGGATGATTCTCAAATCTACATCTTCTGACTGAATCTCTCTGATGGCTTCTAATCCTCCATCTCCAACTACCTTTCAGACATATAAAATCATATGTGTAGTAGACATCTTAAAATCAATATTTCCAAAACAGAATTGATTTTCTTTTCCCCCACCCTTTCCTCCTTTTCCTGTTACTGTAGAACAGTGGTTCTCAACCTTCGTAATGCCACAACCCTTTAATACAGTTCCTCATGTTGTAGTGACCCCCAATCATAAAATTATTTTCATTGCTACTTTATAACTGTAATTTTGCTACTGTTATGAATTGTAATGTAAATATCTGAAATTCAGGGTGTATTTTCATTGTTACAAATTGAACATAACCCATAGGTTGAGAACCACTGCGGTAGAAGGTAATACCAAACTCCTAATCCCTCATGCTTGCAACCTAAGAATCATCCTCAGCTCCTCACTATCTCTTATCCCCCACACCCAGCGTATTGCCAAGGTCTATTGAGTTCATCTTTGTAACATCTCTTAAGTACTTCTCCCCTTCTCTTCTCTACCATGGCCACCACTATATTGTGGGCCCTCATCACCTCACACGAAGACTATTGGAATAGCCTTCTGTGGGTCTGCTGACCACAAGTCTCTGCCTATCCATTCCATCCTAAATTCATGTATCAGCAATGCAGTATTCACAATGCCTACAGTAACTATAAATGTGCTGATATAGTTATTAATCACAAAATGGAACAGGCTCTCTACATAAGAAATATAGATAGTGCATTCATTTAAATACCAGAAAACTGAGTCCCAAAACCAGAAAGTCAAAGCCAACCCAGTAGCGATGAAGTTGGCACATGTGGTCAAAGTAGTAAACACCCACATCCTCAAGCCTTCAAACAGGACAGGCTACCTCAG
>CM053581.1:128638716-128690949 GCA_028627135.1 Pseudochirops cupreus | reverse complement strand
AGCCACTGCCTCTGCCGCCGCTTCCAGTCAGCACCGCACGGAGACTAGCTTGGTTCTGGCGTTCTCTTGCTCCACCCCTTCCTGCTACATCAGCAAGCTCAAGGGGCGTGGAAGATCTTCAAATCCCAGTATCGTTACAATTCATCAACAAATTAACCTTACTAATACCAAGATCCAATCACTATCAATTCCCTACTCAGTAAATTTCAGTAACTCCCTATTACCACCAAAATTAAATTCAAAATGCACTGTTTGGCATTCAAAGTCATTCATTACCTACCTTTCCAGTCTTCTTATACCTTATTCCCCAGCAGGCACCATTCAGTTCAGTGATATTCCATGAACAACACAACACTCCATTTCTTAGCTCATGGTATTTTATCTGTCTATCTCCCACTCCTGAAATGTTATCCCTCCTCAGTTCTGCCTACTGACTTCCCCGGATTCCTATAAGTCCTAAATAAAATCTCATCTTTATAGGAAGCCTTTCCCAACCCCTCTTAATTCTAATATTTACCCTTCATTAATTATTTTCTATTGATCCTGTATGTATGTTGCTCTGTAAATATTTGTTTGCATGTTGTTCTTTTTTAGATTATAAGCTCTTTGAGGGTATAGACTATCTTTTGCCTCTTTTTGTACCCTCAGCATTTAGCACAGTCTCTGGCACATATTGGGTGCTTAATAAATGTTTATTGATTAATTTATTGTTTAGCTTATATACTTCTTCCTGCTTTTGCTTTTCTTGAGGTTATCTTTGTTGTTATATCTATCAAGAAATTTTGTGTAATTCTTATATGTGGATGGAGACTTCTTGTTGGAAGAGAATCTTTAAGGAGGCATTTTTAATGGACTAGGGTTTTATATAATTAGCAAACAGCAAACAGTGAGATTCTGTATTTTCCACATCTTTCAGTGAATTACACAGTGGTAAAAGAATCATCCACTGTGGAATATCATTCATAAAAATATGGATGTTCCCTATTACTCCAATAAAAATTTTTAAATATAGAAGTAGGAATATAGGTCAAATAGTTATTTGCATTTTTAAGTTGCCTTATTTTTAGTATTAATAAGGTCCAATTTTTTTCCATGCCTTTGATATCTTCCTCTACTTTAAACACTTTATGAATTCTTCAAGGCCATGCCACTTTCAGCATGAATTTCTTCTGTACACCCCTTAGTCTAACTGAGATTCTTTTCCTTCTCTTTGGTGTCATTTTATGCTGCATTTAAAATACACCTAGAATTATGTTGTTGGAGTCCAAGTGTGGTGGTTCCACTTTCCTTGATTCTGAAAAGAGTTTGTCATCATAATTTTTGCTGGTATTTTCAATATCTTTTTTCTTCACAGGCTTTTACCAGTTTCATTCTTAATGATGCTTACTACTACTTTGCTTAATTGGGGCTCTCATCAAGATTTCTTTAAAATGAGTTTATTTTCTGCTTCTCTGTTTTATGAGGAAATACTGCACTCATTATTCCTTATCTATATTTTCCATTTTTAAAAAATTCCTACCTAGTCAACATGTATCAAATTGTATGTTAATTTAATTTGGAGGGTCTCATCAAATTTTTCATGTTTTTTACCTCCAACTTTTTCCAACAGATGCTGGAGCATAGGATGCAATTATTTTCATAGTTATATTTTTGTTAATACTTATCATGACCACCATAAGAAAAATGAGCAACTTTCTCTAGAAATGATGCTTCTTTTTAGTCTTTGATGGCATGATAAGAACCCACTCTATAAAATTTTATTTTTCTCTTCAAAGGAGGAAAATCCTGATGAACCATCTTTTCAGTTAGCTATAACTTTGTCTTATCTTCTGGAGTTACACATAGTAATAATGTCAATGTTAATATTATTCATGATTCAAAGACCAAGCATTATTTCAGAGAACCCACAACGAAATACACTACTCAATTCTTGATAGAAAGGAATAGACTCAGGATGTAGAATGAGACATCATTTTTTTGAACATGAGCAATGTGGGAATTTGTTTTATTCGACTATGCATACTGGTTACAACGGTTTTAATTTTGTTTTGTTTTTCTTTTTTCATGGAGAAGGGGAGTTAAGAGGGAGAGGAAATAATTTGTAATTTAAAAAAAATTAAATTTAAGGTTGACTAGGAAAATTGGGGGCCAAATTATACAAGTCCATATTTAAGATATTGTACTTTATTCAGTAGAAAATGGGGAACCATTGAAGTTTTCTTTTTTTTAACTTTTGGGTTTTTTTTTATTTTTTGGTTTATATCATTGATTTCCACAAGATTTTGAGTTACAGGTTTTCTCCTCATCTTTCCCCTCCCCACCACCCCAAAATAGCAATCCCACTGTATACCCCCTCCCCCAATCTGCTCTCTCCTATATCCTCCCCCATCACCCCTCTAACTTTCTGGTAGGGTAAGATGGATCTCCCTATTGAAGTTTTCTAATTAAAAGAAAATAGGTTTTTGACAAGGAAACATTTTAATGTAAAAGACTGATATGGATGTGAACATAAACAGATAAATCAAAATAAAAAAACAATAAAAAAGAAATATGGCCTCTAGATCTAATAAATGAGTTCAGCATCTGTGAATAAATACTGCAAAATAAAGGAAAATGATCCAGCACTTAATGAGACAAAAGACCCTATGGAAGTTGGATAGAAGGTGAAGCCACAAAAATCTATTCCTGAGTGATTTAAAAGAGTAATTAGAATTCTGTGAGCAGAGCTTATATCTTACACAACAAAAACAAGAGACCGAATAGAACAACTCGAAATTTCAATAGCAAGCCTCATTAAAGAAACAAAAGTAAGAATAATAAGGAATATAAATACACAGAAGTGAAAGACAACCTAGAAAAAGAGAATAAAAAAACAATAATCAAAAGAAAATATGCTCACTATGCAAACAAAATATATTAAGCTCAAAGACAGGATGTACGGAGAGAACCTAAGGATCATAGATTCCTCAAAAGAACACAATGGGACAAAAACAAAGCAAAATGAAAACAAAAATCTTAACACCATAATGACAATCCTTGTCCCAAAGCAAATCAAAACAACCCTGAGGTTTCACCTCATAAGGTCCAAAATGACAAAAGAAAAATAGCAACAGTCAATGTTGGAGGATTGTGGAAAGATACACACACACACACTAATACATTGTTGGTGGAACTGTAAAAATGGTTTAATCATTTTGGAAAGCAATTTGGAATTATGCAAATAAAGTGACTAAAATGCTCATATCCTTTGAACCAGAGATGCCATCCCTGAGTTTATGCCCTAAGGAAGACATTGACAAGAAAGAAGTCCCCATATACTGCAAAATGTTTATACTTGCACTTTTTCAATAATAGCTAAGAATTGAAAACAAAGTAGGTGACCATCAGTTGGGAATTACTAAGTAAATTGTGGTGCGTGAAGGTAATGGAATGTTACCATGCTATAAGAAATAATATGTGTGATGACTACATAGAAGAATGAAAAGATCTAGATGAATGGATACAAAGTGAAGTAAACAGAGCCAAAAAAACAAAACAAAATGATATATACAATAGCTACAACAGTGTTAATGAAAAGAACAGTGACAAACCAAAAAAAAAAATAATGAAAAGTAAATCAAAAGCACAAAGATCAATTGGAACTCAAATGAAGAGACATATGAAGACACCTCCAACCTATTCCTTCACGTAAATTGGAGGTCCACAAGGCTTACACATTGTCTTGCGTTTGGGGACTTTTTCAATGTATCAGTCTGATATTTTCTCTCCTCTCTTAAAAATACTACTTATCATAAGACAATGCCAATATGAGAAGTGAGGGGGAGGGATAATATGGTGATGTAAGAAACAGAAAATATTCATAAAACTTATTTTTAAAAAGACAAACGTCATTCAGTTCCTACAATATATGTTCACTCATCCAGGACATTGGATGAGAATCTCCCATTTAGAGTATCAACCACAAAGTTAAAATATATACACAATCTAAAAACAATATGAGTGTGAGCACCTGCTATCTCCTTCTCTGTTATTGTCACTGTCAAAACAGAAGCAGAAGAAGCCTTTTTTATCTTATTTTTTCCATGAGTTGCCACGGCCACCACATGGCCAGACCCTGATGATCAAGTTCTTGGTGCTTAGCCAGGCTGTTCCTCAGAAAGCTGACAGTCTATTACTGGAACCATATTCAAAGCCTTTGCACCATGACAGAATATTCTGGAGATTACAATCTGCTGTGTAGCCTTTAATATAGAGTCACCTCCACACCACTAGGAGACACTAGGATACACCATGGCATAGAACTAGTAGCAATAAAAATAATAATAAGGCAAAGAATTATTATTAAACAGTAATAACTATAAAAGTACAAACATCTGAGTGGCATAGTGGATAATGAAAGATCATAATGGAGTCAGAAAGATCTGAATTAAAATTCGACTTCAGACCCTAACTATATAACCCTGAACAAGTCATTTAACCTCTGGGGTTAAGGTAGGAATATATCACCTACCTTTCAAGTTGGTCATGAGAATCAAATGAGGTAATATTTGAGGAAAGTGCTTAGCACAGTGCCTGGCATATAGCAGGTGCTTTATAAATGCCTATTTCCTTCCCAGGAGCAATAACAACAACAGAAATAGTCATAATTATGGGTGTTAATATTATTCTTTAAAATTCATAAACACTTCATAGGCAGTATTCAATTTGAGCCCCCATGAGTGACGTAATATGCATGGAATTATACTTTATTTTCTGAGAAGGAAACTGATGCTCAGAAAAGTTCTGTCACTTACTCAAGTTCATAGCAAAATCATTTTGACCAAAAGGATTTTGATGCAAATTGGTACTGGCATCACAGGGTAGGAAGTTTTGGCTTTTTTTAAGCAAAACACAGAAAAAGAAAATAAATTTTGGAGATCATAGATTATCTGACTGGATGAAAGGAAAGGAAAGGTTATGACAATTCATAGAGATAGCTTGACTGATCTCCACTGCAGAGAGATGAGATGTAATCATCAGAATCCATCACTAGATCCTACCCCAATTTGCAGTTCCTTTTCTATTGTTGTTTCTCTCTCTGAAACAAATGGAAATGTTAAATAGAAAGTCACACCATATTAAAAATTGTTACCTGATACCTGCTGTAGCTTGTTTGGAGATCAAATGATAAATCATCATGCAAACCCAGGGGCACTGAATATACCAGCAATGTATTGGGTATTCAAATACTGCATTTGCTCTTAACTGAATACTAAGGAAAATGATGCAACCATCTGAGAAAAAAAGATTTGGTTCAGAAATGCTTCATAGCCATTAGAATTAGAAGAAACTCAAGTATGGTACTGTAAAAATAAAGTTCTATATTTGCCATCAGAGGATCCATCTTTCCTCCCAAAGAGTACTAACAGCCTTCCAGTCACTTGCTCTCGCAAGGTAGACATTTCCTCACTCTCTTTCAGCCTCCTTCCCCTGTATATACAATCATTTATTAAGTCCTATTGCTTATATCTATATAACATCTTCAGTATGCACTCCTCTCCTCCCTGACACTGCCACCCCCCCCCCGGTGATATTTAGTAAGACCCTTAAAAATGTTTATTGATTTACTGGGACCAGATTCATCAACTCAAACCTTGACAAATGCAACAGCATTTTGACTCATCTTCCTGCCTTAAATTTCTCCCCACTTAAAATCTATCCTCCACTCAACTGTGAAATTAATCTTTCTAAAGTGCATAACTGATTACGTCCCCTTTCCCATCCAATAAACTCCACCATCTCCCTATTATCTCCAGAAGCAAATATAAATTTGTCTGTTTGGCTTTTGAAAGCCTGCATAACCTGGCCCCTTCCTGCATTCCCATTTTTCTTCTACCTTACTCCCATCTACATGTTGTGTGATCCAGTGGCCCTAACCTCTCAGATGGGTTATTATTTTGTTGTAGCTATGTCATTTTGTTATTGTTGTTATATTACTGTTTTCCTACATCACACAGGTAGTATGTAATGTACCTGAAATTTAAGTGCTGGGCCTCTGATATTAAATTCAGGAGTTTTTCCACTTAACAATGTTTGTCTCTCAAAAGGAAATTATATTAGTCTGATATGTTCTATCTTCTATAAAAAATATATTGGTTCTTTGGGATTACTGTTTCCTTTTTTAACTGCTCACAAACGATTTCTTTAATAACACATTGTAGTATTTTAGCAAGAATGGAAGTCAGACTTGTTCTGCTATATTTTCAGAATCCAACTTCTTCCCTGAAAGAGAATTTAGTAGAAATTGTGCTCAGGGCAACTTTGGTGTTTAGGGTTTGTGAATAACAATCGGGATTTTTAGTCAACCCCATGGAAGAAGTAAGAGAAAATTGAGGAAGAGGACAGCTTTGAGAAAAAGCAGAAAGGAAATCTCCTCCTGATCATCTTGTAATCTCAAGGAGCAATCTCCACAATGGGAATGGAGCACAGAATATTTGCTCAGATTGGGTAGAGTCCCACTGAAGTTAACCTTAGAGAATGCAGAGATGGGGAAATGGGAGGAGGAGTGGGATAAAAAGTATAAGCTTCTCCTATTCAAAGATTTCTCTGAGAAAGGCCAACTTTCTTGAGAGCAAATTGGGCAACTCCAAACTCCTCCCATCCTAAAAGGAAAGAGATAAGTAATAAAAGACAATATAACTCCTCCAGTACAGTCCTAACAACAACATCAGAGGTGATGGAGAGAGAGGGAGGTGGCAGGCAAGGAGAAGGAGCTGATCAGTGGGAGAACGGAGTCAGGATCAATTCCATTGTGATACCGTTGTTCTAGATAAATTTCTAGAGTAGGAAAAAGGAGAAAAGGTGATGGAGGATTGAGAAGAGAATCTGTCCCATTGAGTCCGAGTACATTAGGGACTCCTGGGACTCAAAGAAAGGAGGAAGTGGCAAGCAGAGACCAGACAGTGGTGTAGACCCTTCTGGCAGAAGCTGAGATCTAGAGAAGGTTGGGGTATTTCTGATGGTGTTCTACCAGAAAACCCTAAAAAAAGAGCTAACTGAGGGAGAAGGGAAGGGATACTTGAGGAAGGCAACTAGTGTAGTGGCACTGAGAAATCCTTGAGAGGAGTTACAAATAGTGTAGCAAAGGAGAAGAGGGGTGAAGAGCCTAGGTGCCTTGTGGTGTATGGCCCATAGAAAATCAGGAATGCTAGGATAAGTGTGTGTTTGTGAATAAGGGGAAGAGAGGCTAACACTGTGATACAAAGTTTCTGTCACTGAGTTCTTATTACAGTTTTGTCCCCAAGGTCACAAATGTACTTATATAGAAAACTAGGACTCCAACCCAAAGTTTCTGACTCTAGATGCAATGTTTTTTTGTTTGTTTTTCATTCTAACACAGTCAAGGAATACTTTCTTGGGCCCTGAGTAATCGTTGAATTATGGGATTAAAAAATCTCAAGAGTTATAAGGAACTTCAGAGATCAAATAATCTAATTCATGCCTACACAGAAGCTTGTCCTCACCCCCCCCCCCAAAAAAAAATCTCCAAAAAGCAGTCATCCAGCTTCCACTTAAATTTTCTAGTGGGGAGGTATTCATTGCCTCCTCAAGCTAACTCCATTTTTAGACAGTAAGTTTTTCCTTCCATAGAACTTGCTGTAAGTCAGATCTGTTTTAGGTTTAGTGACTCAGGTAGGGAACTGAAATATAGTAAGAACCACCGAGATCATCTAACAGTCAACAAAAGTATCTTTACTTAGCCTAAATATGAAAAGAATATTCAGTAAGGCAGTAATATTGATGCCATTGAGCATAGTTTCTCTGATATTTCAGTACAGCCTGAGGCAGAGCAGGTCTTGCCTTCTCACAGAGTTAAGGGAGTACAGTAGGCATGCAGATAATACAATGAATGGAGTGTTCCCGCTGGAGTCCGGAAGACTTGAATTCAAATCTAGCCTCAGATCCTTACTATTTGTGGGACCCTGGGATAGTCACTTAACCTCCATTTGCCTTAGTTTCCTATCAGTAAAATGTGGATAATAACAGCATCTACCTTGCAAGATGACTGTGAGGATCAAATGAGATATTTGTGAAGAGTTTATCATAGTTCCTGGCACATGGTAGGCACTATATAAAATTATTATGTCATTCCTTTCCCTTCTTCATGAGCAGATTTATGTACTTAGGCCACCAGAAGATTCCTCAATGGTCTGAGTCTTATTCCTCTGAGCCAATTAAATCTAAGTGTTTCCAATATCTTTTAAGAGAAAACTAGCATAGTCTACATGACAGATATTGCTCCTACCACAGAGCTTGAATCCTCTGCCAATCAGCCCATTACCCCTATTTCTGCTTGATGGGTCAAAGTAAAGTAAATCCAATCCCTCCTTCACCAAGACACTTCAGCTACTTGACTCAAGCTATCGTGCCTGTCCACACCTGAACATATATTCAATTCAATTCAATTAAGTCATTAAATACACACACACACACACACACACACACACACACTCATACACATACATATGCACACATAATTGTCCCATGTTGGAACTTCCCATCCTGATGCCTCAAGCTAATCAGTCATTCAGTCAGCAAACATTTATTAGATGCCAATGTTCTATGCCAGGCACTGTACTAAAAAAGTGAAGTTACTTATATGTCCTCTGTGTGGCTGAAAAGTCAGAATGTGGGAGATGAATGTGACCTACATATAACAATGTATATATTGGGGTGGGGAACCTGAGACCTCAAGGCCACATGTGGCCCCCTGGGTCCTCAAGTGTGGCCTTTGACTGAGTCCAAGTTTTACAGAATAAATCCTTTTATTACAAGGATTTGTTCTGTGAAGTTTGGATTCAGTCAAAGGGCTGCACTTGAGGACTTAGAGGGCCACAGGTTCCCCACTCTTGGTAGACCTTCACACAGAAAGTCCTAGAGCCCCATTTCCTAGTCCTCAACATCATTTTCCCTCATTAATTCCCTATTTTCTCAGCACCCCTTCCAGGTAGAATAAACAAACAATATAGGAAGAATAGAGGCAAGAGCTGCCATTTTACAAAGGTACTAAAAATAACAGGAAAAGAAACCAAACTTTTAAGAAAAGCTGACAAAGATTTCAAGGATCACACATTTCCTCTTTCTCTTCACCATTTGACTACAATTACAGTTCCTTCTATCTGTTTGACATATTCCAGGACTATACTTCGCATTTCTTGCAATCAGCTTAGCAGACCACATGATCCAGTAGTTTTATGAAAGATGAGGATGCATAAGAGAAGGAAAGTGATTCATCTAACAAAGTCTTTGGTATCTCATGGAAGGGGAGAGTTGCTGTTGATGTGGAAGAGAGGGCCAACAGTTCAGTCTTCACCTAAGGTTTCTACTTTCCACATCATTCTCTTCATCAAAATTAGTGCTGAAACAAATAAAAGCCGCAGACAATAATGCCAGGTGGCAGGAACCAGATGGCATTTCTGTACTTTGTATGTTCATACCATCAGCTACTTCCAAATACTCCAGTGTTTTATTTCTTCCTACAGTACCAGCATTGATTCCAGTAGTTCATTAACTTTATTGGAGCTGCAAAACATCAAATAATTATGAGGGGGCCCAATGGGGAGCAGGCCCAGAAAGGAGAGAAAGAACATGGAACCATTAGGTTGGTTGAACTATGGATTGTACCTTTAGTAAAAATCTATCAACATTCATTGAACTGAACCTTTGACTAATAGTTACAGTTGCTTTTCTATTGTATTCAACAATATCTAAACAATCTTTGTTTTATTCCTTAAATTGAAAATGAAATTAAATTTAAAAACAATAGTTATAATTTTGAAATTTATATAGTGCTCTCAAGTTCACAAAACTGATTGCAAACATGATTTCATTTCATACAGTGACCTGTCTCCTTTTATGGATAAGGAAATTGGAACCGCAAGAGTTGAAGAGTCTTGACCATGGTCACATTACAAGTAAGTTTCAGAGGCAGAGTTTGAATCCAGATCTCCCTGGTTTCTAGTCCAGAAGTATACTTACCATATTATATTGCTTCTACTTCAAAACATGCAAGTTACTGAAATGTCAACTTCTTGAGGGCAGGGACTATTTTGTTTTTGTTCTAATAGTGCCTTAGACATATGAACACATTTAAGAAGCATTTACTCAATCAAACTGTTGAAATGATTGTGGTATATAATTCACTGGCTCCATGATCTTCCTTAATATGGGCACATTCTTCAACAATGCTGATCACATCAGGACAGCTAGGTGGCACAGTGAATAAGCACCAGCCCTGGAGTCAGGAGAACCTGAATACAAATGTGGCTTCAGACACTTGACACACTTTCTAGCTGTGTGACCTTGGAGAAGTCACTTAACCCCAAATGCCAGGCCTTCCCCCCTCCAAAAAATACCTTTAAAAAATGCAGATCACAACCCATTAGTTGCTTCCTATCAAATGGATCCTTGTTCATTGTCTTCCACAGATCATCCATAAGGGGTCTAATAAATGTGCTAGAGTCCTTTTTTTTTTTTTAACATTATATGGGTTTCAGCTTATCATCCAAATCACCTACTTGGTAGCCTTCACTCAAAACATGAGCAGCCAAAATCCCTGACTATCTTTTATAGCACTTTGCAAATAGGTCATCAGTAACCATGTACTAGCACGCCTTTGCCCACCATATATCTTTCCATTGCCTCACTGCTCACCTGCAATTGTCATTCTTAAATGAGGGCTTTGATGTGGACTTTTAACAGAAGTTTTGAACCTAGCTAGCTGACTAATCCCCACAATGTGAATATAAATCAAAGCAGAGAAAGAGCTTGGGCAGACATTTTGAAAGGAAAATATTTAGCTCCAAAAGTCAGATCCATTTTATTTCCCATCAACGATATCATCATATACCTTCACAGACTTAATAGACTTATAGACCAGCAACCAAGAAAGTTTAGATTTGACTAATATTCAGTCATAAGATTTCAAGGAGTCAGAAAAAATCCTAGAGATGGTCTTAGATAAGAGGCAGCTAGATACCATAGTGAACAGCTACAGCTCTGGGTTTCCACATCTCTGAGTCTGCATCCTACCTGAGACACTTACTGCTGGGTGATCCTAGGCAAGTCACTTAACCTCTGTGTACCTGTTTCCTCATCTATAAAATGAGGGGGTTGAACAGGACGACTTTTAAAGTCCCTTTCATCTCTTCTTCTATGATCAAACCTCCTCCCCAATGCAAGAATGTCTTCTAAAATCTTCTTGACAGATCATCTTCTTTTACATTCACTGAATGGTTCTATGGCTGGGTCTTAATGATAGAGAAATTCTACCAGTTGTTGGCCAAATACTAGCCAAACAATCAATCATGCCCAATAGATGATCCCTCCTGGTTGTTGAGGGCAACCAAAATAATGGGTCACAAATGGTCAGCCCCATTATTTAGGTTGCCTTGACAACTGGATTTGATCAACTGTTCAGCAATCCAGTACACAACTCAGCACTCAACTTTTCTGATAGTCAGAAAAAAAACTGACCTCTGTGTTGTTTAATGCAACCAGATGTTCAGTTAAAGATCATGAACTATGAATACACTTAACACATGGATCCCCTGAGATCTATAGGAAAGATGCATTTCTTAATATTTCTTAGAATTAGGATGTTTGAAAGTGTCTGGGAAAATAAGGAAACTTTTTTTTAAATCTATAGACTATCAAGCAATAAATAAGTATAGGAGTTTTGTGCATTTTGAAAATGATGTCAACTCCCTTTGTTTATTCCTCTAACAATATCAACATGGCTTAGGTTTTATCTCCACATGGACAGTCTCTGCCAATCTTTCTGACTGTGTCTGTTTGTGTCTGTCTGTGTCTGTCTCTCTCCTCCTCTCTCTCTCCCTCCTCTCTCCTCTCTCTCTCTCCTTCTCCCTCTCTCTCTCCTCTCTCTCTTCTCTCCCCCTCTTCTCTCTCTCATCTCTCTCTTCCTCCCCACTCTCTCTTTCTGTCTCTCTGTCTCTGTTTCCATCTCTCTGTCTTTGTTTCTGTCTCTGCCTCCCCTTCCTTCTCTCCCTCCCGCTCCAATACGAATTTAAGTTACTTTTTGCTCTTCAGTAGAGGTATTCCAGCAAGCTAGTTGGAAAGCAACCTAAGGTATCAATAAGCATCCTGAAGAGAAAACACATTTATTCCAATCTCAAAAGAAGACATAGAGGCAATATTGTAGACTTGATATAGAGTTGGTCAGGAAGACATAGGTTAAGTCTCACCCCTGTCACATACTTGCTATATAACCCTGGTCAAGTTGCTGACTCACTAAATATAAAATCCAGCTGGCACAAGCTTCCTTTGTCCTTTGTTTTGATACTAATAACTTATAACAGGTAAGGCACCTGTGTGATTTTATGAATGTAGAAGCAAACTAATATATGTATAGCTGAGTGTTCAAAACCAAAGCTATAGGCTTGCATGGGTTGGGTTCCTTATGTCAGTGACATCATAGGCTCAGTCTCAATTCATTAGAAAGTTATAATAATAATAATAGTTAACATTTCTATAACACTTTAACATTTGCTCATCTCATTTGATTTTCACAATAATCCTGTGAGGTAAGTGCTATTATTATTCTCATTCTACAAGTGAAGAAACTAAGATTGAAGAAGGTTAAGGATCACATAATAACTGTCTGAGGCAAGATTTGAACTCAGAACTGCTGAAATCCAAGTCCAGTGCTATATTCACTACACTTCCTAGTTGCCTTCAAGATAAATGGGCTTGACTTGAAGTCTAATAGTGAAGGAATACAGTTGTTCCTCTCCTAACTTCTCAGAAGGATCAGTCCTCCATTGCCTGGCCTACATAAACAAATTTATAACATAGATAGGAAAAAAATCTCAGTGTGAACAGAAGTGGAGATCTTCCCTGAAGACAGCATCTTCACCCTGTCTTATAGCTTGCTCCCTTTACAATCTGGTCTTAGTCTTGTACTATTTTCTGCACCCCAGGTCTGTGTCTCCCCCACCTTGGGCTCAGAGGACCATAGGGAAGTCAATTTTCCCCTAATATAGCCTGAATCAGACTTATGGCATTATAGAAATGTAGTAGGTAGTGTAGCAGTCAGTGTTTGAAGACGTATCAGCAATACCTGAGTTCAAAACCTACCTTCGATATTTGTTAGCTGTGTAAACCTGGGTAAGTCATTCAGCTTTTCTCAGCTTCAGGTTTTTCATCTGTGAAATGGAGATAATTGTACTTATTTCACAGGATTGTTAGAATCAAATGAGATGAGATATGTAAATCATTTTGTAAACCAATAAAGCCCCATATAAATGCTACCTAGCTCTTATTACTTTCCTCTGGTCAATAACCATTGTCAGTCAATAAGCATTTATTGAGTACCTACAATGTTCCAGGTATGGTATTAAAAAGCATTTTCAATTGTAAGGCCTTATATATCAGTCATTATGCCAAAAACCCCTTTTGTACAAATAACAAGTTCATGGAATGATAGAAAGAATTAAATTCTTCAGGTTAATGGGCTGGTTTGGGGATTCAACAACCATGTTGAATTGTTAAGGAAATATTCCAATGGGGGAATAGAACTAGACTTTTGCTTTGTCATGCTCATTGAAGCCTCTGAAAATGTTTTCCAAATTAAGACTCTTCAGTAAGTATTGAATCTAATTAGGAAAGATTCAGCCTCAGAGTTCTTCAAATAGCTGAGCAAATATTATGCAGTGTAATTGTAGTGAGTCCCTCATGATGCCCCTGCTAAGCATCTTTGCTATTTCTTAGGTAACTTCACAGATAGATGGAAAATGCAATCCATTACAAAGAGAGTCAGTTATTTAAATATTATTTCCTGATGCTAATCTATTAGGAGTTGTAGATTGCAATTTTCTAGATGTACTTCCCCAAAATAAATCTTTCTATAACAAATTCCATTATAAACATTTACAATGAACCTAAGAGATGTCTCCACTTTAGTTATTTGTGTTTTATCAACAAGACTAGTAGTGATTTGCAAATCATTCTGACCTTCTTTTGAAACTGACCAAATGTCATTCTCTTGCTTCTTTTGATTTAGCAGGAAGAGGCCTATGGTATTTCTTTGTCCTGCTATTTCTCAAGGTGAAAGAAAAGAGTTTCTTAATCAGTGTAGGTTGATTTTACATTGACTTGTGAGTCAGAATTTGTAGAATAGATGGAATATTTTGTTCATTTTCAACCAAAACCTCATTATCTGGTGATCTTTCTACCAAACTGATAGGCAGCATGGCTTAGTGAAAAGATCTAGACTCTGGGTCAGGAAGATATGAGTTCAAATTTCATCTCTGGCACATACTAGCTGTGTAACTTTGGGCAAGTCACTTGGTTTTTCAAGTTCTCCCAAACAAATCACTAAGACTTTAATTTGTTGCTAATCTAAGATGGAGTATTTTCTCACATAGGGATTGCCTAATTCAGGGAAATTACTGACCCAGGCCCATTGCTCAAAAAGTTCTACTGGATCCTACTGTTTTGTACTTTCTAACCATAATTGCACAAGTAGTACTGATCTGGGAAGCAGTTTAGTTAGATGATCCTGATACTGATGACGTCCTTAAGTTACATTATTGCTCCCTTCACCTACTGGTTAAGATAAAAATGTCACCATAGGATTGCACTGAGGTTCATGGGCATAGTGATTCACCCAAGTTTTGATCTTTCATAAGGTCAAGGCAGCTATGTGTCAACAGTGGATAGGGTACAGAACTTGGGAGTTTTGAAGACCTGTATTTGAATCCTGTCACTTTTCCCTACTGTGCCTCAATTTCTGCATCTGTAAAATAGGAACAATAATAGTACCTCTCTCCCAGGGTTGTTGTGAGAATTACATGAGGTAACATGAGGTAAATCAATTTGCAAACCCTCAAACACTATATAAATTCAAGCTATTATTCATCAAGCCTATGAATTCCTTGAAAACCCTGGCTTTTTCTCTCAGCTTTTTTTCAGTCTGGCTTTTGTTGGCTAGCAGTGGCTCCTGTTGTCCTTCGCATCGTTATGTGCATGGCTCTCTAGGCCTCAGTTTCTCCCACTGAAGCTGAGCACAAGGGTACCTGGGAGAAGATGGGGGATGGGGCAAGAGGAGAATAATAGATGTTAGGAAACAGTCTGCTGTAATGGAAATCATCAGGTCTGCCTACTTTCACCAGCTTAAAATCCCTGTTGAGAATGGTTTGTTTGCATACAAAGATAGGACTGGTTGAATGATGGAAGTAAACAAGAATCATGGATTGTTAGAGTTGTAAAAGTTCATTTATTTCAAACCCCTAATATTATAAATGAGAAAACTAAGGCCTGAAGAAATTAAATTATTTTTCCATAGTACTAGACAAAAATCATATATCAGAAGGTGGAAAGCATCTTAGAGACATTGTCTTATCCAGTCCCTTCATTTTATAGTTGAGGAAACTAATGTCTTGGGCAGTTAAATAAATTGTCCAAGGTCACATAGGTAGTAAATATCAGAGCTAGGTTTGAATTCAGCTCTCCGAATACTAGAGTCAATGATCCTTCTACCTACAGGTAGAATTTGGATTCCTGTTTGCTAACCATGGATCCAGACTTTCTACTACACCGCAAATCACATAGACTCTTACTGGCAGAGCCACCAGTATCCAGGGATCCTGACTCACAATGTAGTGATCTTTCCATTACATGCTGCTGCCTCTCATAGTGGGACTGGTCCAGTTTTAACTCTTCCCCTGTGCTGCTATTATCTCCACATAGTCTTCTAAACTCATTTGTAAAATATACACAAAATTTAGTTCAACTTAATTCAATAAGTACTTATTAAGTAAGGGCCTACTGTGTGAAAGGTATTATCTAGGCCTGGTGGTTAAAAACAAAGAAACAAGCAAAAATTGACCAATGACCTTACACCATCAATTAGGAAAGATTGAGGCACATTGAGAGAGAAGCTTGACTTTTGAGGGGTGGTAAAGAAAGGGTAATACGAAAAGAGCAGAAAACTGAGAATAGAGGACAAACTTCCCACTTCCAGTGCTAATGAGGTTCCTGAAGAATTTTGGAAAAATTTCATTTTGTCCCTCCCTACAAGTAAAACTGAAACAAAGTCCAATTTATTAAAATTCCAGACAAGGTTTCCAACTTTCAATATTGGAAAGACTCAGAAAGTATGAACAAACTGGCAGCAATGTTGGCTTACAGGTTGACTTTGGCAAACTTTGTGCAGGATTTCCTTTCCTTTGCCCTTATGAATTGTTGAAGAGAAGGGGAGTTAACAAGAAGTTGCTCTGATCACCTGCCTCCTGACTAGCCCTGAGGTTCTCAACTTGTAGCTCATGGCTCCTTCCCCATTTCCCATTGAAATTTCTATTCCTGCCAACACAAAATTTTTCAGTAGACAGGAAAAAAGTACAACTACCTGATTGTCCATTATATTGAAACATAGGGAAAGAGAGTACGGATAATTAGAATTTACTAAGCATCTCAAATTTCCATTTAAAAATTATTTAAAATCGAGAATATCTCCATCCTCCACCCACAAATAACTTTTTAGACTTTAGAGACAAAATCCATCCCTCTTATTTTACAGATGAGTAAACTGAGGCTCAGAGTGAAGTAATTTGCCTTAGATCACACAGGTAATAAGTATCAGAGTCCCCATGAATGAACAAAATAAAACCTCGTTCATATATTCCTACTAATTTTATAGATGGAAGAAGTAAAAAAAAAAAAAAGACCCCAAAGCATAATGTCTTGTTGAAATTCACATGCTAGAACCAGTAAAGAAAGCCTGTAATATATTTAAGTCTTTACGTCTCCAAAGCCTACATTCTCTCCTCTAGACCTGTGTAAAAATGCAGTAAGTTTAGCAGTTTGGACAAAGTCCAGCTTAAACTCTAACTTAGGACAGGCAAACAGGTTTGGATAAGAACTGACTTTCATCAGCCCTGAGACTTTTTTTTTGAGGTTATAAAAGTTCAGCTAATTTTGTTTGTCAGTTTGCGTTTTTCATTTCTGGGCACCTTTGTGCTTCCTGGTTTTAACCAGACCTGGCAGTCCAAGCCACCTGATCCCACAGAGAGGAAGCTTTCTTGTGGCGTGGTCAGGTCCAGCAGAATCTGGACGAGAGAAAATACCCTCAAATGTTGAATCCAAAGAGGTTGCCACATCGTTGAGTAAATGTTAGGTCTGGAGCATTCAGGGCAGTTAATGAATGGAGCATGGGAGTTGAAGTCAGACAACCTGGGCCCAGTTGCTAGCTGGTCTATTGTGGCCATCTTAGACAAGTCATTCCACTACTCAGTGCTAATAATGGGCTGATGATTTGCTGTCTGTAGACCTCAGAAGGGTATTTGGTATGGGGGTGGGGAAGGAGAGTTGATGTCTGAAAGTGCCTTAGTAGAAAAGTCTGCACTCTGAAGAATCTCCATAAATGTTGTTGACTGACTGACTGCCTGCCTTTGACCCTTTCTGAAAAAAGGCTAAATAAACTCAAGGTATTATCATAATAATACCTGCCTGCCGACCAGGAATGTGGTGAAGATAAATGAGTTCTCTTTGGAGGGCATTCTGAGCCCCCTGAAAGAATGAAAACGAAGTTTAACATCATTTGAGTGAAACTTTATGTCCCTTACACTATCCCCTAATTCCAGGCTCAGATAGAGTACTCCCAACCAAACTTGTTGAGGCTTTTGAGCCAAAATGTGACCTATCTTGACACTGTTGATTTTGCTTCCTGCCAATTATCCTAGAATCGTAGGGATGGACTGGATCTGGAAAAGTCTTTGACACCATCCTCTCTAACTAAGGAAAGAACAACATCTAAATTATACAGAGGAGTGATCCTTATATTTCTTTTTCCAGGGCCTCCAGGGGGAAAAATCGACAACCTTCCTTGGTAAATCATTCTAGTGTTTCTCAGCTCCACAGTCAGAATGATATTTTTTGTTTAATCAAAAGCTCTCACACAATGCCAAGCAGTTGATTTCACCTTTCTTTTCTATCTGCTCTTAGTGGAAATAGAGAGAAACGGGAATACGTTTTCTGCATATGATCTCTTTCTACTTAAAACATCCACAGTATTGTAGGATCTAAGACTCACTGAATTAGAGTAAAAAGAGACTTTAAAAAGTCATTGAGGGTCAATCCTCTATTTTACAATGAGGACATTAAGACAGAGTGAAAACTTTTGCTCCGGATCACACAGGGACCAAGTAGCAAAATTAGGATTTGAATCTAGATTCTCTGACTTCAATTCTGTACTCTGTGGACAATTCTAATTCCTTCTAACACAACTCTAGCTCCTCATCTTATAATTTCTTCAATGTCTCTGCAAGTTTTCAGTAATGCTTGTACATCAATCACTTATCAACTGTATCCAATCATTTATTTAATTGTATCCTCCCAATAGAGCTGCGTGCAATGTTTTGCAACAAGCATAACACACAACAGCATTCATACCTTGCAATTCAGATACAGTGAACCACTAAGGCACCATAAACATTGTTATGTTGTATCAGGTCGGGTGTTCTTGAGGCTTGAGGACAGAGGTTATGACAGTTTGTGCATATATGCTACAGAAAAACTCTGCTTGTATGGTTAGTGATTATGTTGTTTGTCTGGTGACTAATAGCCCCACATCTCAGGGTGTGTATGTCATCTTTTTGGAGAAGTCTGTGACTTGGTGAGTATATCTATGAATTCCAGTTCCACCAGATGAAAAGCAAAATGTAATCAACCTCTCAGGGTGTTTTTTTTTCATGTTATGATTAATGGTAGTAATTTGTCAAAATGAATAGAGGGCTAGCCTTGGAGCCAGGAAAAACCAGGTTCATAACATATGTCCATAAACACAATATGTATCAAAGCAAGACTTGAGTTCAAATCATACTCTGACAGACATATATTACCTGTGTGACCAAAAGCGTGTCACTTAATTTCAACGCAACTCTTTTAAGGCTACAAGTTACAAACAAGTAGCTAAGGTGTATAATAATAACAGCAAGAATTGCCCGTATGGGTGAAATCACAAGTTTGTACTAAAAACAGCAATAATACCAAGATGGTTGAGTTTAGGGCTTAGTTTGTGGAAACAGAAGGGTTTCTGATAAAAATTCAGGACCAGGCCAGAAACCCTAAAGGGGACTGGATTCAGTGAACAATGGAAGGGAAATGGTAGAAATTGTGCAATATCACTACAGGATGCAAAAATTTTAGCACTTACCTAGCAAGATATATGATGGTGATTATAATTTATGCGTGAGAAACTTACTCCCTTACATGAAATGTCAGATGACAAATGTCAACACAACAAATACAGACCTGAAAATATTCTAGAGAACTCAACCAGCAAACCACATTGGAATTCAATCATTTATCACAGAACAATCTGTTGCCCACAATTGCCTGAATATATAACATCAAATTATAGAAACTTAGGGACTGTGATAAAGAACGGAAAACTAAGAGGGTGCCCATCAATTCAGGAATGAGTGAAGAAAGAATGGTGTATGGATTAATAGAATTCTATTCTATTATAAGTAATGATGAAAGGGATGGTTTCAGAGAAATCTGTGAAGTTTTTTCTGAAATGACAAAAAGCGAAGCGAGCAGAACTAGAATGATTTATAAATAAAAACAATTTTTTAAACAAGACTAAATAAATTATTTCTCCTCCATGAAGGTTTCTCTGACATCCCATTCTCCTCAGATGAAAATACTCTCTTCAATTTTCTTATAATGCTTTCTGAATCACTTCTTTGCATTTACATCATTCTAAACTCACAATTATTTATGCGTGCCTATTTTATCTTATTGCAAAGGACTTAGCACAGTGCTAACATATAGTAGACACTATATAAATGCTCATTCCCCTCCCCCCCAAAAAAATTCTCTCCAGGAGGTGGTAGCTGTTCTCTTCCCCAGAGAATCAGTTCTCCATCTATAGAATCTCTGACAGCCTATGTCACAGATTTTTAAAAATGCAGCACAATTTCTGAAGTCTTTTCTTTTGTGGAAAATACTTCCTTGAAGAAACAGGTTTAGAGGGTAAAAAGAGTGCTTAATTTGCTAAATGACAGGAAGCTTATGTGATGTTCAAGATAAAAACTCTTAGAAGGAAACAAAAATACAATTTTCTTGACAAAGTCTAATTTATATATCTTTCATATTGACAACATGTCTGAGTTATAGAGTTGTTTTTTTTTTTAAGTCTCTTTACTCAGAGCAAAAAAAAATCAGTGCAGAAGTTCCATGGGAAAGTTTGGTGACTTGGGAGCAGGGAATGAAAAGGGAAATACCATTAATGTCTTTGGAATCTTCCATCACCAGCAAAAATCTGCCACAAGAAATTTAGTGAAGTCTGAATGTGTTGTTTTAAAATGTTTTGCTGCTAACAGTCTCTGCAATCTTTCTATTAAAAACTATGGCTCCTATCAGCTAGTATTTTGCATGCTAAGAAAGTATTTATGAATTATTACTTTGATTGTTTCTGCACCAGTAAAACTCTGACTTTGAATAGGATCACTTTCATCATTAAAATGTTTTCTCTCATCTAAACCAAAAGAGAGACACATCAAGAGCAGTTCTCCAGGGAATAGTAACTCTGATGCAGCTAGATCTTCCCCAAATGCATTCAAGCCAGCACTTGATAAAGAGAACAACAAAATGGCAAATTATTTCAAAAGAACATTTCAATTCAATTCAATAAACATTTATTAGGTTTCCACTGTATACAAGGCATATGAATGAAATACACACCGAATTGCTTCATTCATCTTTGTATTTGTCTCCCCAGCACCTAGTGCAGTGCCTAGCACAGAGTAGATGCTTAATAAATGTTTGCTGATTGAATCATCCTCTTGAGGCAAATGCAATCCCCACTTGGCTCTCAAAAAGCTCACACTTTCATGCAGAAAAGCATACACAAGCAAAGAATTGGAAACAAAGCAGATTCCCATCGACTAGACAATCCATATGCAAACTGTGGTAGATAATTGTAATGAAATATTTCTATCCTGTAAGAAACTATTCACACAAAGAATATAGGGTAGCATGGAAAGACTTTTATGAACTGATGAAAAGTGAAGAAAGCAGAACCAGGAAAATAATCTGCACAATGACCAAAATCAGTGAAATGACCAAATGAGTGAAATGTACAACAAAACAAATTAAACAATGTTCTATAATTATAATGACCCAACTTGTCCTCAAAGAAGAAATGAGAAAATGTTCCTCTCTTTTTGGAGTATAGACTAGAGCCTTTCAATGTTTCTAATATTGTTTGATGGGCTGATTCATTTTGCTGAACTTTTTCATTTAATTTTGTTGTTGTTACAAGGGATATCCTACTGGGTAAGGGAAAGAAAAAGAATTTAGAAATGAGGTTTGTATTTTTAAAATATCAATATAATCAAATAGGCATGCATTAATAATTATGAGTTTAAAATGAGGTGAGTACAAATGAGAGATCTGGGGAAAAGCGTTATGCGAAAACTGAAGGGAGTATTTTCATTTGGGGAGACTGGGATGTCAGAGAAACCTTCATATAGGAGAAAGAATTTGGTAAAGTAGTAGAGGCAGGAGGGATAGGAAATAAGAGATACACATAAACATAAAAACAAAAATCAGAAGTAGAATTTGTTTAGGAATGTATATGCTTATATGTGTATGTATATGTGTATGTATATATCTATTGCCATAGAGAAACATATCCAAACTTCATTGTACAGGGCGGGGGCGAATGGGGGGCTGTTCAGAGAGAACAAAGTGAAAAAGTGCATAGCAGAGAACAAAAGAAAACTTATAAGGAAGGAAGCAAAGATGGACAGTTCTCAACATATATATTATTCATCATACAGGCTTTCTTGAAATGAAAAATTATTGTCACATATTTTGAATCCTCTCATGTTCTGCTATGTACATGACATGCTTTTTTGTTTCTTACTTAGTATTTAAGTTCCAGTATTTAAGTTTATGATGTTTTTGTCTTTTCTCTATTTGGTGTTTGTGTTCTGGCATTTGAATCTAAAATAAAATTTGAAAAAAAGAAAAAAAGAATTTGACTTGTGTCACAAAGGAAAAGAAATTAAAAAGTGAGATATGGGTGAAGAGTCAATTCTAAGCATGGAGGACCTTGCCTACAAAGGCAAGGAGAAGGCAAAGGGTAGGACAAGAACAGGTGGTGAAAATAATCCAATTTAGCTTTACCACTTGCATGAAGAGGAGGCTTTTTTTGAGGGGGTATGGCACTATTTGACCAACTCAATTCAACCAACATTTATTGAGCACAATTTGTGAGGTATTGAATATACAAAGACAAAAATGCCCTCAAGTAGCTGACATTACAGGAAAGGGGGTAAAAGGAATAGATGTAGGAACAGATATACAAACACAAAGTATATGCAAAGTAACTGCAAGATGTATAGAGTGCTAAGAACTAAGTGAATCTATAGAAGCCTCAGGTAAGAGATGGAGTTGAAAAGAAAGTAGAGATTCCAAGAAAGAAAGTAGAGGGGGGAGTATATTGTAAACATAGGAGACCATCCAGGCAAAGACACAGAGGCAAGAGATGAAATATCTGTATGCACCATAGCCAGCAACCTGGTTTGGCTGGAAATATAAAGGGAAGTAACAAGAAATGAAACTAGAAAGTCATATTATGCAGGGATTGCAATAGGGCAGATAATTTTTTACTTTATCCTAGAGTTCATAGGAGAATTCAGGGTAGGGGGATCATATGGTAGATTTGTGTTTTCACAATGTCAAACATTGACATTTGGTGACCTAGGAATTTCATTCACACCAGCCTTCACCTGATATTAAAAGAGAGAGGAGAGAAAAGATCACCATTCTTCCCTTTATCAAAGTCTCACTTCTGTGACTTACCAAAATTCCCCAGCTAATATGAGTCATCCCTTTCTGTTTGCAAAGTGCTTTCTAATCATATTCTAACTTTGGAAAGGAAGGCCAGAACTGTGGTGCCCATTGAATTGATAAGGAAATTGAAACAGGAGGGTGAAAAATCACTTAGGAGCACAGAAGCAACAGCAGAGGGCATGGGATGAAAGCCTCAGTTTCCTTACGCAAGTTTTTGTTGTTGGTGTTGTTCCTCTACTTCTAATGCCTACAACTAGAATTTACGCATGACTGATTATCCTTATTTTTACAAAGAGAAAAACAATGAATGAAGTGTGTGGTAGATTTTGCTGAAGCCATAAATGAGGCAAACGAACACTCTCTGTGGTGTCACTCACATAGATCCCAAGTCCTCAGCAAGACCTAGCAATGCCTAATTATTGAAAAACTATTAAACAGTCTTCATTTCTAGACTCGATCATCCCCCTTAATGTGGAGTGAATGGAACAGTGAAAAAAATTATTAGAGTTGGAGTCATAAAAAACTTGTTTCTAACATGAGATTTGTCACTAACTAGCTATGTGACTTCTGGTAAATCAGTCAAATTCCTTGAGCCTCAAAATCCTAATCTTTAAATAGAGCAAGATGGATTAAAAATCCTCTAAGGTCCCTACCATCCCTGGCATTCTGTAAGTCTATGATTCATTGTAGGATAATGTGTATTACTAATGTAAGGGCTTAGAGGGAATGATTTGCCAGGTGTCAAAAGTCAAAACCAATTCATCATAAGAAAGCTGATTTTATTTATTATTTTACTGTCTGTTTGGAAGAACATCCTGGGTGTTTTTCCATAGTAGTAAACTTGCTCTGTAAGGCACACAAAGGGTATTTTGATGAACTATATAAAGAGATGGACATTGGACCACACTTTCCTTATGATTACATGATTTTAACCTAGGTAGCAACACTCAGTCACTAGAAGAAACTCCAGGAATCTAGTTAACAGGAGATTCTACATCTGGGCCTGGAGGAATTGAATCCTAAGTCAAAGACTCTGATTTGAGGTGTAGCAATTAAGGAAAAAAGTTAAAATAGTTTCTAATATGATGGGGGAGTGGGAGCTGCCATTAGCAAGGCAAGCCAAGAACTTTAGAGTGTCAAGATAGAAGAGGGGTGTGTAAAACAGTATTTCAATGACATCCTTAAACCTATGAGTACCAGAAATCTTCTAACAACTCTGGAATCCAGGAAAAAGTCTTCAGTTGGCCTGGAGAGACTCCTGAAGATCTCCATTTGACAAATGGCAGACAATTCCTTGGGGGAAACTTTAAGTATTTGTGCACATTTGTGCATAGAAGCCTGAGAATGATTCTGATGCTGTTCAGTTCTGTTGTTGTTGTTCAGTTGTATCAGTCATGTCCAACTCCTCATGACCCCATTTGGGGTTTTCTTGGCAAAGATACTGAATTGGTTGTCATTCCCTTCTCCAATTCATTTTCTAGATGAGTAATTGAGGCAAATGGTTAAGTGACTTATCCAGGATCACACAGCTAATAAGTGTCTGAGGCCAGATGAATCTTCCTGACTTCAGGTCCAGCACTCTATCTACTGCATCATCTAGATGCCCTATTCAACTTTATTCTTTTATTAATTGCTGTGTTATTCTATCTCCATTAAGTACTTTGTTATTTAATTTCTGGTTCCTACATACTATGTGAACGTGACATGAATGAGAATGGGGCTTGCAAATGCAATCTGAACAATTATACTTACCCAAAATTCCTAGACCTGAACCAATAGTTACAAGAAGTTCAAAAATTGAGGGAGATCCTTGTAATCCATCTATTTGTAATGAAAAGTAGTATTTTTAATATTACAACACCATTGTATTGAATGAAAAGTTAAAAATATTTGCCATCACATTCTTTGCATTTTCAAGAACTAGTTGATGTATGTATTTTTTCCTACATGTCCTTTCTTGTTAACTGCTATTCCGGGTCTACCTAAATTTCATATCGGAACCAAGGAGAGCTGAGTTCAAAGCTAGCCGCTGGTGCTTTCTAGCTGCATGGAGTTGGCAAGTCCCTAAACCTCCACTTGCCTCAGTTTCCTCAACTATAAAATGAGCATTAAAAATAGCACTTACCTCACAGAATTGTTGAGAGAACCAAATGAGATATTTGCAAAACACTTACTTAGCACAGTACTTAATAGATAGTAGGAGCTATGTAAATACTAGTGACCATTGCTGTTCTTGCTACTGACAACCTCTGCCATAAACAACATAATTTTACAATACTATTTTTCTAAACTCACATCTTTGCTCTTCAGAATTCCCCCAGTTTCCAATAATACTTTGAAACCTAATTAATTATCCTACTCACTATTATCAACAACAAACATTTACAGAGTATCTATTTTGTGCAAGTCACTATGGCTAATTCTGGGATTAGAGAGGCATAAGGCTTAGTTTCCACCCTCAATCCTCAATTCAATTCATCAAATATTTACTAACTGCCTGTTGCTTTCCAAAGAAGAGAGGAGAGAGACAGAGAGAGAGAGAGAGAAAGAGAGAGAGAGAGAGAGAGAGAGAGAGAGAGAGAGAGAGAGAGAGAGAGTATTCTTACCCTCAAGGAGATGGTATTTTTCTTGGGGATCATGGAAGGAGAATGGGAGAATGTTGGCATACAGTTAAGTAAATATAAGACAATTTAAAACAGCAATATTCTTTCAGGTAAGTCACTAACAACTGGAGAAACAGGAAACATCCCTTGAAGGAGGGACTAGATGAATTTAAACTCGAAGGGAACAATGGATTCAAAGATGAGAAGGGAGACAGTGTTCTAAGTGTGGAGGAGATACCTATTGAAAGGCAGGAGGTGCTACATCCTCTATGAAGATAAGCAAGTATGCCAGTTTTGCTGGAATATAGAGTTCATGTCACGGGGATATTATGTAATCAAACTGGAAAGGTAGATGGCTGCAGATTGCAAAGGGCTTTAAATGAAAACAAAGGACCTGTTATTCTGGAAGCAATGGGGAGTCATTGACGTTTCTTGAACAAGGGAGTTACTTGGTCACAACTATGAAATACTGAATGTTGCTTCTACCTCTGAAAATTCTTACTTCACTATGGATTAGAAAAAAATAAAAGCAGTATCACATTGTGACCTGGTTTTCCACCTCTATTCTATTTCTGCCCCCGACTTGGGATTCACATGGCCCAGGGTTGATATTGAGGGCGAGATGCTTAAGGGATAATTATTTTCTCTTTACTCCCACCCAGAGTTTAATACAGGAAAACCTTCTAATTAATGTTAAAGCTCATGCCTGGGGCTTTCCACAAAAGAGTAACCAGGACCTCTCCAGCTCAATGTACAATATAGATATCAGATATGAGACAGCTTTTAGGTCACCTGGATCAAAAATGAAACACAAGACTCAAAGGCACTCAAAAATAAATATAAAAACAGAAAACCCAGACCTAATGCATTAGTTTTATTTAACTCTCCTCTCCCCAACTCAAAAGCTAAGAGACTTTATAAATACTGCTTATCAAATATTTCCTATTCACCATCCATCTGTACCATGTGAATAACTCATAGCAATTCATGAAGGGTTGACAAGGTGGAGATCTCTTGACCCTTTGTGGCACACTTTAGTCTTTTAAGTCTAGCTTGATCCTCTCAGGAGTTTACTCTTCTCCTAAATAAACGCCTTGTAAAGGAAATCTCCCTCTTGCTGGTCAATGCATAACTCTTAAACCCAAGAGCTCAAAAATTTAGAAACTCTAAAATTTAGGATTATCATGAGTAACCCTCAAGATTAGGAATTTATACCCAAGATAAAGGGTTACAGAGAAGATTAACAAAAAGGAAATGAATAATGTAATTTAGACTAAAGAAAGGACCAAAGGAGGAGTCAAATCTGATGTGCCACAAAAGTTTAAAGGAAGGAAGACATCACGGTGCATTAAAAACAATGATAAAAACAGAATTTGGAGTCAGAGGACCAGGGTTCATATTTTAGCTTTACCATCTGTTAGGCACTGGGAAAGTTACTTAGCCTCATTGGGCCTCATTTTCCACATTTGCTAAAGGAGGCATTTGCACCAGAGAGTTTAGAAGGTTCCTTTTACCTTTAAATCTAGGGTCTTATTGTTATGGGCTCAGGAAACCAGTGACTGTTCCATGGAAAATATAGCATTTGAACCATGCTTTGAAGGGAAAATAGCATTTGTATATATGGAGTGGAATGGGGAACAGCAGCACAAGTCAAGGGAAAAGCAGAAAGGTTCTGCCACTGTGAATTTCTACTTTTTTATCCATATTTTGATTAGAGTGATTATATAACACCATAAACTAATAGTTCTATCACCTTCAAGTATCAATAATGCCATTTCTACATTTTAAAATACCTTAGCAACATACTGGTGCCCTAATACAACACATTTGATTGTGCTGTAGCAGATACAGGGTATTTATAATAACTGACTTTTACAGAGCTGGCCCAGACTAAAAAAGGAGAAAAAAAAAGAAAACGTCTTAAAAGCCCATGAAGTGATTTACATATATTATCTCATTTCACGTAAAGTTGAAATTGGAAGACTACAGCAAGTATCTAGTCCAATCCATAAGAATAAAAGAAAAGGAGACTCGCTATTAGAATATTTCTAATAAGTCCTAATCTAGTCTCTTAGCAATGAGAAGAAATAATGACTGCTGTTATTTATGTAGTGTTTTGAGGTTTGTAAAGAACACTGTATATACCATTTTATATCCAGAAATAGAAAATTATAATTGTTCATTTATTTTTTCTTTCAGAAAAAATGTACTGATATCTGATTTTTATTGACACTGAGAAATCATAGTAAAATCACGAGAGTGTTGATTTTTAAGTGAAGAATACCTGGTTTTAAATACTACCCCTGACATATATTTACCATGTAATTCTGAACAAGTTACTTAATTTCTTTTTTTTTCCTAACTCTCTTTTTTGTCTTTTTGGAGGGGGAGAGGCAGGGCAATTGGGGTTAAGTGACTTGCTCAAGGTCACACAACTAGTAAGTGTTAAGTGTTTGAGGCCGAATTTGAACTCAGGTCCTCCTGACTCCAGGGCTGGTGCTCTATTTACTGCACCACCTAGCTGCCCTGAAGTCACTTAATTTCTTAGTCATATAGACACTCTCTATGACTACACAACACAGGGAAAGTGCTGACCTGCATTGACAAAGGACATTTACTCACCTAGATGCTGCCAATGTTAATAAAATCATAGATCCAATCCCCATACCCATCCTTATTAGCATCTTTTTGTGTTTACATCACCTACCTTTCCAAACATACTTCTCTTCTTTCTCCCTCTCAAAGAGCTGTCTTTTATGGAAGAAAACAAAACAAAAAGAGAGAAGAAATGCAGTAAAAATGAATCAAAACTTCAAACCCTACAGTATTTTACACTCATAGTACCTCTTCCCCATCTCTACAAAGAACTGTGGGTGGTGCTTTCTTTTCTCTCTTCTTCGGGGTTAGATTTGGTCATTATAGTTTCACAGAATTCTGATCTCATTTTTGTTGTTTTTATTCTTTCAGTTTGCATTATTATAGTTGTCATCTGTGTTGTTTTTCTGATCCCATTTGATCTTGTATCCAGTCGTATAACTTCTCTCATACTTCCATGTTAATGACTTTCATAATTCCTTATAGCTTGCTAATATTCCATTACATTTCTGTACCACAATTAGTTCATGTACTCCCCAATCTATGAACACCTACTTTGTTTCCAGTCCTTTGCTAATCTCAAAAGGTATGGTTGAGAAGGGGTGGTATTTAACTTTTAGGCTTTTTTGTTTTTCAGACAAATAGCCTAAATTTATCCCTTTGCAACATCCCACCATGTCTTCTGGTTCTCATCTCTAGGGATAAACAGAAATAATCTCACATTGCATCCATATTGCAGCTTGTCATATACTTGAAAATACTTATTAAGTCTCCTGTGAATTTTCTCATCTTCAGCCTAACCATTAGAAATTCCTTAAATTATTCCTCATATGATACGTACTTAAGACCCTTCAAAATCCAGGTTGTCTTCCTCTGGACATTCTCCAGTTTATCAATGTGCTTCCCAAACTATGGCATCCAGACATAAAAGCAACAATATGGTCTGATCAAGTCAAACAAGCCTATCACCTTCTTATTCCTAGAAACTATGTCCCTCTTTATGTAACCTAAGACTGCATTAGCTATTTTGACTGCTAAATCACTTCCAATTTCTAGTCCCATTGAGATTGTGATTCATTGAAACCCTCAGATTTTTGTTAGACCAATGAATTTCAGCCTCACAACAACTCTATATGATCATGTGATTATATCAATAGACTAATAAAAAGCTTCTAACAAGATGCAGTATACATTTCTGTAAAAGAAAAAAAGACAGAGAATTTAGATATAAATGTTCCTTTCCTTAATATGGCAAGTAGTATCTGCTAAAAACAAAGAGACAATATTAATGGAGATAAGCTAGACACATTTCCAATAAGATCAGGTGTAAAACAAGGATGAACATTATCACCACTACTAATTGATATAATACTAGAAATGCTAACTATAGAAATGAGACAAGAAAAGGGAGAAAAGCATTTTTGTGGGTGATATGAAGGCTCAACTAAAACTAATTCAAAAATTAATAATTTTAATAAAGTTGTATGATATAATATAAATCCACATAAGACATCAGCATTTTTATATTACCAAAAAAACATAGCGTAAAGAGAAAAAAAGAGAAATGATATTTATAATAACTACATGATGTTTAAAATAAATAGGAGTCTACTTACCCATGCACAGAGAAGCTATATGAATGCAACTACAAAACATTATTTATATTTTTAAATTTATTTTACTTTTAATTTATGGAATAAAACAAGCATTTCCATAACACCATATAATAATAAAAAAAACTGGTTAAGAAAAAAGAAAGGTCAAGCAGTAGGCCAAATTAAGACTACAACAAGCAGGGGATGGGGTCGAGATGGGTGCATAGAAGCAGAAAAACTCTGTGGCTCCCCCCATAACTACCTCAAATACCTATAAAATATGACTCTAAACAATTTTAGAGCTACAGAACCCACAAAGTGACAGAGATAAACAAATCTCCCACTGAAGGCAGCCTGGTAGGCAGACAGGAAGAGTCCATCACACTATGATGGCAGCTCAGCCTAGCCCCATGTGAGCTCATGGTTTTAGCTCCAGCAGGGTCCCAAACAGCAGCTGAGGCAGACTTCAGGGGAGTGGATCACCAGGAGCAGTGGTGATTTCCAGAATTATCAACACAAAAATGCCAAAGAAGAAGTGAGAGGTCAGTGTACAACTCTGTTGGAACTGTGGGGGACAGAGGGGTGGATCTGGCCCCTGCACCTGGAACTAGAAGTGGTAGAGGTGTGGCGGCCCTGCAACTTTGGAGTTCCTGGCCTGCAGATCATAGGGGGTCCAAGCAACCATTCAGAGGGTAATCACTCTTGCTTTAACCTGCCTGGATCTGGACCATGATCTTAGATGGTAGTCCTGAGGTGTTTGACCAGCAAGCCAGAGTTTGTGGGGGTACAGAGATGGCACCCTCCTAATAGCTCCAGTAGCTGCAAAATGCCCAGTGATTTGGGACAAAGATCGCCCCTCTGGAAGTGGAGTTCTACTGTGGCAAAGAGCTCAAAAGTCAAGTAATTGAGTGGCAACGTGAGCAAGCAAAGGAAGAAAAGCAAGCACAGCAATCCAACTTCACATTCCTTTTTGGGGGACAAAAAGGATCAAAACATGGAACAGAAGACATCAAAGTCAGAATTCCTACACCAGAAGCTTCCAAGAAAAATATGAATTAGTTACAGGCCATTGAGGAGCTCAAGAAGGATTTTGAAAATCAAGTAAGAGAAGTAGAGGGAAAATTGGGAAGAGAAATGAGAATGATGCAAGGAAATCATGAAAAGAGAGTCAACAACCTGACTGAAGAAAATAATACCTTAAAAAATAGATTAATTCAAATGGCAAAATAGGTTCAAAAAGCCAATGAGGAAAAGAATGCCTTAAAAAGTCAAATTTTCCAGATGGAAAAAGAATTTCAAAAGCTCACTGAAGAGAATAATTCCTTCAGAATTAGATTGGAACAACTGGAAGCTGATGACTTTATGAGAAATCAAGATACTATTAAACAGATTCAAACAAATGGAAAAATAGAAGGCAATGTAAAATATCTCATTGGAAAAACCACTGACCAGGAAAATAGATCCAGGAGAGATAATTTTAAAATTATTGGACTACCTGAAAGCCATGATCAAAATAAGAACCTAGGAAGCATTCTTCAAGAAATTCTCAAGGAAAATTGCCCTGATATTTTAGAATCAGAGGGTAAAATAGAACTTGAAAGAATTTACCCATCACCTCTTAAAAAAGATCCCAAAAAGAAAACTCCTAGGAATATTACAGCCAGGTTCTGGAGTTCCCAGATCGAGGAGAAAATATTACAAGCAGCCAAGAAGAAACAATTCGAATATTGTGGAAACACAATCAGGATAACACAGGATCTAACAGCTTCTACATTAAGGGGTCAAAGGGCTTAGAATATGATATTCTAGAGGTCAAAGGAGCTAGGATTAAAACCAAGAATCACCTACACAACAAAACAGAGTATAATGTTTCAGGGGAAAATATGGTCATTCAACGAAATAGAGGACTTTCAAGCATTCTTAATGAAAAAAACCAGATTTGAATAGAAAATTTGACACTCAAATATAAGAAGCAAGAAAAGCAAGAGAAGGTAAACAAGGAAAAAAATGATAAGGAACTTATCAAAGTTGAACTATTTACATGCCTACATGAAAAAAAAAATAATTGTAACTTATTAAACTTTCCTCGGTATGAGGATAGTTGCAAGGAATATAAATGTGTGTCTATATATTATATGTATGTATGTATGTATGTATACATATATATATACATACATACATACATAGATCTATATAGGAGGATATATGTGTGTATGAATACATATGTGAGTGTGTGTATATATATATATATATGTGTGTGTGTGTGTGTACAGGTATGCATAGATAGAGGGCACAGGATCAATTGAATAGGAAGGGATGATATTCAAAAGGTGAATTTGAGAGGTGAGAGAGGAATATAATGAGAGGACATGGGGAGAGACAGAATGGGGTAAATTATCTCATATAGAAGAGGCAAGATGTAACTGTTACAATGGAGGGGAAAAACAGGAAGGAAAAAGGGAATGGGTCAACTTTACTCTCATTGAATTTGGCTTAGGGATGGAATGACATACACACTAAATTAGGTATCTTGCCCTACAGGAGAGTAGGGGGAAGGGGATGAGAGGGGGAATGATGGAGGGGAGGGCAGGTTGAGGGGGGAGGGTTGTTAGAAGAACACACTTTTGTAAAGGGACAGGGTCAAAGTAGAGAATAGAACAAGTTGGGGGGGATAGGATGGAGAGAAACATAGTCAGTCTTTCACAATATATCTACTATGGAAATGTTTTGTGTAACTACATGCGCAACCTATATTGAATTGCTTATCTTCCCAATTAGAGTGGGTGATGAGGGAGGGACAGAAAGAATCTGGAATTTAAAGTTGTAAAATTATTATTATTATTATTATTATTATTACTTACATGCAACTGGAAAATAAGATATACAGGCACTGGGGTATGGAGATCCACCTTGTCCTACTGGAAAGTGAGAGGAGGAATGGGGGAGGATATAGGAGAGAGCAGATTGGGAAGGGGATATATAGTGGGATCGCTGATTTGGGGTGGTGGGTATGGTAAAGACAGGGAGAAAATTTGTAACTCAAAATCTTGTGGAAATGAATTATGTAAACTAAAAATAAACATAAAATTTAATTAAAAAAAAGACTACAACATACAGAAGCAAACAACAACAACACTATAGCCTAGGATTGACAAATCCACAGGCTCCAATGGCTGGAGTAATAACTCACTACTGGAGAAAAGCCACCAAGAAACCTAAAAAAAGTCTGGCAGAAATTAGGTTTACACCATTTTCTTTCATTGTATATGAAGTTAATCTCTGAATGACTACATGACTTAAACATGAAGGGTGACATTGTCGGCAAATATAAAAAGCAAAGAAAAATTAACCTTCAGGCCTAGGGATAGGGGAAGACATTGTGACTCAACAAAGAATAAAGAGGACCATGGTGGGGTGGCAGGGGGAGTGGAACATTTTGATCATATAAAATTTAAAAAATTTTGTACAAACAAAACCAAAGCAATTGAAATTAGAATGGAAGTAGATAAGTAAGGGGAAAAACTTTTTCAGCAAGTTTTCTTAGATAAAGGTTTCATTTCTTTGATATTTAAAGACTGGAGTCACATTTGTAATCACAAAAGGTATTCCTCAAGTGCTCAAAAGATATAAACAGATAGTTGTTCTAAGTTACTAATAATCAGAAAAAAAAATGAAAATTAAGACAACTATCAGGTTCTACTTTGCTCCCAGCAGATAGGCAAAGATTACAAAGGGGAAAATAGCAAATTTTAGAGGGACTGGTAGATAAACAGGTACACTAGTGCACTTTTATTGGAGCTGTAAATTGTTCTAGCCATTTTATAAAGCAATTCAGAGCTATGTCCAAAAATTAACCAAGCTGAAAATACTTTGTGTCCCAGCAATAACTGCACCAGACCTATACCCTAAACAGGTAAAAAAGGAAAAGAATTCTCAAGCTGGAAAGTGTCTGTAAGAGTTCTTATAGTGGTAAAGAGCTGAACACTAAAGAATTATCCACTTATGGAGAATGGTTGAAAATTTTTTGTTATATGAATGTAGTGAAATACTCTTGTATTGTAACCAATGATAAAAGGGGAAATTTTCAGAAAAACCTAGGAAGACCTGTATCAATTGATATAGAGTGAAATTAGTAGAGCCAGAAAAACAATTTATACAATAAATGGTAACAGCATAAATAAAATAACTTTGAAAGACTCAAGAAATCTGATCGACACAATGACCAGCAACAGTTCCGAAGGAATGCTACCTCCTGTCTGTCAGAAAAGTTTTAGATTCAAGATGCTTGCTATTTTTTTAACATAGCCAATGAAGACATTTGTTTTGCTTAATCATGCATATTTGTTACAAAGTGTCTTTGGTTTGTTTTTGTTTTTGTTTTACAATGGGGAGGAGAGAGAATAGGATTTTATTCATTGAAATAAATCACTCTTTCAAAACTGTGAAGCAGGTCCTACAGTATTATATCCCTATGTCATAGTGGCAAATTAAAGCTCAGAGTGATCAAATGATTTACCAATGTTCAAACAACTAGAAAATGTCACAGGCAGGTTTTGAATTCCACTCTTCCTGACTCTAATTCCATCACTAGCCATTACAACATGTGGCTCTTGAGACAGATGAGTGTTGACATATATGGAAATCCATATTGCTTTCGTGCTTCAGAATGTGAAACTATACAATACATCCTTCTTGGCACAAAGGACAGGTAAGCCACCCCACCTTGGAAGAAACCTGATAGTAGAAAAGATTTGTTTATTTCAACCAGAGCATAATGTTCCCCTATGCATGACTACCTGAGAGCAAACTAGCTTGATGGCCATTCTACCATTGCTACACCCTTGTTGTCTTCTTTACACACCCTGGGAACATATTCCCATTTAGGATTGCTAAAGCCTCTTATGCTTGGGACACAATTTTCTCTCTGGCGTTAGACAACCTTTTGTGCCTATGTAACAGCCCTAAACCTTATAATTTCTTATATGACATGGCCAAGGATCTTTCTTCCCCCAATCCTTACTTCAATAGCATAGAAGAATGGGGCTTAGTACATACATACACACACACAGATGCTACAGTATCTTTCATAGACATAGACCACCATAGGAATTACTAAATTTTTAAAATCATAGAATAGCAAAGTAAATCTCCAACCGTAGATTTCTCCTTAAGTGATTTAAATTTCTATCCTAAGAGAATAGAGAAGTGAATATAGAATCTTAAAGTAGGAAGGGTCCTCTGTAATCAAGTTTAGTCTGCATCTTACCAAAAGTCCATTATATAACATGTAAAACAAGTGGTCATCTATCTTTTGCTCAAAGACCCTAAAGATGTGTGTGTGTGTGAAAATGATTCCCTCAAGAAGAAACCAAATCTCCTTTCAGATTGCCTTCATTGTTCAATTTTTCCTTTATGTCAGATCATAATTCACCTCTCTAACTTCTGCCCATTGTTGCTAGACCTTATATCAGACCTTGATTCACCTCTGTAACCTATGCCCATTGTTTCTAGTTCTGCTCTTTGTGCCATAGTAGAAAAAAATCTAATGCCCCCTCTATATGTCAGCTCTTCAAAAAATAATTGAAAACGATTATAATGTCAACCTTTCCAGCCCAAGTCTCTCTTCTCCATTTTCTATATTCTTACTTCATTCAACAGACATCAGAAGGTATTAACCATTACAAAGCATGTTTCTTTGCACTGAATGTTTTCCTTCCTACCAATATCTTTCTTAAAACATTGTCCCTAAACCAACATACCAGGACTATTGCATCCCCAGTCCTGTATCCTACTCCTCTCTGGATTCAGTTTAAGATTGTTTTAGATATTTGGTGGTTATATAACTCACATAAGGCTTACAATCAATTAAAAGAACAAATCTTTTTCAGGGAAACTTCTGTCTTATCACAATTAACCCTATCTTACTCTTGTGAAATAGTTTTTGAAACCATACTCAAAGAAACTAGCTCAAATAAAACATGCCAGATTTATATTTGAGGAGTATCACAGGCTTTTAAAAATATCTCCCTTCTAAAATATCTTCACGTTAGAATAATGAAAAAAGTATTACCATAATGACTCACACAAAGCAAATAAAAAATTAATGGTAAAATTAAATTTTGAATAAATATTAGCAAAATTCAAATATTAGAAATTCATTTCTTAAAAGCCTACAATATTTCGATGTCAACTTACCAGATGAGCTGAATAAAGATCATTTCTGATTACACATAAAAGGCTAAACCATTTCAATTTTAATACACCTAAATCATGTTTTTTAGTAGCAGCCCTTCTTAGTTCAATAAAGCACAAGTGCCTTTTGAAATTCTTTTCACTTTTGTTCATTTTAATAAGTTGATTTAGACATCCCATTTAAATAAGACAGGAGAATGAAGGAAAATAAGGTTTAAATAATTTCTTTAAATGGATTTGGAGGAGGCAGTAGCTCCCATACAACTGTTTACTCCCTTACCATTAACACCAAAAACAACTGAGCTAGATGCAATAGGAGAAACATTCCCTTTGTGTTAACTGATTTTGAATACCTATGTTGGTATCCAGAGCATGCCCACCAATGAGATCAAACATATTTTGAGTCCACAAAACATTTTATAAGTCTTCATTTCAGGGGTGGAAGGTGAAAAGCAATTCTCACAGAAATAGAATCATGGGATGTTGAAGTTGGAAAAGACCTCAGAAGATTATCTACTCTGAACAAACCCTGAACAGAAATTCTCTCTTCAATATTCTTTGAGTAATGGCTATTTAGCATTCACCTGAAGATCTCCAATGAAGGGGATCCTACTATCTCCCAAGGCAGCCCATTCCACTTTTAAATGACTCTAAAGTTTAGGAAATATTTCCTTGAATTGAGAAGGAATTTGCTTTTTCATAACTTTTACCTACTTCTACCATCTGGGGGGTCAAGCAGAGAAAGTCTAGTCCCTATATCACCTAATAGACCTTCAACTACTTTAAGATGGCCATCATGTTCTTGCTAATGTCTCTTCTTCTCCAGTTTTAACATCTCTACCTTTTCCAACCCATTCCTTTGATTGTGTTAGGATATCAAGGTCCCTTTACCATCCTACTTACTTATAAATGCTCTACACATTCTCAATGTCATTCCTAAAACACAGCACTCACATATAGTTTGTCCCAACAGAAGGAACTAGGAGGAGAGGGTGTAATGGTAATGTAAATAGGAAGATCTTTCCCATCTATTAATAGGCCCATTGGACCTTCTTAAGTCACATGGAAGCCTGAGTCACATTAATCTGTGGTGGGAGGAGCTTGCCAAGCAGGTGGATCAAGAAAGGTGGAGCAGAACCTAGAGAAAATTGGTCAGAGCAGTTAGAACTAAGGGAGAGACAGGAAGCAGGTAGCAAGCTATGAGTGTTCATTTGTGGGAAGGTCCTAACAGGGGGAAAGCTTGGGGATGTTAGTGCCCTCGACATTGTTATTGTACATGAATTTCTTTGTTGCTATGATGGATTTGACTTTCTAGTGTCAGGAACCAAATTTCTGGTGTTTGAAAAAATGTTTTGGTTCTGTCTTCCATGTGGAGAGTTTGTTATATTTTCCAATTCAGAATTATCCTAGCATATTCATAGCCATCATAGATGTCATGAATATTGCATTGGTGCTATAGATGGTAGACATTGTATGAAAGGAAAAATATTTTAAGAACTAGAACTATGCAAAAATTGAATGTGCTTCTTCAGGAAGTACAGTTTTCCCTTCCATATTGCAGGGATTAGGGAACAGCACCCCCACAATCTGGCAAATCCATGTAAAATTTTTCAGCTCTCCATTCATGCCAGAGGAGATCTGAATTATTATGGTATTAAAATATAAAATATGTTGATATTATATAATATTATAATATACTTTATGCATTTCTGAGTTTCTAAATTTTTTCTATGTCATCAACTGGCCCTTTGTGTGTCACCTGCAAGTTCCACAAAACTCCAAAAAATTCTCATTTAATTTCTTATGCTGACTCATGATATATCAAAACCACAATGGGAAAAGTCCCAGTGTGGAAGGGATAACTGTAGTAAGCATTCTCCTCACAGGACTGTTGTTGTTGCTGCTTGTCCTTCATTCTTAGAGAGGACCAATGACATAAGAAAGGTGATGTCTTGACTTGCAAGTGAATTGTAGTTAAGTGACACTGATTGTACAAAGTCAATAGCCTCACTTTCTCCTCCAGAACCATCTGGGTCCAGAGGCAAGATATAGATCAGGATGACCAGAGATGGCCCTGCCTCCTCACAGGAAATCTTCAAGTGAAGAATGAAATGAACACCTGTTGGCGATGTAGAAGAAATTCCTATTTGGGTAGAGATTGAATAAGATAGCCTCTGAGATCTCACCTAGAGTTTCTGGGATTCTGTGAATGGTCCCTAAAATTGACTGGGGGGTGGGACCAGGAAACAGAACTGAAGTTGACTTACAGCCATAAGATCTGGCTTTGAGTCCTAGCTATGAGCCTGAGTTTCAACTTCTTTCTCTATACTATAGTCAGTCAACAAGTATGTACCTACTATGTGCTAAGCTAAACATAGCATACAAAAAAGGCAAAAACATAGTTCGTGTTCTAAGGAGCTCACAGATTAAGCAGAGAGACAACATTTAAACAACTATGTGTAAGTAATATAGGACCATTTGTTTAGAGCTGGAAGGGACCTTTAAGATCATCTAGTCTAGGCCATTTATTCGGCAGTTGAGGAAATTGAGGTCCAAAGTGTGAAGTGGTTTTCCTGAAGGTCACAGAGTTAATAAGGGACAGAACCAAGATTCAAACTCAGGCCCTCATGTCCAAATCTAGTACTATTTGCCCTCTTTACCTCAGTAGGTGAAAATTAAAAATAAATTAATTAGTAAATCAAAAAACAATTTTAAAGATCACAAAAAAGAAAAAGAAAATGGAAGGCAGGGAATCATCAAGAGGAATATCAAATGCCAATAAGAAGGGTGGAATCCTTCTGGGGGAAAAAAAAGGGAAAAGCAAATTGATACTAGTATTAAAGAACACTTCTTAAGTGCCAAAAGGAGTCCCTGGGGTTTTAGAACATTCACCTTCTCCAAAACTCTAGATACTGTTATAGGAAATTATCAAATATATGAATGTGGTACAGTGGAAAGAATATCAGCTCTGGAATAAGAAGGCCTGGTTCAAAGCTACCTCTGACTTTGGGCAGGTTATTAGGCGCTCAGTTTTTTTTTTTAATTTGCAAATAGAGAAAGTTGGACTAGATGTCCTCTGAAATCACTTCAAGTGCTATATCTAGACCTTATAATCCAACAGAGTCCCTAGAGGTTATAGAATTCTCATCTTTTCCATATCCCTTTTGAAAGGAAAACATTGTATGCTTGTGGTACTGTAGGGAAAGCACTGGGATTATTGTCAAAGGACCAGGGTTTAGATTGCAATTCTGTCACCATCTAAAGGACTTTGGACATTTTCTTCTTCTGGATTGACCTAGATGGCACCAAGGGTCTTTCCTATGATCCTTTAGTTGGCCTAGAGTATAGTACATAGGATGCTATGGGACATAGAAATGTACTTAAATATTAATAAAGCAGAATCTTCTGACCTTGAAGTTCTTTAAACAGTGAAATAAGTAAACCAAAAGAAAATAGAATAGCCTTCTTTTGAAGAATTTTTCCTTTCAAATGGAACTCAGGGCTCAGGCTTAGACATTTGTGTAAGACTTCACACTGGTACAGAGAATAATTACTATATGATAAATGTCAATGTGAAGGGTGGAGTATATAAGAACTTGAGAGAAATGAGTTCTCTTGCTTCAGGATTAAAAACAATAACAACAACACATAACTCCTGAAAGGAGAGAAAGGCTGTGGAAAGAGATCAACAAGTAAAGAAGTCAGAAGCTCAAGCGTGTCCCTATTTCTAGTTTACCATACCAGTGATTTCAGGTTATTTCTTCTTAAGTGATACCAAGCACTCTCTCTCTCTCTCTCTCTCTCTCTCTCTCTCTCTCTCTCTCTCCCTCTCTCTCTCTCTCTCCCCCACCTTAGAAGTACCATTCCCAGTGACAAATTTCTTTCATTCTTTATGTTCTAGTATATTGTAATCTATATAACTTTTCTCATTTCTGTTCACTATCAGTTTGGGCAAATGGTTTTATTTACTGTTCACTAGGTATGATGGTCTTTGTGTAAATGGGTTTTTATTGAAAAGAACTCAAGCTGGGGCAGCAAGGTGGCGCAATGAATAGAGTACGGGCCCTGGGGTCAGGAGGACCTAAATTCAAATCCAGTCTCAGACACTTAAGACTTACTAGCCATGCGACCTTGGGCAAGTCACTTTACCTCAATTGCCTTGCCCTCCCCCCTCCAAAAAGAAAAAAAGCAAAAAGAACTCAAGCCTTTGGATGTAATTTGGGGAACTCCTTCATTAAGAGATAGAAACCAATACAAACAATATTTAAGGAGGAAGTTAGAAATAATTCTAGTCTAATATATCTTCACTGAGGAGAGCAACATAGGCCAACCTTATGAACCTAATCTCCTGTTTCCCTCCTGGCAGGAAATAGTCTCTCTATCTGTATCTGTATCTGTACCTGTATCTGTATCTGTATCTGTATCTGTATCTGTATCTGTATCTGTATCTGTATCTGTATCTGTATGTGTAGGAATACTTTAAGGATGCTTCTTTTTTGAATTTGAGACATAATGAACTTTCAGTGAAGAAAACTCTCTACCAATGCATGTCAGCAACTGCTCTGCAACTTAATGTCAGAGATTCCTGGGGCAATGAGATTTTAGTGACTTGCACAGGTGTGTCAGAGGCAGACCTTGAACTCATGTCTTCTTGACTGAGGTTGGCTTTGTGACCACTCTTTGAGAGTCCATGAAGGGAATAACCTCTCAAAGTCCTTTCCAGCTCTCTGATATCCAGCTCTCTGAAGCTAAAGTCCAGCGGAAGACACAGATCCTTACTAAAAAACTCTTCTTTAAATGCTATTGGGTGTCTAATGGGAGGAAAGCTCATCGCCAAGATTTAATAGCTTTCTTTTCAAACTACATGGAGCCTCCTCATTACTTAACCTGTTTGTTCGCATACCTGAGAAGTCACTGATACTACTGTAATATCATTTTGGCAGCAGTAGAATTAAGTACTCAACTCTCTAAGTCACAGGAGAGATTCAGCCAATGACAGGAATTTTTTATTACTATTTTTGCAGTGAAATAGAACCACAGGCATCTACAGGCTGCCTCCTCCACTCTCTTCCCAGTTCTGGCTGGGGCATGAAGAGACTTTTCTGGGACTGTAATTTAGGAATTGGGGCTGCTTCAAAATGAGAGTGTAGCCTTTTTTTACCCTCTCCTTTCTGGGATTTTTTTTTCTTCCAAAGGACACCATGTGCCTGCCTTTCCCCCCACCCTCTTTTCTGGCTGTCCCAAAATACAAATCGAGATTCAGTTTTCTGAAGACTAAATGTCTGTTTAGTATATTTTGGTTTTCTCACAGCGATAGTTCCTACCTTTGCCAAGATAAATGAGTGTGTCCATTTATTTTTTAAAAAACCTCCTACAAGTCCCAGTGGGTCTTTTGGCATGAAATATTCATAATCTAACTCCAAATTACAGTTTGGAACATAACCACCTGAATTACTTTTAGTCCAAATTCATTTTAGATTCATATATGAGGGGAAAGGAAGCCTGAAAGACACAGAGTGTCCTTTGAAGGAAAGAAATCCTGAATGAAGAAGTGGGTGGGAAAACACTCTCTCATCCCAAACCAAACCAAATTCCCATGTTGTACCTCCAGACTCATTTAGGGGTGAGGAACAGGGTTTGGCAGAGAGAGGTCACTGAGAGTCAGAAGTCAATGAGTATTCCTTATTTTTCTTCATTAAGGCCTCTTTGGGAAATTAAGGTCAGTAAAATAGATAATTCCACTCCCACTGTATCTACAAAATTTGAAATTATTCAGATATTTCAGTTACTATTCAGATCATTTGGTCACATTAGGATATGATGTCTGGATGATTGGTTTGATTTTGGATTTGGGGGTTAGAAGAGGATCTGTCTATTCAAAACCTACTGTTTGATGTCAGTGAAGTGTTACCTGGCAGATCTGCTTGCAAATCCATTTTCAAATGCAAATCTACTTCCCAAAAGTATTGGATTTTGTTGTGTTTTTTTTTTCTAATCTGGATGCAAATAATTTTTGAGAAGCAAAATGTTGCTTCTCTATTCACCTTCTAGGACTTAGATCCAAATGTTGCTGTAAACATTGTTAAAGAATCAAACTAATTATCCATATATATCTCAGGAAATGGACTCACTTTAAATTCACACTGAACCCCAGATTCATACTAGGGATAACCTGATTCTCAAAGAGAAGAGTCAGGCTGTTCTCACATTCTCTCAATTATTATATGCCCAACCCAGAGTAGAATTCCAGAGAAAATCTCTAAAATAAAATTTGGTGTGGTTCATGTTGAGGGTTGCCTCAAAGTTCTTAAAAACCTCCAAAACATCGATATGGGACAGCTATTCCTCTGCCACAAAAGAAATTATTTTAAAAGTCTCATAGTGTACACTAATAAAAACTTAAAATACAAACCAATAAACTCATCATCATGATTATGCACTGTCTCAAAGGTAAAATACTTTGTGTGACTGCTGAACAGATATTTCACTTTTGCCAAAGGCTTGCTTGAGGGATCCACTCACAAAGCCCATGTCTACTGACTTGAGAAGCAGGGCTCTTGAGTTCTTTTAGGTTGAGGATGATATTCTCAGTGGCTATTTTCTCTGAGAAAAAGTACAGTTGTGGGAAGTACCTTCCATTAGTTAACTAGAACTAATTCAGTAATTCAGGAATCCTCAGACTCACAAGGTGGGTACCAGGACTGAGCACATAAGAGTGACTCTCAGGGTTGCTAGTCACACATCTTTTTCAAGCAAGAAACAGGAAGTCAGAAGAAGAAAACTAGGGACTCAGGCTCATCTAAAAAAGCATATGTTCTCTGCTATATACTTAAAGTTACCTTCATCATTGTGGAGGTAAAGAGAAATTTCCTTCGCACCCTCAATGGAAATCCAAAGGAGAGCTGGCAGAGTCCCAAATGAGTGAGAGAGAGACAGAAACAGAGAGACAAAGAGAAAGTAGAGTCTTTCTATAGTTCTAGTCCTTTACAGGGAAAAAGTTCCCCTGGCTCCTTTGATGGAATCATGTCCCTTTCTCATCATTTAGGAATTCCTTGGTCATACAAGTCCTTCAACAAGGGTTTCATCCAAAACCTATAGTCTTATCCAAAGGGGCCTGCATGCATGTTTAAACCCACGGGAAGTGCCCCAGTCTACCCTTCATCACTAGGGAAAAAAGGAAGTCTTATTTGCCAAACAAGCACTTTTAAGGACATGCTACATGGTTGACACTGTACAAGGGTGCTGGGATACAAATACTCAAAAAGTGAAAGGATCCCTGCCCTCAGGTATCTTATATTCTGTGAGAGGTGGGATGAAGACACAACACAAAAACAAGCAAATGCAAAATACACGAAAAATAAACACAGTTGGGGGGGAGTGTCAGAAACTGACAAGTTGGCAATCAGGAAAGGCCTTTTGATGGAAGTGATAGTTAAAGACGAATCATTAAGGGAAGTAAGGGTTCCTAGAGGAGAGAGTGAGAATAATAAATTCCAGACCTGGGTGACAGGAGATGTAATGTTATGTACAGAGAACAACAAGATGGTCAGTTTTACTGGGGTATGGAGTTTGCAAGGAAAAATAATATGTAATCAGACTGTGGCTAGAGTCAGATTGTGAAGCTTTTGGAATGCCAAGAAGAGGGGTGTACTTTCATCTTAAAGGCATTGGAAAGACATGGGACATTGGGAAAAAATATAGAGAACCCTCTATATTATTAGAGTTTTTAGATGCTACAATAGAATAATAGAAAACAGAGAATATCAGAGTTGTAAAGGACCTTAGAGAAATACCTAACCCAACCCCCTCATTTTACAGGAGACAAAAATGAGACCCAAAGAAGGGAAATAAGTCAATCAAAAAGCATTTATTAAGGTTCTACTATGTGTTAGGCATTGTATTAAGTGCTAACAATTAATAAGGAGATAAAGATATAAATATGTACACATACAAATATAAATATGTGTATATATGTACATATATACATATGTGTATATGCATATATATGTATATATATAGAGAGAGAGAGAGAGATGCCCTCAAAGAGCTCACAACCCAGAGAATGAGACAACATGAAAACAATCATATATAAGCAAATTGACTTGTTCAATATCACAGAGCTCATCAGTGGAAAAATATAAACCAGAATTCAGATCTCCTACTTCCTTCTTTGATGCCATTTCCAGGTTTTACGCTCTCCTATATAGAAGGTTTTTTTTTCCCATAAATTCTAAATTAAATTTGTGTTTTAATCTTGTTTTCACTGTTTTGAGTAAGAATGTTTGAAGTGTCTAAGACAATACAGCCCAGGCACTGGGTTGTCCTAAAGGCATTAAGTGTTGATATAAAACTCCCCATTAGCAAAAGCTCAGAATAGGAAACCCCTTACAAGTCTATAACCATGACTAGTGAAATTCAAGTTTTCCTTAGGAAATATGGGCATTTACTGGAAGATGTTATCTTCGCAAATGAGATAGCAATTTTCTAATTATAACTTCTAATTTTGTCCAACAAATATACTCAAAATTATCTTAGTGGTATTCACCATGCACTTCCCAGAGGAAATTCCACAGCAGGGTTTTTATTGAGTAGCTTCAGTCTTTTATGACTTTTCATGATCCCATTTGGGTTTTCTTGGCAAAGATACTTAGTGATTTGCAATTTCCTTCTCTACCATAACAGGGTATTAATGTTTAACTTTCCCATACCTACATGCACTACCTCAGCCTAACCCAACAATAGTGACTGAAAAGTGCAGACCATAGCAGATCTATGAGCTTCTTAATGGTTTGGGGAGTTCCCATCTAGCCATGGGTCATCCCAATAACCAAAGAAATTTCAGAAAGGTCATGTTCTGGAGACATCCCAGAAAGCTGAGCTCATTTCAATATAGTATAAGCATAGGCTTCCACTATACACTCTCAGTTCGAAATCCTAGGTAAGATTTCCCATCATCCCAGGGTGATCTCAACAAAGGACAACCCTGAGTCAGAACTAGCTAAAGGTCTCTCATAAGAGAAATGCCAGGCAATCCATTAGCCTCATTCATTTTCTAAGTGCAGAGAGCCAAGGGTAAGGATATCATGTTTTGTACATTGTCAGTATACTTCATGTGTCTGTTACCTAAATGATTTGTTCTACACAACTAGTCTCTGATATGACCATGGATGTCCCCAAACCACTGTGAGTTTGTTTTGGATCTTCACTACTAATCCATAACATCCACTCTGTACCTGACTACAAAGCAGCCTGGTTAACTTAATTTTTAAAAATTGAATTAAATTTTCTTTTTTCAATGAACAAAAATCCACCTCTGTTACCCACCCCCACTTAAAAAAAAAAAAGAAAAACAAACCCCTTGCAAGAAATCTGAAGAGCTAAGCAAAACTAATTCTGTAATTGGCCATGTCCAAAAGCCAATCTCAATCTTCATTCTGAGACCATTACTTCTCTTTCAGGAGGTGGATAGCATATTGCATCACGAATCCTGTAGAATTGCTACTACTCTTTATATCAACCAGATTTCTTAAATAATTCAGAGTACAAAGAGCACTGGTTCTAGAGTTGGAACACCTGGGTTCAAATAACCTTCTATCACTTATTACCTGTATGATGTTAAGCGAGTCACTTATCCTCTGTAGGCCTAAATTTTCTCTTTTGTAAAATTATAAGATTGGATTAGATATCCTCCAAATTGCTAAATCTATGGTGCTATGATCTGTAAGTTCACAAGTTGTGGGAAGACTTCCCTAACCTTTCCAGATAGTATCCCCCTCTTGTCCTAAATATACTTATTATTTCATTTCCATGGAAAAGGATTAATACCAATTTTGTTATTTACCTAAGTTTTATGCCAGTTACTTAATCATGTAACTGTTTCATTATGAGGAAAATGGATATGGTATCTCTACATCCTATGTTCTGAGGTACTAAGCATGGGAGGAGTTAAAAAGACTCTCAAAATGTATTATCTAAGAAGAAGAGTAGAATACATACTCAAATATGAAAAAATGTATAACTATAGGACAGAATAGACTTTAAGAAGTATATAAACGAGGCACAAAATACTGTGTGAGTTTAGAGAAAGAAATAATCATTTGCGACTTGTAGTAACCATCAAAAAGTAACTTCTAAATGAAACCCACTCTATTATCAGTCATCAAGACAGAAAGCAAGGTAGAACATTTTGGGTGGTGACCTAATAGGCCCCCTTAAACCACAACATAAGTGATCACGTTTCCACTAGTCATACTTGGAGTCTTGTGTTTGAGTCTTATATTTAATCTCTTTTCCTGAACTGACTCACTCATTTCTAATCAGTGACAGATTTCTAAACAAAATGAGCCCCCACCTATATCCGTACATGCAACTGACATTGGAACATTCAACCTGAGAAGAGTGATTTGCCCCAACTACTTTAAGAGAAAATATATACTTCTCTGTTTGACCAGAAACTTGTGATCAGTGAAAACAGAATGGTCACAATATGTCAGCAGGAGGGTTCATGGAATCTAATTAAAACAATCGTAATGGTATGCTGAAGTTAAAATACTGGTAAAATAGAAAATTAATAATAAGGAATTAGAGATGGCAAAGGATTTTAAAAGTAATTGATGCAAACTCTCTTATTCTACAAATAAAGAAATTCAAGTCCAGAAAGGATAACTAACTTATCAAGGTTATACAAGCAGTAAAGGACACTAAATCACACAAGGCAGAATCAAAACCAGAATTTGAATACTGGTCTTTAGACTCCAGAACCAGTTTTCTTGTCATCATACGTACAATGCTGACTTCAGCCGTAGCAATTCTTTTCCCCCAGTCTCTCTCAGATCCATTATATTAATATCAGGACACTGGAATGTTAGAAATTGAAGAGAATTTAGCAATTATATAGCCCAACACTTTCATATTACAGATGAGAAAGCAAATGTGAAGTAGAGTGAAATTTGTTCTGTTCTAAGGCAGTGAAGACCTGCTGGAAGTTTCAAATCTCTACAGTTAAAACGAGATTAAAAATAATACTTTTTAATGAAAATGTGAAAATATCCTCTGATTCATTTTAAAAAGTCACCCTTCCTCAAACTAGGGAGAGGGAGGGAATTTGGGATCCCAGCTTAGCAGTAGGCATTACTCATTCAGCAATCTTTTCTTCCCTGAAACTATGTCAACACTATGAGCACTGCTCTCCTCCCTTAGTTACCACCATCTGCTGCTTGGTGGACTCTACTCCATCCCCCAATTATGACCTTGTTCATGGTCTGTCCTCCCTTTCAGTCCTATCTTTCCTGAGACAACACAAACCTTCAAGACAAATTCCCCAAAATTGATACAGGTTAAAAACAAAAGTATTTATCCATATCTAATATCAATAATCAAGGATCCATGATTTCATCATTCCTTCCATTGATCACACCCCAGGAAAGTAGTATGGCATAGTTATAATGGAAAAAGAAGAGGGAGTTCAAATCAGGAGAAGCCAAGATTCAAATCCTGTATCAAACACTCACCATGTAACCATGTACAAATCATAAAATCTCCCTGAGCATTAAGTATCATTTTCTGTTAAATTCCTAGCTGCTAATGCCTTCCTCTCCAATTTAATTTGCATCTGTGTTTTGTGTATGTGTCTATACATTACCTTCACTTAGATTGTAAGCTTTTTAAGGGCAAGAATTGGCATTTTTTATTTTGTCTTTGTATACCGAGAACCTAGTGCAGAGCCTGGAACAAAGTAAATGTTTTGTAAACCCTAGCTGATTGACTGACTGATTGATTAGTACTTCTCACATGGGGTTATTGAAGAAAATGAAGCAGAAAATGTACATAAAGAACTTAGAAAACTTGGAAGTACTATTATTAATATCCCATGAAAATCTTGGTACACTGTTTTCATAAAGCCAGCCTTCTAATGATAGGCCTCTCTAAATTTAGCTAGTCTGGTTCTTGGATGACAGGCATAGAAGCTGTTACAGATTGCATGCCATTTCCTATTGAAGTATGAAGCTTCCTTTACCATCAGTCCATTTTCATAAAATTCACCAAAGAAAAAAAGTGGCACTAGGCCCATGGAATTCCCTACTTGTACAGCATACAACAAAAAATGAGAAATCCATTTTCAAATGTTTACAATCAAACATCTATTAGTTTATCTTTTGGAGAATATCACTATGCTACCATAGTAAGAAAGAAGTGGTGGAAGAAAACTTTGATAACATTTCTGCCATGTGGCATTCAAGGTCCAGTGGGAAATATTGTTCATGCATACTCCAATGGTAATAATATAAACTAATACAAGACAAATACATGGAGGCACAAAAAAAAGGACTATTTAATTAGCATGGAAAGACACTGCCAACTGACATGATCTGGAAAGGCTTTATTAAGAAAATGATATTTTTGTTGCTTTTAAAGTAGGGATCCTCAATCTTGGATGGGTAAATTTCAAGGGGTCCATGAACTCAGATGGGAAAAACAAACAACTTTATTTCAGCATAATGGGTTTCCTTTGTATTTTGTTTGAAGTATGTAAAAATATTATTCGGAGAAGGAATCCATAGGTTTTAACCAGACTGCCAAAGGGGTCCACAACACACACAAAAAGCCTAAGAACCCTTGCTTTAGGTTATAGATAAAAACCGATCAGGCAAAAGAAGATGAAGAAAAGACTCTCTAGGACAATATGAGGGAAGATGGAGGAAGAAGAAAATGGTAGTATAAAAGGGAAAGCAAGAAGAGTAAATAGTCTAAGTTAGCTGGAACATGCAGTACTTGCAAGAAGAAAAATGAGATTAGCCCCTTAATTTTCAAAGAGGACCAAGACATCACAAGTGATATCTTGACATGTTCATGAATTGGATTTAATGAGACAGAAGTGAATAAAATCATCAGCCTCACTCTCTCTTCTAGAGTCACCAAAGTCCAGTGGCAGAACAAAAGTCAAGACATGGAGGAAATGACCTAGGATACAGTGTTTTCAATACACTGTTTTTAAAACCTTAGTGTTTTCAATGCCTGACCAAGCTCTAAGCACTCCACAGTGCCTGCTTCAGTAGCCTTCACAGTCATTGGAACAAATTGTTCTCATCCACCTATTCTGCAGGGAAAAGTCTTTGCATGCTTGAGACAGACACTTACTATACCCCTATCTCATTGATGAGTTTAGGACCTGTCATTTACTTTCAACCTGGTTTAGCTCATCTGCCCAGAGAATTTACCAAGATTTGGCCACTGTGCATGCTAGATAAACAGCCCTGAAAAAAGGCTCAGTAAGCCCTCACTAGGAAGATGCTCACCCTCCCTGAATATTCTATACACCCAATGCCATAAAATAGGGTGGTGCCAGAATGTGAAGAACTTTGAATGCCAAGAAAAGGAGTTTTAATTTTATATAAAGAGTCAGAGAATATTTTTGAGCACAGGCATGGTATAACCAGATCTATGAATGAGGAATATAAATTTGATAGCAACGTGCAAGATGAATTGAAATAAAAAGAGGGGAGAGACAGGATTACTTTTTAGGACACTCTTGCCATAGTCTATGCAAATGGTAATGAGGGCCTGGAATATGGTAGTGACAATGGAAATAGAAAGGAGGGATCATAGGATCACAAAGCTAGAAACAACTTTAGCAATTATCCCATGCCTTGCTTTTACAGATGAGGGAACTAAGGTAAAGACAGGTTAAATGATTTGCCCCAAGACCACACAAGTACCAAGTGACAGATCTAATTGTCTGATTCAATATTCACTGCAGGAAATGAAAGTCTAGTATATCACCAACTTAGAAACAATCGGGCTAGACAACTGATTAAATATGAATAGTGAGAAATAAGAAAAATTCAAAGGTAACCCTAAAGTATTCAACATGAAGCCAGAATAAATGGCAATGACATGTTGATCAGATACTGTGAAGCTAAACGGCTTCACTTTTAGACATGATGAATGGAGTTAATGACAAGCTGTCCAGGTGAAGATACCCTAGGCAGTGGGAAATATGAGCCCAGATCTCAGAAAAAAATACATCAGTACTAGATATATAAATTTAGTAGTTATTTGAATGAATTGATAATTGAAACAAAAAGTGGTAGTAACATTGACAAAGAGCCTGTAGAGAAAAAAAAAAAAGATCAAGAACAGAACTTCAGGTAATTCCTTCCCTAAAGGATGTATAAAGCTGGTCATCCCAAGCCATCAAAGCTATAGAAAAGAAAATATTGTCAAAGGTAGATGAAGGTCACAGAAGCATAGATCTATGGTTAAAAAGAAACTCAGAGCCCATCTAGTTCAAACTGTTCATTTTATAGCTGAGGAAACTGAGGCCCAAAAGGATGAAATTACTGAGTCATGCAGGAAATAGGTATAAGGGTTTTTCTTCCTCAAATGATGGAACTATTAATAATCCCACTGCCTCCCTTTAGTCTTCTATCTATGAAATTGAAATATTATGAGCTTTTTAACCATTATGTATTCAGTAAGCCCTATGTCAAAATGAAACAGAAAGTCTTAGCTTTATTCTTTTCAGCTGGCTCCCTTCTGATCATTTTCATGTGGTCCTCTTGTTCAAGATTGAAGGAGAATACAGAAATGGTGGCAGATCACAGTGATTTAAATGAATTCCAAGTCACCACTTCAGAGCCCCTGGAGAATACATTATTTGGGTCTGTCCCTGGGAGTACTATTTTAAGCATGCAAATCCCATCGGTGTTGCTGTATTTCTGATTGAATTGAATATGAATCAAAGGCTTAGACCATCTTTTTCATCCTTCTCAGATTATAAAGTCTGAAACATCTAAAAATATTTTACCCCACGGAAGTTTAGACTCTTCTTATATGTATCACTGTCACAAATGAGCTCAGGGAAAGAGGAAGTCCTGGCCATCTAGATCTGGAAATTAGAAATTAAAATGATTAGTGCATAAAATATAAAACTCAATTAAAGGAGAGGTCATTGGGGGTAGTGATAACACACAGTGACAATGATGGGATTACATACAAATTCTGAAGCCTCTTGTGACTGATTTAAAGTCCCTTTAGCTTCATGGGGAACTAATCAAAGGATTTCTGTTAAAAACAAGCTCCTTTGACTCTTGGGTGAGATTTCTTGCATTATTAGAAGAAATTCCATCAGTACATTGTTGAAATGACCTGTTGTCCTATGGTGAGCACTTCTCACACTTCATCTGAATCATCACTCTCCCTAGGTCATTTTACACAATATTGTGGGCCACATTATTAAATTTCCACCTTTCCAACCTAGGCTAGCTCTTCCTGTGAGTACCCTACTTTTCTGTTTCCTGGTTTCTGTTGTCTCCAAAGCACAACATTCTAACATTTGGCTGTATTGGTCTTTTGAAACCCATGTAATGTAGGGTTTTTTCATAACTTAAGATTTTATCCACAGTCTCCATTCATTGTAAGTGAGTCATCTTACCATGAATCTAAAAACCCTTCCTGTATCCAAAAAGAGAACAGAAGTAACTTATCTTTTGTTTAATAGGGAACAAAGTTCATCTCTCAGACTTTATTCATCTATTTGGAATGCATTGAGTTCAAAATGTTTTTATGTTATCTTGAAAATATTATGGATATCATTCTAGTCCAATAGGCAAAGAAGTGGACCTTCAGATTGTTTTCATCTTCTGTTGTTGTTGAGTAAATTAGTAGTATCTGAGTCTTTGTGACCCAAATTGGGGTTTACTTGGCAAAGATACTGGAGCAGTTTGCCATTTCCTTCTCTAGCTCATTTTACAGATAAGGAAACTGAGACAAACAGGGTTAAATGACTTCCCAAGGGTCATCCATCTAGAAAATGTCAGGTCTGAGGCCAGATTTGAACTCGGGAAGACTAGTTTTCCTGGCTCCAGGAATAGTGCTCTATCCACTATGCCACCTAGCTGTCCCTTCATCTTCTTCCTACCAGTAATTTATAAGATGATATACACTTCAATATGCCTTCCTACTCATATAAAATAAGAGACTATCTTTAATGAATTATGTGGAGTCTGTGAGTAGCTCATTATAAAAAAAATTTTAAGCAGTTCTGGGGAAAAAACCTGTATGCAACACAACTATGAAATAATAAATCTGATTGTCTCACTAAGAGGGGCTCTTTTCTTTGGCGGATGCAATATTACTGGAACATAGAGAAACCAAGAGATAAAAGATCCAATATGGAACAAGGAAAAGACATTTACTCTGTGCTATGGGAATCTGAAGATCTTCCCTGCCCCTAGGCCCTTTGCTAAAGTGGCTGCGTGACTCTGAGGACCCTTGGATATTTAAAAGTATACTCTGTTCCCTAATAGGCTGAATGTGGTCACGTGGAGCCTGTGGCGCCAGGCTTGTTTTCCAGGAACACTGGCGCCTTGTAGCTTTGTGATTGG
>CM053581.1:128594907-128638216 GCA_028627135.1 Pseudochirops cupreus | reverse complement strand
CCACCCTGAGTGTGCTGGGGTGCTTGCTGATACACTCTGGAATCAGAGGAATTGGGTTCAAGTACCATTTTGGTCACCTGATACCTTGGTGATCTTGCATAAAGTCATCTCAATGGCCCTCAGTTTCCTTGTTTGTAAAATGCTGTTACTGAGGTAGATGCTTTATAAAGTTCCTCCCAGTTCTAGATGTGGGATCCTAGAATCCTGGTAGTCTAGAGTCCTAAGGACAGTGGCTACATAGCAATTTATCTGTCTTCATTACTGCGTGCTGGAGAAACTACAAGGAGTCCAAAAAGCTTCAGAAAGAGAAGCATTCTCTTCCTCTTCCTCCTCTTCCTGCTCCACCTCCTCCACCTTTTTTTCCTTTCTTCCTCTTCCTCCTCCTCCTACTACCACTATCACTAATAATAATAATAATAATGAAAATAATTCACAGTCATTAACACTAAAGACAGCAGCAGTGGTAACTCTAGGAAAAGCAGCCTTGGAATATCTCTGATACAATAACTCCTTGATATATGGTTTTGAATTGAAGGAAAATCCCATGATAACAGTTCTTTTCTATAAATTTCTATGCCTTCCTAACTGTGGCAATAATTGCAAAGGACAAGGTTAGGAAAGTCCTACAGCAAGTTCTGATTTGTCTTCACTAGTATGTAGTACACAACCTAGTCAGATATTTACCAGTCTGCTTCGAATTCAAAGAAACATGGAGATCTGGTGAGCTTCCTTGTATTCACCAATGACTACAGGAATGAGGCTGGGTCTGTGTGGTGACAAGAAGTCTTCTGATTGGCTTCCCACCTGGAGAAATCAATAATTCAGGAAGCTCTGAGAAAGAACTAACTCTGAATAAAAAGGACTGATGTGACTGACCCTCAAGTAACTCCCTTCTGAGCTTTTCCTTCCTGTCAGCAAGTGGAACAGGACCTGCTATGAGAGCCAGGTGGAGGAAGGACAGTAGGTGCCCTATCTCCCACCCAGTGACTGTATTGATGAATATAGGTCTCATGATGTTACCATTTCTTTTTTATTTTTCCCCTGATCTTGGATGAACATTATGTGGGATTATAATCAACCAATTTTGACCTTGTTAACTTTGAAAGGTGGGAGGTGCCATCAGAAATCTTCCATAGTCTCCTAGCAACTGTAGTTGGAAGCAGTCTACCAGAAGTGGTAGCAGAGCTTAATGTCAGAGGAAGCCCCTAAAGACAGAGGTGGAAAGACAATCACCGAAAGACAAAGGCAGTTTCAATGTTTTGACAAAGAGTTAGCTAGAGCCTCTCTAATGACACAGATGTTTGATTCTAAGCCCCTCCCTCTCCCCAAAAGAGAATCTAAGGAGAATGTCATAAATACTCAAGAAAAGGAGAAAATGACTCCCAGGACCAAAGAGTGGAAAATGGCCCCCTGTTTGCTATCTGCATGCCAAATTATCTATATACTTAAGTGTGAGCATGCTGTCCCCAGATATCTCATGAATGCAAGGTGGGAGTGTGTGACTCCCAGATTGGGGGCATGGTATTAAAACTACTGACCTTGCTATATCTTCACTCTTTCCTAGAAGCTAATTAATGTTTGCTGGTTGATTGATATTGGGGGTATGACTGATGGAGCCTTATGATCAACAATATTGGAAGCCACAATCCCTCAGGTTTATTTCCTAGAGTTTGAAAGGGAAGAAGTAGACATTTTCTTTCAAGTACCCAATGTGTCAGTAGAATATGACTGGTGGATTGGAGGAGTGAACCCAGTAGGGGATGATGCTACATACTAATAAATGAAAACCAAATATTCCTCCAGAATCACTCCCCAGAAGGAGTAAAGTTGACAAGGAGGATTTAGACTTTCTTTCATAAGGCCATCTTACTGGATATCTTGGATAGAGAAGAGATTTTCTTTCACTAAGAGTGAGATTTCGATATTCCTATGGGAATAGGTAGTTACATCCTTCATCACAAGAGAGACTTTTCAAATTTTCTGAAAATGATCCAAGAGGAAGTCTATCAAAATGAGTGAAACTTGGCAAGAAGACTGTTACCATAGAGTAGGTCCACCAAGTTGGACTGAATTCAAGCTAGTGAAATGGGGTTATATGGGAGAAGGAAGATTGGTAGGGAAAACTCAAAATTCTGAGGATATCTGTCTTTGCACATTTGTCCTTGGTGGACCTACTCTATGGACAACTATTTAGCAGATGGAAGAATAAGGGAAAAGAATTTCTAAAAAATATAATATTTTTATGAAGTATATCATAAATAAATATTATATAATATAAATAAATATAAATTATAAATAATTTTATAATAATATTATATACTTAGTATTTATAATAAAAGATTGAGGGCTATTGTCACTCAGGATGCTTAGTACAGGAAGAGGACTGAAAAAGGAGACCAGCTTAGCAAATTATTGATGGTGGAGAGTTAAGAAGATATAAAAACTAGAAGAGATTGGGGGTTAGTGTCAGCAGGGAAACTAAAATCATACATTTAGCTTCCAAAGGGTCAGGAAGAAGCACTGTAGAACATTGAAGTGAAAGCATTTTCTAAGAAGGATGGTAACTGAGCAAAGCATCTCAGCTGGTCAAGTTTTTGTCCCAGAATTACACAGGACTGTGGTATCTATTACAGAGCCTGATAATAGATATACAAAGTACAAATCATGTTACATGTCTAACACATTTCTCCCTACAGGATCATGTAGTTAGCATACATTGGAGATGTATGGAAAGTCATATTATTTAAATTTGGATTGGGAACAAAAGGAGAGGAAAGAATTTGAACAAAAGTCACACAGCAACTCACAAGTAGCACCAAGACAATAACCCAAGTTCTCCAACTCCCAATCCTATGACACTCCACTAGACTAGGTAACAAAGTAAAAACTCCATGTAGGAATTGATTTTTCAGCTTTATACACAACTAATTAGAAGGGTGGTTTGGCATAGTGAGAAGAAAGGCTTTCCTCAAAGTCAAAAAGACCTGGATACAAGTTTTATTTCTGAAACATACTGGCTGTTTGACCATGGACAGATCACTTAATTTCTCAGTGACTCAGACAATTCTGTCATAAGTTCCATTGAGTAGTAGGCATGTGGCTCATGACTGTGATTCAGGAAGACTAGATCTTGAATTCTGCCACATACCCTTAAGTCACTTAACTTCTCTGATGTAAAATAAGAATAATAATAACACCTCACATGGTGGTTGTGTAGAGTCCATAAGATGTTATGTGAGGTGATTTTTACAAACATTAAATTGACATATAAATATGAGCTTTTATTGTCATCTGCTTTGGTGGAGGAAATTTCCACAAGATATTGGCCACTCTAATGAAACTGGGAATTCCTACTAGGGATGGGCTGGAGTCAGCTCCTACTGGCTTTCTAGAGCCAACTGTTAGATTTTTATAGCGCATTTACACCTCTATACAATTCAGGGCTTGGTTTATTTTTGTTCTGTTTGTTTTTGTTGTTGATTTCTAGATGTAAGAAATGAAAAAATGTTAATAATGTAGATAAAACTTAAAAGCTTGTTATGCATACAGTTTGTTTGAAAACCTGGTTGATAAACATTTACCAGAACACCCTGGTTCCTACTGAATTTTATCACACATGTGTAACCCCAGAACCTGGGGAAGTTAGGTGACACAGTGCCAGGTCTGGAGGCAGGAAGACTCAACATTCTGAGTTCAAATCTATTACCAGACATTGCCTAACTGTGTGGCCTTGGGCAAGTCACTTAAACCTGTTCACCTCAGTTTCCTCATCTGTAACATGAGCTGGAGAAGGAAATGGAAAATCACTCCAGTTATCTTTTCCAATAGAGCCTCAACTGGAGTCACACAAAAATCTGATAGAAACTGAAAATGGCTGAACAAAAACAACAACCTTAGGCCCAAAGCCCATTGGTGTGGTCACTCTCCTTCATGGTGTCTCTATCCTTAACAAATTAATATTCAGTCACAAGGACTTTGTAAGCAAAAAGTGCTAAAGAAACATCTGAAAGTAATAATTCCCTCATCTCTTTCAGAGATATCAAGAATGGGCTTTTCACCCAACACTAAGGAATAAAACTTGGAAATGAAGAGAACTCAAGTAACCAGACAATCAGCAGTGAGCTCTCACTTCCTGCTTCTGAATATGTCTGAACCCTTCTAACCAGGACCTCAGCCTGTCTGAAATTATACCATTTGTTTTATTAAATTTTATGCTGCAGCTATAAATATTAATTAGACTAAAACACATACTGCTTGCATTTCAATCAAACTTCATGAGGATTCTAAGTAATTCAGAGCTCCAAGAATCCAAGAACTAGTCTGGTTCTTTTAGTTTAGCTCTTTAATCCTCATTCTCCTTATTAAATAGGGTTATATCAGGACTATGTTATTGATTTCCAGTAACTTCTAGCCTGGGATTTTATCTTGAATATCTTGTCTTTTGTTTACAGGAAAGTAAGCTACTGGAGGACAAGAATCACCTCTGTGTTTGCAAAAGTACAAAGAAGCACTGATAAAATTGATAGGATGATGGATCTGGAGTAGGAAGGGACATGTAAAACCTTTGAGATCATTGGGTCTCCCCTTCTAATTTTACATAGGTGAAAACTGAATAAGAGACTTAACCAGAGTCATACAACTAGTAAATGCCTGAAGCAGGATTTGAAGGGAGGTGTTCCTTACCGTAAATTCAGTGCTTTCCCCACTATACCATGAATCCATTTCAATTCAACAATTATTAATTGCATACTATTTGCATTTCCTCTGGGGATTCAATGGTAAAAATGAAATGTCAGTACTTTCATGAACTTTTCATTCTACAGGGAATATAACATGTATGTAAGTCAATAAATGTAAAATATATACATATAAATATTTAAGATCACAGAATCAGAGTAGATAAAAGTAACAGGATCACAGGTCTAGAGATAGAAAGGACATCAGAGGGCATCTAGTACTTTACAATTAAAGGAAATGAGGACTTGGTACAAAATATCCTTTCCCATATTCACACGTGTAAAGTCAAAAGGAATGTTTGAACACTGACCCTCTGAATGTTGAGTATCATAACCAATCATAAGGCCCCAGTAACTTATAGGATATAAACTGTCCTCTAAGTGGCAAAGATTAATTTTTATACCTCACATTTATGCAATACTTTAAGGAGGACAAAACTGATTCCTTAGCATAACCCTGTTGGATGGACAAGGCAAATCATTTTACAAATGAAGAAACTGAAGTTCTAGAAGTGATTTGTCCATGATTAAACACCTAGTAAGGGTCAGGTAGGACTGGAGGCTTGGTCTTCTGATTCCAGGTATGCTGACACTTCTCAAATAAAATGCTTAGCAGATGGTGGTAAAATTTATACATTAACTGATTACTTGGAAATTTAATCCCTTTGCTTTTGGTTTCAATCATTACACCCAAGTCACTTCTGCCTCATCTATTTAAACTTCCTATACCTAATATCTTTTTCATTTATCAGTTAGTATCCAAGAACTAATAATAGCAGAATTTTTAAATGATGGAATGTATATCTGGAAACCAAATGATTTTGCTATGTGGGTTGTAGAGGAGTGGAAAAGAAGGAGCAAAATACATGATCCAACCTTTCTTGCAGATGGAAGACTTTTCTACTCTGAAATTCCTCTGTGCTTAAAGACCTGGGGGAACAGATTTCTCAGTTTTAACTCTTAGAGTTAGGGTCTGACTAGCAGTTATTTTAAAAAAGACGTGTTTATCAATTGGAGAATATGACTGTGATAGAATTATATGATTGTGATAGAATACTTCTGTGCTATAAGAAATGATGAGCTCAATGATCTTAGAAAAACATTGAAAGACTTGTATGAAATAATGAAGAGCAAAATGAGCAGAAGCAAGGTAATATTGTATATAGTAACACCAATATTGTTTTAAGAATGACTTTGGATGAATAAATCATCTTATCCGTTATAAATATTCAAATTAACTATAAAGGACATATGAAGAAAGATGCTATCTACATCCAAAGAAAGAACTGATAAATAAAAGTATGTATAGAATAATTTACATATATACACATATGTGTATGCATATGCATACATATACATATGTGTAACATATAGGTATACACATGCATACACCTATTTGTGGTTCATGGTAGGTATAGGGCAGGGGTGAAGCAAAAAAGACATTTCTGATAACTTTATTATATATTTAAAAGGAACTGCAAGTTTGACATGATAAATTTGCAGCTTCACCAATAATCATCTTTTTATTATACTATGTTATGGAAATCCTTGTTTTATTCCATAAATTTTTAAAAAAGATATATATTGTATCCATCCATCTAGGTCTAGCTGTTAAGACTGTTTGCTCTGTGATATCACGTGTAAGAAGGATTTTTGTTTTCAGAGTTGTAGTTTTTTGGTCTCCTCTTTCAGGGAGAACTTCAGTGTGTAAAGTGTAACTGAAGCACAAAATCGTAATTTCTCTGCATAGACACTAAAAATGGTGAGCCTGATTCAGCAATTTTCATTCTAGAAAAAGTACATAAATCATATGTTTCAACACAAGGTTCAGGAAAAATAACATTATGTTAATTTACTAGTTAATAGAATTTCTTGTACGCAATCTGACCAGATAATCTCTGAACAGTTTAACACAGTTACTTTGAAAGCCTTATTACTTCACTGCATAGCTGGGGAAAAAATGAGCTGGAGAAGAAGTCTTTTTTTTTCTTATTTATTTATATATATATATATATATATATATATATATATACACACACACACACACACACACACATATATTTTAACGTTTGATTTTAGAACTTTAAATTCTAGATTCCTTCCTTTCCTCCCTCATCACCCACCCACACTGGAAAGACAAGCAATTCAACACAGGCCATACATGTGTAGTTACCCAGAACATGTCCACAATGGACATATTGTGAAAGACTGACCATATTTCTCTCCTTCCTATCCCGCCCCCCACTTGTTCTATTCTCTACTTTGTCCCTGTCCCTTTACAGAAGTGTGTGCTTCTAACAACCCTCCCCCTCAACCTGCCCTCCTCTACATCATCCCCCCTCTCATGGAGGCAACTTCAGGGCCACCGATTCTGCTGCTTTCTTGCCCTGGGGGCAGACAGCTGGACCTGCTCCTTTCCCCAAAATTTAGCTGAGTTCCACTGATCTTTCACTTTGTCCTTGGCTCTTATGGGTTGACAATTCTGGAAACTGCCACAGCTGCAGGTGATCCACTCTCACCAGTGCTCCAGCCAGGCTTGTCCTGGCTGCCCTGGGGCTAATGCTGTGGTTTCAGGCCAGGCTGGGCTCAACTCCCAGCATGCTGCAATGAGCCCTTCCCATCATCCTGCTGGGCTGCCTTCAGTGGGAGCTTTGTTTCTCTGTCATTTTGTGGGTGCTGGAGCTCTAAAATTTGTTTAGAGTCATATTTTATAGGTATTTGAGGTGGTTATGGGGGGAGCTCAGGGAGTTCTCCTGCTTCTATGCAGCCATCTTGACTCCGCCCCCAGAAGCAGTCTCTATAGTAAAACACACTGTGTCCATTCCCCTCTCCCCCAAGCTAAAAAAAAGGCAACAGAGTTAGGAAGGATTCAAAGTGAGAAAGCTTCTCCAGCAGAATACTGTTTTTCATGAACTGTCTTATTCAAATTGCCCAAAAGAAAAACAAATTGCTTTCAGTAACAAGAGCAACAAAAAAAAAAAAAAACAAGGAAGGGATTCTCAATTAGATTCTTAGAGCTCCTATAATTTTATATAAAAATATAAGGAATAATCCAGATTCTTTTCTGCAGGTGGAATTTTAATTATTTATAGGAACAATACTGTAGTGGAAAGAGGGAAAGTCGAAGGACAGTTGGCTCTGTAGTTAAAGAACCTGGGTTTTCTACTTACTATTCATGTGATCTTGGGGAAATTTGACTCGTTTGTCCTAATCCTTAAAAGTAAAATTAGGAGTTTGGAATAGATGACTTCTAAGGTCCTTCTAGCTCTAAATATGTGATTCTATTTATGACAACGCACACTTTAAAAACTGTAAGAAAATTATTAAGATTTCAGGGTAAGGATAGAGAAAGTTTATTTTTTCCTTGTGGGTCTAGGTACATGCAACTCTTCACTGGTATTAAAGTTTGCTCTCTTCTATCACAGAAGTGGGAAAAGGACCCATATGTACAAAAATATTTATTGCAGCTCTCTTTGTGGCTGCAAAAAACTGGAAATATAGGGGATGCCCATCAACTGGGGAATGGCTGAACAAACTATGGTATATGAATGTAATAGAATACTATTGTGCTATAAGAAATGGGAAGGAGATGGACTTCATAATTACCTGGAGAGGCTTACACAAACTGATGCTAAGTGAGAAGAGCAGAACCAGGAAAAACTTGTACACAATCACAGACAAATGGTACATATGATGACCAACCTTGATAAACTGGACTATCCTCAACAACGCACAGCTAAAAGACAACTCTACAAGTCTCAGGATGGAAGGAGAAATCTAAACTCAGAGAAAGATATAGAAAGATTATAGTTTAAATGGAGACTGAAGCATAAGATGCTATCATTCTTTTTCATGTTTGGTATTGCTTTTTTTTCCCAGTGATCACTCATAGGTTACAACCTTTCTATATAACCAAACTATTGTACAATGTGAAAGTATTTGCAGATCCTATACATGATTGCATGCCACCATGGGGGGGGGGAGGAGGGGAGGGGAGAAAATTTGAAACTCAAGTGATTGTGGAACTGAATCTTGTAAACTAAAATTAAATAAACAAGTCATTCAAAAAAATAAAGGAAAACGATGTATAAGCACAAAAATGTTTATATCAGTTCATTTTGTTGTGGTAAAGAATTGTAAATCAAAGGGATGTTTATCAATCGAGGGATGGCTGAACAAGTTCTGGCATATGATCATGATAGAGTACTACTGTGCTATAAGAAATGATAAGGGGGAAATGATTTCAGAAAAAACATTGCAGGACCTATATGAACTGATGCAAAGTTAAGTGAGAATAACCAGGAAGTTACTAAACACAGTAACAGCAATGTTTTCAAGATGATCATCTGTGAAACACTTGGCTACTCTCATCAATATAGTGATCCAAGACAATGCCAAAGGCCTCATAATAAGAAATGCTATCCACCTCCAGTGAGAGAACTGATGAACTCTGAATGCAAATTGAAGTATGGTTTTTCTACGATCTTTATATTTTTTTAATTTTGGGTTTGTTTTGTTTTGCAATATGGCTAATATGATAATATGTTTCACATGATTTCATGTGTATAATTGATATGATGCTTACCTTCTCAGTACATGGGGGAGGGGTCGAAGAGAAGTAGATAATTTGGAACTCAAAATATAAAAAGAAAAGAATGCTAAAAAAAAAAAGTTTGCTCTCTTCTTATTGGTTAAGAAAGAAGCCTCCATTCAGGGCCAGATAATAATATGATTCCAAAATAGACATCACATCCATCCTCAGAATCTCATCCCAAGAAGTCTAAGTTCTTTCAAAAGGGAAAGTTCAAACCTAATTTGAAATATTAATTGATAACCAAAGATGAAATTTTTTTTAAATTTTGTTTTGTCTTTCAAATGCATAATGGAATCCATCAGGAGGTGCAGGTGTTGTTTGGGAGATGGTCATTACAGACTTCCTTCACTTCCCAACAGAAACTTTAGTGCCACTTTCATGGACCACTGAAGTTTGGCTTCTTTAGAGTCAGAGATATGCAAGAACAGAATAGAAAACAGACAGGAACACTTCTCTGCTCCCTGGGGACTAACCTTCCTTCGGGAGAAACATTTTTAAAAGGACTTGGTCAAACATTTCCTGATATACCTATTTTGTACTTGACATGCCTTTCTTTTGCTTGGAAGATAATTGACTTCTGTCTTACACTTTATATAATTTAAGCACCACCATGTTATCCCCTTGTAAACCAGGGAGGTTGTTATAAAATCATTGAAGCATAAAGTTATGAGTCCTTAGAGATGGAGTTCTTAACCCAGAACTCATTAACTTTAAAGAGAGATGAGAGGTATGTGTGTGTGAGAGAGAGAGACAGAGACAGAGACAGACAGACAGAAAGAGACTATATTTCAATATCATTGACTTCCTTTGTAATCCTTTCTATTTCATCTCTGATGCTGACTTTGTCTAACTCTGTTTCACTCAAATCCAATTCACTCACAAGTCAAGATATCACTCTCATGATGTCATTGGTCATCCTTGAGAGCTAAGGATGAACAACAATATTTCACCTTACCTATTTAAAATCATTGTTTTGATAAGGTGTCCATGGGCTTTACCAGGCTACCAAAGATGTCCATGAAGCAAAAGAGTTTAAGAACCTGACCTTAGAATTAATCAAGTTCAACTACCTACCCCAAATAGAGTCCAATATCCAGAAGATTTATTAGTAATAAAACCTTTTTTATGTAAGGGTATTAAAATTTGCAAAGATAAAATGACTCACCTTAGATCATAAAACCAAAGTGATAGAATTAGGCCTGAACTCCAGGTCTTTAGACATCTAATTATTTTGCATTACTTTATATAGACCAGTGGTTCTCAACCTTCCTAATGCCACAACCCTTTAATACTTGTATGTGGGTGTATCTGCACGTGGGTGGACCCGCCTGGAGACAGACAGAGGAGCGGTGTCTCGGTTCCTAAGACCATCGGAAATATGTATTTTCCTACGGTCTTAGGCAACCCCTGCGACCCCTGTGGAACGGTTGTTAGACCCCCAAAGGGGTCACGACCCACAGGTTGAGAACCACTGACAAAGACCTTGTACTTACCTATATTTCCCTCAATATAGTGTGAGAACTTTGAGAACTGGAACTATTTCATTTATTGTTGCTATCTCTCCAGTGCCCAGTCTGGTACAGTAGGTTTTTAACAAATGTTTGCTGAATGAAATTTAATTAAGCTGAATTTTGACTTATAGGTTTGTTTGTTTTTTTTGTTAACTACTAGATAAAGACAGAGTCGATGGATAGAGCCCAAAATATTCATTAACTTTACCTCACTAAGCCTCAGTTCCTTCATCCGTAAAATAGGCCAGATAGCCTTTAAAAGCCCTTCCAACTTCACATTTCTACACAATATTACAATCAGAGCCTTACAGAATGAAAATTAATGTTTTTATCATAACCACCGAGAAAAACATCATAACGTAGTGGAGATACTACATTCAGAAAGGCCACGCATCCACTTGCTTCTGGGAACAAAGCCTGAAATAGAAGGCCAAGAAAGGATTCATTCTGAACCTTCAATTAAAAGTTAACATGTTCACCTTGTGATCCTGAGGAAAGAATAAGGATCTCTCTTCCTCTCCTTCAATCTCTCTCTATCTCTTTCTTTCTCCTTCTATCCATCCCTGCTCTCACTTTTTTTGTGTTTCTCTCTGTCTCTGTTTCTTTCTTTCTGTCTGTGTCTCCCCCTCCATCTTTCTATCTGTTTCTCTGTGTTTCTTTTTGTCTCTGTGTGTATCTCTGTGTATGCGTGTCTCTCTCTTTGTCTCTCTGTGTCTGTCTCTCTCTCATTCTGGCTCTTTCTGGCTCTTTCCCTCTGTCTCTCTATATCTCTCTGTTTCTGTCTCTATCTCTATGTCATGTGTCTATGTACATCTGTGTGTGTGTGTATCTGTCCCTTTCCTTTTGACCATCTCTTTCTCTTTGTTTCTGTCTCTCTGTCTCTGCCTCTGTGTCTTTGCACGTGTGTGTCTTTCTCTGTCTCTCTCCCTCACCCCCACCTCTCTCTACATTTCCTACAAAACCTCCCCTTCCCCCTGCCCAAATTTCCTTAACTAGAGGGGTCTGAAATTCTGCTATCCTCTGCCTTAGTCCCAGCTATGGAAATGGCTCCTTAACTCACACAGCTGGAATCTGGGGCAGGGATTTGAGGTGGTGGTATTGAGAGTGGGGGACAGTGATGACAGATCTCTCAAGGTAGCACGTAGACAAGATACTGAACTGCCGTCAGGGACAGTTTACATCCAATTAGTTGTAAGGAGGAAGGAAAACTTATTTTGGGTTTAAGTTGAGTGTAATGGGTAAAGAACATTGTAGAAGCCTTCCCTTTTCCCTAAGAAAAAAGGAAAGGTACACACAACTATACACACACACACAACACAACTACCATCACCACCACAACCTTTACATTCCTCTTCACTGATTCAGAGCCCAAATAGCCAGGATCAGATGTAAAAATTGCAGCTATTTCTGATACTGGGTCTCTATGGCTTAGGCATTGCTTAAAGATAGCCAGCATTTTTCCTTGTCCTAAGACCCTCCACTTCATTGCTGTGGAGTTCACGGTTCCTGAAAAACCCTGCCCTGCATCCCTTCTAAAAACCAGTGTCATGGTTCCTCCTCTCTGAATTCTTTGTTATTGTGTTTTGCTTATTGATTGCTGTTGCTGCTTTTATTGATGCTACTGATGTTGTTTTAACCTAAATAGATGAAAAATTAAAATTGTTCACTACAAATATCACAGGCAAAACTCTTTTTCCCATCCTTAAATATACCATTTGGCCCTGGACACACATACATGTCTACACACACACACACACACACACACACACACACACACACACACACACACACTCATACCAGAGTAGAGGGAAACCCTTCAGTTTTAGTTCATTTTAAATCAAATCATTCCTTGGGGTTACATGTAGAAGAGGTCTGATAATCAACAATCCCTGCTGCCTGGTTGAAGATATTCAATATACATGATATTCACTAGGCATCTCCTGTCAGGATAGTCTGGAATGATACCTGATTTATTTAGGAGCTTGAATAAGTAATCACCTTGAAGAATTTCTCATCTTGTAGTAAATCTATATTTTTTTTTCTCTTTAAGACACATTCCTGTACTTGAAATCTGAAACTTAGAACCCTCTTGGGAATAGGTCTTTGGAATTTGTAAGTTCTAGAAGTATAGGAATGTAGCTTGAGAGAGTAAACAGAGCACTGGAAACAGAGTCAGGAGACCCTAATTCCAAAGTTTCGTCAATCAAGTACCAGTGCATAAATCACTTAATCCAACAAACATTTATTAAACATCACTGTGTACAAGACATTGTACCAGACCCTAGGGAAAAGACACAAATGAAATATTGTATGCTCTCAAGGAGCTTATGGTTTTCTTATGAGGATAAGGAAAGGAAATATGGATTTATACAGTGCCTACTGTATGTAAAGCACACTGTTAAGAGCTTTATAAACATTATCTCATTTGATCTTCACAACAACCCTGAAAGGTAGGTGCTATTATACTCTCCATTTTTCAGGTGAGGAAACTGAGACAGAGGTTATATAACTAGCCCAGGGTCACACAACTCCTAAGTATCTGAGACTAGATTTGAACTGTCTTCCTAACTCTAGGTCTAGAAATATTATGCACTATACCACCTAGCTGCCTAAAATGATAAAATGTTTGTATTATAAATGTGTACATATGTATACACATATGTATGTATATAAACATATGTGTATATACATACATGTATGCGTGTGTATAATGTTGGGGGTTTTCCTGGATTAAAGGGAATATTATTAGTAAACTGTTTTGCAAAATCTTGAAGTACTATATAAAATGATAACTATTATCATCAATGTTATTATTTAAGTATGAACAAAGTAAGTTTAAAGGGGAGATAAAACAATAACGAGTAATTAAATGAGGCAGTGGTTAAAATTTCATTTAGGAGTTGGCACCTGAACTGTGCTTAGAGAGAAGGTAATGATTCTAAAATGGAGAGGGGAGGAAAGAATGTGTCCCAAATCTGTTGGACTAGCTCTCGAAAGCCTAGCTAAGTCTCAGTGGTAACAAATGAAATATCATTTGGTTTCATATTGAAGTTCTGCCATGTTCAACCTGTGTGACCTTAGTCAAGTCACTTAATATTTCTAGACCTCAGTTTCCTCAGGAAAATGGAGAGGTTAGACTAGATGACTGGTCCCTTCTAGAATTAAATCCATCACTCTATGGTCTTTAGTAAATTAAGTTTAATTCAAAAAAATAGCAAGTAAGTACCTGGTATTGCCAAGACACTATGGGTGTCTAGGCATTGGGGATGCAAAGACAAAATGAAAAATAGTTCCTTTCCTCAAAGGTCTTCAACAGGGGGGAGAGACCGGATTGATGTATTAGGGAAAATCTTGTACTTTCCCCAATTAACTACAATGGTACAACTGGTACAACCAATATTCTGGGTTTCATACTGAGTAAGGTTCTACTTTATAGACATGAAATGAGGCAATAGCTTTTATTTGTTTCTTTGCTAGAAAGATAGTACTCATCAAACAAGGCTTTGTCTATTATGGGGGGAAAACTTGTTCGGTCATTTCAGTCCGACTCTTCGTGACCCTACTTGGAGTTTTCTCAGCAAAGATACTGGGAGCAGTTTGCCATCTCCTTCTACAGCTCATTTTATAGATGAGAAAACTGAGGCAAACAGGGTCAAGTGATTTGTTCAGGGTCACACAGCCAGCAAGAGTTTGAGGTCACATTTGAACTCAGGAAGGTGAGTTTTCCTGACTCCAGGCCCAACACTCTATCTACTTGGCCACACAGATATATAATTCGTGATGAAAGAATTTAATAATCACCCAAAACAGACAGAACTACTCCTAGAAACATCTACATGTATAATTTGGTCAGACTTTTCCAAGAGCTTGCTCTAGGTGAATAAAATGGTTTGGTACCACAAGTGAAATCAACAGATGACTGATATCTGTACAGAGGTCATGCAACCTATTCTCAGACAAGTTAACATTTTATTATTGCTTCTCTGAGAGTTAGTCAACAAGCATCTATTAAGCATTTATGTGCTAAGTGCTGTGAAGTTCTAAAGATATAAAGAATGACAAAAAAAAAAAGGTCCTGCCCTCAAGGACATTAGTTTACTATGTCCAGTTCTTGATTTTCATATCTTTCAATTTTTGTAATTACTAGAATTGACCCGAATACTCACTCCCAGAATTGTGACCAAGACTTCAAGGAGAGATGGGAATGTGTCACAGATGTCATGAATATTTATCAGTAAATGAGTGAACCATGGGCTAAGGTATGAAAGAATAGTATTATGCCATTATTGTGTGCAGAAAGGTAGTACTCAAAAAAGTATTTGCTTGTGTTTCTACTCAAAACCAAACCATATGCTATCCTCCTTTAAGTGTCCAATTATAGTCAAATTGAATGCTTATTGGCAAGTTTGAAGGTCTTTTTATGAGAATTCAGCAGGTTATCATTGTCTTCTTTGCCTTAACATCAACTGCAGAAATGACTATAGAATGACTCCACTATCTCAAAAAAAAAAAAAAAAGATCATTCTGAAAGTTCCAATAATATATTTTCTTCACAGTTACACCTGGGAAAGATTTGAGGTCTTTTGATCATTGATCAATTGAAAGTATTTGGACAACGTTTTAAGTAATTATATCCTGGAGAAAGTCTCCAGGAGGAAAGAGATTAAAACACACACACACACACACACACACACAAAACATGCTAAGATGAAAGATACAAATTTTTATTTCCAATGTAGACATAAAATGAGGTATGTGTTAAGTGTTTGGAACTTATGGCAAAATTTAGATTGGGAACCTAAAATATATAAAATCGTATATGTGGTCAGTACCGTGTTTCCTCTAAGGTAATGGGCATTATAATTCAGTTAGAACAGGGAAGGGAAGGAAGAAGGGAGGGAGGAAAGGAAGGAAGGAAAAGAAAGAGGAGATAAAGAGGAGGGAGAAGACAGAAAAAGAAAAAAACAGTGAAAATGGAGGAAAGAAAGTAGAAGAAAAAGGAAAAGAAAAAAGATAAGAAAAGAAAAGAAAAGAAGCTGATAGTCCGATCAGTAAATACGGTTAAGAGTAAAATTGTCTGCTCATTGCTGACTTACAGAGAAATCTTTCCTGGATAGAAAGTCTATGGAGGAAGTCATTTGAGAGTTCCAGACTGAGACTTTCCAGCCAGACACTGAATAAAGCTTCCGAAACCAAAACCAACGAAAAAGGGAGTTGACTATCCCGAAGGAACTGTCGGTTCCAAAAACATAGTGTATTTAGGGAAGAAACAGGGTTCAGAACTTCATTTTTTTTCTCCCTTTCATTCACACGGGATATTTATTCCCTGAGCAGCATTCCTTAACCAACAACTTTGTTTTCCTTTAGGAAGAGAGGATACATTTTATTACTTCCTTGCTTGCTCTGCTTGCCGGCGGTAACCCTCAGGACTCACCGTCCTCTCTGCCAATTCCTCTACTGAGGGAGTGGGGGCGGGGGGGAGGGGGGGAGAGGGCTGGAATTCCCCTGGAGACAAGAACAGGACGCCCGCCAGTGTGGGTTCTGGTTCTGGCCTGCACAGGATTCCAATAAGCTACAAAGAAGCCCCAGCAAATAACGGATATCTTAAGCGTCTACGAAAGAGATCTGATCATCTTGTGTAGGAGGAGCTGGTGCCCCTCACAAACCTAATCAGTTTCCTAAACCAGTCCTCAAGCCAGTGGCCAGTGGTGAGTATGAAACTCTCTGCGTCCAGGAAGAATGGACGACAGGGGGCGCTAGACCTCTATTTTTAGCGGACATGTCTTTTTTCTCAGGGGCTCCTGAAAGAGATCTGCCCTGGGGATCAGACACGACTCCCAAAGAGCTCAGAGTTAGTGGTGGTCTGTGCCTTCACTTCTGAGTTTTCTTCCCTAGTTCTCTCCCGACTCTTTCTCTTTAACTCATTGTCAACATAGAGTGTAAAGAGGGGGTGGGGAAGAAGGGGGAGGTTCATGAAGAGTTCCCAAAGGGAGCAGATTGATTTTGATAGTGATAGGGTTCTATTTGGGAAATCATTTCTTTTAAACTAGAAGTTAGTAAGAAAAGGGCTTAGCATTCAGTTTTTGGTAATTCTATGTTTCTTTTATAAGAGTGAATCTACTAATGTTTCAGGTTTCCTAACATAGATGTGTAGCGTAATGTATAGAGACATTTTGGCTTGGAGCCAGAAAGCCCGGAATTGAAGTCTTGATTCTAATTGATCCAAGCTGCATTAATTTCTCAGTAGTCAGAGACAAGTCTCTAATTTTAAATTACAGTGAAGTTGCAAGTCTGCATACCTGGAGGGAGTTTCCTCGGGGACAGTTCCGTAAACCAAAGAAATCACGGGATAGGAACTTACATATGAATATGCAAATACCTAACACACATGCATATAGCATGTCCACGTTTAGCGAGGTTTTCACCATAAGCGTATAAATACTTTCTGATCTTGCCGTTCTTTATTCTTAACATACATAGTGCCCCACTCCTTTTCGAAATTCTTTGGAGAGGGCCCCGTGCTTTAAGAATAATACAAGGTGTCCCAAAAGTGTTAGTGCATCTTTAAGAGTTAGTGGTTTTCAACTGCGCTGAGACTTTCTGGAATGTCCTGTACAGAGCTCTTAAAAGTGCGCCGAAATTCTTTATGTACATTATTTCATTTGCTTCTCATAACTTAATGAGATAGTACTATTGTCCCGATTTACAGAATAGGAAATTGAGACTCAGAGAAATTAAGTGTCTCCTCTATGGTCACAAGACAAACAAGGGTCAGAGGCGAGATTTGGACCTACCTCTGCCCTGACTCCAGTTTCAGCTTTATTTCCAGTAGAGCTCCTGACTTTCACTCTTTAACCTCTAGTAACTAACTGTGAATAGTGGGAGTGTTGCTCTCTGCTCCCTTTCTATTCTCTAGCCACCCACCCTAATGGGTCGCCTAGTGCCATGGTAATCACCGGCAGGGCCCCACTTCCCCTCTAGCACTCGTAGGCTTGGGGAAGAATGCCCAGTGCTAGGGCGCCAAGAGGGTCGGATAACCCAACAGGGGACCTTGGACTTTCCTGGGGCCAGCGGATTGGCCCTCGCCTAGCGGCTCTCCTAGAAATGTGCGCAGATGTTCAAATACACTAGGCAAACTGCTTTTGGCTTAAATATTTCCGATTGCAAACTCGTCCTGTCGCAATGGTGTAGGTCCCAAGTTGACGGGGGTCTGTACACTGCAAGCGGGAGAGCGGCTGAGGGCGTGTGGGCTGAGCTGACGGGTATTTGCCCTTCTGCTTTTTCTGGCCACTTGGCTTAAGGCCGGCCTTTTCTCCGTGTGTCGTCCCCTTGTCCGTCTTGTTTTCTGTTCATCTATTTATACGATCGATAGCTATCAATCCCTCTTTTTGTCCACCATCAATCCGACTCTACCTCTGTGCAACCTGCTACTGTCTATATCTGTCGTTACTAGTCGTACACGTGTATCAATGAGATGTCTCCCATTTCGTCTGTCTGCTGGCGTCTGTCTATCTCTCTACCTATTATTTTAACTGCCTATCACCTATTGATCTGCATTTGTCTTCGACTGTGGCAGGGATTGCAGAAATTGGCCGCGACGACTGTAGGCGGATTTTCAGCTTGGCCTCTGGGAGGGGTGGATGTGAAAACGGAGGTTTATGAGGAGTTCCCACTCCCTCGGCTGGACTGTGGTCTGGGCTCCAAAGAATGAGTTTCCGTGGACTGGCTGAACTGGGCTGGTTCCTGCAACTCCAGGGCTGACTGTCTGACCTGGTAAATCTAGAGAATAGTACGTAGTGCCAGGGGTCGACTGAACAGAAAGCAAAGAAGGCGTGGGGGGGGGGGTGTTTTTCTTTCTTTCACTCTCTCTTTTTAATCTCTGCTGGTTGGGAGGGAGGAGAGAACACCAAAGGAAAGAACATTCCTATGGCCCCAGTCTATTTCCGTGAGATTTGTTTGCTTATTTATTTATTTCTTCCCCTTGTCGGTTTGTTTTAGTTACGAAACGCTGTGGGTACCTTGGTTGTGACTGGGTAGTAACCTTGCAACAGGCTTTTCTGAATGTCAGAGACAGTCGACGATTCTAAAGCACTGAGACTTCTGCCTCTCTAGCCAGCACCAGACCTTTCCCCCCCGGCCTTCCGCAACGGCCCGGGTTCCAAGGCAGAAAATGTTCCCACCATGCACCATAAGTGGCTGCTTGGGGTCTTAATTGTAATAGGGAGGTCCCTCCAAGGAGCAGCAGCAGGAGAGTTAAAGGTGTGTAAACAGTTTTTCTAAATATGACAGGGCTTTGCAAATTTACTCCTTAGTCGGGTTGTTTTGACAGGGAATGATGGCTCAGAGCAAAGAAACCCGGAATAAATAAATCCTGGGTTTATAAGCGGCTTCTGAGAGAAGCCCGGGAGCCAGTCTCTGTGGCTGGCAAGCCCAAGCCAGCCGTGCCAAGTAGCCTAGAGAAGCATGACCGTGGGACTGCTGCCCAGGAGCCAGACACCAGCTCCCGGGGGCCCTGGCCCCCCACCTTTCCAACTACCTTTCCCCCTTATTCACAGCCAGCCTACAAATGGGGGGGAGAAATGGGCAAAGTCTTTCTCTCTCTCTCTCTCTCTCTCTCTCTCTCTCTCTCTTCTCCTTCCCCTTTCCTGCCTCTGGGATAATCTCCTTGTAGGTGGAATGGAGTGGTGGCTATTCAGGCGGTCCTGCTTTTGCGAAGGGGCAGGTGTAGGGTAGGGGGGCAGAAGCTCTCAGCCTCACGCCTAGGTGTGAGCTGATTATTCAAATAGGCTGCCGGGGACCTGGGGATTGGAGGCCAGCCCCAGCGCGCTGTGCTATATCACCAGGCACTAACGTCACTGCAGCACTCGTCCTCCTCCTCTTTCTACACCTCCTCTTAGTCCTCCTCCTCCTCCTCCTGGTCGTCCTCCCCCTCTTCATGTGGAGGGTTTTCCGTCGCCTTAGGGCATCTTTTCACTGCTAGCCACTGCCACCCACCCAGGCAGCAGCAGAAAGAGCCGGGAGAACAGCAGCAGCAGCAGCAGCCTCAATACCTACAGCAGCACACTCTCCCCCCACCTCCGCCTTCCCCCTCCCCCTCTTCCTCCTCCTCCTCTTCCTCCTCTCCCTCCTCCACCCTCCCTCCTAGCCCACCCCTCCCACCCCCTTCAAACCACCACCTCCGGCAGAGGGAGAAAGAGGGAGTTAACCAGAGAGAGAGTGTGTGTGTGTGTGAGGGAGAGGGAGGGGAGGGTGGCTTGCCAGTTTTTTTTTTTAGGGGTGGGGTGGGGGGGTGGGGGGTTGATTGCTCGTCGTTTGTTGTGGCTGTTAAATTTTAAACTGCCATGCACTCTGCTTCCAGTATGCTGGGAGCTGTGAAAATGGAAGGGCACGAGCACTCAGACTGGAGCAGCTACTATGGCGAACCCGAGGTAAGAACTTGTCTCCTCTCACACTCTTTTCTTTCTTTCTTTTTTCTTTCTTTTTTGGATTCAGTGGAGTGGTGGTAGTTCTGGTGGTTGGTGACGGCGGTAGTTTCTCTCCCCAACTTAAGCGGCTGAAGCCACCACCACTACCCCCACCCCCAGCACCGCCTCCCCCACCCCCAACTTCTCGCTACAGCCTCCTTTTCCTCCCTCCTTAGGCTAAAATGGGTCTCTTTTTTATACGACACTGTGTTAGCCTTGAGATAATATTAACTTTGTGATCAAATATTGACTTGTGGCGCCTCCAAATCCTCTTCCGTGGCTGAGCCACACTATCCTAACAAAGTTGTGTTTGGCAGAGATCGGTTGGGGAGGGGGTGGGAGGGCGAAAAAGGGGAGGGAGGGGGAGGTGGGTAGTTGGTAGAGAAGAGGACTGAAAGAGGGATAGAAAAAGAAGAAAAAGAAAGTTTAAGATTTCTAACCAGAGGAAGAGTTCGCATTATTTTCCGTACCCCGAATTAAGTGCAATTTGATTGTTTTCAAATTTGGATTATCTAGCCTCAGCCCCTGGGAAGAGGGTGGGAGGGAGAGGGGAAGACTTCTGACTGCTTTTAAACCAGGTAACCCAAAGTCAGTGCTTCTGGCCCCAACCAAGCGGCGTTTTGCAGGCTTCAGTTGCTGGGTGGTGAAATGGGATTTTTTTTTCCGGATTCCAATTGGGAGCCGGGTTTCTAGATGCGGTTCAATGAGTTTGGGGAGGCTTTCAGACGAAAAAAAAAATGTTAAAAGACGTTCGAATGGGGAATAAGTATAATCTCTGTGCTAAATTTGGGGTGATTAGCCAGACCAATCCGAAGTGTAAAAAGCCTCTGGCCACTGCTCACAGCTCCCACGCCTCCCTACATACACCACCTCCAGGCGATCAAGGGACGCTTTGTGGGATGAAGTTGTTGGAGAGGCAGGTCGGGAGGTGGCTGCCCTAGGTAGTCTCCTAGAATTCTTCCTAGGCAGGAGAGGAAAGGAAAGAGAACGAACGGAACGTGGAAAGTTCACTGCCTAGTTGGCACTTTCCTCGGAGACTTGGCGGGGGGGGCTTCAAGAGCTTTGGGGGAGAACATCGCCTGTGTGGTCCATCTCTGTGTTAATACTCTGTCCCCTTTCCCCTCCCCTCTCATTTTTCCCCCTCTTTCCTGTTCTCTTTATCTCCCTCCCTCCCCTGCTTTCTCCTGGTGTCTCCACAGGGCTACTCCTCGGTGAGCAATATGAATGCGGGCCTGGGCATGAACGGCATGAACACTTACATGAGTATGTCGGCTGCCATGGGCAGCAGCTCGGCCAACATGAGTGCCAGCTCCATGAATATGTCTTCTTACGTGGGAACTGGAATGAGTCCCTCCCTGGCAGGCATGTCCCCAGGGGCTGGGGCCATGGCAGGGATGGGGGGCACAGCTGCCCCAGGGGTTACCGGTATGGCTCCCCACCTGAGCCCCAGCATGAGTCCACTGGGGGGACAGGCCCCTGGGAGCATGAACAGCCTGGCTCCCTATGCCAACATGAACTCTATGAGTCCCATGTATGGGCAGGCCAGCCTCAACCGATCCAGGGACCCCAAGACTTACCGTCGGAGTTACACACATGCCAAGCCCCCCTATTCCTACATCTCCCTCATCACTATGGCCATTCAGCAGAGCCCCAACAAGATGCTGACACTTAGTGAGATCTACCAGTGGATCATGGACTTGTTCCCCTTCTACCGACAGAACCAGCAGCGCTGGCAGAATTCCATCCGCCACTCTCTCTCCTTCAATGACTGTTTTCTCAAGGTGCCCCGCTCACCAGACAAGCCCGGCAAGGGCTCCTTCTGGACCTTGCACCCAGATTCGGGTAACATGTTTGAGAATGGTTGCTACCTGCGTCGGCAGAAGCGCTTCAAGTGCGAGAAACAGTTGGCACTGAAGGAGGGAGGGGGAGGTCCAGGGGGTGGAGGCAAGAAGCCAGGCGGAGGAAGTGGTGGAGCTGGAGGGCAGCAAGCATCACTAGGGGAGGGCAGTGGGGGTTTGCCCCCCACTAGTGGCTCTGACAGTTCTGCCGGCACAGAGTCCCCTCACTCCAGCGCCTCTCCCTGCCAAGAGCACAAACGAGGTGGTTTGGGGGAGCTGAAGGGCACCCCAGCAGCCCTGAGTCCTCCTGAGCCTGCCCCATCCCCAGTCCAGCAGGCACACCTGCTGGGTCCACCCCACCACCCAGGCCTGCCCCCTGAGGCACACTTGAAGCCGGAACACCACTACGCCTTTAATCACCCCTTCTCCATTAACAATCTCATGTCATCTGAGCAACAGCATCACCACAGCCATCATCACCATCACCACCACCACAAAATGGACCTTAAGGCCTATGAACAGGTGATGCACTACTCTGGCTACAGCTCCCCCATGCCTGGCAGCCTGGCCATGGGCCCCATTACGAACAAAGGGGGCTTAGAATCCTCGCCCCTGACTGGAGACACAACTTACTACCAAGGGGTATATTCTCGGCCCATTATGAACTCTTCTTAAGAGCTGGTGCTTGGGGGTGGGCAAAAGGACCTCTGCCTACAGAGGTGTGAAAAGAAGAGAAGGGAAGGCTATGAACTTTTTGGTTGTTTTCTGAGAGGAAGGTGGAGTTGGGGAATCAAGGCCATGTGTCCATATCTGCAGAGGACACCAGTTCCTGTCCCCTAGCTTTTCACTCCCTGGATCCCCGTTGTTCTGTAGGGAAGAAAAGGAAAATGTTTTTAAAGTCTCCAGTTTTCCACTACTGTTTAGACACCCCGCTTCTCCCAGCATCATTTGGATTTTGATTTTTGCTGTTGTTGTTGTTGCAGGGAAGTCTTATCTTTTTTTTTCTTTGTGAGAGAGTGATGATAAAAAAAAAACTCTGATCTTGGTGTAAAAACTTGTAGTTTTAACTGAGAACCAAAAGATTGTGCCTGTTTTGTTTAAAAAAATGGAGGGGGGAAAAAAAGGAAAATAAGAAAAGTGAGGGTCTGTTGTTGTAATTGACCCACCCCTCATTCATGTTCGGGGAGAGTGAAATACAGTACTTGGCTCTGATTAATTTATGGTTCCTGTATGCTTTATTTATGGCTTATAAATGTGTATTCTGGTGGTGAAGAGCCAGATTTTTCATAAATCTCTATTAAAGTGTTATTGCCAGTTTTCCCCACTGAATCTTTTCTTCAAATTTTATTCTTCCTCTCTCCCTCTCCACTACATTAAATAAAATTGAAAATTTTGTCATCCAGAGATAAGTTTTTAAAAATATTGGAAAATAGATGAGGTGAATCTTTTTAAGCCTGCAGTTCTATAGTATCTATGCCAATGCTCAGGTGGACACAGTACCCAAGCAGCCAAAAATACTGACAACAGCAAAGACAACTACATCTATAGAATATTTGCCAGGAAATTGTTGGGGGGTGTGTGTGTGTGTGTGTGTTTTTAATGGGCCTAAGGCTATTTAAACAAGCAGAAGCCACTAAGTGCTAAATTGTGTGAACCTTTAAAACATTATTAGATGGAAAGTTTGTTTATTTTTTTTTCCTCATCTCAGGACAGAAAAAGAAATACTGGAAAGTTTTAGACTATTTTATTTCCCAGTTCATTTATCACAAAATTGGCTTAGAATATGTGGAGTTTTTAAGGTATGATTGGAAAGTGGACTCCTCTACTCCTCCCCCTCCTGGTCTCACTATCCAAAGGAATCCTTTTATTGGTAAAGAAGCTAGTCAGATCTACCGAATGTCCACCCAGGTAAAAAAAAAAAAAATCCAAGGACCTTTGTAAAACCCTGACTCTCAGTCTTGCTGGCGCCAAAAGGAAATTTCAGAGCTTTCTCCACATACATCCCTCCCTCCTTCCTATCCTTCCTACCCCACCTCCTCAATTCTCCAACTATCACAACCTTGGAAAGGATTGCCTAGTCTGGGAGGGGAGAGGTGACTGATACAAATCCTGTTTTCAATCTCTCAGACAATTAGCCTTGAGAAACCCCATAGATGATTAGAGCCAGTTTGATTGGAGTATAACAAATTGATGGCTTTGATTTTTAAAGAAATTGTGAGGAATATTGAACAAAATCAACCTCCTATTAGTAGAGTGGGTGGAGAGGTTCGGGAGAGTGGGGAGGAGGTATTTGCCTAAAAGCAACCTAAAAGATTCAAATAATGCTGCAGTTTCTGGATTTCACTTCAAACTCACCAGGCATCCCTGAGCATGTGGGGGGGGGGCATATGAGGAGAAGGGGTACAGGAATTGTGAAATTCCAATTACCAGAGTTTGGCTTTTCCCTCCTACCCTTGGAGGGCATCAGATGCCTGGAACAGTGTCTCCGGAGAGAGTGGGACTGGCTAGCAAGGATGGAGGAGGGTAGGAGGATAGTAGGGTATTCTGTGTTCCTCCTGGTTCCAGAAGTCCAAACGGATCACAATGAACAAATCCTTGTAAATCCACTCTGTTCCCTCTAGACGCAATCAGTCCTAGAAAACAAGAATTGATTATATTTTGAGTTGCAAAATGAGAGGAAACTATGCCGAGAACCCTTTTAACCACCACCAACTCATTTCTGCTAAATTTGAACTGATGAAGGGAGAAATAATCCTAAGGGATATAATGGTTCTCTTCCAGAAATCCAAATCCCCTTACTTTTAAACTTGGAAACTGAAAAAAAAAAAGGGGGGGGTAGGTGTTTCTGTGTTTCTGTACTGACACCTTTGCACTGGGGCTACCATTCTGGTATTAATCCAGCTCAGGCCACAGTTTAGAATTGGCTTTTTTTCAGATATCAGATGCTTGCCCCTGTAACAGACAGGACGTTCAGCAAAAAGCCTGAGTAAGAACACTGTGTGTGATAATAATCACGTGCATTAATCTAATGGTAAATACAGGAACAGAGGTGGCATTTGGAGTAATGAAGCACTGGACTTGGAGTCAAGAAGAGGAATTCAAATTTACTCTTGTCACTTGCTAGTTGTGTGACCCTGGACAAGTCATTTAAGTTTTGCGAGGGGGCCTCACTTCTTTCATCTAGGATATGGGGGCAGAAATAGCTTTCACTTTCCTGCTTTTGTTGTGAGACTCAAATGAAATGATATAAAGCACTGTGTCCTCGGTTATTACGATTTGATACCCTCAGCCAGTTTTAATTGGAAAGAAACCAAAGACTTAGTAACTTTACTTTCTTAGGTTAGTCAAAGGTAAGCCTTAGGTCAGTTTTGGAAAGGCTGTGCATCTCAGTTCCTAAGCCCAATTAAGGGTATACCTCTGCAGCCAGAAAAAGAGAAGCCTCCCGTACTGCGCTCAAACCACTTCTTACGTTCCCACGCGTTTAAGGGGAGTCCTAGCTCCGCTGTCCCCAAACCACCTTTAAATCCCTTCTTAACATGCTACATTGTCCTACCGAACAAGGAAGAAAAAAAATGTAAAAAGGAGGCTCTAGCCAGAAATCTGTCCTGTCTCTATATGGCAAGGACACACACGTTGTGAGCCAAAGCATAAAATGTGTTTCATTATCACATAAAAGGCTCCCGTGGCGAAGCAGCAGAGAGGCAGGGAATGGGGCTGATTTGGAAACAATGGGGCCTGAATGCGATGCTCTAACCTGCTATGTTCCATATCACAGGCCCATTGTTGGCTGGCCGTTTTAAACTACTTAGTGTTCTCCCCTCCACTGATCCCAACAGATAAGATATAGTTCGACCCTAATACATAAAAAGGATGTCATTGGGGATGGCTGCCATAGAAGCTGAGCTCTTTCTGTTCATGTTGTCTCCTTATTCACATCACCCCCCCCTACACATCCACACACCCACATACCCATCTCCCCTTCCGTCTCTTCTCCTAGCCAGGACGCAATCTAAAAATCATAGATCCAAAGACTTAAGGAAAATAATTTAAGCGCCCCTCCCCCCAAAAAATACTCTATGTATTGTTTGGGGTTTGGGTTTTTTCCCCCTCCAAGTGCTTTCTGCCGCTGCCGGTTTAAGCAACCGTGATCTGTGAATAAACAAAGTCAGTAAACAACGAAAAAAAAATCTAGATCCGAATTCCAGGAGGGTAAACTTTGCAGCCACGTCACACGTCAGCAAATTTGCACAGATATTATATTGCCTCCCCCCCTTTTTATTTTTTTTCGGAGCCCATTGTACTTAACTGAATTTTATAACGCTGATCGATATCTTGGTAAAATATTCATTTTTAAACTAGCGGGCAGTGAAATCTTTGCTTTGTGTGCTAAAGTCAACAGTCGCACAGTTCGGGCTCCAATAAATGCGGCGATGCTGCGGCTTGGAGCAGTCAGGGCGTCTCCCAACGCAAGACAGTCCTCGCCCGGCTGTGGGCTACGGAGGGCCCCGCACCAGGTAGGGATCGCGCCCACCTGCAGGGCCAGCAGAGAGCTCCGACGACGGGTGGCGCCCCTGTTTGGAGCCGCGTGGCCCCCACAGCCTCTCCCCGTCTGCCTACGCAGAGGGCCTCAGCTATAGGGAGAGGTGAGGGCCTTGAGGAGCTGGGACTTGTGAGGAAGGTGGGTGTAGGGAGCCCAAGGCTGAGAAGTCCCTTGAATTTGGGGGAGGAGAGGGCGCGCGTGATGCAAGGGGGTGGGGGGGGGAGTCCAAAGTGATTGCAAGGGGGAAAAAAGAAAAATTTTTAAAAGGCGGTTGCTTGAATCCAAGCGCTATGAAAAAATATCTAAAAACAATTTCGAGATGGGAGGGAGCATCATTAGGAGCCGGGAAGGCCAGGGCTAAAGCAAGCCGGTCTTTCCACTGGCTTGGGGAGACTCCAAAAGGGCAAGAAGTCCCCGCAGAACAGGCCTGAGGCTCAGTTCCCAGAAAGACTTCCCAAGAAGGGCACCGCAGTTAGATTGGGAGGGGCAAAAAAAAAGGGAATTGATTTAGTTTCCGAAGTCTGTAAAAGCAAAGCCTCGGCAAGTTATAGACTAAGCAGGTTATGGTTGCTTGGTGAAAAGTAGGCTTGAACTCGGGGACCAACTGAGGGACAAAGGTGCCCCATCTTTCTTCCCAAATCGAGGTCCCTCGCCCCTCTCTTCTGCACCCCGAATCCAAATCTACGCTGTTGAGTTTGTTGCGGGACAGTTCTGATCCCCGTCTCAGGAAAGAGAAATGCCTAATTTGGGGGGAGTATAGATACACTGAAACCCGAACTGAGGTGGTCCTGGGGCCAACAATAAATGTGGTGTAGTGGAAAGAACCCTATATTAGGAATTGGGAGAACTAGGGTCTCGCCCATACACTGCCCCTTAACTAGACCTTTACGGCTGGGTTAATAACTTCACCTAGAACTCTCTAGGCCTCGGTTTCCTCATCTGAAAAATGAACAGGTTAGACCGGATGATCTTCGTCCTCTAACGTTCTAGGGTTCTTTTTCACCAAGCCAAGTTATCAAGATTTTATAAGAGATTGTAGGATTCAATGCACTCCCACCACTCCCTATTTGTTTCTCAACGCAAATATGCTCAATGCGGAAACTCCTTTTCCTCCTTTGGTCAGGTTATCCAGGGCCTAGGGTTTAAATAAAGTTTGGCCATTTTCTGCAGCCTCCAGGAAAGTTGGAGGGCACACCAGTAGTACCTTCTTTTTCTGCATCCTCTTCCAACTAAAATAACATCAAAGGTGACTCCCTTTTCTCATTCCTCCCCCACACCAGCAACGCCCAGGAGGAGCAACTTCTTTAATACTGAAGGATTTTGGATCTGAATGGGGGCAGGTGCCTGTTTTGTGGTCACAAATGACACCCACAAATACACATAGCAGGGGAGTTTTGCATAGTCTTGGATACCTCCCAAATGATAAGGAGAGCTTGGGGAGGGCAATAGGTAGAACCAGTTACTGGGATATCTGACTCAGGACTTGTTTGTTGTATTAGATCAAGTAAAGGGAATTATTATTTTTTCTATCTCATCTGTGCCATTATCGGCTGCTATCCCCACCCTCGGTCCCACCCCTTTCTCTCAGACACCATCACTTCCCAGAGCCTCAGCCCATAAAGAAATTTGGAGATGTGGCAGGAGCTGGGACTGGGGTTGAGGTATGTGGGATGTGCCGAGATTGACTTCTGCTAACCACTGGTCTGGGAAGAGTAGTATCAGTCACAAGAAAGAGTCTGTTCCTTATATCCCTCTGAAATATCGGGATACTTTGTTGTGTGGTTGGTTGACATGGTCTTTGGGTTGGTTTGGATTCCTCCTCCTTCTGACTGGAAGCTGGAAGAGCAGAACCTTAGAATATTAAATGCATTTCTGGAAGGAAATGTTAGAAGTCATATAGTCCAATTCCCTTCAGTTTAAAGATAAAGAAACTAAGGTCCAGAGAGGTCGCGTGACTTGCCCAAGGTCACACTGCTAGTACTCGAGCAAAGACAGATTTGAAACCAAGCCTTCTAAAACTCCAGATACAGCATTGTTACAGTTCCACCAAGGTACTCAGGTTCCTCCACTCCCTTGTTATCTGGTTAAGGGTGGAGTAGATGTGCAGGTACAAGAAAGTTATACCTTCATGGGTACACCGACCTCCAGAGGCTCAAGGAACCCGGGTAATGGATCCTGTCGTATTTTCTTGAGCTCTCAGAAATGGCTATGAACGTGTTCTACAGAAGCTGGGGTGGGAAAGAGGGCAGGCTGCGGGGTGGCTGGTGGCTGGCCTGGCCACTCAGATCCCCATCTCAGCTCCCGTGACAGGTTATATATATTTCCCGAACAAGAAGGAATCTGTGCAGGACACACAGAAAGGCTAATCGTTTTTAAATAATTAATACCTTCCTATTCCCCTAGTAATGCGGGGCCGGGATTTGTCAATTACTTGTCATTAAATGAGTGTCTATCCTCGTCCTTCCCTTCAAGGCTTTTGATAGGGGTTGGGGTGGGGGCGTGGGGACTGGGGGGAATAACCTCCGGCAAGCCCACTCCAAGTCTAAATTCAATGCGGATGGCCTTTTGATATCTAGGTTCAGAGCGGCTGGGGGCCTTAATTCAGTGGGACTTTTGAAAGAAAGCTGTTGTGTTGGAGAGATGTAATCTACCAAATGACCAATTTAAACTCCTGATCTTTATCGTTTAGGTACTCTTTTAGTTTATAAAGAATGGGAGCCTTGGGGGCGGGATGGGGGTGGGGAAGTAGGTGAAGAAAGTCAACCTTTCCGGGCTCACAGCCTCGCAAGATCAAGGAGTGGGAAGGGAGTTGAAACGGTTGCCTTTGCGGACCACCTCCTCCAAAGGCTTCTATCTACGCTATGGAGACTGGAGTCGCCTGGTGACCTGGCCTCAGGGACTGGGGTTGAATGGATATGAGCGTGGCCTCTTTTGTAGATTATCTAAAGAAAGCATCTTCTCTAGGTATCGGGATGATTGAGGTGCGGAGAAGTGGAGTTCAGACGTGTGAACCAGGGTTTGGAGGGTCAGTGGGCTCACTGATTAGATTCTTCACTCGGCTAGGGGAAAGAGTATCTCTCAGGGTATCGGCGAAGCCCCCCACCCCCTCTTCTTTCCCGCTTGTTCTCTCCTAAATAGAAAACAGTATTGCAAACCTGCAAGGATTACTCTGGTTTAAAAAAAAAAAACCTCAAGATGAGACAGCCGGGTTCTCTTTTGCCACCTCCATCCCGCCCCCAACAACAACTACCCCACTCAACTCTACTCCCAATTCCATCCGTCTCCCTCTGCCCCCGCGCCGCTCCCCCACCCCCGTCCCGCCTGAATTAGACAGTGAGTTCACAGGCTGCCGGTGCCGCCTCCGCAACAGCAGAAGAAAAAGGTTTCAAATGTCACCTCGGAGCCCCACATGCCTTTGGTGTGGGTTGGAGTACATCACCCACGGTCGCGTCCCCAGCACCATGGCAACCCAAGCCAGCACTGGACTAGCAGCAACCAGGTTTTTTTTGTTTTTGTTTTTTTCGGGGGGGGGGGTGTGGTGTTGGTTTTTTGCTGTTGTTTTTTTCTCTTTCTTTTTTTTGCTTTTAAACTTTGTAACTAGGTTTAATTACATTTTTTTTTTGCCAGACCCCTCTTCCTTCCTTCGAAAATTTGCATGATCTAGTAAACACAATCTGGACCTCCCCTATCCTTTCTGTCTCCTTTCGGGTGAAAACAATGCCGGATATGTTTAACCCTATTTGACTGCAGAGCCACCTCCCTCCATGGGTTTGGACAGGGGCTTCAAAACAAGATTTCAGTTTGCCCCCTCCCCTGCCACCCACTCAAAATCTTAGTAAGTTTATGTTCTTCTGGGAGAAGAACAAAAAGAATTTAAGAAAAAATTCAGAGAGGTGGAGAGGAGAGAAAGAAATAACAGAAAAAGAGAATAATTTTTGAAGTTTAAGTCGGGTGGCAGGAAAGAGGATATTGTGAATGTTGTCATGAGGCTAGACATCTAATTAGCCTAAACTTTTATGGCACTTAAGAACCTAGGCATCACAGACTTGGTTAGCTAGGGCCCCTTTGGTTCCTATACACTTCAGGGACTAAATGTCTATTTCTGAGATACCTCAATTAATAACTTACTGTTATCATTAAAAGATAACCAAATAAAATCACTAAAGAAATAGGATGTGATCCTTTGACCTTCAGTGGAGTAGAAAAGCGGTCAGGGGACCCCTTTTCTAGTTCTGATTGTCAGGACCTAGCACTGAAGGAAGAGGTAGGTTTTGTCTCTCTAGGCCTAGGTTTGCTCATCTTATAAGATTAGGGAGTGGGGGTACGGTGCTGGTGGACCAAATGATCTTTATGTGACCTAAAGCTCCTATCATTCTAAGATGACACCTCATCTCCTGTCCTCAGTAGACCTAACCTTGCCTCTCCCACCTTGAACAAAATTGGCATCATCATTATACTCTGTTTATCTAGTACTTTGTGTTAAGCAATTGCCTTCCCCTTTCCTTCACCATCTTCCTGCCTACTGTTTTATCCTTTCCCCCTTTCTTCCTTAAAACAATCATATGGAGGGAGAGAATGCATGTGTTGATGACCTAGCACACAAATGCACACCAAACACGCCCCCCACATACAAAACCAACAACAACTTGGGGAGGGAGGGGAGACTAATTATTACTGCTGCTAACAAGGCCTGGAACACCCAAGTAGATCCGAGCTGTCTCCAGGGAGACTGATGGAGTCCTATTTTACAAGCTGTAATTCTGTCTTAGTCCCTATTGCAAGAATCCAGGCTGTTCACACTCTCCTGATTTAGTCCTCCTCTCCCCCCACCCCATCCCTTTTCACCCTTTCTAATATTCCTAATCCTAAATTTCATTCAGTGAGAGAAGCTGCTACCCAGGATCCAGAAGTCACTTCTAAAATACAGGTGGGAAAAAAAGCAAAATGTCTCAGGGATTCCCAACTTAAAGTCACCTTTTCTCCTTTTCCTTTTGGGAACACTGTGATTAGCCTTCAGATAAGTAATTATTCTGTCAATACCTCGCAATAATTTATGGGTGTGTGGCCCTGTTATTGATTTGACAATTTCAGAGATGATTTCTCTTCTTCCACGCTTCCTGGGCAGGTTTATCCCACTTCACTTTTCCTTTCTCTTTTTCTCCTTTGACATATATTCTCTTTGAACCTCAAAGTAAAGAAAGACTTAATACAAAAGAAAGAGAAGAAATTACTCCGATCAATACAGTTATAAAACAAATCCATAAACAGAATGGGGAAAAACTCAGCTAAATTCTAGAAGTTGGGGACCTCCTGGATTTTGACTCTTTTTGGTTTGGGGGCTATAATAAAGTAAGATATCTTCCCACAAAATGCCAGTGGTCAACTCCTCCCTCCTCTTCTAGTCAAGGTAATTCTTGAATCTGATGCTAGGAACAAAATTCTAACTTCATAGAAGCTTCATAAGTCTTAGAGTACAGGAAGGAATACAGAAAAAGCTGTGAATATGTGTGAAGGGGGAAATTGTGTTTGGTTGCTTGATTGTAGGAGATATGGGCCCTTTTATGTTATACTCCCCCTACACGTGAACATACTTTAATTTATCTACTTTGGCATTTCTACTTGGTTGAAATAATTAGGAAACAGAGCACCTTTATGGGCAAGAACTAGGTAGACAGGTCATTCTTTACTAATACCCTTGCATGCAGGAATAACTACAAAAAAAAGTAAAATGAAAAACTTTTCATGTTAATCAGGATTATGATTGGGATCAGATTTGGTAGATAGCTTCCTTTTTTTCCCTTTTCACTTGTTACATTTTTTCTCTGTCCTTCCTTAATACAAAACATGATACCATTTCATATGGGGGTTTAAGGTGATAGAAAATTTGACTCACTTTGTAGAGGAAGGGGGGAAAGAGAGACAGAGAGACAGAGATGAAATATTTATGTTGAAAGCACATGAGTGGCAAATATAATTTAATTCCGATGCCTTCAATATAGGTGAACCTGAGCCTACAGAAGGTGGGAGAGTTAAAAATAAATGGAAGGGTATTAGGAATTAGGGAATTGAGAAATAATATTTTATTAAATTTCATTTGTGAAGGGCATAAAGCAAGAAGAAATATGGAACAGCTACTGTAAGGCTGGCTATAAGAGGTAGGATGCTAACCGTGAACCCCCCAGCTATTAATTTCACACTCTTAAACCTCATCTTAGAAATAGAAAAAGTAACCACAGACTAACCTCCTTTGTTTGATGCATATAGCTAAGCTCCTCCCCAATAACAGCATGTCATACATTTTTATGGACTATCTTTTTCTTTCAAAGGACTTGTACTTTTTCACCTTTGGTATTCACATTCATCTGAAGATGTTTGAGTTGGAAGGAGGTTGGACTAGAATAGATCATCTCTAAGGTCCCTATGGTCCTCTGATCTCTAAATGATTTTCCTAAAGTCATATAAGTATTAAATAGAAGTGCTAGCTCTTCCCATTTCCAAATCAAGAGCACTTTCCACTATAACCTATTGTTTCTCTCCCTCAAGGAAAGGAGGGAGTGAAGTGTTTGGGTTTAGAAATCCCAAAAAGTAAGTTAGGTTCTCAGAAATCAGGTGGTGGACTTCCTATTACTTTCAATCCTATCTCCTTCTTCCTTCAGGTTCAGATACAATTCAATTATGTAGGCATTTATAGAGCACCAGATATGTGTCACAACTTGCATGTCAAGAGAGTTAGAAAGATAAAAATGGAAGAACTTCTGTCTTCAAGAAACTTCCATCCTAGGACTGGGGGTAGGGAAGGCAATTTGTATATAGATTTAAGTATGTATAAAAAGAAGAAAGTAATAGGAAGGGATAAGTAACAGCTGGAGGGATCAGGAAAGATCCCTGGTAGGAGGAAGCACCTGAAAGATATTTGAAGGAAGCTAGGTATGTCATGAGGTGGAGGTGAGTACAGTAAGCATCCCAGGTATGGAGGACAGCCAATGACATAGACTTGGTAGATGGAATGATGGATAGGGGAAATAGTAAGTAATCTACATTTGGTCAGAATGGAGGGTACAAGGAAGGTAGTTCTTTCTTTTTTTCATTTTGGAGGGGGGAAGGTAGGGCAATTGGAGTTAAGTGACCTGCTCAAGGTCACAGGGCTAGTTTTTGTATTAAGTGTCTGAGGCCTGATTTGAACTCCAATCCTCCTGACTCCAGGGCCAGTACTCTATTCACGGTGCCACCTAGCTGCTCCAAGGCGGGGTAGTTCTGTGAGATAAGTTTGGAAAGATAGGTTAAGGCCAATTTGTGAAAGACTTTAGTTTTATTATATCTAAACAAACCTCTAATAAGAAAACATAAATGCCAAAGCTTCTCCTCACCTTTGTTCTTCCTCAGTACCTCCCCTTTCCATTTTGCTTATCCTAGTTCCAGACTTAGACAACCAAAGGACTCAGAGCTAGAATTTATCTAAGAATTTAGTTTAACCTCTTTACTTCGCTCCCTCACAAAAAGGAAACTGTGGCTAATAGAGGTAGAAGGACTTGCTTCATACCCACCCAAGCAGTAAATAGAAAATATGGCATTGGAAATAGCACATCCAGTGCCCTTTCCACTATACCTTACTACCTATTTCCATTCAAGTCAAGAGCTCTCCTCCAGAAACTGTAATCCTCTGGAGAACTGATTTACTTGGGGGGGAAAAAAAGGATCAAGTTCTAAAAGAGGAAAGCCTAATTTCTTCCAACCACAAGAACTAGATTTGACAAGCTGATCTAAGCTCCCTGTACTTTAGCTAGAGAAAGTCAGAAAACATTGTTGGAGATCTGAAGAGAGACAAGGTGTCATTGTAAGGATGAGTGATAGAATCCCATCCTATGGGATGCAAGACAATGACCTCCAGGTTTCTGAGAAGACTGAGGTGACATGATAGGCAACATTATTTCTCTTCATATTTTTTGGATTCCTTTCTAGAATCACCCACTGCTTCTTCTTGTGATTGACTTACTCTGTATTAAGAACCTCATCCTCATTCCTTATTCAACCTAAGTTGGTGAACTTAGCCTTATTTCTGGGGCTGCTTAGAAAGACCTCCCTGGCCTTCAAAAAGCTCTGTTCCAGTTTCTGGGGAGACATTTGATGGTATTGGGAAGGAGGAAAGGAAAAATACAAATCCACAGTAACAAAATGGCCTCAGAGTGACTTTTGTAACAAAATGCTGGACCAGGGAAAGATAAAGGGGGAGAGGAAAGGACAGTCTCAGCTTTCCTTTTAGAGTAGGAGCAATCATATTTTACCTCCGTGTGGGTAAGTTATGTATCTACCACAGTCTTTTAATTATTTGGGCAGGAAGGAGGTTCTAGGTCAATCTGTCCCTCACATCTAGTGGAGTTTGCTTTAATAAGTGACATGAAAGGACCTTGCCTCTGAACTCCCCCTGACCTGCACCTGAAGGGTTGGACAAGCCAAAGTCATACCTTTTGTTGGAGTTGCTGGAATGTGGTCTCTGGTTAACCAGCACTGCCCCCACCCTCTCTCTCTCTATGTTTTTCCCAAGGTATACACTGCTGTTCTCACTATATATGTATGTACTTGTCTGTTCATAAAGCTGTCTGTATGAATGTATGTATCTATACATGTATTGTATAGACACTAAAATCTAAGTACAAACCAACAGCTAGGCCACTGTCAGCAGTCTACTGGGATACTGGGAGTAACAGCACAAAGCAACAGATCAGTGTAGCATCTTAAAGATTATAAGTCCCATAAAGATGAGTTAAGGACCAAGTAAGGATTCTCACTTGAACCTCATCCTAGCTGGAATCCCTCAGGCACACGTTATTCAAATTCAGGGCATTATTTGTTTATGTAGTCATTCATTCATTCATTCATTCATTTTCAGAATCCTTAAAGAATCTCCAGTCCCCTATTACTATTATTTCTATCATCATCATTACCAACATTATCATTAATAATATCAAATATAGGCTCTATTTCCCAAGACTAGTGTCTATTTCAGGGACTAAGTTCTTTATAGCAAAGCTCTGAATATCTTTTTACCTTGATTTGGGAAACCAAAGTTTTTTAACTTGATAGAGTGATTGATAATTTGATACAGTTAGTCTAACCCTGAACTGGAGGTAAATCTTTAGAAATACCCTCTTGGGGTGGGGGGAGAGGCTGAAAGTTATCAAGTACATCTGTAATTCCTTGTGTTTTGTTTTAAATAGGAATCCATATAAGTACTGTCCAGTATATAACTTCTTCCAACCTCAGGTTTAATGAACATCACAGTCCTTCTTGCTATACAGCTCAGTCTACCTCTATTTCTTTTACTTCCTTAGACATATATACTGGGGAAAGGCAATTAAGTCTCCCTTCTACAGCTCCAGTACAAGGCACTTCCCTATCTTCTCTAAGCATCTAGCCATTTGGAGGAGTTTATCTCAGGTGCCTAACCTGCAGTTATCAGAATGCCAGACTAATTTAGGGAGCTCAGCTCTGTAACCCAAGGCGATCCCTTCATTGATTGTTTAAAGTGCTGTTTAGATTCTGCCCTTCCTTGGTAAACAACTAAAAGTAACTGCCCTTATTTGTGGTCCCTTGCCCACATACCCTATTAAGTCATATATTTCTCTCTCTCTCTCTCTCTCTCTCTCTCTCTCTCTCTCTCTCTCTCTCTCTCTCTCTCTCTCTCTCTCCCCCTCTCCCCCTCCCTCTTCCTCCCTCTCCCTTTCTCTTTTCCTCCTCCACCTTCCCCCATGCCCACTTTGATAAACTAAGGGAAACTGAGATCACTCTATGACACCTTCCCTGAACGTAGTATTACTAAGAAATTTGAGCATCTGAGTCAGAGATTGGGCTAGTGAATAAACACTTTACTGTCAAGTCCCCAGTCCCTCTAACTTTGTGGTTAGGAGGTGCTCCCTCCCCTAAATCTACTATTTTTTTTTTCTTAAAGAGTTTGCCATAACAGTAAGTGTTACAAAGATCTCTCCTGCAAGTGGCGCTTTCTTCTCTACTTTTCCTTTAAGACTATTACACTTTCAACACATTGTTTTAGAGGGGCTAATACAGTTTCAACAAGTTACACATGAACACAGACCATTTTGCTTTTTCAACCTACCTTTTTCCTTTTCCTCTCTCTCTGTCTTCCCACCCTTATCCTAACCACAGGTGCTCTCACCAGCTCTAGCAAAGTGATGATTCCAAACTGAAATGATGCTTTTTTAAAATTTTGTTTTGCAGCCCCCCTCATTAAAAAAATACAAATAGTTTTAATTTTTAAGCAAGAGTTAAAAGATCAAGGAGGAATACAACCCTGTGTCTCAATCTAAATCGATTGACTATTAGTGGGGAAATAATCTCAATTAACAAATCATAATGAATATACCAGAACTGGAATATTCTAGATAGACTAAAGGGTACAGTGTATTAAGGAGATATTCTATTAAAACATTCTTCCTTTAATGAAGTTTGAAACATTTCACTAAGGAATACCGTATATTAATACACATCTGTATGTACACATGACATTAAATATGTAATATATGCATAATATATACATGTATGCTTTGCATATATTATAGTTTATTATGTTTCATATTTATACAAAGCAAAATGTGAAATTATGGGTAACTCGTCTTTTCTGTAAAAATTAAAAAACTAATAATCGCTTATGCTAATTAAAAATAGAGAATATTAATCTCTAATATTTTATCCTTAAAAATTATACATAATAGTTAATTTTAAATGGTAGGCAGAGAAAAAATAAATTGTACAGAGTGGCAATGTTTCTGTTTTTTTTTTTAATCACTGTAAGGAGCTGCTTCTTTTAAAGTCTTGTTTCAAATGAAATTTCTTTATTATTTGTCCCTAGGATTCCATTTGATAGAAAAAATTTTGAAAGATAATCTCAATTTAAAAAAAACAACAATTCCTTATTACCTTTGTCTCTTCCCCCTCAATCCTCCCAAGCTAATTCCAGGAGCCTTCCTTTACATGATGTCTCTCAGTCTTGAAAATAAGAAAATGCATCAAAATCAAATGAGTTAAATCTCTGTAGTACTTAAGCTCCAAGGCACTAAAGTGGTTGAAACTTTTTCTTTATTGTGGTGCTGCAGAATTTTCCTTTTTGGGAAAGTAGGAAGGAGAACAGTCAGAAAACTACAGGCTGGAGAGAATTCGTTAACCGTCAGGGAAAGAAATGAAGGATGTAAAATGAAATGTTATAATGTAATGCCCCCTCCCCCCAACACCAGATACCAAACAAACCAATAAATACTCACCTGTCATTTTCCCTTCCGTTTCTAATACTCGTTTGCAAAGGTGTACAAAATCTCATCCGTGGGAAATACTATATGTATCTTGTACAAGTCAATCTAGAGACTTGGTAAGGCTCAGTCATTCATAAGAACAAAGTAAAAATTCCACTTTATATGAGGATTGCTGAAAAAAATGTAGCAAACTAATGAAGTCACGAATATCACATGTGGACTACTGATTACAACTGGACTGTTAATATCAACTAGCTAGGATTTATTTTCATCATTCTTGTTACTGCCATTGCTGCTTCAAATACTAAAATGAAGATATAAAGCAACCTAAAAGCTATGCAAACTTCCATTGTTATTATTTTATTCCTTAAAAGTCCTGCTTTCACTAAATCAACGGCAAACTCGAATTCTTCCTGTCCTATGAAAAATTCGGGAGGGGGGAAGGAAGTAGAAAGGGAAGGAGATAGAGGAAGGAGGAATACTGATCCGAAAATGCCCATTTAAAAAAAGTTCTTCCGAGTTTGGATTATTTCTCGGCATTTCTTAATTTTTGTTGTATATTGTATTTCTAGTCATTAATTACCTTTGAAAATATCTTTCCTAGCGAAAAGTAAAATCTTCCAGTGCGATTTTTTTAAAACTGTTTTGAAGTTAATAATACCAGGAGGAAAATATGCCTGGGTTCATGCGCGGTTCTACCTTGTTTGCACTTAAATTGTTTTTATGTAGAGTCGGAGTTCATTTTTCCCTCCGCCCACGCCCACATCTGGATTAACATAGTTTTTTTTTTTTTTTTGATAAAAATCTTATTACCAAGTATTGGGTAGTGAGCAAAGTTGACGCCAGGATCGAGGAGGGTGGGAAAAGTTGGAGGCCAGTTTGAGTGTTCTAGGTTTTCAAGTCTTCAGCTGACACGAAGACCCGTGTGTGCCCGTTGTTTCTTAAGCTCAAATTCCCGGTCCTCGGGCTCGGGTTAGAGTTCACATTCATACTCACAGTCAGGCACGGCCCACGGTAATTCGGTGGCAGGATGGTGGTGGGGGTGAGGTGTGTGTATGTGGGGCGGGTGTGGAGGAGTGGGGGCAGAGAGGTCTGGTGAGGTTTTGAAAAAACGACCTAACGGTATTTACATGTGTATTCAGCCATGAAATTGAATGTTACCAAAGTTGAAAGAAAAAATCAAATTAAAACTGGTAAATTGTCTTTTGATTCGCAGTAGCGTTCGGCCCACAAGTGTTTGCTTAGAACTGGATTTTTTTAATTAAAAAAAAAATCCAGGGGAGGGGATGTTGTGTAGATCCAAGGAATAGAACTTGTTCTTTAATTCCTTATTAAAACGCAGGAGCGCAGTCATCCCTTTTTATGCATCTCTCCCTTAAATCACTGAAATCAGGCGACCCTTTAAACTCCCTCAGGTTTTTTCGTCTTAGTGTTTCTCCGGATGGCATGGATTGGACTACAAATAACTAGACTTTTTGTCTTTCTCCAGCCCTCAGTCCTTATCCTCATCCATTTATCGTAGGAAAAGGTACTGACAGAAAGTTCAGCGTAGTCAGCTGGAGCTCGGGGATCTGACTCTCGCAGAGCCCCAGCCCAGAGCCTGGATCAGCAAAAGACATTCCTACTTGGAACATATGGAGTGACCAGTCCCAGACTCTGATTGTTCTTTCACGCAGCCCGCCAAGCTCCCGAGCACTTTGCATCTCTGGGTGCAGTAGCTTGTGGGGTGGGGGTGGGGAGAGGCACGGTGTGGTTACTCCGGCTTTTCAAACCTGTCTTCTAATCTTCTCCCTCTCCCTTGGTCTTAAGCTCCCAGTGTGTGTTTGTGCTCAACATACAATGATGTATGTATGTCAGGTGATTCAGAGGTCTGCAGAGTTGCCCCAAATATTATCCTGCACCACTAACATTCTCTCTCCCTATGTTACCATAATTCGGGAAGTGGTAGTTGAGGGGGGTGGTGGATGGTGTGGAGAAACCACAGTATGATTTGTGCTTTGTGGTCTTTGTGGTTGGGAAGCTCAGGCTATCAAACCCACCATTAAGCTGCCACTATTGTTGGCAGAATGCTCAATTTTTCATTTTGAAGAACCTTGTCCATACATCTTTCTCCTTCTTTACCTTCCTCCAGCCCATCCCACTACCCCCAAATCCAAATACAGCCAAAGCAATCCGTTTTTCCTGATACCAACATTTTTGCCTACTTGAATGAACAACAGGTTTAACCATCCTACCCTTAGGTCCAGTAGAATGGAAAGACGGAAGGAGGGAGGAGAGCCAGTAGACTATCAAAAACAAAACAACGGTATTCCCCCTTAAGGGAAATAATTTGGTCAAGGGTAGAGTAGTGTAGCGCTCCCAATATAATGTAGGCACCTTAAATGCCTGTATTTTGGGGGGATTTTGTCTTTGCATTTACATAATCTTTCAAAATGCCTTGCACATAGTAGGCACTTAATATGCATCTGTTGAATGAAATGCAGTTGAAGTGATAGGAAGAAGCCTTAAGGGGGCAATAAAATTCATCCAGAAATGTCTGTTAACGTAAGACTCTAGTTTCTTCAGAATATGGAAGGCACCATTGCTATACCAGTCAGAGGAACTCTTGTGTAATACACCCTTGGTCCAAGCTGTTAGGGAGAATTTGTTTGATCTGCCTAGACTTTAGGTCTTTTTTTCTTTTCTTTGAGCAGGTTTGTTGTTCAATATTTCTATGGTGATTCCTCTCTTCTTCGCCCACCCCCCACCCCCCCATCCCACTCCCATCTGTGGTGAAAGTGAGAAGAGACTTCGGAGGACAAATTATCTCAGCATTAATCCATGTTCCTGTTATTTTTGTCAAAGAAGCAAATTCAACTAGCCTAGCCTAGCTTCTTGCTAGGTTTGAAAATCTAGTAGAAAGAAAATTGCTTTTTGACTCCCTCTTTCCCATTTTTCTTTTCCAGGAACCCATTGGTCAAGGAGCAACCTATTCACAGATCGGAGAATTGTGGCAGCAAAACAAGGTTTCCTGTGATTTTCGTATTCCACCTTGGGCAAGGTGGGGTGTAAGTTTTTATTCCAGGCTGAGGTTTTGTATGATGAGAGAAAAGATTGGTGTGTGTGTGTGTGTGTGTGTGTGTGTGTGTGTCAGAGAGAGAGAGAGAGAGAGAGAGAGAGAGAGAGAGACCATGAGTGTTTCTGCTGCTGTTTTAGCTGTTTAAATTGTTGACTGTTAAACGCAAAGAAAGACGGCAGCAAATTAAAATGAAATATAAAATATACTTCTTCACTTACCATGTTGTCTGTGATTTCTTGAACAGGCTCCCTGGGGACCCACAATTTTCCCAAGCCTGTTAACGGGTGACAATGAATGAGTGCCTGGTTTAATTTAATTTTCCTGTCAGACTAAATAGAGCTACTTTGTAAACCTTAGATCTACTCCTGCAGATAGGATCTCCTTGTTTTGCTATTTGCACCATAAAGACCCCCCAAAAGGGACACTGTATTGTGACCTCTGGTCTTGCATAATTCAAGAACTTAATGACATTTTCCATTTAAAAAAGGGAACTAATTGCTACTGATGCATAGCTTGTGACCTTATTCCAATCCAGTATGAGAATGTAACCATCTGCAGGGGAATAAAGGCTTCAGGGAAAGTAGGTAAAAATAGCCAAGTGGAAAGGAAATGGGTGATACCACTGTGAACATTGCACCATACATCTGGTATTCAAATAGAGCAAACATTATGAAAGGTTTCTTGGGGTTTCTCTTTCACCCTAACCTACATTGTATAACCCAGAAAGCTACCCCTTCTTTTAAAAATAACAAATAGTATTCACTATGTAAAACAAGAAAACAATGTGAAATTATGACGCATGATACCCTCTTTCGTCCCACAATTATGAAAAAAATATTAATAGCATGGCAAACAGAATAGTTTGTAAGGAGCTTCTATTTTTCCCATTCTTTCATAAAATTGATCACTTTCTTGTGAGGTGGAGCAGGAAATCACAGAGCAGAGAAACACTACTTCAGTGTTTGCTATTTGAATCAGTCCGATTTTCCAGGAAGCTGATGTTGACATTTGTTCCCTACCAGCTCTTCAAATTAGTTGAAAATTGAAGCTTATCAGGTGGTTGTTTTTTTTTTTTTAAGTAAAAATGGTCAGCAGCAAGGACACTGTCCTGCCATCTCTCAGAACTCTGACAGAATCCCTAGGAAGAAAAAGAGAAAAGGAAATTAGGGAGAATAAAAACAATCACTGCTTTTTATGATAGATACAAAGATCAAGTTGTTCAATGTTTTCATCATATTTCCTAAACTTGCTGAATGAATACACAACCAATTTGCACCCTTTTAAGAGCGTGAATGAAGTTAGGAAGCTAGGGAACATAACAATTTCCTGTGCTGTAGTATCAAGATATTTCCTCTGCATCTTCTAAATGATAGCTAATGGCAGGGAGCCTCATCTCAGCAGAGAATTTGTTCATTTAAATGACTTCCATAACAGACATACTTGTGCTTAATGAATTCATTAAACATCTCTGTGTATTAGGCTAGAAAACCACAATCAGTCCTGTCTTGGGAAGTGTGTAAAAAAACAAAATAGAGTATATTGGAACACAAATCATTCCTAAAGACTTTCTTATTTGATGCAACTTTGACAAAATTATAAAATCATTTCTGCATTACTGAATAATATGCAAGAGAAAATGGAGATCCCATTTGGTGTCATTTGATCATATTTTAGAAGAGAATTTTTCAAAGTTAGCATGAAGCATCACATGTAATGAAACAGCTACCTTTATTGCACTCAAATTTCTGGAAAAGAATCTGCTCCTTTTCCCATTTTTACTTGTGAAGATTATTGTGACAGAAGAAAAAGAGTAATGAAACAGCATAGCCCTTCTTTTAAACATTCCTTAACACATATGTACAAGAGAATACAAGATTTAAATGGCATACTCTGGCAGAGAAACATTTTTTTTTTTAGGTCAAGGGGAAAAAGCCCAAAGCTATGTTACTTGTGTGTGTGTGTGTGTGTGTGTGTGTGTGTGTGTGTGTGTGTGTGTGTACCCAGAGATATATATATGTATATATAGAAGTGGAATCAATCCTGTTACCAATTTTTATATGAACAATGTCTTCTAAATAAATTGTCATATTTAGTTTTGTTTGTCCTTGTTCATATTCACATGTGAAATAGTTTTGATGGAAAGCAAAAGATACTGAAAAAATGGTACCACCTCCTACCATTGAATGTCTCTGATATTTAGCAATTTTTTTCCTTTCTTTTTTATTAGAACTTTTCTTGCTGTTTGCCTCTGTTATTTTGGTCTTTTTTTTTTTTTGGCAGAATAACAAATCAAGTTAGATAAATATG
>CM053581.1:128581548-128594807 GCA_028627135.1 Pseudochirops cupreus | reverse complement strand
AAGGTACTGTAATGGCTTTACAGAGACTTATTCCTTTCTCGTTTCAAAAAATGCTGCAGCCAGAGTATCTGAATTGATTTCCATTGCAACTTTTGAAATGGGGGAGGTGGGGATGGAAGAAGGTGAAATCAACCTTGTTTCAGACTTTTCTTTCATATTCATATTATTTCATAAATAAAATATATCATCAAGCTCAATTTTTCTCTAATTAAATAGAAAATATTTTGAGGGAAGATATTAGAAAAAAATGTACAAGCTCTGGTCACCTAATGATTAGGGTATTGACCAATATTTTCTTAACCTATGAGACATTGGTTCCAGAAATGTGACTTAAGTTTCAATTTAGACTCCAGGTGAAGATCTTGTTCACATTTTAATGCGTTTGTGCTCTCAGGTTGTGCTGACAGTGGAATAACTCTGAAAGTCACAGGAAACTCTGTGATTGTACATAGAGATTGTGTCTACACTCCCAAAAGAAAATAGAGAACTAAGACAATTTAGCAGAAGAACTAAGAAGAACATATCATTTCTCCCCCCAAAAAAATCCAGATAAATGAAACAAGTATATAGTTAAGCTTTTCAGATTTCTAGATAAATGAATCAGCTGTTTTTTTGTTTTTGTTTTTTTTACTTCTTACATATATGGACACAACCTGGGAGTCACAGGGCAGGGAAAATAATGGGTGTTTCACTTTATGTCCATTTCTTGGGGGCTACTTGAAGAAATTTTGCACCAAATAGGACCCTAAAAATAGCTACAGGACTTGTAAAAATGTAACTGGAAGGGGTGAATTTCCATTTGGGACTCGGGTATGTCCAAAGGCAAGTTCCTCCAAAATCAATATGGATATAGATCTGCCCATGTTATACCCAGAAAAGTAGTGATGTGTATGTGTGTGTGTATGATTTCCTCCTTTTCTTTCTGCCCTTTAAAAAATCCTTCATTTCCCTCCCTTATAAGTTTTAACTTCAGATGCCAGAGCTAAAGAATATCTCAACACATTTCTGCCTCTTTAGTTTCCCTGCACAGTTAGGGGTTTATTTTCTGAGTTGCAATAAAAGATGATCACATTGGACAAAAAAATGTTTGTCAGGGATGTAATGTGGAAAAACATTTCTGTTTCTAGTGCTGGCTAGATTTGTGTCACACCTCTGATGTTAGAATGTTACAGTGTGAAAATCTCAGACCAAATCACTTGCCTTAGAGATGCAGGTTTCAGGAAGGAGGGGTGGGAGAGAGAGAGAGAGAGAGATGCCCTTGCATGCATACTGACCTAAATATTGACCTCATTTACGTGTACCATATTCCCCTTCATACATGTTAAAACTGACACACATACTTTTCCAAGATCTATTTAATGTAATTGTGTGTAGCTGGTTGCTAACCAGACATCATCCTGGGTAGTACCCTAGTCTACCTTTTGTTCATTTCTTATTGATGAATTTTAACTGTATTCAAGAAACACTTTGGTTTTCCTGGGCCTGGAACTGCCAACAATGCTGTGAGTATATTAGGTTTAAAAAGTTGGACAGGCAATGGAGTATATTTGCTTTGTGTGTAGAGAATCTACAAATAGATATCTGAACATTTCTTACCAAACATTGTTGAAAAGGAAGATAGCATCATTCATCTTGATCCAAATACGTGAAAGATATACTCTGATCATGTTTGGCTTATATTTGGTTATTTATATCTTTAACAAGTAGAGCTTGTGAAAGACAAGGAAATCATTTCTCCCAGAGCCCCAGATAACTATTGAAAATACAGAGACTTGCCTAGAAACATCTAACTGAAAAGGACCTCAAAGGCCAATGAATACAAGTCATATTTGACTAAAACTTTCCTTTCCAACAAGTGGTCTCTCCTACACTGATCTTTGACCAGAAAAAGATTGCTCTCTCAGGAATGAGCTCCACAGGACAAGATTGCTCTTGGGAGTTTCTGTGTTGAAATGAGAGGTGGGTGTTACCTGAACAATAACTGCAAGATGGTGATAGACAAAGCCAGCTGGGGCAAGAGATAGGGAGTATGTTTGAATGGACATTGTGTATGCAATTGTGACATTCATGATAAGATAAAAGATCTATCTGATAATCTATCATTTAGAAATTCAGATTGGCTGCTGATTGAAGGAGGAGAGCTGTCAAAATCAATTAGGGTGCATCGTTAATAGAATTTAATATTCGATTTATTCTGTCAAATTTGTTTACCAAATTATGTGGATAGACAATTAACTCCATTACAAAGTTATAAAACTATGTTGATGTGAGCAACAGATACACAGTGATGTACCAACCCTAGATAACAGACAGGGAGATCTTTGTAACTGACTAGCAAATAGATACAAATGACCTCAAAAAGTCAATGGACCCAGAGACTTAGAATAGAGTAGCTCTCAGCAGCCCAAGTGTACATGTTTCAGTTTATCAATGTGAGAAAAGGTCTAGAAACTTGAGAGAGGGAGGGAGGGAGAGGGGAAGAAAGAGAGAGAGAGAGAGAGAGAAGGGGAAAGATTCCATTTTTTAAAAGCCCACTTTTCCTTTTGCTGTGTATGTATCAGAAACTCACCACTTTGTGACCGTTATTTTTCTCACTCATAAACCATATAAATCCATCAATTTCCCCACCCGACCCCACTTCTGATAACATGACAAATCTAATAGATTGTAGTGTTGTGCCCACGCACACCAGTGCAGGGTTTTTTGGAAGGAGCCATTCATTCAGATCCAGGGTTGAAATGCCTATGGACAGAAAAGCATATAGCAGTCTGAGCATACCCAACTGGGGAAGGGCAATGCCAGGGAGCCCCCTTAATGATTATAGCACTCATTTGTAAATGGAAGAATATCTTTAACTTGAGTGAACAGCAATTTTAGAGACATTTATACATTTAATTTTTTTAGTTATGAATAAATTTATGAAAAGAAATGCAACTTGTATAAAGTGTTGCTGTTGTTGTTGTTTTAAATGAACCACTAAATACTCCCAGCCTATAATGTTTTTCTTCTAAGTTGTTGAAAGGCAGTAGGGGGAATGAGTTATTCATAAACTTTGAATTTCCTGGTTGGGTTTTTTGTTGTTTCTTTTCAGTTGTGTCCGACTCTTTGTGACCCCATTTGGGGTTTTCTTGGCAGAGATACTGCTTGTATGTGAGCTAAAATGTGCTTTTACAGGCTGCTTTGTATCTGTGAATATAATTTCAGGAGACACTTGAGCAGCTTTGCCTTTCAACCAATGTTAATAGGGGAAGTTCTATAGGAAGACAAGGGGAAAAAAAGACAGACATTGACCCAGACTGCAGGATGAAAAACTAGGACAAAAGAGCTGATATCTCTTTCCAGTTACTTATTAACCACTGTTCATTTGAGGGATCAATATTTCCAGCAAAGGAATAAACATTTAGGATACAGAGCTCCCTACCTCTCTTTCCTTTACAAAATGATTGATTTTATAAATGCATCTGCCTGAGAAGAACAGAGAAAATGAAGCATAGTGTCTTTTATCTTGGGGATATGCAAAGCACATCTATTTTCAGCTTTTATCTCTTGAATTGTATGTTGATCCCATACATATAGATTGATTTTGTTCAGGTAGATAATGAAAAGTCAAGTGGAAAATTTACACAATGGCACTCACGATCCTAGCCTTATAGCGGTATATAAATTGGTTTATTATTTCATTCTATTAAGAAGGCTCCTTTGCACCAGGGAAAACGTCAAATACACAGTGTTTAAAACCCAATGTACCTTGACTGCATTTTCTTAGGAGTGGAGGAGTGGGAAAGGGAACAACAATACAGGGAAGGTATTGGGGGGGAGAGGTATGTTTGCTAATTGTACCAATTAAATTAATTTTCAAACTGGTTGTTATGTTGCTTTTTCTGTTTCCACAGCCCCCCTTTTCAGAGGCTTACCACATGGGCTGTATGACCCAAGAGCCTCTTCTGCACCAGAATGGATGTATCTCTCTCTCATATAACATAGGGAGGTATTATTTTACCATAAGCAGTCATCATTTTGCTGTTGTGACCCGGGGGGCATGTTGCTTAATCAGCAAACTGGGGGCACAAGGGCACGTGGGTAGCAGGAGAAGCAAGCACTGTCAGTAGGGGAGTAGCAAAAGAACAGCTTGGAACCAAAATACCGGAGGCAACATTATTAATAAACATCTTCTGGACATTTGGTGGCACATCGAGCCTGCTCCGGCTTAAAGCAATTAATTCAGGGTACTGACATAAACTCTCCAGTTCTTTGACAGCTTGGGGCTGAAATAAAAATGCTAGTTCTCCAGGGAAAAGAAGAGGATAGTTGGCTCTTTTCTGGACTGTTTGCTTATAGGCCCAGAGAGCAATCTTCCTTGCAGAATGAAATGCAAGGACACAAACAATGTACCAGGGAGAGAATAGAAGATGGGAATGAACAGTTTGAACTATTTGCTCAGCAGAAGGGCAGCCACAATGGTCGGCCAATGGCTTTCCCATGCATCAACTGGGGCTTCTTAGGCCCTTTTGTTGTTCATCTTCTTCCTCTGGACAGATAAGAGCACAGCTGCAACAGGGCAGCTAAGTAAGGTCTTCTACTTATTCCCCTAAATCTCGGGCCACATTTACTGTAAGGTTTTTTTAAGTTGCATTAGGTTTTTAACTGAAAAAAAAAGGGGGGGGGGAAAGGAGGGATTCTTAAAAACTCATTTATTTGAAGCAGGTTTTTTCTTAAACCAAAGCTGTGCTCAGATACTGTCTTTATAGGGCATTTACCCTGAAGGGGTTCACAGGATTGTATCAGTTGCCAGGCCAAAATACTAGCTTACCCCCACCCTTTTTTGGGGGGTGCACTTTGATCTGAATAAGCAGACCAAGCTGGTGGAAGAGGGTGGGGTAGGGAAGTCCCCAGCAGGCTGCTTCACTTTGAATGTGTGATCAGATGCATATTTTCACTTTCAAAAACATTTTTCCCCCTACCACCCCACGCCCAGATCTGCCTTCTCTTCACAGATCTCAGAAACTAGTAGCATGAGAAATAATAAAAAAATCTATCTTTACTTGTATAACTAATGAACATAAGAAGAATACCTTTAAATGTCATCACCGTGTGTTTTCAAATATCTGATGTGAGTGAGATTGATTTAAAATTCTGTAAAAGAAAAAAGATATGCTAATGGCAGAATTTTAAAGAATGCAGTCAGGTTAAGCTGTTAACAAGAAGTTGGACCTAAAGTCACAATCTCCCCTAAACAATTGGAATGTTCAGTATCTCTTTTGACACTGCATGTTATGCCCCATGTAGTTTTTGGGAGCCAAGATACCATGCTTAATTCCATTGTAATAAGGTTTATTTAGCCTGAGCGGTTTTATGAGGTGAAAAGGCAGAAAGTTTAACACTGAAGAAAATTAATGGTTTACTAAGATTACATTAAACATTCACAGACAGGAAGCACACCTGCGGTAAATACAAAGCTTAAACACTCCTTTGCTCTCGGACAAAAATCTCAGCAACCTTAGTACGTTTTTCCTACTGGGTGGTCAGAAGGAAAATCTCAAAAGCAAAAGGACTGCCATTGTGTCTACGCTGTCTTAAGAACTGACCTCACGTGTCTCGGTAGAAGACAAACACCTGTTTATCTCTAGGGCGCTCCTGCACGTATGCATGTGAGTGTGTGTGTGCGTGCACCAATACACACGTACTCATAACTGTCCCACACGATCTTCTTCCATTACACAGAGAAGATGCGTCTTGGAGCTGGAAAGAAAAAAAAAGTTCCCACTCTGAAAATACCCTTTTTTTCAATCAATAAACGTTTTTATAGTTTTTTCACCTTTGTCCATCAATCATTTCATCTAGGACATTTACATAACTGTAATGTTTCTTCATTCTAATTTGGGAAGATTACTCACCAGCCCACCCCTATCCCCATCAGACATGTACAAATAGTTAATGATGTGACTGGAAAGAAGAAAGGGGAAAAAAAAGATTACTCAATTACGTTATGCCTTGTCTTATTATGGTATCTGCTGTGGTTTATAAATGTAATAATAACTGATTAGATAATTCTTTTCTAAAGGAATAGAAATTTCTCAAAGATACTATGGATTTTTTAAAAGCAAAAATATTGTTTCTTATTTAATATAATCTTTTCATTACACAATAAAGAAATCCAGTGTCCTGATCAGCTTGGATCATTGTGTCTTTATGAGGACTGGGTCCTCTATTTAGAGGCTCCATAATTTTCTTGGCTACGGATGAATTTGTTACTTTTTAACTATATCTGTTGGGTTATAGGAATACTTACCCATGAGACATTTTTCATGCTGGCATTCCAAGCCTGAAAAATCATCTTCAATCAGTGAGAGGGATCTCAGAACTAGGTGGAGATCTGATTTTACTAAATCTTTTAATTTTTTTTCCCCCACTTTTAAAGCCTGAGTTATCTCCAGGAAGAGAAACACACCAGTCATTTTTTGTTTTTAAGAACCAGAAACGTTCAACTGGTGAATGGTAAGAAATATCTGTTCACGTTCCAGATTTTCTAGCTTCAAAGGAGACAAAGGTCACTCTCTGCAAGACAATGAACCCAAATTTAAAAGTGGGCTGGAGAAACACCAGGAGCAAGGGATACCGAACTTCCTTGTAACTCAGCTCTGGACATCACACCAGCTGCCAAGACAGGTTAATTAATGAGACATTAAAGAGACTGAATGACACTTAGAACTAGTTACTTATGGTGCTAATTTCAAAACACTTTGCAATAGACAAAGAGACTCCGCTGTTAATGCAAAGTAATTTGGGATGTGTTCTTGCTGAATACATTTAGGGAAGCAAATATAGTTATGCAGAATTTAAATTAAGGTTGACACTAATGTAAACATTGCAATGCAGCCGCATGGCCAAGAAATATGATGAGGATATGGGTTTTAATCAGGCCTCTTCCACCAAAATAGCATTTTAAATCCCTACCGTTTAAACTGGATAAAATACTTAAGCTATGGCTGGTTTGAAAATGAATTTAGTAGGGAAAAAAAGAAACACAAACATTTTATTTTATCTAAAGATCTCTGGGGACATTGTAACAATGTTCTAGCCTAGGGAAGGGAAAAGCAAATGGCCTTAAATATTAGTTTTATTTTTTACTTCAGATGCCAGGGCATATGATCACAGATTTTGAGCCGGAAGAATCCTTAAAGATGATTAAACCAGGGATGTTTTACATGAGATTCATGAACTGAAAAAAAAAAATTGAGAACTCTTTCATTGTAACTGATTTCCTTTGTAATCCATTGTAATTTTTATGTATGTGAAAAATATAATTTTGAAAAGGTTATCTATAGGCTTCCCTTGACTGCCAAAGGGGTAAATGATTTAAAAAGGTTAAGAACTGATCTAGACCAACCCCCTCATCTCACATATGAAAAAAAAGAAGAGCGGTCACAAACTTTGCCTGAGGTCAACAGGTAGCGGCAGAGCAGGGATTTGAACTCAGGCCCTCTTACTCTAAGGCCACTACTCAGCTCTTTGATCTAACCTGATTTATTATGTTTTAGCAACATGTTCAGGAAGGTTCCAATAATTTTTACCAGTTATATCTCATAGCATTGCTGGACAGTTAACTGTTATCACTGAACCCATTTAACAAAAGAGAAAAGGAAGGTAAGGAGAGATGAACTCAACTTTGCCAAAAATCACTGCATTTCGGAGTATGGCCTCTTTTTGTTGTCTCATCTGTATTAGTGGATAAATGACAATTCCCTTTATTCTTTACAGAGAAAAATCTCAAAGTGATGCTTGTATGGCTAGACTTTTGGAGGCTAGACTTTAGGGTGCACATGTATATGTGTGTGTATATATAAATATACACAGAAATTCTTGTATTATGTGTGTAGAAAATTATTTTATTATTGAGGAAGAATTAGTTCCAATGTTTATCCAGAGGAAGTCTATTTTAGAATATGTAAACATTTTAAAGTTTCATGTATTTAGAAAGTCTCAGTCATTTATTTCCTGGGGCTATTGTAGATTGACCTGACCAAAAATCAGCAAAGGGGTGGGCCTAGTCATTAACATTGATTGAAATACTAGAGATCTGGGTTACAGTGATGGGAAAGTCACTATTAAAGAAGAACAGTTATAGGTTCAATTATTGGTTCTATGCAGAAAAAGAAATCTTAGGCGACAAGAGGTTAGGCAGTATTTATTCTATCATTCAATCTCCTGTCTTCTGCCTGCTTTTGTCCTGCTTGTCCCTGTGCCTGAAATGAACTTCCTCATTTCCTGTAGTTCTTTGGATTTCTTTCTTCAAAGCTCTGTTTAAATTATCTCTATTACATAAAGTTTTTTTTTGTTGTTGTTCTCTTCCAGCTGCTAATGCCTTTCCCAGCTCCAGTTACCTTGTATTTAAACATATTTTATATTACTTTTCCCCCTCCCTCCCTCCCTCTCTCTCTCTCTCTCTCTCTCTCTCTCTCTCTCTCTCTCTCTCTCTCTCTCTTTCTCTCTCTCTCTCCCTTTCTCTCTCTCACTGAAACTGAAGTTCCTTCAGGGTTGGTTATAGTCTTTGTATGGGGCCTGGCATTCAATTCAAGGTTTGTTGATTGACTCTGGAAAAGGCCCCAGCTCCCTGCATTAAAGATTCTCATTCTGGCACACAGGCTACTGAGGATTCTGAGGCAATGAACTGGAACATTCAAGATGCGGATGGAGGATGGAGGATGTATATTATTCACAGGCTGCAGAACACAAGTTTTTTTTACAGAAAAAAATTAAATACAAAAATATTGAACTGTGAAGGTGACATACATAGATTTTCTACCTTCTTGTTACTTTAGTGGCAACATACAAGGTTAAAAACGAACTAAAGATTTCATGAAGTCACCTTCCCAGCACAAAATACTATGTAACTTCCTTATTTCAGCTAAGTCTTTAATGTATGTGGTTTTAAGTGTAAACATTAGAGGCCACTTTTCGGGAAATTTAATTTCAGGCATACTTCCTAGTTAAGAAATGAAATCTCTAATTTCTCTCTTTGGCATGGTAGAAAGAATGCCAGTGTTTGAGTCAAGAGAAACTTCTATTTCAATCCCACTTATGATATTTATTAGCTATGCAACCCTAGGTATATTAACCATAGCTATATTAACTTCTCTTAATCTTAGTTTCTCATTTGTAAAATGAGAACTATGCCAAAAGTCTCTGCCTTATAGAGTTGTAAAGATTAAATGAGATAAACTATGCTTTGTAAACCTTAAAGTGCTATATAAATGTCAGCTAAGATTATACCTCACATCATTCATTCATGAGAGAGAGAAAGAGAGAGAAAGAAAAAGAGACTGAAAATGCATGTGTAGATAAACATATGCACATATACATTTTGTTGTTCAGTTGTTTTTAATCATGTTCAATTCTTTGTGACCCCATTTGGGACTTAGCAAAAACAATGGAAAGATTTATCATTTCCTTCTTCATCTCATTTTATAGATGAGGAGCAAAGGCAAACAGGATTAAGTGACTTGTCCAGGGTCACATAGATAGTATGTGTGAGGCCAGATTTGGACTCAGAAAGATGAGTCTTCCTGTTTCCAGGCCCAGTACCCCATCCACTTAGCTGCCTGCATATCTGCATAAGTATGTGTATCTAGGGATAGATACATATACATGAAGATGTGTATATATTTAGATATATATATATGTATATATGTATGTATGTATGTGCATGTGTATGTGTATATACATTTCTGTACATATATACTCTTTATATGTGTTTATGTATATAGCTATATGTCTAAGTCTAATACAATAGATCCTATTCTTATACTGTCACCTCAGACAGAAGAGAAGATCCAAACATAAAGCTCCATATATCTAAGGCCTATGCTGGGTACTCTCTATTGTAGGATGCCTCAGGGACCTGCTTCCATAATAAGGAATAACTTAATTAGATTTCTCTTCCTTTTAATGAAAGTATAACCACAGAATAGTGTTGAGAGGTAGTTAAATGGAGTGGGTAGGCACTTGGGTCTGTAATGATAAAGCCAGTGGAATGGAACAAGGATGGCTTGACTGTCATGGTTATGAAAGAGTATATTGTCTTTGCATTATAGGAAATATTTTGCCCACTGCTCTCTTCTTAAGGTCTTTTCCCTGATCTCTGTGTTAATCTTCTTGATTGAAGATTGCTATTATAAACTCATTCTCAATTCTTGCTTAGACAATGAATTGTGACTAGGCTGTGAGCAGTACTTGATATCAACTAGTCAGCTATTTCCCTTCCCAGATTACAATTTGAACCATACCTTCTCAGCTCAGGAAAGTTGTTTTTTTTTTCCCCTTAAAGTCTATGAACTGACCCCTTGCCAATAGTCTAAATCCAATAGTCGTGATGAGGCTTTGGAGGTTGGATAATCAGATTTGTGGAGAAAAAGAGATATGACTCAGAAGTGGATTATCATTATCTTCCAAGATTACTACTTTAAACCAAGAAGTATTTATTAAATTCTTAGTATATACCAGGCACTATGCTAAGTAAATGCTTTAAAGAAAAACAAAATCATGGCTCCTTCCTCAAAAGGAGCTCATTCTAAGGGAGGAGCTCACATTCTAATGGCCTCAGCTTTCAGATACTATTTAGGAAACTAGTCTTTTCTTGATTTCTGTTACAATGGTCGATATTTAGTCATTAATATACAAGATGAATTTAACCCATTTCCTAACTTGTGGTATTTTTTGTTTTGTTTTACTGACAAATTTATGAAGTATATTTAAAAATTTTAATGGAGCTAAAAAAATCTCAAAAACTAGGAATTCTTATGTGAAGGGCATTTCTGTTATTGAGAGGCATTGGCTCAGAGAAAAATCTATCCTGGTCATGCCCAATGGAAAGTCAGACAGTGTTTTGAGAATGGTGCTGTAGAAGTCAGTGAGGGCCTCTGTTTTTTTGTTCAATTGTTTCATTCATGTTTGACACTTTGTGAACCCATTTGGGGTTTTCTTGGCAAAGATACTAGAGTGGTTTGCCATTTCCTTCTCCATCTCATTTTACATAAAAGTGAGGCAAACAGGGTTAAATGACTTGCCCAGGGTCACCCAACTAATAAGAATCTGAGGTCAGATTTCAGCATTGGAAGAGAAGTCTTCCTGACTCCAGGTCTGGCACTTTATCCACTGCACCCTCATTTGGGGGGGCTCTAGACCCAGGAAAACGAACAGAGTAACAGAAAACTATGCTTCCTTCCCATGGGAAAAAGCAGTGGTTGTACACCATTATTATGATTCTCAATATACTCATGAGAAATTAAAGGAGAACGTAAAACAAAATAAAACAAAAACATGAATTCCAATCTTTAGATAACCTCCAACTTGGTGAATGACTTTGGTGAATGCTGCTTCACATCTCTGTGGCTCAGTTTCCTCCTCTGGAAAAAGTTACAAATACTACTTAAAAGGGCCATTACAAAATTGTGTGTGTGTGTGTGTGTGTGTGTGTGTGTGTGTGTGTGTGTGTGCATAAACACATAAATACCTTACAATGTGTCCTAGAAATGAATGATGACAGTGATGACAAGGATATGTTTGGGGCTCGTTATTTCTTGCTGTAGTAACATAGCTAAACATAAGATTTGAACAAATCAAAGGAACAGTCTTGAGTTGGCTCTTGTGATCAACTGAAACCCTCACATTCTTTTGCCTGCTCTTTGAATGACATTCAAACCTGTTTCTCCTGCCCCACCTCTTAATCCTGAATTTCATTTTGAATCCCAACATAAACAATGTTGCTATGGCTTTTTATGATTATCTTAAGAATTCCTCTCAAGTGAGACTCAAGGACCTTCTCAAGAAGGTGCTGTGATCTTGATTTCTTTCCCTGCAGCTCAGCTTAGCTCATATAACATGCCTTCATTCTTGCCTCCCTGAATCTCTAGCTCTTCATCCTTTCAGCAGCAGCAGCAGCAACAGCAACAGTTTGGTCAAAACACAGCATGTATGCTCACAAGAACTTAAAGATTTGATCATATTACTCTGGTCCTTGGAGACCTTCACTCATTCCCTATTAAGCAGAGAAGAGATTACAAAGTTCTTCTTGTCACCTATAAAGCTTTCTTTGTTTACAGGAGTTATTGACTCCTTAAATAACAGGACTCATTTTGCCATCTAGAGGGTTTCTGTCCTCCAACAGGGCAGATGAAGTAGTTCCAATGGTGAAAGGCCTTTTCCTTCATTGGTAGAGTTGATTAACTGTGAAGGAAGAGGGGCCATGGTCAGGTGCTTGAGATTTTGTTTAATACATTTATTTGGGGTTTCACAGGTGAAATACAGCTATCAACATTTGTTCGTGTATTGTATTAAAATTATAAATAGTTTGAATGGTGGTGGTGAAGAAGCAATGGTTGCTAGGGGCAATTTTTTGGTTTGGGTTGGTCCATAAGCTAGGTGTGTGCAGATGGAAGAAGCAAGGGGATTCATTATCTCAGGCAGATTTCCTGGAAACAGGCTCCTCTATGCCAAGAGAAGACATCAGCTCTTAACACATACCACTACAGTGTTATGCCCAATTCCATTTTCATGTGGCTCCCCAAGAGTGCCACACATTTCTACTCTCAGTTTACCCTCTTGGATTCTGGTTTCCTTATGCCCTGCTTGGGAAAAAAAAGAAGAAAGATGTTTCTCTTCCATTCCCTCCTTGCCTTCCTACTAATCAGTTTTCAGTTATTTTATCAGTTATGTCCAACTCTTTGTGACCCCATTTGGGGTTTTCTTGGCAGAAATACTAGAGTGGTCTCCAGCTCATTTGACATAGTAAATTGAAGCAAACAGGGTTAAGTAACTTGCCCAAGGTCGCACAGCTAATAGGTGTGTAAGGCCAGATTTCAACTCAGGAAGATGAGTCCTCCTGACTCCAGACCTGGCACTCTATTTACTTTAATACCTAACTGCCCTGGAATCAACAATAATAACATAGATCATGAAAAAGTTAGAAAAGGGACTTTAGAGATTTTAATCATGCACTCTACCAGTAAAAAAAAATGTTTACATATATACCTCCCACATGCTTATATTTATTTACAAATTATATATGTACATATCATGTTTGTACTACTATACTAATTCTTATATCTATCTCTACACACACACACATATATATATATACATATATGTATATATGTCTTAAACACACAAAATAGAAATCTTTTTTTAATATTTTATTTTAGTTTAGTTTACATCATTCATTTCCATGAGATTTTGAGTTACAAATTTTCTCCCCATCTTTCCCC
>CM053581.1:128564361-128581048 GCA_028627135.1 Pseudochirops cupreus | reverse complement strand
GCCATCTTGGCTCCGCCCCCAGTCTGGAGTTAATCTCGAGGACAGGGATGCCCATGCTGGGGGTGGGAGAGCATGCAGTTTTTCAGTGGTACATGCATAGATGTTGCTGTGAGTACCTGGGCATTGCCTAAGTTACAAATGCCTCAGAAAAGGGTGGGGTTGTGGAAAGGTTGGGAGCTTGAGAGGGAGGGGAATGTTGAGAGAGAAAGGTGGATTAGTTGTCCTGGAGATGCCCCACATAACTGGCTATCATAGGAAAGGTCGAATGGGATCTATTTTCCCACTCTGACTGGTTGATGACACAACCTTTAAGGATCAGACCCTATCCATCGTGGCTCTGGCTCTCACTTTGGGGAACCACTGATCCATTCTATTTGTCTCATTTTATAGAAGAAAAAATTAAAACTAGAAGTACTTGTCAATGGTCACCAGGGGCAGAACCAAGTCTAGAACTCAGACCAGTGTCGTTTCCACAGCCCCATTACACACCACTGATATCAGAGTTTTACCTTTCTTGTAGCTTTATTCTTTAGCATTTTTTCCTTCATTAAGAGTTGTTATTTAGACAAGTTGAGAGCCAAGAACTGGTTATTCAATCTGTCTGTTTTCCAGACAGGTCTATTATCCTCATTCTATCTGCCAATCCCTGTTTGGGGGCTATTTTGTTCAGTTTGTTAGTACAAGTGCAAAGGTGAAGAAAGAGTGGATGAAAAGTAACTGTCTGCTTTGTTCTTAATAATAATTGACATTTATTTAGCACTTTATGTGCTTGTCTTATTTTAGTCTCACAACAATCTTGTGAGGCACAGAAACTGCAAGTATCATTACCCTTATTTTAAAAGATAAGGATACTGAAGCTCAGAGAATGAGTATTAAAAAAAGGAATTAACTCCAGATCCTCCTGACTATATCTGGAAAGAGCCATTGGTAAATAAGGTTGATACTTACGATTTTGTGACATTTTAGTGTTAATAATAGTTAAAATTTACATAACATCTATTGTGTGCCAGACACTGCTTTACAATTATTATCTCATTTGATTCCTATAATTCTGGAAGGCAGGTGCTATCATTATTATTCCCATTTTTATAGATGAGGAAACTGAGGCAAACAAAGGTTAGGTGACTTGCCCCAGGTCACACAGCTAGTGTCTCCAGCTGGATTTGAACTCAGCTCTTCCTTAGTCCAGGGCCAGAAACTGGACCAAATAGCTCATTAGTCTCACCAAAAGTATATTCTTTCAGTTTCCCAGTATCCCTTCATTGTAAATTTACATTTACATTTTAAAATTTACATTTTAAAGTAAATATACTTATTTTGAGTTCAATCAGGGCAGGAATGTAGTGGAAACATTTTAAAAACACATAGCTAGACACTTCTGTAAGTTGCCCTGTTTCTGTTCTTTTGCTTCCTAGAATTGCTGAGGAAACATACAGAACTCAGCTGGCTTGACCCACTACAAATCAAATGCTATTCAATTTTAAATGGGCCCTCACTGGGCCAGAGCCATTATTTATTCATCCCTTGTTGATTCCCTATCTCACTCTCCACAAAGCGGTCCCAGACACATCCAGTTTTTTCAAGCATTGACTCCCACTCCTTGCTCCTTCATTCTCAGCTGATGTCCTTGATTCCCACTGGGCTGAGAAGATTGAGGCTGTCAGGTGTGAGCTTCTCCATTTCCTCCCTTTGCATCTCAAAATCTTCCCCTCTCTACAGCTACCCTTTCCTCCTTCTCTTTTGAATCAGATTAAAAGGAATCCTTCCTCTTTGCAAAACTCAGTTCTTCTGTTGGTTCCCATCTACTTTTCTAGACATTTCATATTTCTTCCCTTCAAACACTCTCCATCTCAACTAAACTGGCCTACCAGCTATTCCCTGAACTCTTATGTTCTGCTTCTTGTCTCTTTTCTTTCTCCTAGGATGTCTCTCAAAGGCACCCTCTCTTCACCTTTACCTCTTGAAATTTCTAGCTTCTTTCAAGGCAGAGTTCAGGTTCCATCCTAAGAGAAACTTCTCCTATATGCACTTCTCCCTTAATAGTGATCTCCAACTTCTCAGATTATATTGCCTTTACTTAGCTGTTCAAATGTTGTATCTCCCAGGAGAATGTCAGCTTCTTGAGGTAAGACACCATTTGATCTTTGTATCCCCAGAGTCTTCGATATTGTAGGTATTTATACATATTCACTGAATTCAATGAATTTGATCCTACAATTTCAATTCTCCTGGATTTTCTCTGATCCATTACTTGATACTTCTCCAGCATTGCATTTCTCAATCTCATTCTCTTTAGCTTCTTCATTTTTTCCTTTTCTTTTTTTCTCTTTCTTCTACTAGGCACAGATCTAGGCCATATTCAGAAAACCTTCATGGTGCTGATCTGTAACTGCTGGCTCCTGCCTTTTTATGTCCTTTGCTTTTCTGTCAAACTTCTCATGTGAGTAGTCTATATCTGTTGCCTCTATCTCCTCAACACCCACTTTTTCATCCCTTTGTAATCTTACCTCCGCCTCACTCCCCACTATGGAAACTCTACCCCAAAATGCCATCAGTTTCTCTGTAATTGTCAAATACAATTGTCTTTTCTCATTCTTTCTTCTTGTCCTCCATGAAGCATATATCACTGGTAACTATGCAGAGTACTCAACAAGTTTAATTTTTATCTTTAAAGATAAACGTTTGTTAAATTCTCAATCATAAAGGACATTATTTTTCATCAAAGAAAACAAAAGAAAGAAAAATGAGGAAACAGGCACAAAAAGGTTAAATGTTTTACCAAGGTCACCCAGCAAGTTCCTGGAAGAGTTAGCACTAGTACCCAGGTCTCTTGATACTCAATCCAATATTCTTTTCACCATACCATGTTGATTCAATAACATTCTGTATCATCTATTATGGGCACTCTAAAAATGCACAGTAACAAATGTAAATTAGATTCAACTGTCCTCAATAATAATTTAAAAGAATATATGGCCAAAACCTGTTTAAAATGCCATCATTTGTATTCATTATAAAATATGAACAATAAGCATTTTAAAAACTCCTACTATGCATAAGACACCTACTGTTAGCCAGGGGAAAATATCAAAATAAAACAGCCTTTGCCTTCAAGGGACTTGCCTTTGACAACAAATGTCAAAATATGTGCAAATAATTTGAGGGAATAGGAAGGGATAGCAATAAAAATTGGGGAGATGAAGAAAGGCCTTTTATGACAGGTGGCGCTAGAACTGAATCTTGAAGAGCCCTAAGGATCCCAATAGATATAAGTTAAGAGGGAGAGCATTTCAGGAGTGGGGAGCTAGCAAAGAGAGGGAGGCAATGAATGGCAAATAGGCCTGTTTGGATGCAGTGTAGAGTGTGTGCTGGAGAGTGAAAAGAGAGGGGATATGAATCAGTCTATAAACATAGGTTGGACTCAGATTTTAAGACTTAAAATGCTAAACAAATGAGTTTGTATTTTATCCTAGAAGCAATGGCAAACCACTGAAGTTTCTTAAGGGAGAGAATGATGATGATGATGATGATAAGAATTTATATAGAACATTAAGGATGGCAAAGTGATTTATAAATATTATCTTATTTACAGGGCAGCTAGGTAGCGCAGTGGATAGAGCACTGTGCTTGGAATCAGGAAGACTCATTTCCCTGATTTCAAAGCTGGCCTCAGGTATTTACCAGTTGTGTGACCCTAGGCAAGTCACCTGTTTTCCTCAGTTTCCTCATCTGTAAAATCAACTGGAGAAGGAAATGGCAAACCATTCCCTTACCTTTGCCAAGGAGACCTCCAAAATGGGGTTAGGAAGACTTAGAAACCGCTGAAAATCTCATTTTATCCTCTTGCATCAACCCTAGGATGGAGATGCTATTATTATCCTTATATATTTATATAGATGAGGAAACTGAGACAAACAGCAGTCGAGTGACTTGCCTGGGGTTCACACAGCTACTAAGTGTCTGAGGTCAAACCTGAAATCACATCTTCCAGACTCTAGGTCCAGTGTTCTATACACTGTGCCTCATGGTCGGAGATGTTGTTAAGGATTATCAACTTGGCAGCTGTGTGAAGGGTGGATTTAAAAGGAGGAGAGGTTGGAGGCAGGGAGATATATTAGGAGTCCATTGCAATAGCCCAGCTGAAAGATAATGAGGTTTGAACTAAGGAGGTGAATGTGTGAGAAAAGAGAAGGGAATGGATGTGAGTGACAAGTGTATGGACTTTCAGAAAACAATAACTCACTTTTATATAGAGCATTCATATTTGTAAAACAGGGGTAAATAGGTGGTGGGATGGATAGAGTACTTGACGTGGAATCAGGAAGACTCATCCTTGTGAGTTCAAATCTGGACTCAGATTCTTACTAGTTGTGTGACTCTAGGCAAAACATTTAACCCTGTTTGCTTTAGCTTCCTCATGTGTAAGATGAGCTGGAGGAGGAAATGGCAAACCGCTCCAATATCTCTGCCAAGAAAACCCCACATGAGTTCATGAAGAGTTGGACATGACTGAAAATGACAGAACAATCACAAATTTGCAAAATGTTTCCCTCAAAATATCTTTCTACCAAGGAGGCGTTATAAGTATTATTATACTCATTTTACAAATGAGGAAACCGGTTCTGAGGAGCTAAGGTGAGCTTTTTTTTAGTAGTGCAACAGTATAGTTAAAAGAGTTTCTGAGGCAGGATTTGAACCATGGTTTACTCAGTGACAAGTCCAGGACTCTACATACATGTTTTGTCATTTTAAGACACTTTGTATTCGTAGGCAGAAAAATGTTTTCAGAAAGATCACTGGTTTTTGATTAAGACAATCTGGGTTCTAATGATATTTCTTTGCCATTTACTCCCTGGAAGATCTTGGACAAGTCACAGTTTTTCTGTGCCTCAGTTTCATTATATGTAACCAGTTTGGGGGGTGTTTGGAATAATGTTATTCATGCAGATATGACTGAAACACCATTCCAGGGCATATTCTCTATTTAGAGACCATGTAGAAGCTACAAGTCAAATAGCAAAGTGTATACTGATTAAAAAGTTTCAGTGACTTCTGATTGCTTGTAGGGTCGTCATTTAAAGACCCATACGATGATCCTTCAGCCTATTTTTCTATACTTATAATACAGTATTTCCCTTAATGAACTCTATATTCCAGGCAAACTGATCACACACTGTCCTTCGCACACAACATTTCATTTCTTTGTCTTTGGGACTCTGCACGGACCCAAATGCATCCCTTTTCACCTCAGTTCCTTAGAATTTTAAGCTTCCTTCAAGACTCAGTTCAAAGACCACATCCTAGATAAGGCCTTTCCCGATCTCTGCCAGGTGTTACTGTAATCCCATTAGAAATTACTTCATTTTATATATATTTGTATTTATTTGTATGTGTATATGTTATTTCCCCTGATAGAAATTAAGCTCTCTGACACTTCAGAAGAGTAAAATTCCCCTGTCTCTGAGTTACCCTCCACATTCTGCCAGTCAGACATCAGGACAAGCCTGTTACTCCCCAGGACTTTTTTACTTACGCAGCTGGGAAGTGATGTCAATTACTTGAGCTATTATTGGTCCCCTGAGACCATCAAGTACCAAGGATGGTTTCAATACCTTTTAAGGAAAAACTAACCTAACTTATGTAGGGGTATAAGAGTAGGTGAAGAGGGGCAGGCTGAATGTCACGGTATTCCTCTTGCCACAATCCTCATAGACTGGGCAGAGAAAATTTCATTTTTGTTTTTGTATCCTTAGAGTTTAGCACAATAACTGACAAATAGGTGCTTAATAAATGCTTGTTAAATAATTAATTGTCCAAGATAGCTCACTTAAAAATGGACAACAAAGTCATTTTAGCATACATTTCCTCCCCCTCCCCCCCCACATACATATTGGGTACAATCTTCTACAAGCTCCCATTCTATAGGGTTCAACTCCCAGGAAAATTCACATGGTGAATGTAAAAAAAAACTTATAACTTTATGCTGTCAGTAAAATCTGCGTTTTTAAAAATCTTGTTTTCAGGGATTCTCCCCGGCTCCAGCACTGGGCTGCCAGCCCTCTCCTGCTGAACTCTTCTTCAGTTGTGCCTACCCTTCCGAGTCCAGATCTTCTATAGCAGCCTATAATTAGGAACAAGTCTTATGACTAGGAGAAATAATATCTTGCAAATTTTGCTATGTAGCCTTGCCATAAAGTTTTTTTTTTAAAACTGAAACACTGGGGGCTTTTTGTTTTGCTTTTTTTCCCAAAAACTGAGAAAATGTCCCTGAGACTTTATTGGTCCAGGGGCCTAGGGTTTCCCAGTTTCCTAGACATAAAAGCCCAGTCTATGAGGATTGTGGCAAGAGGAATATGATGACATCCACCCTATCTTTACTTACTCGTATACCCCTACATAAGTTAAGCTAGTTTTTCCTTAAAAGTTTTTCCTTTTCCTTAAAAACCATCTTTGAGACTTGATGGTCTCAGGGGACCAATAATAAATGGCTCAAGTAATTGACATCACTTCCTTGTCGCATAAGTAAAAAGCAGCCCTGAGGAGTAACAGGCTTGTCCTGATGCTTGGCTGGCAGAATGTGGAGGGTAACTGAGAGAAAGGGTAATTTTACGCTTCTGAATCAACTTGAAGTGTTCTCAATGCCTATTCTTGTTAAATATCTTTCCTCTACTTTGGCTAAGTAAATCTCTTTTTGTTCAGTGTTCAGTGACCTACAATTGTCTCATTTCATTCCAGTATCAAATATAAACCATCAAGGGACCAGCATGAATCAAGCCCAGGCCAGAAAAAGGAGTTAGTGTCACTCAAATTTAATGGATGTCCCACTGTCCTATGACCTCTGACCAAATATATTTCCAAGTAGAGATGGGAAGGGGTAAAGAGATGTATCTAAATCAGTTCAATATCCTTACTGAATATCCTTTCCATTGTTGGAATGCTATTGTTGAATAAATGTTGAATTGTTGAATAAACTTCCTTTTTGTTAAATGGTGAGTGACCTATGGATGTCTCATTTCATTCCAGTCCCAAACCTGAACCATCAACCCAGGCCTGAATTAAAGCTGACCCAGCACACATGGGATTTTGACACACTAGAACTTCCCTCTCCTACCATAACCTTTATAGGCAATAAAGTCAGACTGAAATCAGTCAAAATGGTAATTGACATTGAATGGGACATGTAGTTCACAATCTTCCTATTACACATAAAATTGTGTGTGTGTGTGTGTGTGTGTGTGTGTGTGTGTGTATGTGTGTGAACTAAATGATCTGCAAACTCCCTTCAAGTTCTAAAACTCTATAATCTTCCCAAATGCTAGAAGTACCCACCCAGAGGGTATCTCCATATTGAGACCACCTAGTCTTTTTTCTCCTTTCCTTAGTATTTGTCTAGTGTTTGCAGGGAATAGACCCTTTGGTAGCTCTGTCATTTGCCTTTAGGCATTGAAGGCTTTACTGTACCTTTACTGCAAAGAATTCTTCCATCTCTTACTAGAAATAATATATCCTCTTAGTAGTAAGCAGAGTAGTAAGAAAGAGAATGTGATCAATAGAGCTAAAGGCAACAGAGAGGTAAAGAATGAATGAATGAACACATTGGTAATTTTGGAAAGGACTATGTGATTTTTTTCCATTAAAAACTCAGGAAACAGAAGTTTAGAGAGACTTAAGTGACTTGCTCTATCACAAGTCAGTGTCAAAGGTGAAATTTTTGCTGACTGCAAGTATATTACACTAGCCATTGTGAAAGGCTTCCTCCTTTGTGAAGGCCTCCCAGATTATTCCCGCCCATAGGGATGCCTCTGTTCCCAGGATTCATTCAATAGTCTTTGATAGAAGCTCAGAAATTCCAAGTTGATTATGTACTGTTTTTAATTGTTCTTTAATTTTTCAGTATGGTAGCCTCCCCCATGATATATCAATCTCTTGAGAAAGACTAAGTCTGAACCTGAAAAGTCTGAATGTTTTTGTATCCTTTTCATTACTTAACACAGAGCTGTATATCTGTAGGCATTTAATAAAATCTTGATCGTTCTAATGAAATAATGTTTCGGTATAACTAGAAATCATGTCAATGTTCTGGACACTGTGGAAGTGAGGCACAATACCCAAACCCATACCCCACAGCCCCTCCATACACACATACATATAACTTGCTTGGAATTATGGGAATATATTTCAATTTGGTCAATAACCTGAGTAATCAAAAATATGATTGGCTTTCAAATATGTTTAAGTTTCTTTTTAATGTTTATCTGAGAATAGATTGTACTATGTCTATCTTTATATCATTGTGCTATACCTATATGTCTATGTATCTATATCTATCTTTATGCATCTATATCTATCTTTGTGTATATATATATATATGTATATATATATATATATATATATACACATACATATATACACACACATATACATATACCTATGCACACATATCTATCTATTCCAAGAAAGGAGGCAAAGTTGAGGAAAAAATATAGCCCTTTGACCAGAACAAAGGACCTTGAGTTTAGGTAGATAGTAATCTTCAGAAAGAAGCCGATAGGATTAGCTCTTCCTTGGACTGGTTTTGGGAGGAAATGTGAATTAGAAAGGAGAATTGGAAGAGACCAAGTGAAATGAATTCACTTAAATTCATTTCTGCATGCAATGACTATCCTTGTGTGGGGCCTCCTCAGCATAAGAGGGGCCTCCCTCAGAACCTCATGTAATCTCATGCCAACTGATGGAACACATTCTTGCTGCCTGCCCAGGCCATTTCCTTCTCCTATCCTACATCTTGCTGATGACACTCTTTTCTATGCTTCTTGTTCTCCCCTGTGACTTCTTTAATTATATAAGCATCCAGAAGTGGAAAGTCTACTCTACATATACCTGCTTACTCTCAATGGCTAACATCAGAGACATTCCAAGGGCTCTCAGGTTCTGGGCCACCTATGGATAACACACCCAGGTGTTTCCCCCTTCCCTTCCCTGTAACAGTGTGCTTTCAGTTTCAACTGGTTAAATATGCAATATAAGGTGAAGGGAAAGGCTACCCTACTGGGTACCAATTAACACCTCAGTAGGAAGCCCTTTGAACTTCCAGTAACAATCTTTATCTCCTTCCCTCCTATATTACCTTACTTCCAGCCTTGTGTAAATGCCTAAGTATTCACCAAATAATGAAAATGGGTTTTATATATGTACATCCATATACATATATAAAATCCATTTTTATCATATATACACATATTCTCACTAGATGTTTATTAAACACCTATTATGTGCCAGGCACTAAGGTAAGTTCTAGGGATACAAAAGGCAACAAAACACAGTCCATGTCTTTGAGAGTTCATAGTGTAAGGGGAGACAACCAAAAAACCCAACTATATGCAGGATAAATAGGAAAAAAAAAACAGAGTTCACTGTCTTTAAATCACAATTACCTCTAGAACTCAAGAGGGAAATAAATTATAATGATATTTTTTAAAAGAGGCCAATGCATGCATGTGCACTAATTAAATTTAAAAAAAAACAAACATGTTGCACATATACCCACTATAAGCATCTTCCGAGATGGTATTCTTAAATTTACTTCTTGCCTTTACTCTTTTAATACAGATCTACTGACTTTTTGGTTCATAGAGGTTCTAGAGGTGGAAGAAACCAATGAGATCATCTAGTTCCACCCTCTCATTTTTCAGATGAGGAAACTGAGGCCTAGGGAAGTTAAGAGACTTGTTCAAGATCACACACACTGAATAAGCAACAAAGGTGGGATTTAAAGTCCAGTTTCTGTACTTCAACTAAGAACGAAAGACTACCTGAATGGAAGACAGACCATCCAGTTCCGATATACCTATTCCAATAAATCCCTGAAGTTCACACAAGACTATGAAAGGAAGAAGAAATCCAGTGAGAAATTATGATAAATCACTTTGCCCACTCTACAACTGCATAAGAGATCAGGTAGAAGCCTGAAGGCAACTTCAAGGGATAGTGCCAGAGCACAGTAGCCTCTTAGCATGACCAGAGACTGTTAGGGACATCTCTGACCTGCAAGGCTCTATGTCCAGAGACAGAAAGATGAGAGGGTTATCTCAAGAAAGCCCTGAGAACATTCAGTGTGGAGACCCTGAAAATGCTGGGGAGTGGTAATAAGTAGTATCCATCACGTAGTGCACATATAGGGGCTGCCCAATTCCAGGGACTCTGAGGTTCCTAGCATAGTGTTTTGAGACTCCAGAAGAAAGCCTAGTGCTCTAGTGTTCTAAACTTCAAAGATCCAGAGGCTCCTACTCCTGGAAGGTAGAGGCCAGTGAAAGAACCCAGGAGACCCAGGGTGGAACCAAGTAAAGTCAACCACATCACCCAAAAACACAGCAAGTGGTAGAGCATGGCCCTGACCCCAAACCACAATTCTGCAACTAAAGTTGGAGAGAAGAGGAAATCAAAGAAAACAATGAGCAGTATCAAAAAATATTGCAAATTGAAAGATCCTCCAAAAGGAAAAAAAAAAGAGTATGTCTGTAGCAACTGCAAGCAGAGACTTTAAGGAGAAAAAATTGACTTTCCACAATTACTAAATTATGAAATGAAAGATTACAAATGAGGTAAATTTTTTAAGGGAAAGAATTAGTTGCAGAATAAATACATTACAAGGGATTGTGGTAAACTTTATCCAAGTAATGAACTCCCTAAAACCTAGAATAGATCAAACAGAAATCAGTGACTTCATGAGACAGAAAGAAATATTAGAACAAAATTAAAGGACTAAAAAATAGAAGTGTAAGACGTCAGATATAAAAACATCTGGAAAACAGATTGAGGAGAGAGAATTTAAAAATTATTAAACTCCCTGAAAAACTATGATTTAAAAAAACTTGGATGCTGTATTTCAAGAAATCACAAATGAAAACAGCTCAGATCTTTCAAAACAAAAAAGGTAAAGATGGAGAGAATTGATCAAGCACTTCCTGGAAGAACCTCTCCCTCCAAAAAAAGTCCTAGGAATATCATAGTCAAAATCTCCCACATCAAAGAAACATATGTACTGAAAGAAGTAATTCAAGTACCAAGTGACCAGAGTTTAGAATCACATAAAATCTTACAACTTCTACTAAAAAAAGGAGTTCTTGAAATACATTATTTCAAAAGATAAAGGTTTATAAATATGAATAAATTATTTAGCAAAGTTCAGTATAATCCTATAAAGGGAAAAACAGATCTTTAATGGAATAGAGGGTTTTTAAACATATTTGTTGAAAAGACCAGAGTTGAGTAGGAACTTTGAAATCCAAACAAAAGAGCCCAGAGAAAACTAGGAAAAAATCTCTTCAGCATGGGGTATCATTGGCAAAGGAAATTCATTCTACCAATAAGGGTCAGCATCTGTTCTGGATTTAGAGCCTTGGAGTTGCCTGGAAACATCAGGTGGTTGAATGACTTGCTAGAGTCACAGAGAAGTGTATGGAAGGTGGGATTTAAACACAGGTCTTACCAATTCCAAGTTCAGCTCTCTTTTGAGTGCACAGCACAATTTCTGGCACACAAAACTTATTAAATAAAAGAAAGAAATGGAGGAAAGAAAAGGAAGTAAAGAAAAGAAAAAGAAGGAAGGAAAGAAGGTAAATGATGGCTACACATCTTTTCCACCAGTTACCCTAGTGTGTAAAAATGGCCCTGAATAGAATAGACTCTTTACAAAGTCAAAGGATGCAGAACTTGCAATAGAAATGTGATCCAAGAGTGATGGAAAAACCAATTTTGGATATATACATGTAAGGAGGAAAGAATATTGACAAGAAAAGTACTGAAATCCCTGGAGAAGTCACAGTAAATGGAAAGTGGGATAAAACAAATTTCAATAAAATAAGTTTAAAAACATTCCTCAAATCACAAAGAAATAATTTCTTTTTTTTTTTTGGTAAAAGCATATTGACTTAATTGAGAAATATCTAAACAAGTTTTGATACCTGGGTATAATGAAATATTACTTCACTATAAGAAAGAACAAATATGATGACTACAGAAAAGCACGGAAGACAGAACAGAGTAAGCAGAACAAAGAAAACCATATACACAGTGATCTGAACAGTGATAATGTTAAGAACAACAAAATAATCTAAATTGAATGCTGCAAAAAATGACCAAGCTTGGTCTCAAAGAAAAAAACATATACCATATCAAACACACATATATACATACATACATACATACATACACGTTATATATATACATACACATATTCCTATATAATACGCTCACACATATATGTGTGTATATATTTCTTTATAGAGGAGAGGGACTCTAGAGGAGAGGGACTCTGGGTATATATATTTCTTTATACAGGAGAGGGACTCTGGGTATAAAATACTATATAGCAATAAAGACTTTTTAGGTATATTGGTTAGTTTGCTGTCCTTTTATCTTTCTTTTAAAATCTTTATTATAATGGACAACTTTTGGAGAGAAAGAAAGGAAACATGATAGATTGGAAAATATAGGTGATATAAAGACAAAAGGTATCAACCCAATTTTTAAAAATAAAATCCAGGTCTTTGGACGCAAAAGCTAGTGCTTAAAAAATTAACCATACAACACTACTTTGCCTTGTGGCTAACCCATTTAATTAGTCCTTCATGTCATTACCAGAAGAATCTTCCAAATGATCGGATCATGTCATGCTTCTTTTCTAAAAAATAAAGTACAAAAATTTTATCCTCATATTCAGAAGCCTCTTTGTCTGGTTCTAACCCATCTCTGCAACTTGATTTCACAACCACTATTCCCTTTCCTGCAAACAATGATCCAGTCAAATGGAGCTACTTACTCACTGTCCCTGGTTTTTGCTTACTTTCTGGTCTGCCTGCCTTTCTTTACATTCGGTGTCTCCTTGGCCTAAATGGGTTTCTCTTTTCTCCTTCCCATAATCTCAGTCTGTTGAAATTCATTTCTTCAAGGGACAGTTGTTACTTCTCCCAGGAAGATTTCTCTGATTGTCTTAGATGGGAAAGCACTTCTTTTCTTCCTTTTTTTGTAGCGCCTATTCTAGATCATTCTTTTGCATTTACATTTTGACTCATATTTTTATGTACAAGTCTTAGCCCTCCTTTTTGACTGTAAATACTTTGAGAACAAGTGACCGTGTTTTTAATCATATTTGCGTCCCTAATATCTTATACAGAAGAAGTACTTGACAAATTTTTGTATAATTGAATTGAATTGTAGGTCATTCCCAACGCCCCACCCCCAAATTTAAGAGTTACTAAATTCACTGATCAAATCCCATATATGACTCAGGGAAACATATGTTTCTTGGTGCTATAAGGATGATAGTAATGTCTTCATGGCCTCTGACTCATGAACATATGGTGCCTTAAGCATCATGTTTATTTGCTGTACCTTGATAGATTAGTCAACCCCAGTTGCAGAATAGGCCTGTATGCCACCTGGCCCCTTACTACCTAGAGTTGGGATTTAAAGGTCAGCTGAACATACCATAATAGCAAGGGGAGGAGCATGATTATTGATAGAGGCTTTTTCAAGTTGAAAGCAAATTGTCTGGAGACCATAGGCATGTCGTTTTCTCCCTCCTCCTCTCACATATGATTAGATGAGGATTTCTCATTTTTCAGCATAGCCAGCATCACAGAAAAATTGAACCTAGTAGGATTCATACCTTATAATTCAGGATAAAGTATGGACTATGTTTCAGGGCCCAAATTCTCACAGTTGGCATTCTTTACTACCCAAGATCACTAGATGAAGGTTAGCGTGTTTTATTCATCCTCCTCGTCAAGAAGTATTGACTTGAGAGGTGATATAGATATGCAAACATGAGAATGTGTGTTGCTTTTAGGTTGTTTTTTCAATCATATCTGATTCTCCGCAACCTCATTTGGGGTTTTCTCAGCAAAGATACTGGATTGGTCTGCCATTTCCTTCAGCTACTTTTACAGATGAGGAAACTGAGACAAACAGGATTATACAGGTTTATACAGTTAAGAACTGCCTGAGGCAAGATTTGAACTCAGGAAAATTGCCTTCTTGATTCCAAATCCAGCGATTTATCCACTGGACCACCTAGCTGTCGTGTGTGTGTGTGTGTGTGTGTGTGTGTGTGTGTTAATAAATATATACAAGTCAGTTATACCTGCACTAGAACTTGGTTGATTTACCTCCTCCTTTCCCCACTAAAGGGCCCCTCTGCTCTGGACCAAGCCATAGAGTCTAATACCAGTGGTGTCAAACTCAGATAGAAAAGGAGGGCCATTAAATTATATGTAAGAATCCTGGGGGTACATATTGACTTAGAAATATCAACATTACCCGTGTTTTATTGTACTTTTTTGGTCTATTTTGTTAAATATTTCCCAATTCCATTTTCATGTGGTTCTGGCCTAATTCAGGAATGTTGTAGGCTGCAATGATTAGAATCTAATTGGAAAATAGGAAAATAAATAAAAACAGACATAGGTAATAGACGCCGTCTATGTTTCAGGTCTCAGATCCTCACTTTTTGGCGCACTTCACTTCCCAAGATCACTAGATGAAGGTGAATATCCTCAATTCATCCTCTGTGTCAAGGAGTCTTGGTCTATGGTCTATACTACATTTGATTCTGGAGGAAACTGGCCTCTAATAGTCCAAATTCATTCGCAGACATTTACTAGCTGTGTGACTCTAGGCAAGTCACTTAACCCCTGCTTGCCTTACTTTAGTCATTTGTAAAATAGCACTGTCTCCCATGGTTGTTATGAGAACCCAATGAGATAATCATTGCAAAGTGCTTAACACATTTTCTGGCATATAGTAAACTAGTAAGTGCTCTATAAATGTTAAAGCTATTATTACTGTTTTTTATGATTATCATTGCTATTATATAAGCGAGGCTTGGCTCTTTTCTCATGATCTCCAATTCATTAAGTTCCTAATCTCTTGACCCTGCTGAGGCAGGTGAGAAAGATATTGTGACCACATATGGGCCACCACAGCAAAATCAATAAAGGCTGAAGAAGCTGCATTTGTTTTTGTCCCCTTATCGTCAAACGAATATTTTCAGGTTTAAGGAACTGACTGTTCCAAAAATCAAACCCATTGATTTTTCAAAACGGTAAGTATATGCAGATGGTTACAGTAAACATGATGGTCCTAAGCTAGAATCTTTATACTTCACCTAGATAAATTCCTACTTTGCCAGAGAATGAATAAGATTTAGAAATGAAGACTGAAGAGATGATGTCTTGAGGTTGGTTATTAACTCACCCTAGGGTTGGCTGGCTACAGATATTTCCTAGGGAAATGCACTATTTTGGGAAGTGAAACCTGGATTTGGGGGTGGGGAGGGAGGCACATAAGAGGCAAGTCATCAGGGGAAATTGATTAAAATCCAGCCTGCTTAGTTGTAGCTAGATATCTCTCTGTTTATGACCTCTGTTTCTGATTTTGACCCGAATCTATCACCCTGGGCTTTAATATTACAGAGTCAAACAAGGGCTTCTGGTCACTTTGAGAAGGAAAGTAGGTGAGGGGTAAAAACATGTAGCAGATTACAGTGCTGTACGTCAAGATGGAAAGAATGAGGGTTTGAATTCTACCTCTGACAATTAACAGCTGTGAGAGCAAAAGCAAATTATTTAAGCTCCTTGAGCCCTGGTTTCCTCATCTGTAAAACGGAAATTGTAATAGCTACCTCACAGGGTAAAGCTCTTTGCAAACTTCAGAGAATGATATAATTGTATAAACTCTGTCTCTTCCTTTTCTATAAGTTAAAGTGAAAACAGATTTAATCAAAGGTGAAAATAGAGAAATTATATTTTGTGACAGCAGTAGTATTCAATATTGTTTTAGAGCGTTTATAATATTTAGACAGTATAAAAACCTTAGTGTTTACCTGCCAAAACAGACAAAGGAAGTATATGAACATAAACATAAAACACTTTTTATACAAATAAACTCAGATTTAAATAATTAAAGTAATATTTATTGCTCATGACTAAGGCCAATATAATTTTTTAAATGACAATTTAACCTAATTTATTTCTTTTAAAGTCATCCCAATTAAATTAGTAAAAAATTATTTTACTTGGAAAATAATAACAAAGTTCATTTGGAAGAACAAAAGATCAGGAACTTCAAAGAAACCAGGGGAAAAAAGATGTAAAAGAAGTAGATTCAATAGTATCAGACTTTATGCTATGTTATAAGGTGAGAGCATTGTTGAAGTGTAAAAAGGATAATTTTGATTATTTTAAATTAAAAATTTTTGTATCAATAAAGTCTATGTAGCCAAGAATAGAAGAAATGCAGAAAACACAGAGAAAAAAAATATTTCATAGACAATCTCTCAGATAGGATGTAATTGGGTTGGAATGTTGCTTTGGTGTAAGAAATGATAAGCTGGTGGATTTAGAAAAACATGGAAAGACTTGAACTTAAGAAAGACGATGCCCCAGCTATAAGACAACTCTACAAGTCTCAGGATGGAAGGAGATACCTACATTCAGAGAAAGATCTAGAAAGAACAGAGTTTAAATGGAGACTGAAGCAACCTACATGCTATAGCTCTTTTCCATGTTTGGTTTTGTTTCCTTTTCCCCATTGTTCACTCCATTGGTTACAATCCTTCTGTACAACCAGACTAATGTCCAACGTGAAAGTATTTGCAGATTCTATACTTGACTGCATGCCGCCATGG
>CM053581.1:128513319-128563861 GCA_028627135.1 Pseudochirops cupreus | reverse complement strand
TTTCCCCTGAACTAGGTAAATGATATATGTTTGATTGATTAAAGTAAGATTGTTTACCCATTTTGAGTTGCTTTCCTTTAGAAAAGCAGATCTAAGAACCTGTGCTAGCAGTCACCCTGGGCATGCTAGGGTGCTTGCTGATACAGATGGCTTCTTGTTGGTTATGTTACATGAAAGATTCATTTTGTGTTTATAGGTTGAACTTGATGGTTATTGAAGCCTGTTTTAACTTGAAAATAGACTTATGCTGTGATTTTCTAAAAACATAGGTGGTCTGTAATGTACCTCAATGACAAGATAGCCTCTGTGTCTAACTCTCTTCAGGTACCCTAAATGCTTTTCCATCACTCTTTTTCCTACTGGAATTTCTTCTTTGATTTCTTTAGGTGCAGCTGGTGCCTCAGTGATTAGAGTGCTAAGCCTACAGTCAAAAAGAACTGAATTTAAATCTGACCTCAGACACTCACACATTAGCTGTGTGACTCTGAGCTAGCCACTTCACCTCTGTTTGCCTCATTTCCCTCAACTTTTAAATGGAGATAATAATAGTACCTACTTTCCAGGGTTATTGGAAAGATCAGATGAGCTAATATTTGTAAAGTACTTAGCACAGTGCCTGACAATAGTAGGTCCTTTCCCTTTAGATGAACATAAATGCTCCTTTCACTCCTCCCCAGAAATGTATGTCTCATTCTATAGTGCCAGTCTATTGGCTCTCTGACAATAGGCATACTCATCAGCAGGAGTATATATTCTTAATGTATAAAACTACTTGTTGCCTCCCCTCCCCATTTTCTCTACTACCTCTTTGGAACAAGGGATATTCTTCTGAATCACATTTCATATTCAGTCATAGCTCATATCATAGCAATCTCAATTACACCTGTGAGGCCAAATTTGCATCCATATACTGGGATATCTAGTTCATCTTCCTATCCATTCTTTCTGCATCTTTATATTGATACCAGAGATTGTAACTTTTATTACCATTTCCTTTCTTGGATGTGTTTTGGTCACCAGACATGCATCTTATTGACTTTTGACTGTTTTTAAAATAAAATCCTCTCTCAATTGAAGATTTGTTGCCTTTAGTGATAAACAAAAGAACATGCTTTCATTAAAAAAAGTGTTTGAAATAATTTGGGGCTTATATGAATAAGTCAGGCTATAACTCAGAGCTTGGTGTTTATAGTTCCATGAGTTTCCTTCCTGGGAACATAGTTCAGTTACCCCTTTGGACTAGGCTAAAAGTTATTTTTCAGGATTCATAGTCTCTCCAGAAACCTTTGCATAGAGACAAGGTAAGTTAAAGATTAATGTGACTCACATCTGGCTGGCTGATTAAAGTTGCATAGGCTGACTCAACTTAAGCTGATTGGAAAATCAACTTTGAAGCCAAGTGATTTCAAAGTCAGCCTAGTACAATGACAGGAACACTGGACTTGGCGTCTCAGAGTCATAATATGTCAGAGCTGCAAGAACCTAGGAGGTCATGTAGTCTGATCTGTACCTGAAGAAAAATCCCTTCTATTATAGCCCCAGTGAGGGGTTAGTCACAACCATGGGTGCTCTGAAGTCAGTTCATCTGCATCTTTGAGAGACACAATTGGTACATTTTCAGTATGCTCATTTCTACCTCCAAAATTGGCATATACCACAAATCAAAGCTTGATTTGTGTTGTTTTGTTTATTGTCTAGAACAGAGGTATCCAACTTGACCAAGCAGTGGGACCAGAACCAGACTAAAATGTATTGGGAAATGTTTACCAATACAATAAAACATAGATAATGTTCATTGGTAGTACTCTAAGTCAATATGTGCAATCAGGGATATGCTTTTATTTGAGTGGGACACTACTGCTCTAAACTTAAGAAAGTGATGGAGCAAATGTTAATAAATGAAGATTAAATTTAGAGCATTATTGTTTTTTGGAGAGCCAATTGTTGTTAAATATCTGCCAGCACACCTGGTAGATAGAAATGACTTTATAACTTACTAGCTGTGTGACATTGGTCAAGTCACCTAACCTCTCTCAGCCTGAGCTCCCCAGCCAAGCCCTTGTTGTAGGACAAACTTCTACTCTTCTACTGACCTCCTATCAAATTTCCCACAGTAACTGTTTCAGATACTCTCTTTTTTGCTCAAGTCCTCAAACACACCCTTAGCTTTTGTAATTATAGCAGATGAATTAGCCTCAGACTTCACTGAGAATATTGATATATAGGATAGGAGGTCTCTTGGTTGTCTTCCTCCATTCATCAAACTCTGGTAATATAAGGAAATAGTGTTTCCACTATTCATTAATTCCAATCTTCCAATCCGTGCATTTGATTCCATTCCTCCTAACTCTAAAGGGCCTGGCCTCCAAGAGTCATCCTCAATTGTTCATGCACATTACCTTTGTACTAACACTCTCAGATCTCCAAAATCCTTAAAAATAAGAATAAAAAAGGCTTTCCTTGGCATTTCACACTCAACCCAGTATTATTTTAATTGTTTCTTCTCTGTATCTATTTAATAATGCTTTCACTTTCTGAATATTCCTCTTGTTCCTTAGCCCCTTGAAATCTGGGCTTTACTAAAGCTTATCAAAGATCACTGGTGACCTCCTTATTAACAAATCAGTGGCTTTTTGTTCCACAATCTCCATGCTCCCTGAACTTTGGGAGATATTTGATTACTCTCTCCTATTGGAGACTGTCTCCTCATGACCTTGGGCACACCATTCTCTTCTGGTTGTCTTTTTGCTGTTCTAACCATTCTATTTCTATCACTGGTCCCTTACAGAGTTAGTGAGTTAGTGTCTTTTAATGGATAGAGCATTGGACTTGGAGTTACGAAGATGTGCGATACATCTCACCTCAAACACCACTAGTTTTATGACCCTGGACAAGTAACTGAATTCCTCAAAACCTTAGTTTTGTCATCTGTAAAATGTGTATAATGATAGCACCTTTTTTTCAGGTTTCCTGTGAAGATCAAATGATACAGTGCAAATCTTAAAATACCACAAAGTGTTCATTATGCTATTCCTGATCCCTGAAGGTGGGTGTTCCCTAAAAGGAAGCCCTTGCCTCTATTCTCTTATCCAGTCTTCCCCTTAGCAATCTCATTTATGCCCTGTGACTTCAAATAGTATACCTCTGCAGAGATAGGAATAGGAATTGGACATTTGACTTCATTCACAAAGAAAACTCCATGGTAAAGAGAAACCCTCTATCAATGTAAGTTAACACCTTCCCTGAAATTTTTAGCTTGAGAGAATTTCATAGAACACTGAAAGGTTAAGCGACTTGCCCAGTACTTAAAGACAGCCCTCGGACTGGTCTTCCTGGCTTCAAGCTGGTTCTCTATCTATTGTACCATGTTTCATCCTATACAGGTGACTCTCAGACTTATATCTCTTGTCTTGGCCCATCTTCTGAGGTCCAGTATTGCATCTCCATCCATTTTCATATGTCACTATTTCTGAGAGTGGCAGCATCATTAACCCATTATTTCATGTTTGAAAACTGATCTGTCCCTTTCTCTCTTTTCTCACTGCTATTACACTGTTGTTTATTTATTTTTAGTTGTGTTCAACCCTTTGAGACCTCATTTGGAGTTTTCTTAGCAAAGATATTGGGGGTGGTTTGCCATTTCCTTCCCCGATTCTTATACAAATGAGAAAACTGAAGCAGAGTTAAATGATTTGTCCAGGGTCACACAGCTAGTAAATGTCTTGAGGCAGGATTTAAACTCAGGAGGAGAGGTCTTCTTGACTCCACACCTTGCATTCTAGCTATGGTGTCACCTAGCTGCCCACTGAATTCCTACCCATCCTTTAAAACTCAACTGCCTCTTCTTTCAGGGAACCTTCCATGACTTCCCCTTTCCCTTCAGAATTTATTTTGCATTTTTCTACTGCACATATTATGTAATTGTGTGTTTGTGACTTTTTTCCACTACTAACTAGTGTATAGGTTCTGTGAAGGCAGAGACCATGTTCTACCTATCTAAGATAGTGCTCTGCACACAGTAGGCATTTAATAAATGTTCAGTGAACTAAATTTGGAATATAGTATTATTACTAATAACATAAAAAACAGTCTCCTTACCCACACAAGGTTAAATAAAGATAAGGAAGAACATGAAAATGGTTTGTAATTGTAATTTAACTGTAAACTAAAGTATTTTTATCTGCAAGCATGTATTTAGTGGTTATTACCCTCCCAAATTCCTCTCCCTAGTTTGTAAAGGATACAAAATGAAAAATAAAACTGTCTCTACTTTAAATGAATTTTTCAGTTTACATGGGGAAAACCAATAAAACTTAGAAGAAATAATCAGGACAATTACATGCCCAACCAATCCTTTCTGAGCATATTTTCCAATGGAGTTCTGAGGAAGGAGAGATCTGGAATAAAGTCAGATAAGGTTCCATGAAAGAGATAGGATTCAATTGACCCAGAAAGAATGGATGAAATTTGGATTAGGAGAGGGCCTTGCAGGTTGGGGAGGGGATGGCATAGGTTAACTCACAAAAATGTGGGTGAGCATAGGGTTTATAGAGGAAAATAAGGTTGATTGGAGTAGAGGTTACATGTTTGGGCACAGTGGAGAATAAGGTTGGGTAGGAGGGTGGGACCAGATTGTGAAGAATCTTTAAGGGGACATGATTGGATTGAATATTAGAGAGTCAGTGTTGTTCTTGAGTAGGAATGATTAATCTGGCAGTGTGCAAGCTAGTGTAGAAGGGTGACATTAGTACAGAGTGGGGGGGATTATCCTGGGGATTTGTGCAATAAAGCAAGTGTGAAGTGATGAGAGCTTGACCCAAGATTTTGCAGGGGGAACAAAGAAGGGGTGAACTTGAGAAACATTTCAGAGAAACAAATGAGCTAATTTGGCAAGAAATTGAATATAGAGGATGAAGGAAAAGAAAAAAAAAACATCAAAGATGACCCCAACATTTCTAGCCTGGGAGACTGGAAGAATCTTTAAGAGGAAAAAAAAATTAAGTAATACATGAGATAATTTGAAAAAAAAAGTTTGGAGAAAGTACCCAAAGTAGTTGCCAATTATGACTTAATCAGAAATGCCTTAAAGAAATTAATTTATTCATTTATCAATGATTTACTGAGCTGTTAATATGTTTATGGAGGAGAGAGATGAAATATAAGACATGTCCCTGCCCTACCCACTGTTTTACATTCTAATGGATGGGAGCATGCTGACTTATCATGGACTGATCAAAATATCAATGCCCATATATGTATAGAAATGTACTTGGCATGCAAGTCATTACAGATGGGAATCTTCCATCTAAGTTATTTGATATGACAAATTTCTATAACATTCTTCAGCAAGTTACTCATTGCTTTTTCCACAGTGTTAGCATATGAAAGTAAAGATTTCTCACTCCACATGAGTTTTCAATGTTTTTGCAGAGGCAAGGTTATTTAGTAGGAGGAGACTGGGGCAAAGACAAAGGGCTTAGGAGGTAGCGGGATATGAAGCCCACCTCTGACACTTACTAACTGTGTGACTACGGGAAAGTCACTTACCTTTTCTGAGCCTCAGTTTCCTCAACTGTGATATGAGACTAATAACACCTATAGTGCTTTGTAGTGTGTCTGGTATATGTTGTTATTGTTCAGTGATTTTTCAATTGTGTTGACTCTTCATGACAACATTTGGGGTTTTCTTGGCAAGGTTATGGTTTGGCATTTCCTTCTCCAGTTCATTTTTACCGATGATGAAACTGAGGCAAACAGGGTTAAGTGACTTTTCCCATGGTCATACAGCTAGGAAGTGTCTAAGGGCAAATTTGAACTCAGAAAGATGAATCTTCCTGACTTTAGTCCCGTCACTCTTTCCACTCTTCCACCTAACTACCCCTCAGGTATGCAGTAAGGGCTTAATAAGTGCCTGTTGTCTTATCTTAACTGTAGTACCTATCTCATAGGCCTATTATAAGGATCAAAGCAGATGACAAATGTCAAGTGCTGGATAAATGTCAGCTGGCATTCTCAATGCATCTGCAAGACCAGATCATTCTTAGTAAATGCTTAAACTCAAAGAGAGTAACACATATTTCTAATCCTTATAGATGGATGATATGTCACATGAAAATCCCCATCCTTCATTTCCCAATACCCCCATTATAATTTGTCTCATGGACTGTCTCTAAAGTGTGGATCTCTCATTCACATATCCTTATGACCCCTATGCTACCTGCGTAACCTCCACAGTACATGGAAGGCTGGCTCTAACTTGTTCGTATCAGTTTGTCATTTCTGCTGCTAAAAGACAGCAGTTGCCTCATTCTGCCGCCACCCCACTCCCAGCCCCAGCCCATTACAGCATTGCAATGAATTCCACGGCCCTCTTTAAATATTAAGACTCATTCGGCACATTTTGCATTCCTTTCCAAACAGCCTTTGTTCTCCTAACTGGAGGGTGACATTTTCTAGTAGATTTATGATAACTAGAAGAGCAGACTGTGGGAAGAATATTAAGAATGTAAAGGTTGAAAGAAGAATTATAAGGCTAAAGTTTGTGGAGTCTGGATATAAGGGATCTAAATTTCTGACTAGAGGGAAGGCTGCTTTGGTTTGATAGTAGGGTGGCCCTGCTGTCTGTTAACCCAGATTGGAGTTTCATTTTTATTGTTATACTTTTTCCATTGGTGACCAGAGAGAGGCACAGAATGCCGAAATAATAAGACCTGTACTTTGCTTTTGTCATCCCACATTTGGAGAATTGTGATAAATTGTGGGCACTTCATTTTTAGGAGAAACATTAATAAAGCAGAAAGTATCTACAGGTAGACATTCAGGAGAGTCAAAGGTCTGGAGTAATGTTCTGTGAGGATTGCCTGAAGGAACCAGGGATATTTAGCCTGGAAAAGAGAAGACTTAGGGGGTTTGTGATCACTTAACCAGTGCAATGGATAGAGTGCTAGGCCTGGAGTCAGGAAGACTTATCTTCCTGAATTCAAATCTGGCTTCAGACACTTACTAACTGCGTGACCCTGGGCAAGTCATTTAACCCTGTTAGCCTCAGTTTACTCCTCTGTGAAATGAGCTGGAGAAGGAAATGGAAAACCATTCCAGTATCTTTGCCAAAAAAAAAAACCCAACCTCAAAACAAACAAAAAACCCCAAACAAACAAATAAATGTGTTCGAGAAGAATTAGACTCAACTGAAATTACTGAAGAACACAGATTGTATAACTAGTTTTTTCATCTATAAAATGAAGTGATAGACCAGGTGGCCTCTGAATTTGCTTCTAGCTCTACATATACAATGCTACAATAGGTGTTTTCAAGTATTTGAAGACCAAAAGTATAGAAGAGGGATTACATTAGCATAATCAATCATCCTCAAGCTCAAAAGCTACCATGAGAGGAGCTGTATAAGTTTTTTTCCCCATTATAATACTTTCTACTCAATCCTAAAATCAGGAGTTATGAATAAAAGTCTCAAAGAGTCAAATTTCCAGGAATGATAGCAAGAAAAGCTTCCTGATTATCAGACCTCTCCCTAGAGAGAATGCCTCACCTCAAATGGTCATGGTTTCCTGCTCATTAAAGTCAACTGAAGTATACCATTTCTTTCGGGGTGTATAGGGAATACTTTTTCAGGAATGGTTTGGACTTTGGACTAGATGGTCCCCAAGGTCTCTTCTAAATCTGTAGTGCCTACTAACAAGCCTGGAACATAGTAAGTGCTTAATAAATACTTGCTGACTTGACTTATCTTGACTCTAGTACCTGTCTCATGGGGCTGTTATAAGGATCAAAAGAGATAACAAATATTAAGTGCTAGATAAATGTCAGCCTCTGTGTTTGAGATATAAGCTCCCTAATTCCTTTAGGCCATGATGCCGATGAAAATGAAAGATATTAGATATTAGAGATTGCTGGGTAGCACACTGTTGGGCCTGGAGTAAGGAAGACCTGAGATCAAATCAAGCCTCACACTGGTTGTGTGACCCTGTGAAATTTACTTAAACTCTGATTGCCTCAGTTTCATCAACTATAAAACAAGAATAATAATAGCACCTATTTAGTAAGGTTGTTGTGAGAATAAAAATGAGATAATATTTGTAATTCAGTCCATCACTAAGTAGGTATTTAATAAATGCTGGTTTTATTCTTTCCTTTCTACTCTAAGATGCACCTTTGTAATCCTATAATAGGGAAAGAATAGTAGAAGCAGCACTGTCACAGGATGTAGGTGACCTAGGTTTTAGGTCCAACTCATCTATTGGTTGTTGAATGAACTCCTCTGAAGCAAACTGCCTGACACCCAGTTGCCTCATCTGCAAAACTGGGTAATGATACTTGATATGAGTGTGCGGAGCTTCAAATAAAAGATCTTCATCCATGGAATGGTTAAGAGACAGAAGACCCAGAGATGACTTCTTGTTCATTCTCTGAAAGGCTGTAGACCAGGAGTCTGTTCTAAGTGTTCATAAGGCAGGATTCATGAAAATTTAAATAGCAAACCTGCAAAAAATAAGGAATAACTTTGGAAAGTGAATTAAACAGCGATATTTTGCTCAAATAATTTATTTTTAAAAAAGGAGACAAGAAGTATATATGTATATACATATGTATTATGTATGTATATATATGATATGTGTGTGTATGTGTGTGTGTGTGTGTGTGTGTGTGTGTGTGTGTGTGTGTATTTCCAATGCTATGCATGCCTTTCTCTACTGAGAAACAGACTTCAGGGCACATCATACAACTACCCTGTGAGGCAGATACTACAGGCGTTATCATTTGACCGATTTGAAAACTGAGGCTCAAGAGAGTTTAAGTGACTTTATATTGTAACCTGTTAGAGTTTGGATTTGAATTCAGGTCTTATTCTAACTCCAACTCCATTACTATATGAATTATACCACACTTTTCATCTATCATCAAGAAGAGTTTTTGTTAATCATTAGAGGTATAACCTTGTGGAAACATATGTAGTTTCCCTTCTTGTTCTTGTTCTTGTTCTTCTCCTTCTCCTCCTCCTTTTCTTCCTCTTCCTCCTTCCTTTAAAGAATATGCAAAGATTCACTAGTACTTGAGCATATAATCAATCATCCTCATGCTCAAAAACTACTATTAGAGTAGCTGTATAAGTTTTTTCCCCATTATAATACTTAAGAATTCTTTTGTCCTTGTTTAGATATCACTTGAGAATCAAACCTTGTTTGTGATCCTAGTGTTAGATTACATTAATGATATGTGTGTATATTTAATGCAGTCTAATATATATGTACATATACATACTTACATATAAATCTGCCCTTGCTAATAAGAGAAGTCAGTATGTTGTAGTGGATTGAGTGTTCTGGATGAGAATTCAGAGGACCTGAGTTCCAGTCATGATCCTGCCACGCATTCTGTATCTCTGTCTTCGGGAAAGTCATTGCACTTCCTTAAACTTAATTCCCTAGGCTTTTAAATGAGCAGGTTGTTTGGATGACATCTAGGTTCCCTCCCAGTTCTGAAACTATGATCCTCTTTTGTGCATGATCATTAATTTGGGCAAATCATTTAACTTTTCCAGGCCTCAGTTTCCTTGTTTGTGATAAAGAGACAAAAATATTTATGTTACCTACTTCATAGAGATGCTGTCAGGATAAATGAGAGAAGGTATGTGAGAAGAAGAATCTACTGGGTGCCACAACAAACAGTTATGAAATTGGTTATATCTCATTCCCCACTAGACTATGACTTAGTTTGCTTAGTAAGAAGACCAATATTTTTGTTGAATTTCACATTTTCTACCTAGTAATGAATTAACCTTTTGAAAATCACAGAGGAGGCTATCGCAGAAAAATGAAGCTATATCCCGGTCTAGTCAGTAAGAACAAACTGACAAACATTAGAGAAGTCAGTGATCTAGAAGTAGGCGGGAAAGAAGAAGCATAATAAAGAACACAGCAATAATTATCTCCACATAACAGTGATTATCAGTTAGGTAAATAATGGTCCACCTCCAACAATGGCTAGATTTCCACATGTGTAAAGTAAGACCGCCAATTAATGTAACAAGGTAGGGAATAAGCATTTATATAGAGCCTATGATTAATCAGGCTAAGGACTTTCTAAATATTATCACATTTGGTATTTCATATTTTTGGTGCTACTAGGACACCCAGAAGCTTTGGATGGAGTGATCCCCTAATATGGATGTCTAGAAGTGTTACTGGAAGAGGTTAATTCATGATCCTACATTGATAGTGATACAGATTAATTTAACCATAGGGGACACTTATAGATATTAAATACCAAAATGAGAATCACTGTAGAGAATAGGGAGTACAGGGGAAAGGAAGGATAGTTTAGATATGTTGACACTGATGTATTCTCTGAAACATGAATGTTGGCCATTATCCTCTTATAGAGGAAAAAAAAATCAACACCTAGATCGTGCTTCTGCCATTGCCTAACAGATCCAGATAAGGAAATTTAGGGTCCTCTGTTCATTATGGCCTGTACATATGATCAGATTTACACTGTGGAGGCTTAGAAGCCCTGTCTCTATTATTGGCATAATGATGCGATGGTCCATGATAAATAAACATATCACAATAATTGGCATTATGTATTATTTAGATTTCAAGCAAATATAAATATTGCATTTACTCATATATTTCTCCCATATCCTCTCCTCCCATTTGCAAAGTTGTTTTGTTGTTGTTGTTTTCCTTCAGGCTACTTCCTTTGGCTCTTTCTAACTTTTACCTTTGATGGGCTGCATTTAGTCAATCAACTATTCACCAAGAATTTATTAGACGACTACTGAGTACTTGGAATCTAAAGAAAGAATAAAACAATCATATTATATGGTAAATACTGGAAATTCTTGACTATTTTTTTTAATCTAGAAGGGCATTGACAACCTTTTGGAAATGTTGAGCCTAATTTCTGCTTCTAGTTCTGATGTCATGAAGGGATAGGAAGCAAGAAGGAGAAGAGTACTATCCTGGGGACACAGTGCTGATCTTTGTGAATGGGATGAAAAAGAAGCTTTTTGTGCAGAAGTTTTCTCAAGCAATGGGGAGGAAGAGACCTTGTTATTTGGTGACCCTCCTTCAAAAGTCATGCAGCGTGACATCCAAAACATTATGTGCTGGAGATGCTGAAACCAATTTGGAAGCTATTGCAATTGCAATTTGGAAGCCAGATTGTGAAGGGTAAAGAAGTTAGAGGAGAGAAAATGGAATCAACAAGACTAGACTGTTTTATTCAGGAGTTTCAGCTACGAAGGAGGAGGGAGGGAAGATTTGTAACTTAAGGGAAGAATAGAGGCAAATGAACGTTTTTTTTAAGGAAGGAGACCTAGGTGTGTGTGTGTGTGTGTGTGTGTGTGTGTGTGTGTGTGTGTATAAGAGAATAAGTAAGCTAATAGGGAGAGTTTGAATATCGAGAGGGAGGTACTGATTGTTGGGAAATCTTCCAGAAGGCACTGCAGAGGATGAGATTACTAGCATTTATGTGGTATTTCATGATTTACAAAACTCTTTGTATATGTTTATTATATATAGAACATATAATTTATTACATATATCATATATTTATATATCACATATATATCATATATATGCATATATATATCTGTGTGTATACATATATTGTAATTTTTGTCAAGGATTTAATTGGTGGAGTTGGAGTTAGCAAAGAGTAAGGCTACCTCTTTGTCAAACACTTGAGAGAAAACGAGGGATGATGACAAGGGTTTGGAGACATAGTTGGGGTGAGTGTGGAACCAACAATAAATACTCTCTTTTCTCATTAAAGCATAAGGAGATTTCTACTGAGAGAGAATGTGAAGGAGTGATCAGGGAGCTTAGAGGAGAAAAGAGAAAGTTTGGAAAAGCCACTGAGGAGAATGTGAAAAAGAATTACTAGGGCAGAGTAAAAGGATTACTCAGTCATAATGAAGATCCAGCTGAGATTACATATATCTGCAGTGAATCCAGTCAATGTAGGTGTGTGATTTCCTCTAGCACTGTTTGGCAGTATAAAAGTAGGAGTGAATCAGATGGATGGTGAACGTTAAAAAAAAATGATTAATTACCTGCTGTGTGTCAACCACTCTTCGGAACACTTCTCATTCGATTCTCACAACAATACTGGGAAGTCGGTAACATTATCATCCTCACTTTACAGCTGAGTAAACTGAGGCAGAGGTTCAATGGCTCTCCCAGGGTTACAAAACTAATAAATATCTGAAACCAAATCTGAACTCAGATGTTTCTGACACCAGACCCAATGCTCTATCTACTCTGCCACCTGGCTGCTAGAGCAGCAAGGAGCAGTTTGGGATCACTAAAGAACTCTGTAACTCCAAATGCGATCCAGGGATAGATACAGAGAAGAAGTGTCATATAATTGAAAGTACACTTAACTTAAAATCAGGACGATGAGTTCAAATCCTGCCTCTAACACTTACTAGCTGCATGACAACAGAAAAGTAATTCAGCTTCTCTCAAATTGTTTCTTTGTATATAAAAATAAAAAAAGAGTACATGTAATATTTACCTCTCCCCGTTGTAAGAATCGAAGATCACCTCAAGATGATAAATGTTAGTTATTATTACTAAGAGTTAAACAGTCAGAACATCTCAACCACTGCAGCTTAAGGGGATATGTTGAGGAACAGACAATATTGTACCATCAGGCCTATTAAGTTATCAGTGCCCTTTGAAAATATGATTAGCCATGCTAATTACCATGTGTTCTTTTAGCACTTAGTTGGCAAATATCTACATCTAATTAGTACTCTTTGGAAAGCCAGTAAAACTAATTTATTTTCCTATTCTGTCCTCTGGGCTACAATAGTTTTCAGAGTTCAGGGAAATATCACCGAATGATCTCTCTGCCTTTATGATTTCCCTTGATCCCATCCTTTAGTAGAAAATAAATCTGGGGTGAAAAGAATGGGAATGGTCCTAGATGAAAAGTCAACACACCTGTATAGTCCCACTATCTGCCACTAATTTGGCCATGATATGCCAGGAAAAGAGCCTCACCTCTCTCTGAGATTTAGTTTTTTTGTGTGTAAAATGAAGGAATTTGGTCCAGATGATCTCTCAGGTCCCTTACAGTTAAAAAATCTGATGATTCTTTAACCAGTCCTAAAAGTCTGACACCTTGTGGTCATATGCAAAATTCACAGTGCCTGACTTCGGATGCTAAGGACTCATTGAATCCTGAACTAAATCTTTGGTAGTGTTGTATAATAGAAAAGATACCTGGGAAGGAATCAGGAGACTTGGGTTCTGAAAACCTAGACTCTAAGAGCTGGAAGAGACTTGAGCTGTCATGTAGTGAACTCATTTACCCATTTGACAAATGCATCTTATTTATAACTTTCCCTGAGAAGTCATCGCCAACCCCTGCTTGAATATGTCTGTTGGTGGGAACTCACTCACTCACTCCAGGCAAACCATACTGATTTGTGGATATCACTAATGACAGACAGGTCCTAGTTTTGTAAAGTTGATATCTTTAACTTCCTAGCTCCAGAAAGTTACTAGTCTCAATTCTGCCCTCGGAGTTGTAAGCCGTAACCATTCTCCTGAAGCTATCCCTTTGAATATTTGATGATTGCTATCATGTCACCCCCCAAATCTTCCCATCCAATGTTTAAATGGGTCAGAAATGAGGTCAGTTTGGGTATTTTTTTTTTGATCTGTGTAAATAACAACCCATCTACATCAGATCCTGGGCAATATCTGTTAGCTCTTTCAAGGAATTGAATTCAAGGAATCTCAAATGACTTCAACATATGCATAGGAGACACCTTGCTGGAGAACAGAACTAATTCAATGGATCTTATAGAGATGAGGAAGAAAGCATATGGATCGACAGATAATAGTTGTAACGTGTTCATGAGAGACGTGTTGTTGGAGGAAAGCCCTTAGGGATGTTTTGCTCCATTGAGTCAAATCTTTAAAAAAGTCAACAATTAATAAAATATATTAGGCTCTTATATGTACCTAGTTATTTACATCTTGTCTGCTCCAACAGACTGTTATCTCCTCGAGGGCAGGGCGAATATTTTTTGCCTTTCTTTGTTTCCCTCAGCTTAGCACAGTCCCTGGCACATCGTAAACAATAAATACTTTTTGATTAGACTAAGTCATGGGATCTGATGTCAAAATCTAATAGCTACTTACTATGATGTGACTTTGGACAAATTATATAAACTTTCTGGGCCTGTGCTTCCTCATATGTAAAATGAGAGGGTTGAACTAGGCAGCCTTTAAGGCCCCTTCCAGCTCTAGTTCTGTTAGTCAATGATACTCATTGAATCACAACATTAAATTTCCATAAGAAATGGGAATGACCAGAATCAATGTCTCTACCTTTAGCCAGGTCTGCACTTTTCAACATCCATATTTTTTTTAAAAATAGGTCAGTCAGAGGTGTAGTATTTGCATGCAATGTTTTCTCATCCTTAACTTTTCTCATTTGATGTCGATTTTGAACTTTGCTTTAGTTGGTCTGGCTGTACATGGAATATAGATTCTTTTTTTTTTTTTTTTGGCTTTAAGTTTTAGTGTTTATTTCCCCAAGACAGCCTAGCCTGTACTCTACTTGGATAAATTTTACAAGCTAGTTTTCTGCTGCTTCTAGTTTTAAACTTTAACCATGTTCTGAAAACAAGAAGTGCTGCAAATACTGTAGTCCATCAAAGAGTTATGATTACAAAATAATCTTTATCAGTCTTGTAGTGTTTCAGAATTACCAGCTGATTTTTAAACACAAAGTAGATGATGATGCTAATGGTGGCTAATTTAGTATGGATAGCAAACTGTTGTTCATGCAGCAAGTATACACAAAGAGTTTCCTACAAGGAGCTACTTTATAAAGAGTTCTCCTTTTTGTACAAATTTATTTGTGTCACATGTACTTTAGTGTACAGAATCTCAAAACTAAGGCATTATTCCCATTTATAAAATATCCACTTGTCTGTCTTTTATGCAGGTTTTAAAAATACAAAGTTTTCTCCTTAAGGTGGTTCAAAATAGATTGCTCATGGTTGTCTACATCTAAGATTTTTAAACGACTTTCAGTAACTGGTCATTTTTTGCATTTAAAAAGATATTATCGATTTCATGGGAGGGAGGTTTGTTTTGGTGATGGTATTTGGTCCTCGCCAAGTCTTACTATGATGCCTCATTATGTCATGGATCTAACCCTTAATTTTTGGAAAAAGCCCAAATTCTGGCAAGTTCCACTAAAATGGAAAGTCTTCAAGGCTATCTGTAGAGGAGCAGCCTATTTACATGTTATGAAAATATGGTGAAACAGACACATAGCCTCCAACTAGGGACTTTGGGAATGCTTCATGGAAGAGGTGGCATTTGACCTCATTGGTCAAAGATGGGAATCTAACAGGAAGAACTAGGATAGGAAGGCAGCCTAAGAATAGGAAATGAAACAAGCAAAATGCAGAAGGAGAAAAGGATTGGTTGTTCAAGGAGTCTTTACCTTCACATGAACTAACCACTATGTCTCTTTTATTATATGGTGTAATAGTTTGAGACAAATAGCCAATCCTATGAACATTTGAAACACATAGAGGAGATTATATTGAAAAAAATCACGTTTGGGAACAGAATTATCTTTTGGATTGGGAGTTAAAAAGCCTGATTTCTAGTCCAGGCTCTTTCACTAACTAGCTATGTGAAAATGTGTGAGAATTAACCTCCCTCAATGCCAATTTCCTTATTGATAAAATAGTAGGGTCAGAATTAAAGGTTTTTTTAAAATCTGATTTTTATGCTTTGAATAGGAACTATAGGCTTGGACTTGACACACACAGCAGAGGGCAGCAGAGAATGCCATTTTATCTCAGAAAGCCAACAAGAGTTCTTTTTTTATTAAACTAAGGAATCACAACTTCTCTGGATGACCAGACAGACAAAAGACTGAGAGGAGGAAATAGTAGCTCTTCCGGATAAAAATGAATCCAAATGAATGAGTCATCCCACATCACTCTCTATCTATTCAGCTGTAGCTTGTTCACTTGTAAGCCAAATGACATAGGAAAGTGCTTCTCAATGACACTGAGGAGAGTCACTAAAAAGACAGGAAAGGAGCCCCAGGGAGTCAAAACTACATTAACTATGAGCTGACTGGATTCATACATAGTCAGCCAGCCCTGTCCTACCTAAATCTTTCATGGTGCCATTTGGATGTATCCACCTTTCTTGCCTTCTCCCCTCCAGCAAAGTGCCCAGTTGGTTGGAACACATTATGATTCACATCTCTTCTAGTCAGTGTTTCTGCCTAAATCTTCTCACTCATTCCTTTCTAGAAATCCTTTTTTTCCTCCAGGAAGCCTTCCCAGATTTAGAGCTTCAGGTCACTCCAATAATACCCCTCAACTCTGAGGGGTGTGTTATGGAATTCTCCTTGAGCATCTGTGAGTAAACTCTTGAGACTCTGGGTTTGAACAATGGGGCCTTTTGTGGGTATTGTCTCCCGTGAATTTCTGGGAGACCAAAGTGCTATTCTTTCTTTTTTAAGGCTCCTTTTCAAGTACCTTACCTTGTGAAGGTACACAATCAGTCTTCTCCCTCCTTCATCCCTTTTTATTTTTAGTTCAATCTTCCTTTGATGAGATTTGCAAGATACCTGGAAAATATAGTTTTACTATTAGAGGACCTGGGAACAATGCACAACTCTGCTACTTCCTATCTGTGTGATCTTGGGAAAGTCACTGTCCTTCTTTTATTCTAAGCTTCCCCCACAGAAAAATGAAGCCTTAGACTGACTCATTATTTAAATTCTCTTTCAGCTATATTCCATCTTCAGTGGTTGGGGTTCTTTATATACATATGCATGTGCATACACACACATATTAAAGAGAGAGAGAGAGAGAGAGGCCAAAGTTCTCCATATTCTGGCATCCATCCCCTCCCTCACTGAATCAGTGATTGTCAGAATTGGAATGGAAATCAGAAGCCATTCTAAACCAATCTTAGCCCCTTGCAACTTCACCCACTGGACTTAACCCTGTCCTCTTTTTTCTTTCTTTTTTTTGGAGGGGGAGGGAAGGCAAGACAATTGGGGTTAAGTGACTCACCCAAGGTCACACAGCTAGTAAGTGTCAAGAATTTGAGGCCATATTCAGGCCCTCCTGACTCCAGGGCTGGTGCTTTATTCACTGCACCACTTTTCTGCTCCAATTCTGTCCTTTGAGTCCAAGCCAAATGTGTTTAATCCTATTACCTAGGTGGTAGATTGGATAGAGCACTGGACCTGGAGTCAGGAAGGTCTGAGTTGAAATCCTGCCTCAGACACTTACTAGCAGTGTGACTTTGGGCAAATCATTTAGCTTCTGCCTACCTTAGTTTCCTCAACTGTGAAATGGGGATAACTCCCAAGTATATATTGTATACACAGACATACAATTGTGAGTTAATGTGAGAACCAAAGGAGATGTTTGTAAAGCACTTTAAACATTAAAGTGCTGTATACATGTTAGCTATTGTTATATTGTTGTCCTAATTGGCAGACTTTACATCCTTAAAGCCAGCCTTCAAGTCACATCTCAGTCATTTATTTCCCAAACTAAAAATCCTTAGTTCCTTCATTTAATATTCATATGTAACAGTTTCTAGTCCTTATCATCCCGGTCAGTCTTCTCTGAGATATCATTGTCTTTTCCAAAAATCATCTCTTAGAACCGATGCAATCTGATCAGGGCAGAGTTCAATGACATAATTCCCTCTGTGTTCTAGACACTCCACTTTTAAGGAAGCATCCTTTAATGTAGGATCAACTTTGCACAGACTCTCTTGACCTCTTCATCACATTGTTTATACATATTAAGTTTGTAGTCTGCTAACATATTCCAATTTTAAAAATCATAAGTCAGAAGAGATAGGAAATAAGAGATATGCACAAACATAACAATTTATGTAGAATTTGTTAGGGAAAATGTATATATGTATCAACAATGCAGTATTCACAATGCCTACAGTAACTATGAGTATGCTGATACGGTTATTAATCACAAAATGTAACAGGCTCTCTACATGAGAAATATAGCTAGAACATTTATTTAAATACCAGAAAACTGAGTCCCCAAACCAGAAAGTCAAAACCAACATAGTAGTTATGAAGTTGGTACATGTAGTTAAAGTAGTAAACAGCCACATTCTCAAGCCTTCAAAACAGGACAGACTACCTCATGCAAAGATCCTCCTCTCCTCACTCATGACAACTGCTCGGTGTCTAGGCAGCTTGCTCCCAGCAGCTCCAGCCCCCCCACCCCACAGTTCCCATCCCTGGCGATCCTCAGCAGGAGTCCTTAGCAGAGATTCTGGTAGGCTCAAAAAAAAAGGAGTTGGGGCAGCAACCGCAGCCACTGCCTCTGCTTATAGTCACCGCAGTAGGGACACTAGCTTGGTTCTGGCTTTCTCTTGCTCCACCCCTTCCTGCTATGTCAGCAAGTTCAAGGGGCATGGAAGATCTTCAAATCCCAGTATCATTACAATGTGCTATGTATGTATGTGTATATATGTATATATGTATGTATCTATCTCTTTATATAAATATACCTACACTTAGTTGTGGCCTTCTTGGGCAGGGGAAGGGGGGGAAAGTAGAAAGTAAAAAGTGTATAGCAGAGAACAAAATAAAACTTACAAGGAAGCAAAGATGGACAGCTCTCAAAACAATATTATTTATCACATAGGCTTTCTTGAAATGAAAATTTGTTGCTATATATTTTTAATCCTCTCTTACGTTCTGCTGTGCACATGATGTGCTTTTTTCTTTTCTTACTTTGTACTTGAGTTTCAATATTCAAATTTATGATATGTTTCTTTTTCTTTTCTCTTTTCTGTATTTGAGTTCTGGTGTTTACGTCTAAAATTTTTTTAAAAAGGAAAAATAATCAATCATTTTAGGATGAGTTCCTTACTCTCTAAATGGTCAGTGGTATTTGAAATATTGTCTCTGCATGGTGAATCCATTATACTCCCAAGGGAATGGAATAACATCAAGAAATGTGGTACAAGGCAAAAAGCAGTAGAAAAGGCAACAGGATACCCACGTTCTGGTCCTATATTTTAACTATTGTATGACCCTTGACCTGTCATTTCACCTTTTTTTTTAACCTTCAATTTGTTGCTGTTGCTAAGTCATTTTCGGCTGTGTTTGACTCTTTGTGACCCTATTTAGGGTTTTCTTTGCAATGCTACTGAAGTGGTTTGCTACTTCATTCTCTGGTTTATTTTACAGATGAGGAAACTGAGGCAAATAGGGTTCAGTGAATTTCTCATGGTCACATAGCTAGGAAGAGTCTGAAGCTGAGTTTGAACTCAGGAAGAGGCATTTTCCTGACTCCGGGTTTGTTGCTCTATCCCCTGTGCCACCTAGCTGCCCCAAGTTTCAGTTTATTTATCTATTAAATGAAGGGGTTGGACGGACGAAATGATCCTGAATGCCCTGATTTTAGATCCAAGATCCTCTAAAATTATAAGCTTCTGTGCATGTCTAACATCCTAAGAAATTGACAGTGGAAGGAAGCCTTTCTGGCAAAATTCAGTATTCATAAAGAACTCAACTCTTCATCTCTTTTGCTCCTGCCAGTGTGTGTGTCTACATGTGCATGCACCCAGGGAGAGTGGTTTAAAAGTATAACTACTGTGAATGAGTGGGCCAATGAAGGGGACATCACAGAAGCTGCCATTTCACCAGCCCGGGCTCTTCAGAAAAGATTGCTATTTGAGCCTGGGTGAAGGGATAAAGCTCGTTGGAAAGCACTGGCTGCCTTAATGATGGCCACTCACCTTTGCTGATTAATATGCTTGTCAAAATAAAAGGAAAATGAAGATGACCTGAGGAGCACAAGGACCGTGATAGCATTTGATGAGACACTCAGCCTTGGCTTAATTGCTAGTGCTCTTAGCTTTTCTCCCTGGGTTCTAGTTACAATGGAATAATTCGATGGAAATTCACAAGAGACCAAGCTGTCCTTCAAATTATGCTCTTGTCAGTCTAAAATTGCTCATCTTGTGTTCTTGAGATAGGCCTGCAATATAGGTGTCTAAGATGCTGTTAATGCATTCTATGCAGTTTGTTTTCTGAAAACTCACGTTCCAGTGTGCTGGAGTAGAGATGAGGGCGTGGAGGTGGGGAAATAAATTCATTTCAACAGAGGTTTATTCTGGTCAATAGAACAAACATTTATTAAACCACATTTAGTCAATTAATCAGTCAACAAGCATTGATTAAGTACTTACTATGGGCCTGGCACTGTGCTAGATACTGAGGGCACAAAGAAAGAAATGAAATAGGCTGCTAGGTGGCACCATAGCACACAGAGCTCTTGGCGTGGAGTTTGGAAGACAAGTTTAAATCCAGCCTCAGATATGTAACTAGCTGTGTGATCCTGGGCAAGTTATGTGACATCAGTTTGCCTCAGTTTCCTTATCTGTAAATGTGGGATAATAGACTGTTTTGTAAAACTTGAAGTGCTATATAAATGCTAGCTATTATTATTACTACTTGGATAATAAACAAAGTGTAGGATGCCATAAGGAAGGCCACAGGGAATCAAAAAAGATACTAGTCATCATGTGACACAGAAATATATAATGTATATATGTAACTATATAATGTATATAATGTAACTATGAAGGCAGTTTGGTTGACTGCACCTTGGTAAAGTCATAAGACTTTTATAGGGGATGCCTAGACAAAGGCACTAAAATGGTAGAGACAACAGAGGTCAGCCAAAAATAATTAATTAGGAGGCTTTAGTTTATAAAAACATAACTGGCAGAAGCAATATTCAAAGTCTATATACCATCATGAAGACTATGGATAGATGGGTTAGGCACCAGCCTATTCACCTAACCCCAGAATACTAGAATGAGGGAATATTCCCTGAAGTGAGAGGAAAATAGTTTTTTCAAGGGTCAGTAGGCCTTCTAGTTGCAATGGCTTTCCTCGTATTAACCTGTTAGTGCTTAAGGAAGATCATTTAGTTCACCTGTCTCACTCTTTAGAGATGAGGAAACAAAGGCTCTGAAAAGTGATGGGATACTTGACCAAAGTTCAATAATTTAGTCACTAAACATTTATTAAGTACCTACTATGTATCAGACATTGCACTAAGCACTGGGGCCCAAAGAAAGGCAAAAGACAGTTCCTGCCCTGATGCCCCCCAGTCTAAAGGTTCATATCGCCATAGAGCCAATACTATGACTCAGGTCTCTTGAATTTCCAGACTCTTGCTGCTAAAACATGCTGCTTCTCTTCTGTGACCTCTAAGGTATTAGACATAGTCAACTGCCTCTCCTGGAAACTCTGCATTCATTCTCTTATTCTTAGTTAGCATCATGATGAAAGAGAGAGAGACAGAGAGAGACAGAGACAGAGACAGAGAGAGAGAGACAGAGACAGAGAGAGACAGAGACAGAGAGAATATGTATACATACACACATGTATGTGAATAAAAGTAACAATAATATTTAACATTTATATAGCATTTATTATGTGCCAGACACTGTGCTAAGTACTTTACAAATATTCTCTTATTTGATCCTCACAATAACCCTGGGCTGTAGGTGCTTTTATTAGAACTAGTAACTAGAAACTAGTAATTAGATTCTAAGTTCCATTTAACTACCTAATACCAGGTAACTTTAACAAAGGTAGCTAGATAAGATAAGATAAGGTAGATAAATAGATAGACAGACACAGAGATAGATATAAAGGTAAAGCTGTTAACGGAGTTTATACATATATATATTTATATTGTTACATAGAAAAATATATTGTTATAAATAATAGATAATAAATATATATCATTTCTAAATACCTTTATATCAGGGCAGCTAGGTGGTGCAGTGAATAGAGCACTGGCCCTGGAGTCAGAAGGATCTGAGTTCAAATCCGGCCTCAGACACAACACTTATTAGCTGTGTGACTTTGAGCAAGTCACTTAATCCCAATTGACCTGCCTTCTCCCCTCAAAAACAAACAAACAAAAAAGTAAATATCTTTATCTCTCTCTCTATTTTATCTGTCTTACCTATCCACCTTTGTTAAATTTACCTGATATTAGGGGGTTAAATGGAACTGGGAATGTAGTTATTGGTTTCTAATACATGAGGGGAAATGCAGCCAGTTGGGGCTTGAGCTGATGGCCTTAGAGGAAAACATATCCATAGACTCTACCCTGGAACCTTAAGAAGAGATGCAGTAACCCTAGTTCTTGGACAGGAGGTCAAAACATACTCTTTACAGAAAAGAAATGGAACATATTAAAATATAATTTATATCTATTTACATATAGATATGTATAAACATATGTGATAAATATGTATGTGTATCATACACATACACACAAATATATGTATATGTTGTTCTTCAGTCATTCGATTCCAACTCTTCCTGACCCCATGGACCATAGCACACCCAGGCCCTTCTATGCTTTCTCCCAAAATCTGTCTAAGCTCATGTTTGTTGCTTCCGTGACACTATCTATCCATTTCATCCTCTGCTGTCTCCTCCTCCTTTTGCCTTCAATCTTTCCCAACATCAGTCCCCACCCCTGCTCCATGAATCCTATCTTCTCATTACTTGGCCAAATTTGGTTTCAATATTTTTTCTACATATACATATGTATGCATGTGCATATGCAACACACATACATATATAGATGCACGAAACAACTTCATAGATGTCATTTAAAAAAAAAAAACCAAACAACATGATTTGTAGAAGGAAATGTCTGGGTCAAGCCTTGATGTAAAATGGAGTTTCTGAGATTCAGCAATGAGGAGAGAGCACATTCCAGGCATAGGGGGCAGGGAGTATAAAAACAAAGAGGTAGGAAGTATAAAAAGAATATATAAAGAAAATTAAGAAGGCCAGTATGGTTGGACCATATTGCTCATGGAAAATCAAGTGTAATAAGTGTGAAAAGGCAAGCTGGAGCCAGATTGTGAAAGACTTTAAATAGCAAAGAGAGTTTACTTGTTATTCTAGTAGTAATAGGGAACCACTGGAATTTAATAAATAGGGGAATGACATGGTCAGTCTTGCAATTAAAAAAATCATTTTGGCATGTGTACAGAGAATGGATGGGAATGGAGAGAGTCTCGAGGCAGGATGACCAATTTGGAGGCTGGTGACAACAGTCCAGATAACAGGGAATGAGGGGCTGAATTAAGGTGATGGCGTATGTGAGTAGAGAAAAAGGTGCAGACGTAAGAGATTTTGTGAGTTAGAAATGACAATATTTTGCAGCTGGGTAAATGTGTGGGGTAAGAGAGAGTAAGGATTTGAGCATGACATAGAGGTTGAAAATCCAGGAAACTAGAAGGTTAGTGGTATCTCTGACAGAATAGGGACATTTGTGAGTGTGGAAATTTTGGGAAAAATATAATGAATTGTTTTTTATGTAGTGAATGTAAAGAGAATGACCACATAGCATGACATTAAACTAACTCTTTCTTTCTCTCTGGGACTCTCTTATCTCTCTTTTCCCTAGCCTCTTCTCTCTCTCTGTGTCTCTTTTTTCTGTCTCTCTGTCTCTGTTTCCTTCTCTTTGTGCCTGTCTCTCTGTCTCTGTCTCTGTCTCTGTCTCTATCTCTCTGTCTCTCTGTGTGTCTCTCTCTCTGTCTCTCTGTCTCTGTCTCTCTGTCTTTCTCTCTCCTGTCTCTGTTTGTTTCTGTCACCTGTCACTCACCCTAGACTCCCAACTTGAATTCATAATGGCAGGTGAGGGAAATTTGGGGCCTGGGGTTGTGGAAAGGGTCCACAGCAAGACTTGTGGTTATTACTGATCTCTCATGGTTCTAATGATAGTCCTGGTATTGGGAAAATACATGTCTAAACTCATGACTATATCACCCAATCTCCAATTGGCATGTTTCCCATTTACACAAATCAGTAATGGTAACATTACTGAGTATGAAACATTTGTTAAATGAAGGTAAAATCAAGAATAATAATTTATTCTTATATAATAGTTGACAGAAGGAAAAATAGGAATAACAAAAACATAGCTATCTACCCATAAAGCCAGTCACATTCTGTCACCAATGCACATACTTTCCTTGTTGGGGAGGACAAACGCACACATAAGGAAACATTACAGTGAGGCACATAGCATAGGGAAACTCATGTACTTGGAACAACTCAAAGACTGAAATGTATACCTGAATGTGTTGTCTCTTTAGAGAACAGTCTGCACGACACAACAATCTGTACACTAGTCTGTTCCTCTTCTGAGCTTCTCTGCATAACTTTTGGATAAAGCTCCTTTTCTTCTGCTCTTGGGGTACAGAAGCTGTTTAATATCTTTAAACTGACAACATCCTTATAACAGATCTTTAGAGATTCTTAGATCTACTCTTTGCATGGGCAGTGAGGAAATAGAACACTTTTAGGAAAAAAAATCCCTTCAAATTTGGGATTTATAAAGCTTTTCAAGCTTTGCTCTCTGTAGTCTCAAGCCATATAGGACAATAGTAGACAACAGAGTCAAAGCCTTTAAGAGGGTTCTCATCTTTCAAGCTGTTGATGCCACTGGAGAGCAAGGTAGCTTCTCACCTCACCAGCTCTTGACTTACAGTAGGAAATTTTCCTTTCCCCCAGTTAACTTGTTTAGAATTTTCCTCCAATCAGATCATCTCCCTGCATCAAAAACAGAACTTTCAGTCATCTGGTCTCAGCTTCTGTTATCTTCTCTTCTCTAGTGACTGCTGTCTTCTGTCTCCTGATGTCTCAGATTCTGCAAGCAGTTTCTTTGATTTCTATCCTGCATTCAGTTCTTTCAGTTGCTGACTCCTAATTGAACTTCTAATGCCTTGAATTAAGGTTTTCTTATGATCAGTGACCTATCTCTCCCTTCAGTTCAGACCCTTCAAATCCATATGAGTTAGATATGATGCTATTATGCAATAGTATCATGGTCTTAAAACAATTTTAATGCAGATTTTCCTAGCAATAAACTATGAATAACTACAAACAGATATATTCAAATGTGCTGCTGGGAAAGAATACACTGCCCCTCCCATCTTGAACATCATTCAGTACTTTAGTCTCTGAACCGTTTTTACCCATTTGCTTTCAGTACTTTTATGATGAGTTACTGTTTTGTCTCAGATTCTTAGAATTGTTCATGTTTCTTCATATTGCTTATTTTATGTGTTTCAGACAAAAATATTCCTGTCCAGATAAGAAAGGGTCAGTGCTATGCTGAGTTTGAGAAGTCTACATGTCATCAAAACTGGTCAGCTGGTGATTGGGGGTTGAAGTTCCAGAGACAGATGAAGGATGGCTACATAGATAGGGAAGTAATTAGCACAGAAATGTCAGTTAAACTCATCACCTGATGAGATTATCTCAAGACGGAGAAGAAATAGAAGAGAAGGGAAAGGAAAAGAGAAATGTTTATATTTATAGAAACTCTTTTGTGGTGGCAAAGAATTGGAAAGTGTGGAGGGTGGTCATCGACTGGGAACAACTAAACAAATTACAGCACATTAATGTAAGAGAATATAATTGTGCTATAAAGCATAAAGAAAGGATTGACTTTGAAGAGATCTCCTAAGATTTAGATGAACTGATGTTGGGTGGAGTGAGCAGAATCAGGAGAATAGTCAATATACTGCATCAATATTATGAAAAAAATAAAAGATTTTGAAAGGCTTAAGAATTCTGATCAATGAAATAATCAGCCATGATTCCAGCTGACTGATGATAAAGGATTCTTCCCACTTTGTGACAGAGAGATGATGGACTAATTGCATAATGAGAAACATATTTTTAATGTGGCTAGTCAACAAATTTGTTTTGCTTGATTATTCCTACTTAGTAGAAAGGCACTTTCTTCCTTCCTTCTTCCTTCTCTCCTTTCTTTTCTTTCTTTCTTCCTTCCTTCCTTCCTTCCTTCCTTCTAGTTGGCAGGGACAAAAAATAATTGCTTGTTAATTTTAATAAGTGATGAAATGCAGAATTTAGAGAACCATGTTAAGATATATATGAGCTGCGCAGAATGAAGTGAGCAGAACCAAGAAAAAGCAATAACTTTAATACATAATATAATATATTATATTAATACATATAATATACATATAATATATATATATATATAAATATAAAGCATAGTGATAACAACATAAATGGAAAGAACAAATAAACAGGAGTGAATGTTGTATAATTGTAATGATCAAGTTTAGCCTCATTGAAGAGTTGAGAAAATACATCATCTTCCCTTCTTTGCAGACATGGGGATCTATGGAACACTGCACACATGGACTGACAGACCTGATGCATTGGTTTTGTTGCACTAGGTTTTTTTTTTCCCCTTCTTTTTTATTCTTTCTTACAAGGAATGGTTCTTGGGGGTAGGGTAGGGTAGCCATTCAGAAATAGAGGTTATTTTAGAATGAAAAAAATGGGGGGGGGGGGGAAGAGAGAGAGAAAGAGAAAGAGAGAGAGAGAGAGAGAGAGAGAGAGAGAGAGAGAGAGAGAGAGAGAGAATGAATCATTGGTCCCTTTAGAGAGGGCCGTTTCAACTGGGCAATGAGGTTGGAAGCCAAATTCCAAAGTCTTGAGAAGAGGAATTAAAGACAGTCGGTAAAGAAGGTGTCAAGGACCCTGGATTTGGAGTCATTTGGTCTCGATCCACATCCCAGCTTTGCCACTCACTACCCTTATGACCTTAGTTAAATCAATTTACCTGCCTGGGGCTCAGTTTCTTCATTTGTAAGATAAAAGAATTGAACTAGATCAGTGGTATAAAATTAAAATTGAAACTAAGCCACCAAACTATAGATAAGGATCTCTGTGGGCAGCTTATTGACTCAAATAACCACACATTAGCATTGCCTACATTCTATTGCATTAATTTTATTGAATAATTCCCAATTATATTTTAATCTGGTTTGGGCAGCATCCAGGAGTGTTGCAGCCACGTGTTTGATACCTGTAGACTAGATGACTTCTAACTCAAATCTATCATCTTATTGTGATCTTGTCCCCAAATAGCTCACTATCTTTCTTCACCAAACTTACTTATCCCAGTCAATGCCACTGACATTGCACCATTCACTCAAGCTTGAAACTTTACAATCAACTTTAATGTTTTTGTTTGTTTGTTTTTAACAGATAAAATGATAGAGTGGGAAGAGACGTGGATTTGAAATCAGAGGAGTCAAAAAATTTTAGTTTGAATCCTGGCCGTGCCATTTACTAATTGTGTGACCATAGGTAAATTAGGTCCTCAATGGACCTCATTTCTTCACCTATAGAATGATGGGGATGGAATAAAATACCTCTGAGAGTTGTAGCAGCTCTAAACTTTTTTTTGGCTTTTTGGAGGGCAATTGGGGTTAAGCAACTTGCCCAAGGTCACATGAGCTCTAAACTTTTGATCTTATGATCTTCCTCCAATTTGTCCCACAAATTGTCCCTTGGCGCCTTTGTCAGGAACTGGATCTACATGAGTCTGACTTAATATGTCCATTCTTAAGTTTCTGTGAACACTGGTCAAAGCATAGTGTAGTGTGAAAAACACCAGATTTTAGAAGGCCCAGGATCAAGCCCTGCCTCTGACACTAGCTGCAATGAATTTGGAGTCACAGGACTTGAATCCTGATTCTATTGCTTAAACTGGGTTACCTTGGGCAGGTCATTTAATCATTTGGGACCTATTTTCCTTAGCAATAAAATGATGAGGTTGGACAAGATAACCTGTGAGGTTTTTTCCAGCCCTAGATCTATGATCTAACTCCTAAGACTATTCTGATATTTAGTTTTCTTAGCTGTGCAGTAGGGACAATAATATATACATGGGTATTAATTATGGATAGGATTACTCTTTTCTGGGTTTGAACACTGAGGTACCTTCCAGTTCAACTTATAAAATCCTATAATAATAACAGAATATATCTAAATGTGTCTTGACTTGCATCATTAGAGGGGGTATCAACACCACTGAAATCATGATCCTTGAAGTATTGGTGTAACTTAGCGTTCTGCTTCTGGAACTCCATTATAAAACATTGACTAGTTGGGCTGTGGAGAAACTAGATGACACAGTGGATAGAGATACTAGACTTGGAGTCAGGAAGAGGCGTCTTTTTGAGTTCAAATCTTACCTCAGATACTTACTAGCTGTGTGACCCTGGGCAAGTCATTTATCCTGTTTGCCTCAGTTTCCTCATCTGTAAAATGAACTGGAGAAAGAAATGGCAAAGCACTTTAGTATCTTTGCCAATAAAACCCTAAATGGGGTTACAAAGAGTCAGAACACAACTGAAAAATGAATAAACAAGTTGCTCTATATAACACTATAATAACCTTCTCAGGAGGAGTAGGGAGGTAGAAGGTATCCAAATTAAATTAAATTCAATAATTAATTAATCAGAACCTCCTTTGCCTATAGGTATTTTGCTAAGTTCTGGGACACTCAAATGTTCAAGTGGATTTGTGGTCTTATTGTTTAAGAAGGTCCATACAACAAGGCTGATGTAAACCCACCCATGCCAGCCCAGCCTATAAACTCCTGGTCATGCTCTCCTATAAGTTCGCTATGGAGGTCCATGCACCCTACTACAGCCCTTCTTCAGTTCCTCCAGATTTTAAAGGGTGTCCATCCACCATCCCTTACCATTGTTACCATCTGACCTTCTCTCCCTATCATACAATTTTGTGATGATATCTTTTACTCCTGTTCTTCAGAGTTCCTCATCAATTCTAAAACCCATTTACTATGGACCTCTCCATTGTCCTTTGTGTAATTTTCAATTCTTTTGAGGCTATTGCATTCCTCTTCCTGTTGCCATGTACCATGGAGATACTAGAATATAAGTAGAAAAGTCAAAAGCAGCTCCTGAACTCATGGAGTTTTTATTCTACTAAAGGACTCAACATATCAACAAATAAGTAAATATCAGATATGCTGAAGAAGTGAGAATTGATTCCTAGAAAGATTTTACCATCTAGTTAGGATCCACCTTTGGGGTCAGGTCAGGGAGAGATACTCTCAGGATAGATTGGACAAAGAATATGATTGACTGATTTACTAACAGCTATTATTATTATATGCCAACCAATGAAGTTGACTCTCAAAGTGATCTCTTTGATGTTCTGTATAGACAAGATTACAATATCATTTTTCTTCACAATTTCCAATTTTATTAGTAGTCATTTGCAGTTGGGAAAAATGCAAATGTTACCTAGGCACAGACGTTGTTCACTAAATTCTATCAACAAAGACTTCTTGAGCTCCTGTATTTTGGGTACATTAGGATAAGGTCCTCTAATTCTCAGAATGAAAATGACAGAAAAAGTTTTACAACATAGTCCAAGATTAACTAGAGTCTTTGCTCAATCTATTTCCTTTCTTTTCAGGGAAATAATGATTGTCATGTTAATACAAGACAAAGTGATACAACTGGTTTTTTTTTTTATTGATGGACAGCTTTTTAACTAAAAAAATCTTCTTTTTTCATTCATTTCAGTTGCATTAAGTGAACTGAAGTGCCATGTTTGCACAACCAAAAATCAATGATATCTTTGCTAGTGATAATGTGATATCCATTATTAACATTAAAAATTCAACAGTTAAGCATCACCACTTTTAGATTTTATTAGATAACAAAGGGGTGAATTAGTTGGAGGGAATATCCCTATCAATGAACTCATAGATTCACTAAATTACTGAAGCATCCTTTCCCCAAAACTGTGAGAAAAAGTAAACTACCCTGAAACAGTATCCTGTATTCTAGTCTGAATTCAGAGTAATTTGGCTTTTTTTTCTCTTTCTGTCTATTTTTCTAGTTGAAGTAGCTGAGTCCATGAAATGCATGTGAGCAGGGAATCCACCTTTTCAGGCCACTACAATTAAACCCCATTGAACCTCAAATGTCATAATTGGCATTGTTGTAAATGGCTACAACATATGCTACCACTTTTAAAGGGTTGTTGTAAAGCCATGCACAAATAGCTTTCCAGAAGGATGCCACTGTGAACAGCTTTAAAGGTTCTGATTACACAGTATAGTGAATACTATTTATTCAATAACAAATCAGAGCAAAACATTCACAGAATCAAGGTACAGCATTCGTATTGTTACAATGTATCACAGATAATCAAAATACACCATTCAAACAACTTATCACTAAGATGGCCACATAGTTTTCACCATAGTGGTCACATAGTTTTGAACAAAGTATAATCATTTAGTCAATCAATCACTTAGTAACTCAATCATTCAATCATCCTTAAAGTACAAAAGTCAAAGCTCTCCTCTCATGGGACACACTAAGTTACAAATCAGTCACTATTCAGTATCATTCACTACTCAATCATCAGAAAATGCACAGGCCATCCACCCCTCAGTCACAAGTAAATCACAATCTTCTCAGTCAGTATACAATATCCAAGTAAAGTTTTCTTTAAGCTTGACTTGGGGTAGGTTCTCAGATTCCCTGGATCACTTTCCATGGTCCCACTTCCTACCTGGATTCACCAAACTGTCACCTGGGTTCAAAGGCAGACAGCTCCCAGTTCCTTGTCCAGGTCTCCATGCTGTTCTTGTTCCATGCTGAAGCTCACAGTGTACAGTCCACCTTAAATCCTTCACAGTCTCTGTTCCTGGTAAGTCAAGGCTTAACAAAGCCACAAACAGGTTCATTAAAAGTACCAGTATCCCAGTCATGCTTCCTCAGTCTTTGGCAGCTCCCAGGAGAAGCTGGTAGCTCCCCATCAGAAGCTCCAGCTGGTTCCCAGAATCAAAATCACTTAACTCAAGTTCCCAAAATCAAAACCATTTTCTCCAGCCTGGACCTTTCCTCTTTAGCCTCCTCAGCAGCAGCTACTTCTGCCTCCATGAAGCTTACCCCAAGGAGTTCTGACTCTCCCTTCCTGGGGCTTTTCCTTACATACAGTATTGCTCCTCCCTTTTCAGCCTCTTCCTGTTATGTCAGCAACAGGAGTTCATACCTTCTGTTTCTTTAACAGAGACTTAATTTGAACTAGGTGCTAAGTACCTCTTAGCTTTCCAATACAAAGGGATCTCTAAATTTCATTACCATTACAGTTGTTAAATGTGTTCCAGATAAATGATTTTGGTTTTTCCAATGTCTTCCAATTAATCACATATAGCTTAGCCCAATATTTAGCTACATCGTCCATTAGGTCCAGGTACTTAAGGGTCTCATGATGAAATGCACTTTCTAGAGGTCTTACTCCATTTATTTGTTTTAGCACATGTTGGGTACTTGCTACCTAGCCAAAGCTAATAGTTTTTTTTAAATCTAATTCCTTTAATTGCTCTTAGGATAAAAGTATGACTTCTACTGATTCATGGAAGTGTTTCCCTTGCAAAAAGAAGTCTGAAGTATGTTCTGCAAGGCCATCCTCTCCAGCCCCAGAATCATTCATTCTTTCCACCTTTCTAGGTTTAAGATTTGTTTTGCTGCCATGATTTGCTGAATGATTTGAGTAACACTAAGTATTTTATTCTTTTGCAAAGGTATTTTCAAGGGAACTGAGGAATCAGAGTGTTTGATCCATTTTTTTTTTCTAGATTGAGGGGAAGATTTGTATTTTGTATAACTTTTGGTCTTGATTCTTATTCTTGGACCTTACATTTACTCAAGTCCATATAATAAATCATCTTCTTGCAACAATGATTCTGGTGTCTAAGAACTAATTCTGGTTGACACAATAGAACATATTAAGTTAGAGTATTTATTTTGGTTGACTTCTTGATGAGAATTTTTTTTTTCCTAGTGAAGGAGATAGGTCCATGAAAAACCTACTTGAGCTTACATATGCTTGATAGTAACTATATTTTTAGACTCTAAATTTATGTGGAATATAATTTGGTCCAAAGTTCTCCCTCTTTTACTTCAAATGTCATTTTTTTTGGGAGGGAGGGTGTCTTTTTGTGGGTTGCTGCCTTTTGACAACTCCTTGCAACCACCATGATGTGGTGGGTGGCAGCTCCTGTGAGACTTCCAACAATGTCATTTTAGAACAATTTCTATATCATGATAGTAGATGCTGAAGGGAAATTATCCTTTGACTTTCATTATCGCCCTGGATAATGCACTTTCTGAGTCATTTCTCCCCTTCATTCAGGTAGCAATGTGGTCTCTTATTCACTGGATAAACTTGGTCATGTCATTGTTTCTCAAGAATCTTGTTTTCCCTGATTTTAAAATAAGGGTAAAGCTGGATCCATGAAAACATTGTATGTATTAATGGGATAAGATCCTTAAATTATGCTAACTTCCATGAAAGAGGTGTCATATTAATTGTAGATATTATATTTTAAAGTTTAATGCTCATAAGAAAGACATTAAAATGTACTTGGAAAAATTGACCTTCACTAGGTACCTGGGAGAACACTCTATGCTAACTTCTACAACGGAGGCCTTCAACTTTATATTTCAGAGCAGAGCATTCTTGGTCTAGGAAAAATTCAGTAAAAAAGCAAAGGTGATTTGATCAGAGAGTAGGCTGGGGAATCTGAAGGATCAGGGGAGATAAAGGAGTAATGAGCTAATAATAACCTTTAACCACTAGCTTCAAGGACAAGGGAAACAAGGAACAAGTCTTTGATGAGCTAAGAAAAATATAGAACAATAACAAGACTGCCATTATGAGGAAGGTTTACCAAACAACTGAAACCGTCCCCAGATCACTGGAGAGCACTGCTTCCTGCTGTTCCCAGATAGCATACTGGCGCCTCCTCAACCCTTGGAGGAAAGAAAGCTGTTGTTTCCATTTTCTCTTTTGCCATATTAAGAAATATGATGGTCTTTGGGGGAAAGGAAGGGCATTGTTATGTTTTTTTAAGTAATCTGATGCAAACCTCACACCATGATGGGCTAAAGTCAGACTTGATTTAAAAAGTAAAATATTTTTTTCTTCTTTACCACTGCCCTCTCGAAAGCCCTGGCTTTTATTCAGAGTTGAACAGAACCATAGTGCCACATTAATATTTCTTGCTGAAAATCAACCAGAGCAAAAAACTTGATTCTATAGAATCAAGACCATGTCAAAAAGAAAAAAAAAACATGATAGACTGTGTTGGAAAAAGCACTGTTGACAAGTGGAGAGGATAGAGAGAAGTATGGATAATGCTATGCTTCTTAGATTTCCTTAAAGCTTTAGAGAGAATGCATTTAGACATTGCAAACCTTTCATTGCCTTCGAGGAAATCTATTCCCATGAGGGCAAAAGGTTCATGAAGAAATGAAACAATAATGACTTAGTGACCTTGATGAATGAAAGAAAAGTAGCTGTGATAATATGCGTTAATCAATGCTGAAAAAGACCTCACTGCTCTGCATGGGAGTCATAGAGTCATAAGTCTAGGGCTAGAAGGAACCTCAGCGTCCAAACCACACATCTTTCAGACAAGGAGACTGAGACCCATCATGGGCCATGTGGGTAATAAGAGTCAGAGGTCAGATTTGAAACCATTTCCTCCCATACTAAAGTCAGATTCTTTCCTCTCATTGACATTCCGATTGACATTTCTTCTAAGAAGTTTATTTGGTGGGCAGCAAAAGTCTAGGATATCAATTTTGTCCTCATACTGCCTTTCTAGTTTTATTCTATGTTGCTCTCCTTCACTCAATCAATAAGCATTTATTAAATATTTACTACATGCTCCACACTCTCCTAAGCAATGAGGAAAAAAAAAAGTTCTCTGCCCTCAAGGTATTCACATTTTAATGGAAGTAGACAGCATGAGACAACAATGCACGTACAAGACACATACAGCTCTAATTAGAGGGAATCTTAGAGAGAAGGGAAGAAAATTTATATGGCACCTAACATGTGCTAAGAGTTTCTTTTCTTAAACAAATACTAACTCATTTGAATCCCTCAGCAATCCTGTGAGAAAGGTGCTGTTATTATCCCTGTTTTACAGTTGAAGAAATTAAGGCCAAGGTTAAATGAGTCTTTCAGGGTTAAACAACTACTAAGTGGCTGAGGACAGATTTGAACTCAGATCTTCCTTGCTCCAGGCCTGGTACTCTAGCCATTGTACTACCTAGCATGCTTTTTAACATGTTTTCCACTATGTTGTCAGATGCCTTCAAGGAGAAAAGACAATGGTATCAAGGTCAGCTACCACAGGAATAGTAAACTAACTTAAAAAGGCTACAAGCCAAGAGCAAAGTAGAAGAGGTGGTGAGCAACTTTTTGTTTGCAGCTGATTGTTCACTCAGTACAGACTAATTCCTCTTCTCTTCCACACTTTCTTTCAGGGCCTCCCAAACACTGAGCTAGCTCTAGCAATGTATGCATCAACCTCATCATCTATGCATACATTTCTGTGCCCTCAATAGCAACAGATGAATTAGGATGAGGGGAGGGTTTGGGGAGAAAGAAGAGCTCTCTTTTAGACATTTTGTGTCTAGCACACTATTTCCAGACAAATTGGCTACATCAATGTTCCTTATGTATGACATTCCCATTTTCTGTCTCTACACATTTGCACTGATGCTCTATCTTGCTTGGAATGTATTACTTCCTAGTTTTGTGTTTTGGAATTTTTAGTTTCCTTTAAGGAATAGCTCAAGCTCTACCTTCCACATTCAGCCTTTTCTCATTCTCCCGTTCAAATAATTTTGTATCTGTTTGGCATGTTGCTATTTCCCTGGCAAGGTCCCTAAGTATGGAAACTGTTTCAGTTTTGCTTTGTATCCCTAGCACTGAGAATAATGCGTTTTTTGGGGGGGGGGGAAGGCAATTGGGGTTAAGTGACTAGCCCAGGGTTGCATAGGTAGTTAATGTCTGAAGTTAGATTAGAACTCAGTTCCTCTTGACTCAGGGGCTAGTGCTCTATTTACTGTACCACCTAACTGTCCCTAATAAATGCTTACTGATTTGTTCTCTTCAAATGAAAATCTTAGTTGTCTATTTCTAATGACTTTTTTCTTAAATTTCATAATCTTAACCCAATTTGGATGGACCACTTGAACTAGCTAACTGATCTACCCATCCAGTTCCAAGTAATGACCTAGCAAGAACCATTTTCTTTTTCTACTATAGCTAGATTGCTAGGATGATATCATTTGTGTAGATACATACATACATACATACATACATGCATGCATGCATGTAGATATATCTATGTACATACACATATTATATATGTGTGTATATACATACATGCATATATATACATACATACACACATATGTATATATATATATATATATATATATATATATATATAAAAGCTTTAAAGTTATGAGGCTTAATTCAATCAGGACATCATTCAAGAATAAAAATCTGCAGAACTATGTTATCGACACTTAATTCTTTTATTTCAGCTTCATTCAGGATATTTTCCCATAGCACCGTTGAACACTTTTGGTGAGCATATATCTACTTCATTTGATATTAATACTAAATGAGTTATTGAACTCATTGTCTGGTTTCATGTGGCATGGAATCGGATATGATTTAAATATATAGAAAATGTTTGAGGAAACACTTTAGGTTACATTTTAGTCTACCAAGTATTTTTTTAATCTTTTAAAAAATTATTGAGCAGTAGGTATGGCAAGGTTTTATATTCTGTATACCTCTGGGTCAGCTGCATTATTTTAAAGATATTATTTGTTAAAGAAAATCATCTTCATGTGTGAACCATTCTTGTGTCTTATTGAAGAAGTTCTCTGTCATGGATTTCTAGAAAATTATGGACAAGAAATATGGTGGAGGTGTTATGAATGGATGAGTTATCATCTGCGTTGTTTTAGGGAACAATTTTCCTTCAACAATAAAATCAAAGATCCATGAATGTGTTGAAACATGTTCTCCCAAAGTGGTGTCTGGTTGTCAATCATAAAACACCAAAATTGGGTGTGACCCAAAGGGTAATGGAAAGATGGATGGTGAGCCCAAGCAGAGTATTGCTGACCTTGATTTCTGTGCCAGAAGTTGTGTAATGAATACCATTTAGGAAATTCATAATGAGAAAAGGAGGCCAGCTTGTCATGTAATGAGAAACAAATGAATAACTCCAGTTCATTAGTTACACTGATAGATATAAAAGGCCTCCAAAAACATTCACTCTTGATGTCAGGTTTATAGTTGCCCATAGGATGAGGTATGGATGAGGTGTGGTTTGTACTCTTGGAAGGAGTATCTGAATTGTTGACATCACAGATCTATCGAAGCAATTTAATACAACTACTAAAAGTAGACTTAAATAGAACTTTAAGGTTTGCAAACTGCTTTACATAAAGCATTTGATCCTCACAGCAACCCTGGGAGGTAGGTGCTGTTATTATCTCCATGTAATGCCCATCATGGCAGCATATCTGATGACTGCTGCTATAAATAATTTTAAGGGTCTAAGGAACTCTCTATTTAGAACTAAACATTGTTCAATGATGTAAAGCATAACATTCATTGCAATATCCTTAAGCAAAACATCTGTCTCTCTCTCTCTCTCTCTCTCTCTCTCTCTCTCTCTCTCTCTGTCTCTCTCTCTCTGTCTCTCTATCCCTATATAAAACACTCAGTATGTCATATGGTACATAGCATATATCATTGTATTCAGTAGCATTCCCCAAAATACTTGTTTACACAATCAAGGGGTCCCAGGCTAGCTAGGGTCTTCCCTAGTACAACACATTACACAGCATATATCATTGAATTCCCAAAATCAGAGGGTCCCAGGCTATGGTTTTCCCTAGTATAACACATACTTAAGGGATAACAGAAAATACCTCACCATCCACCCTAGGTTACAATAAGAACAATCTCCTTAATACCAAGTGTTCAAGCCCCTTTCCATCTTGACTTAAGTTTGACTTCTAATTCCCATGGCTCTTCCTCTGTGGGCAGATTGCTCCTCACTCCTTCCTGGATACACAAGGAGGCAACTCTCTGCTCCTCCTCCAGGTCTCAGCTCATGGGGACTGCTCCACTCCAAGCTCCTGCCCAACAGCAGACTCCAGGGACTCCTGTCCGTAGCTTCTGTCTGTGAAAACAAAACTTACCACCACCACCACCACCATCTCAATTCATCTTTAAAGTCCAGAGACTCTGTGTTAATAGCTTAGTTCACTTTAACAACTCTTAAAAGGGGCTTAAGCTAAGTCTCCTTACCATGGGCAAATTTTTGCCCTATAGCTCTATTTGCTTTTAGAGTTCAGAAACTCCTTCAGCAAGTCTATGTCATCAAAGGTGTCCTCTCCACCCTCAGATCTTCTCTCAGCTCTCAGAGGTCTCCTCACCAATCTCAGTGGTTTCTTCATTTTCTTCTTCTCCATGCTGATGGCTTTCTAGATGCTGGCTTTCTCAATGTCTGCTTTGTCACTCTACTGGCTCTCTTTATATGCAGTTCTAGTTGGCATTTGATTGGCTAGAACTCAATACCCATGTGTAACTAACTAGAACTCACATACCAGTCTTTGATTGGCTAAAACTCAATGCACATACAAGTCTCTGACTAGTTTGAATTCAATCCAACAAAAAAAATCCGACTTTGCTTGTCATTATGCCCCATTTTACAGATTTGGAAACTGATGCACAGAGAACTGAATGACTTGCTCAGGGCTACACAGCCCTGAGGGTAGGATCTGATGTCAAGGCTTCCTGACTCCAAATCCCATGCTCTATCTACCAACCCTCCTATGTGGCCTTAAAGGATGTACTCTCATCTCATTCATTAGCTCATAGCCTTCTTCGATCTTCTTAGAAGTTGGTAGAATAGTTCAGTCATATGAAGATGCTCCCTTATTGGGCATGGCACTTTCTATACTCTCCCCAAAGTAAGACTGAGAATAGATTCAGGAGAATGGTAGTTAAAATCTAAGAAAAGACTATTAAAGAGTGGCATTCCTACTACTTGGAAGGAATTTAGTAGGAGAAATCATCAAAATCATCCAGAGATCTATGATGCGATTTCTGTTAGACAGGAAATTATGGTTATGTCTATACTCATTGGAACATAGTCTTTTTGGAACAACCCCAACTGTGACCTTGCTCAGGCTAGTCAACTGTGGTACTGAAACAGAATGCCTAGAAGACATGCTCTACAAAAGTACTTTAACCAGAATTGTCATAAGATGAAATGGTCCCCAAGGAAAATTCAGTTGGGAGTGGGAGAGGTAAGTGTTTTAGGAAGGCATAACCATGGGAGGAGAGTCCTATGAGTGATAGAGTTGCACTTGGAGGTAGTCTGTGTGGGAGAGAAGCGTTCTATCACAGTTTCACTGAGAGGTGGTGATGTATCTTTTAGGAAGTCCCACCCTTGTTCTCTTGGGATTTGGTTGGAAAGTCAGGCTGTAAATATAATGATGGAGTGCCAAGGATGACATTTGGGGATCACCATACCTCTGGAGTACTGTGAAATGAGGTTTGGAGATGGCAGTTATCTTGAGGAGCAAGTACCTGCCTCTCTTCATTCTGGGAAAAATACACAAATCTGCATGTTAATGCTCTGGGACAACTTTGTTTGCCCTGTGTTAGCCACAGAATCTGATTGACAATTGAAGGAGGAGTGGTTTTCTAACAAGTCAGCCACCATATGTCCATAAGTGGTTGGGGTTCTTTAAGTAAGAGTAAGGAAATATTTCTGCATTTTCCCACATACTTTCCCACATATCCCCTTAAACTACAAACCCTTTTTTTCTTTTAATGAATCAATATGGATGCAAATATTTCTAGAATTTCTCTGATTTCCTAAAAAGAACAAAATGTACATAATTTATTTAACTATTTTGATGACTCCAGGCCATCATTACAGGCATTAATCTTTATGCCACTTCCCCCTCCCCCATAGAGTAGCAACTGAGTTTATTCTTTAATACTTCTGCTGCTACTGGGGCAGCTAGGTGGCTCAGTGGATAGAATACTCCTGGACCTGGCATCACAACTTACTCTCTGTGTGACCATGGGCAAGTCATTATTTGTGTCAGTTTCCTCACCTGTTAAAAAAAAATGAGGCTCATAATAGGACCTACCTCTTAGGGTGGTTGTGGGGATCAAATAAGATAAAAATTATAAAGCACTTACCACAGTACCTGGCACATAGTGAGGGCTGTAAAAATGTTAATTACTATTGGTCTGATTTCACCTGGACTTTACATCACTCATAACCTGGGAGCAGGAGGTACGTAGATTTTATGTGATTATGATGCATATTTATAGGGCTCTTCAATCACTACAAAAGCACCTACCTTGCCACAAGACCATGAAGGGGTCATGCAAGAATGATTATACCTGTTTTGCAAAAAATAAACAGAAGCTGAAGGAAATAGAATAACTTTCCCAGGGCTGCTTAGCTAATAAGTATGAGAGCCCGTGTTAGAATCTAGGTCTCCTAACTCTAAGTCTATGGCCCCAAAATCCAACTGAAGGAAAAAAGAGAAAGAGATTTACCATTTTAAGTAAACTCTCCTCCAGTTGATGAAAACAGCCTCTAATCTCTGTAGAATTCCCATGCTTGAATATAAATTCTTGTTTCAGCTACCAAGTTGTGCACTGATAAAAATCTGGGAAACTTCATGTTGGAATGGGTAAGAAGCCAAGATTCCTTCCATCCCAATAAATCATGATGCTCATCTCTGAAGGCAGAATTACCCTTTCCATTGAGTAGGTCTGTTTCCCTCCTCCTGTTCTATCAGTCTGGCTATCACCTCTGCGCCAAGCCTTTGAGCCATTCCTTCATTCACGGATAGGGCCTCATTTCCCACACTGCCTGTAGGTAAATGGAACCAATTGAGCCAAAATGAAACTTTTACAGCAGTGTTAAATATGTAATATACATGGACCTCATAGCTCTAAAAGGAAAAACATGGAAGTAATTTCTTTCAAATAAACCTCCACAGTTCCATGAGGCACAAAGGAGGGCAATTAGGTCATTTTAAATGCCTGAGATGATTTATGCAAGTATCAAGATATTCTTTTCAATTTCCCATCTTTAGTAGACTTTTTTCCCCAAGAAGCTTTTGAAAGTATGCAAGAAGGTATTATTAAAATATTAAAACATCCTTAAGATATTCTTCAGAAGTCTATAGACCTTCCATCTCTTGAATCTTATATAGCAAACTATTTTCATTTTGATATCGAGGGAAATGCAAATCAGCTTGAAGTGCCTGTGGATACAGTGTAGCTCACTTTCTTATGGAAGCACCCAGAGTTACAGAGGCTGATATTTCCCTAGTATTTTTGTAACATATTTGAGCCTCCAAATAACCTGCTGAAGTAGGTACTACAAGTATCATCATCTCCATTTTTCAGACTGAGAAAAGTGAGGTTCAGAGGATTGAAGTGATTTCACCTGTTGACCTTCCTTATTCATCACTCTTTAAACTTTGCAAAGGCCTTTTTTTGTTATCTCATTTGATCCATTCAACAATCCTGTGAAGTAGGTGCTATTACTATCCCAGTTTAACACACAAGGAAACTGAGACTGAGAAAGATTAAGTGACTTTATGGCATCACCTAGAATCTGAAGCTGGATTTGAATTCAGTTCTTCCTGATCCCACGTCCAGTATCTATCTGCTATGTCACCTACCTGCCCCTAATAGACATGAATTAAAATTATCCTTTAAGTTTGGAAATTTCCTTGATGACTTCGCTTGTTCCTTTTCAGGAATATAAATAAATTATACAAAGTAAATACAGAGGAGGGAGATAGGTTACTAGGATCTGCTAGACCAGCAGTTCTCAACCTGTGGGTTATGTTCAATTTGTAACAATGAAAATACATCCTCCATGTCAGATAGGTTCATAAAAGTAGCAAAATTACTGTTATGAAGTAGCATCAAAAATAATTTTATGGTTGGGGGTCACCACAACATGAGGAACTGTATTAAAGGGTCGCAGCATTAGGAAGGTTGAGAACCACTGTGCTAGAAGGTCAGTTTGGATAAGCTATATGGTACATGAAGAAGAGTAATTTGTAATGAGCCTGTAAGGGTAGGCTGGGCTTAGGTTGTGAAGCTCTTTAAATTCCAAACAAAGGGATCTATATTTGATTCTGGATGTCCTAGGAAGCCATTGGAGCTTATTGAGCTAGGAATATCATGATCAGATCTGTGCTTTAGGAAGTCCTATAGCTGTAGATAATGTGGGATAAGACTTGGGTGGGGTAGGATTTGGCCAGAAAACTCACCATCCTTGTGTCCTTCCTTACCTTCAGCCATGTTTTTGGGCACTGACTGTTGAAGCATCTTGGGATGCATCTTTGAAGTAGACCCATTCCTAGAGATAAAAGGGGGAGAAAGGTCTAATGAAGTCCTGCTTGACTTTTTTGTGAATATGCAATATTAACTTAGTTTAATTTCAAGATTTTGCCTCAGAAAATTAATATGATTCTATTTTCCTATAGTCCAGAGAAGGTATTTCCCAAGTCAGAAGTGATCCAGCACCTACCCATTCAGGCATCAGATTCTGTGGGGTCCCTGTATTTAGCTTCTGTCTCTCTTCATGGCAACCATATCTACTGAGGAAATACTTGGGTGTGGTGGTGGTGAGGGGGGCTAACATTATGCTGGATATGATGAGAAGCTTTCATTACAGGGATTTCTAGATGTAAACAGCATTTTACATAAACCCTGGTCAATTTCTTGAGTAAATTCACGTGGTGCCCACCTAAGACAATACTGTGAAGTAGACAAAACTTGTCTTGCATGACCATACTCTGATGGTCCATTTTGTGCTTCCTCATTCCTCTACAGCACCCAGAACATTTGGGCCATTCTCTGAATGTCTTCAGCTCAGAGCCTTCTCAGACCAAAGAAGTCTGTCATATTCCCAACTTCCTCTCCTCTCTAGTAAAATTTCCTGAGCCATCCTGCTCCCCCCTGAAAAGCAGGGTGGTTAATCAACCAAGAGGATTTTAGTAGGCACCTACTATGTGCCAGACCCTGCACTAAGCTCATAAAATGAAAAACTATTCCTTATTCAAAAAGAGTTTTTTTTTTTAACATTTAGCATTTTAAAGTGGAAGACAAGAATATAAGTATGTATGTATGTATGTATGTATGTATGTATATACACACACACACACACACACGCACACACACACATATATACACACACACAAATAAATATAGTACGGAGGGTATTAGAAGCTGAAAGGATCAAGAAAATTATGGAGAAAGTGGTGCTTGGAAAAAGTCAAAGAGCCCTGACTTTGGAGGAAAATAAACAAACACCCCCCTCCCCCAAAAAAACCTGTCTTTGAATCCCAGCTGTGATACGTGGTATTTACTAACTACTAATCTGGGAAAAGTCAATTAAATTCTATAGGCCTGATTTTCCTTACCAATAAAATGAGGGAGCTGTGCTAGATTTATCTGTAAGGTTTATTTGAGCTGTAAGTACTCTGATGAATCCTCCATGACTCTCTACTCCACTGTATGAGATGTGACTCTGAGTTAAACCCTAGAGAATGAAGTGAAATATGGGAACATGGAATGTTAGAGTGAGAAGGATCACAGATTCATGAATCTCAGAGCTGGAAAGGACCTCAGTGGATATACCTGAAAAAGGACTTTATCCTAGAACGTACATTATAAGTGGTTATTCTAAAATTTGCTTGAAGATATCTAATGAGAGGGAACCCCATTGCCTCCTAAGGTTACTCATTCTATTTTGGGATTATTCCAATTGTTAGGAAGTTTTTGCTTTCTTAAAACTTCAGTTTGCTTCTCTACATCTTCTACGTCTTGCTTCAAGTTTTGCTCTCGCAGTAAAGCAGAACAATTTCTGTTCCAAAGGACAAACCTTTAAATACTTGAAGAATATATCCTGTACCTCTAAATTTTTTCCACAGTAAAGGTTTCCCTTTCCTTCAACTGAGCCCTATAAAATATACTAAAAAGGGCATGTAGGTGGCACAAAATGGTTCCATAGGGCCTGAAATAAGGAAGACCAGAGTTTAGATCTGGGCTCAGACACTAGCTGTATGTGACTATGGGCATCTACTTACCTCAGTTTCCTCATCTGTAAAATGAGCATAATAATAGCACTTACCTTCCAGAGTTGTTGTATGGGTCAAATGAGTTAATAATTGTAAAGTGCTAGTGTCTGGCCCACAGTAAATTCTTTGTAAATATTAACAACAATGACAACAATGACAGTGATGATCTCAAGGCCCTTTATTATCTAGCTCCTCATCATGCTCTTGTTCTTCCTTATGGGTTCCTTATCCCCATGTGTTTTGCTTCTCTTAATATAGTCTAAGGTTCACTTCCAAAGGTCTCATGCTAAGAAAATTCTATCCATATCTGAAGAAAGAATTGGTGGAGTCTGAATGCAGATCAAAGCATACTATTTTCACTCTATTTTTTTTCCATCTTTTTCTTCTTTTGGTCTGTTTCTTCTTTGCATCATGACTAATATGGAAATATACTTTACATGACTACGTACACATAATTTATATCAAATTGTTTACCATCTTAGGGAAAGGGAAGATGAGACAGAGAGACAATTTGGAATTCAAAATTTTTTAAAAAATGAATGTAAAATTGTCTATATGTAATAATAAAATAAAATATTATTTAAAAGGAAAAATATAGTATAAGATTGTGTTAGCTTTCTTGGATGTTATATTGTTGACATATGAAAATTGCAGTTCACTAAAACCCCCCTTTTTTTTTTAAGATGAACTGATGACTTGCTATATACTGAACTTGAGAAGTTAGATTTTTAAGCCCAAGGATACATCTTTGCATCCTATTGAATTGTATCATGTTAGATTCAACCCAATGCTCTTAGTAAGTCAAAATCTTTTTGAATCCTGACTCTGTCATCCAGTGTATTGTCTGTCCATCTCAAGCGTGTGTTCTTGGAGGCTGTCTAGTCCAAACTTATACAGAGAGCATAATTGCTTTATACTATCCCTGATAAGTTATCATATCAGAGAATGTAGAAAACTATCAACTCTGTGCATAGCTAAGTTGGCCTTTGTCTGAGTGTGTAGCCTTCAGGATATGTAACTTAAGAAGAAGCTTGGTACAGAGCAGGCAGGACAGAGAATAGTAGAGTGAATCTGGGAATGCACACCTCAGGTTTTCAGGGACAGACTGGCTCTGTGGTAGGAGTAATATCTACTAAGTTATGGAGACTTGATTATTTTTTTCCATATATGGTAATGGAATCCCCTCCAGACTTAATTGGTTCAGGGGAATAAGACTCAAACCTTCCATGTAGATTCCTGATCACTTCACCATAAAGGCCCAGTGCAGGAGGAATGTGTGCATGTGTGCGTGTGTCATGCATTCGTTCGTGCGTGTGTGTATGTGGGGGGGGGGGGGGTATTCCTCAGGCTTGAGGCTTCTAACCAGGCATGCCACCAAGGCAAAGGTGAAAGCAAGCGTGGCACCCAATTGAATCATGATTTTGTTAAGTGAATCTCCTTTTGTGAAAAGCTAGCTACTCTAGGAATACCTCATTTGGTTCCAGTCCCAAACTGGAACCACTGGACTAGCATGAGTCAGTTCTGGCTTAGAAGAGCTCCATCTGAAGTTAAACTCCAGGCTCTTTAAAAACATAGCCCTTAAAGAAAATCATTTTGTTCAACTACTTGGGAAGTTAGAATGGATGAGTTAGTTAAGAATAAGGACCTATGGAAGCCAACAAAAGATAGACTCCTGGGAGCAGGACTTAGAAAGAAGGGTTCTGAAGGGAAGCTAGACAGTCATTAGTGATAAGCTCTCTTTACTTCTTGAATCTGCTCAGAGAAAATTCTCAGCATTGTTTCTTGACACGGCTTTCTTGTTACTTCCACCTAAGCCAGCAACACTAGCTCTTGCAATTCTTAACTGACTGCCCATGTTCTGATTTGCCATCCATTGTTTGGCAGAAGTACAGATTTACTGCCAGCAGATGACCTGGGTCCAGTGGTCTCAAGATAACTTTTCTTCTTTACCTAACTGCAATAGAAATTTCTAGATGTCTTGGCATCCCTAAAATAAAATCTATCCTCCCGTTCCATCTAGATTTTGAGTGGGGGGTGGGGAGGAAAGAAAGAAAGAGAGGGAAGAGAGGGGGGGAGAAAGAAGAGAGAGAGAAAAAAAGAGAGAGAGAGAGAAAGAGAGAGAGAAAGGAAGAGAGAGAGAGAGAGAGAGAGAGAGAGAGAGAGAGAGAGAGAGAGATGACACAGTTACGACTGAAAAAGATCTTGAAAGGCTAGACCATTGACCTGCAACAAAATGATGAAATTTAAGTGGTAAAGGGAAATTCTTATACTTGTATTTAAACAAGCTCCTAAGTATAACATTGGGCAAGCAAGCAAGACAGGGCCAGCATTTGTCTGAAGGAAATGTGGGATTTTGAATGGACTGTAAGCTTACCATCAGTCAACAGTGAGAAATGGAGACAAAAATGCTAACATGATCTTAGACTGTTTTAAAAAGAGCCATAGTGTCCAAATCAGAGAAGAGAAAGTCACTGTTCTCTATGCCCTGGTAAGACTTTATCTGGAGTATTACATTAAATTCTGGGCTCCACATCTCATAAGGACATTGGTTATGAGTTGTTTGTGCTCCTTTGTTTTCTGACCAAGTCTCCCTATCTTACTAAGGCTGGGAGTGCAGCAGCTGCATATAAGTGTGATCTAGGGCTGTTTTGGTAAATGTTTAAAAAAGCAGGTATCCATGATTTTAAATTTTTTCTGCAATATTGACATTTTCTCCATCACTTTCTTAACTCTGGACAGTGAACAACACAATAAATCAAGCCCTGATTTGTAGCATTGGCAGAGATGTAAATGCTCACACTGAAAATTTAACAATCATTCCTTCTCGCAGATATAAGCTTTCTCCAGCACACCCCTGGGCTCTACTAATGATCTGCCTGGAAGTTTGAACCTGCTCCATTTTTCTGACTTGGACTGATTCACACATCCTTAGGCAGCCTTATGGTTTTCTGTGGCCAACAACTCACCATATTTGTGGTAAACTTAGTGCACACACTGAATCAGTTTTAGCTCTAGTGCATTTTAGAACTTCCAGTCAGAAGTGTACTAGAGTTGGCTCATAACAGGCCAACTGTGAAATTTTCCATGTGAATATTTACACCACAGAAATAAAATTGGTAAGTGCTATAAATCTCAACTTCATTTATTTTTTTGATGATTGACTAGACCAAAGGATGGGGAATGTGGGACTTCGAGGTCACATTTGGCCCTCTAGGTCCTCAAGCTATCCCTTTTGACTGAATCCAAACTTCACATAACAAATTTTGTTAATGGAAGGATTTGTTCTGTAAGATTTGTACTCAATCAAAAGGCTACACCCAAGGACCTAGAAGGCCACATATGACCTTGAGGCCACAGATTACCTTCACCCTCACCTCCCCAGACTAGACTTAACAAAGCTATGGAGAACATGATAATAATGAAGACAAAACTTTAAAGTGTATCTTGAGTGTATTTTTCCCCCTATAAAGCTAGTTGTAAACATTTACAAGCATATCCCTGCCAGTAACTCAAATGATCCATCAACCTCAGCCTCAAGAATACAGGTGTAGTCTATTCCTGGCCCTAAAGAATGTTGACATTTTGGTGAGCATACAGTGGAGGCCAACTATGACAGCAAAGGACCTAAAGTTAATGTTACATGGTAATTAGTTGGAGGAAATTGGCATGTTTATTCTAAAGAAGAGAAGACTCAAGGGGGGAAGTAACTAATAAAAATATAGCTCAATCAATTAATCAATAAACATTTATTAAGCACCTACTAAGTGCCAGGCACTATGCTAAGTGCTGGATACAAAAAGAGGCAAAAGACAGTACTTACCCTCAAGGAGTTTACAATCTAATGTGGGAGACGTATGCAAAGAACTATATGCAAAGGAAGCTATCTGTAGAATCAATAGGGACTAATTAAGAGAGAGAGTAAACTTACTCTGCTTGGCCATAGAGGACAGAACTAAAAGCAAAGGACGATTTTGGCTTGAGGTAGGAAATAGCTTCTTAATAACTAAAATTATTCAAAAATAGAATGCTCTCTGTGGGAGATTGTAGGCTTCTGTGCTTGAATACTTGTTAGGTAGGTAGCGAACATTCTTTTTAAGTAGGGGTTAGACTAAATGACCACTGAGGTCTCTATAGAGATTCTGTGACTGATTCTGAGTCATTGAAGGGATTCTTGACTCTTGTCCAGGCTTCCAGCCAGCTCTGCCACCAGATCAGTATGGAAGAGGGAAAAATTAATGCCAGCAGGCATAGGCATCCCAGTCTTTGGAAGGAATGCCACTATTTTCCTTTCTCTAATTTCATTACATGGTATGTGCCTTTGGTGTTGGGGCAACCGTGATCAAAATGAATTCCAGCCAGAGATGCATAAGATAGTACAGAAGTCTTAGCATGGGAAACTATGCATTTTCTTCTTTATCCACTGACTTCATCATCTCTGTTGCTTCATTCTCAAGACACTGGCTTAAAGGAGAAATATTGAGCATTCCCATCTAGGTGATGTTTACCAGAGATGTTACTAATAATATAACATTTGCAATTTGCAAAGCACTATCCTTACAACCTTCTGAACAACATCATAACTAGAAATTTTGGTATCTAGGGGAAAGTGTATGAGACACACCCTCAAATCACCTTTTTAATTCATTATGTGAAAACAGTTCAGAAAATCATTAAGACATATTCCGTTGAATTACGGAGAGATTTAGTTACTACAACTTCTCATTTTAACTAATTATTGTTGCTATTTAGTTGGCAAGCTCAATTATTTCTATCCTTCTAGGAGAGTACGTGCATTAAATTTCTGAGACCTCAAAATTTTGGTGATCTGGAGAAATAATAATAATAATAGCTAACATTTATGTTATAAACTGTGAGGTATGCTTTCTTATTTGATCCTCTCAATGAATCTATTTTGTTGTTGCTGTGCAACCATTTCAGTTGTGTCTGACTCTTTGTGATCCCATTTAGAATTTTCTTGGTTAAGATACTGGAGTATCTTCTCCAAGTCATTTTATAGATGGGGAAACTAAGGCAAACAGGTTTCAGTGACTTGCCCAGGGTCAGATTTGAGGCCAGATTTGAACTTAAGAACATGAGTCTTCCTGACTCCAGGCCTGGCACTCTATCCACTACATCACCTAGCTGCTCAAACAAAATCTATAAAAAAAATCTATAAGGAGTGTTATTATCTGACTTTACAAGGTGAGACAAATGAGACTTGAAAGAGGTTAAGAGACTTACCCAGTGTCATGTACCTAAGTAAGTATCTGAGACAGGATTTGAACTCAGGTCTTACTCTGAGTCTAGTACTCTATCCGCTCTACTACATAGCTGCCTGATCGCTTTTCCCTAGTCACAGCTTTGCTTGTAAGGTAGAAAATGTAAGAAAGTCTCAGTATAAGTCAATTCCATAAACATTCATTGAGTACCTCCTATGAGTCAGGCATGGTGCTAGGTGCACAAAAGAAAAAAAATACAGACCCTCCCCTTAAGGAGTTTATAATCCATAGGGAGAAAACAATACTTGCACAGATAAATGTAAAAAACCACAGAGGACAGGTAGGCAACAAAATTTCTTTGCTCAGGGAAGCATTAACACCTGAGGCTATTAGGAAAGACCTCCTTTAGGAGATGACACTTGACCTACACTGACATGAAACTATGAACTCTGAGGAAGAAGTATGGAGGCGTTATTCTTATTTTCTAGTTGAGGAAAAAAGCTAAAAAATAATGCATGCCGACTTCAAAGGATTATTATAAAAATCATACAAAATATCATCTAAAGTGCTTGGCAATTGTAAACTGCTACAGAAACGTAAGCTGATATTGATTTTGCTAGCCTCCACTAAAATCTTGTTCTAATGCTTCCTCATAGTGTAGAGGGGATTTGGGTTCTTTAAGTCTATGCCCATAAAGCTCGAGTTCTGCTAGGTCCAAACTGGAAAATCTCCAAGTATTAACAACTAATACTTGTCCTGGCCCTGTTTCCAAGGGCCAACTTTGTTCCATTCCAAGAGGTTCACCAATAGGCTGATTTAAAAACTGTTTTTTTAGCCATTGCTCCTCTAAGACCATCTTTCAAGCTGTAGAGATTATAGTCTGTGTTGGTCAAACCAGTGAAAAAACAGAGGATTGAATATTGAGCTGTTATTCCTCTCCTCAAAATCTATATGTTCCAGCCAAATCTGTCCACTTCGCTCCCTTTCCGCTTGTGTGCCTCTATCCCAACTCAAATATCATCACCTCTATGAAGTCTTTCTTGATCACCTTTTAATTCCTCAGGTCACACATTAACACTGTTTTGGAGCCCCACCTTGACTTCTTCGTTGTATACCCATCAGCAGGTCATTTTAACCTCTCAGAACCTGTTTCTTTATTTCAAGATTTTATATTCCCTCTGACATGATCTTTGAACAATTTAATTAAACTCAGCAAGCATTTATGAAGTTCTGACTATTTGTAAGTCATTGGAGATACAAAGAAATAATCCTGCCTTTTAAGAAACTTAGACACAAAATTTTTGAATGAATGAAGATGAAGGAGTAGAAGTGAAGGAGAATGACTAGATCTGAGCTTTGGTTTGGGTTCTGACACTCACTTGTATAAACTACTTTGCCTCCCTTGTCCCATTTCCTTCCACTAGAAAATGAGTTGGTTGAGCTAGATGAGTTATAGTGTTGCTTCTAGCTACCACACTTCATTAAGAGGTAATGGCATAGAATCAGAGGCAACTTTTCTTGATTTTTTCAACTTTCTCATTGCTGTAAAACAGGAAGAAACTCCTGAAGAGAAGAAGTCAACCATTCTCAGCAACAGTCAATCAACTACCACTCATAAGGCAATCTAGTCAGCTGAAGGAGCTGGGCACCCAGGAAAGACATAGGCAGGAAGTGGCAGGAAAATCAAATTGCCATCACCACCTGGACCACTCATACCTTAAGGGATACAACTCAGAATCCTAAATCCAAGATTAAAATCTTCAGCCACCATCCTGGGAAGCAACCACAATGGAGAAGCAACCTGGCAATTGCTCCTGTAGAGCTACAATCACAGCTGCTGAAGACCTAGAAAAGAAAGTTCTTACCACCAAAGTCTTTAGTAGTGTCAAATGCTTCAACATCAGAAACTATGACTTTATTGCTAGGTGATGACATTAAATAAGAATATTACCATCTGCTTTGTGGCTGTACCCTAATGACCATGGGAATTTTCTATCTGACTTACTGCTGAAACCTTCCATATGTGTTGTCTTCCCCATTAGAATGTGAGCTCCTTGAGAGCAAGAACAGGCTTACATCTCTATTTGTAGCCCAGAGCACTCAGCAGAGTGTTTTGCACATAGTAAGCATTTAATAAGTGATTAGTTCATCCATCCTTCCATCTGTTCTTCCACTTATTCATTCATTCACTCATTCACTTATTTACTCATTCATTCATTCATTCATTCATTCATACTGTACAACAAGTATAGCGAAGCCACACAACCAGAAATTTGTCTCACAGCACAATCATATATTATATTTCTCTCATCCTTCGTTTTACATGTGAGGAAACCAAGGCTGAGAAAGATTAAGAAA
>CM053581.1:128480669-128512819 GCA_028627135.1 Pseudochirops cupreus | reverse complement strand
GGCTGTTTTGGGGTGGTGGGCGGGGGAAAGACGGGGAGAAAATATGTAACTCAAAAAAAATTTAATAAAATAAATTTAAAAAAAAGACTATAGAGGCAATCCCAGGAATTATGCACCCAGAGCTTTCTGTAAACTTCCAGAGACATGGACCTCTGGGGATAGATGACTAACTTCATCACTGTTCCCTACCATGTGATGGCCTATGACTTAAAGTGAATAAGTTAATAAACACTTTTTACACACCCAAGATACGCTAGGTACTGCACTAAGTAGTTACTAAGGAATGATAAAAGAATGAAAGTAAAGAAAGAAACAAGAGTTGTCTTTACTCTCAAGAAGCTCACAGTCCAACAGGGGAGACAACATGCAAACAACTTTGTATAAATGAGGTACAGAAAGGCTAAACTGGAGATAATCTTAGATGAAAAGCACTAAGATTAAACGCTAAGGACTTTGTGATGTTTTCAACTCTAATGTGGTAGACAAACCCTAAACTCCATTCTGGAAACAATAGAAAGGAGCTGAAGCATTATGTCTGGTAAAAGAAGAGACTTATGTCTGTTGGCTCCCCTGGATTACAGGCTTTCCAGATGATCAGATGTGATATTTTTACCCCTGTGGTACATTTCATTCCTTACATAGTGCCTAGTACCTCAAGTTATTTTTTTAAACCACTAAATTGAGCTCTTTGATCCTATGGTTTTTATGGGTCAATGAAAAATAGTACAAACAAATGTATGTAAATAGGAGACTACTTATTAAAACAAAATGGGAGCTTTCCTCCAAGCTTTCTCAATTTCCATCTTACCTTTTCTGCTTGTTACTTATTCTCCCTGCACAACACCTCCTTCTAGTCATATGATCATGACTACATGCTTTTGGCAACTCAATAAAGGAGACTAGGGCCAGGGAGATTGCTGAGCTGGGCTGTCAGTGATCTGCTTTGCTAAATAATTGTTTTAATTGTCTAGAACAAGCCTGATTTTAGGTGAAACCAATCTTTCTAATTGACATCAACCTTTGCTGGCAGATGGAACCAGCTAAAACTAAGCCTTGCTCTCTGCTGCTCTGAATGAATCTAGCCACTAAGTGAGAAGGAAAAGTTAAGAGCGCAGCTTTTCTGAGGCTTCAAACAAAATGTCTTCAAGATAAATGACCACAAGATTCCTGGACTATTGCATACTATACCCTTGTGGCTACCCCAAGATTAATCTAGATTGCCTGGAAGTTAGGCAATACAAATTGAATCATGTGATAATGATTTGCATTTTGCCAGGCTGAAATTATCTGTTCTTCTAGTTATCCAAATGACAACAGACCTGCATTTATTCATTAAGCATGCATGAGAAGTCCAACTCAGTTATGAAAGTGAGCCAGAAAGGCATTTTCCTGAGTGAGGGAACATATCCTTTCTCTCATTCTTTTCTTCTTCCTACCAGGTAAAATGTTCGGACTGGGGTGGGGAACAAATTGTGATATAGGAAAATTTAGGAATAGGAGTAGAAGGACATGGAAATAAACATCAGGTATTGTTGGGTACAATCAGGGAAAAGGTTGTTTCCAGATTACATGATCAGAATGCTGGCAATTTGGGAGCACTAGACTTTGGGGACAGTCCCACAGATAGCTCTACAATTATATTTCAATGTAGCATCATCACCTTTAAGAGAGAGACAGTAAGTCCTTTGACCAGAAATCATAACCATGAGGTTGAATTACAGGGATAAAGTGCTTGGGAGTTGTGTCTGATATGGTCAAAAGACAGATAAATAGGACAGAGAAAGTTGTGAATGAGTTGGAATGTAATACCCTTCTCTCTGTCCCCCCTTGCCCCTGGGGCTCCTGCCCTCTTTAGTCACTGAGGTAGTCCCTTCCTGCCTTCTTTCTCCTTTTTCTGTTCTGCCCCAAATAATGAGCTTTACCTACTTAGAGATTTTGGCCTGGACATGCCAAGAGGAGTAGTAAGAAGGAGTGTAACTGGGGAAAAAAATCTGAGAGTGGTTGCATGATATATTTGTTTTCTATTTCTAGTAGGAACTTAGAAGTTGTATTTAAAAGATGACGAATGGTAGTGTACTGGGCATTAACGTAGGCAGGGTGAAGAGTCTCATATTCATGAAGTAGAAACTGAATGAAGAAGAGCTCAGACTAAGCTGTATGTTGGCCTATTTGATCCTTTTATTTTGATCTCACACAAGCAGGGTAGAAACTGACTATCCTTTGGTGTTCAGTTATTTTTTTTCCCAATATATGGATGTGGGAAAGGGCTATGCATAGAGAGAGGATGTACAAAGGCATTTAAATTCAACAGGCATTTACTAAATATCCACCTCGTGCTAAGTCACATGAATACAAAGACAAAAGCAAAGCAGTTTTGCTTCCAAGAACCTGACATTCTCCTGGGGAAAACAATTTGGATGCTGATAAGTAAATTCAGAATATACAAAGAGTAAATACAAAGAAGTTTTGGGGTTTTGGAGTGTGATGTGGTGTGGTGTTAATAAGTAAAATTTCAAAAAATATATACTTTTATCATTTCTTCTTTATCTCATCAACAAGCAATTATTAAGCTCTATTAAGTGCCAGGCACCATCCTAAGTGATGGTGATACAAAATAAAGAACAAACAGTTCTTGTCCTCAAGGAATGCACAATTTAATTGGGGAGCCAAAAGGCAAATAACAGAGTGCAAACAAGATATACATGGGGTAAATCGGACATAACTTAAGGGGAAGGTATTAATATTAAGGAGGACTGGGAAAGACTTCTTTGCAGAAGGTATATTTTCTCTTTGTTTATTTTTTATTTTTTGTATGTATTATAAATATATAATATGTCAGTAAAACAGTACATATGTATCAGAAATAAATACATACACACACATATATGGAGTGTGCTCAGACTTTTTTAAATTAATAGTCTTTTAATTAAAAACAAAAACTTAAGAGGCCAGTAGTTAACTAGAGCAACCAGCTGCTATTAGAAAACTAAAAGATATATGATCAATAACTCCCTTACTCCCAGCCTCCACTCTAAGAGTAGGAAGAGACTTCATCCTTGCTGCTGGTTATTGTAAGCTGGAGTTGGCATGGGCAGTTGGCCCCTTAAGTGAATTTGGAGGAATTATGGATGGAGAGAAAGGAGGGTTGTTGAAGGAATATAGAGGTGATGATTTGGGTGTTAATGAGGTCTAAATGAGGAGTATGTGAGTATCCTCTGAGTTTGAGAGGTGGGGACTTTGGGTGTGGTTCCCTGGAAAGCAGAATGAGTGGCTGAGCAATACATGTTCCAGTGAGACTTCAAGCTGAGAGAGTGTCTGTGCACTGGAGTCTAGTGCCAAAACCTGTTGAGAAATCTCAGAATTTTCATAGACTACAATGTTAATACGCCCTGGAAAGACAGAAATGTAACAGAGGTCAAACTGGCACTATTTCCTCCATTCTCCAGAGGCAATTTTTAGCAAACCTAGAACACTGAGAATTCTTGAGAGATTAAACTGTAGTATCTAGGCAGTTAGGTGGTTCAGTAGATAGAGTACTAGGGTCTGAAGTCAGGAAGACTCATCTTTGTGAGTTTAAATCTGGCCTCAGATGCTTATTAACTATGTGACCCTGGGAAAATCACTTAATCCTGTTTGCCTTAGTTTCCTCATTTGTAAAATGAGCTGGGGAAGGAAATGGCAAACCACTTCAGTATGTTTGCCGAGAAAACCCCAAATGGGGTCACAAAGAGTCTGACATGACTGAACAACAACAACAACGTTTCGATCCCTTACACCTTCTGCAGCTGACAAAAATGTTTCTGTTTTCCCAACCAGTACACATCCTAGGGTCAGAGACAATTTTTAGTTATGATAAGTAAGGCTTTGTTGTTAGCTAATGGGAACACAACATGGAGTACCATGTTGTGGCCTTGGAGTACCAGCTTCGCATTTGAACTTGAGTTCAGGTCAAATCTCTGACATCTATGGGCTGTGCAACCATGGATGTTTAACCTCTCTGCCTCTCATTTTCTTCATCTGCTAAAGTGAGGGGTAAGACTACATGGCCTCTCAGGTCCCTTCTAGCGCTAAATCTATAATTCTCTACAGTAAAACTTACAGGTTTTATAAAGCACAGATGTAGAAATAACGTCAGCCAAAATCCTAACTGAAGAGAACTTTTAACCTCCTGCTGTCCGAGTTAAATTGAATCTGACTTCAGAATATTAAACTATATTTTAACCACAACAGCATATTTTTATGACCTATGTAAGTCATGTTTGAATCTTTACTGATGGCATGATTAATGTTGTAATCATTTTCCTGGATTTAGCTGTGTTATGAGACCTTTTGACTACAAATTGATTAGATTTTACTCTGAGGAGGGAGGGACCCCATTATTAAATTGAGAAGGGACTTCATTATCTACTCTAGCTCAGTGTTTATATATAAGCTAAATACCATTTTTTTTTTTGTTTTTCCTCTCAGCAAAATGGTGAGGCCAATTTCTAGCATATGGAAACATTCCCATCCTACAAGTTATTGGTGACGGGGAAGTCAGAAGAGAAGAAAAATAAGGTTTATAGTCTATTCATAGAAATATGCTCTTTCCAATGCTACCAGTGTGACCAAGGCCATCCTTGTCTGTTAGGGGCACCTGGAAGATGCTAATGAAATCATGAATGTAAGTGAGGAGTATGGAGGACTAAGTGTTCCTAACTCTTCCTAGTGCTCTTGACTCTGAAGTCTTGCTATCTCTGTTACCTCAACTTCATCCCAAAGGGTCACTCATCAGCATTCCCACAGATCAAACATTGGAAGCAATTATGTCCAAAATGTTCAAGATAGCTCCTGGGGTGTCCAAGTCTGGAACTTGGGCCAGGTCCCATCATCCCAGTTTTGGCCAACTGACAGCCTAGGGCTTGCTCAAAGACCACCCTTCAGATATTATCCCTCTTCTTGCCCCTCATCCTCAGTTAATGTCCTGTGGAGAGAGGGTGTGGGCTTCCAAATTGTTCCCTTCTTAGGCTGCTGACCCTGAAATAAGTACAAATCCCTCCTTTGGGTTTTCTAAGTGTTTTTTACTGCTAGTAATTACAGCTGGATGATATTTCAGTGCCCTAGGCCACTCTTGTAGAACTATATTAATGAAGATAATCAACAACATTAACCACACAGGGTGCTTGCTCCCAATACCAGTGAGGATCTCCTCTACCCAAACTCCAACAACAACAATGCAGAGGGTTTAAAACAACAGACACAAAGGAAAAGTTATGACTAGGTTCAAAAAGCTTGTTTTAGACATTGGATACTGATTTTCTGCTAACACCTGTTGGGGAGAAGGTGGATTCTTCATTTAGTTTCTGTTTGTTCCCTTCCCCTGTCTCTGAGTTATAACTGGCCTTAATCCCATTCCAGATGAAGTCTGGTCCAACCTGCTAGACTCTTCACCTCACCTAATTTTAAGCTGGCAAGACTGCTAAATGTGTGAGTTTCTTAGACCTGAGCTCAAATCTAGTCTCAGGCTCTTTCTAGTTGTGACACTGGGCAAATCATTTGATTTCTATCAGCATCTTTAACTGTGAATTGTAGCTGATAACAATGACACCCATCTCACAGGGCTGTTGTGAAGATCAAGTAAAACAACATGTGCAAAGCACTTAGCACAGTGAGTGCCCAGCACACAGGAGGTGCTCAATCAATGCTTGTTCCCTTTTCTCCTCTCTCCTCCCATGAGACTCCTATCTAGCTGAAGATACTTCTAATTTAATTTTCAAATACAATTTCTCAGGGGCTACCTTGAGGGCAGTGGAAAAGAATTAGTACTGAATATGGAGCCACTCTCCTGGTATTGCTACTTAAGATAGTGTGATATGTGTATATATATATATATATATATATATATATATATATATATATACATATACACACACATACACACACATGTATGTATGTGTATATATGTACATATATGTGTATATACACACATACATACACATATATGTATGTACATACATATATACATATATTTATATGTGTGTATATATGTATATATGTATGTATATAATTTTTATCAATTTTAAACATCATTCTGAGAGTTTCCATGATGAAAACAGAATTAAGGACCCTTGTGTTCCACAATATCTCCAAAATCATAGCCCTACGGCCTACAACCCATGCATGCCCTTGATGGCCCTCTCTGGCTCTACTAGCCTAGCCTTTGAGAATCCAGAGATACCTTATACCAGGTTGAGACATCAGGTTTTGTTGTTTTTTTTTTAATGTGGGGGCAAAAGTATGGATATTTACAGCTCTGCAGCTAAGTGTCCTAAAGAGAATTGAAAGAATAAAGAGGGGACAACATATCTAAATTGATTTAAGCACAATTTGTCAAAGCATTGTCTCCCAATGAGAAGGAAATGAGGGGAGGAAAGAAAGCTTATATCATTCTTCTGGATGGGGAGTTAGGATTTTAACAGACTAGAATATTGGGCTAAATCTTTCAGGATGAATGAAATTTAATAGGAATATGTTGTAATACAGACTTTGAAAGATTCTGGAGACCAAGGTCAAGTACAAGGATACATGGAGCATATCACAGGACAATATAGCAAGCCAGCTTTATTGAAGGAAAAGACAATACATGAAAGGGAGTTAGCAAAACAGGTGGAAGCAGATGGGAGGGTCCCACTGGGATCCTAGAAGGATTGGGACAACCTCCCAAGCCAGGAAAGTCTGGTGTATTTTTATAGAATTCTTATCTGGGTTCTAGCAGTATGAAGAATTAGAGGAAGGTAATGAAGATCATGGACCTAGAGAATGGTGCTGATTCATGTTGGGAGTTTGTGGGGAGGGGGGATACGAATACTTCTGGGAAATTGGCAGCAATTTGATATTGCAATTCTTCAGCAGCAGGAAAAGAGCTCTGACGACTCATCAGTTTTGAGATTTTCTGGTACTTCTTTGTTTATTGGCATGGGGAAGCTACTGGGGTTATCACAGGATAAATGCAGAGTCTTACATTTGGTTTCACAAATCTCAGTTTTGCAAGTAGAGAGGGTGGCTATACAGCTGTTTGTCTGAAACATGGAAGTTTGGGAAGATTGCAAGTTCAGTATGAGAAATCTGTGGGATACAGATAAAAAAATACAATTCAGTGTGCTATAATGGGTTTGTTTTCTTCTATAGGAAACGAGACATTATCACAAATATTCTTGAACATTCGTCCATTCACCTAGAAACACTGAAGGAGTAACTCATGGGGAATTTGAGGCTCAGAGAAACTAAGGAGAAAAGATATTTTTTTGACTCTGGAGTCAGAGGTCCTGGGCTCCAATTCCATATAGATATTTACTATCTATATGATCTTGGGTAAGTCACTTTACCTGACTGGGTCTCAGTTTTCTCAACTGTAAAATGAGGGAGTTAGACTAACTAGCCTCTAATATATCTTCCAGTTATAGTCCTGTGAAATAATTTGCTCATGATCACAAATTGTGAGCCTAGCAGAGGTTTCTTTTTTAACCTAATATTTGTAAACATGTTTTTAAAAAAATATATTTTAATATTTATAGTTCAATATAATCAGTTTTTTTGTAATTGTTTTTAAAATTATGCATTGAAAAACATTATTCAGAGGAAAACAAACAAAAAGATTAAGACTTTATAGACTCTAGGAAGAGACCTGAGTATCAAGGTTAGCCTTCAAGAGGCATCTAGGTGGTACAATGGACAGAGAGCTCTGCAGGGAGTTAGGTGGACTTGAGATCAAATCCAGCCTCAGAAAATTACTAGCTGGATGACTCTAGATGAGTTGCTTATTCTGTCTCTTCCTCAGTTTCCTCAACTATAAAATGCGGGTAATAATAACACCTATTTCCCAGGGTTATTGTGAGGAGCACATAAGGTATTATTTGTAAAACACTTAATGCCTGTCATAGTAGGTGCTTAATAAATGTTTGTTTCCTTCTTTCCAATCTACAAGTCCATTGTTCTTTAAAAGAGACTAGCTTTACATTTTATCTATTGAATTACTATAGACAGTTTATATGATTAATGTCTCATATCAAAACTATATAAAGAATTTTGTCAAGTCTATAGGAATGTGACTCATTTCCCAGTTGATGGGTCATTCACTGGGGAATGTGAACCAGCAGTTTTCCAATGAAGAAATTAAAGCAATTAATAGTCATATAAAAATGCACTAGATTGTTATTATTGATTAGAGAAATACAAATTTAAAAAACCTTGACATATAAATTCAAGCCTATCAGATTGTCTAAAATGATGGAAGAGGAGGGTGATGAATATTGGAGGGGATGTGGAAAAATTGGAACACTGATTCAGTATTGGTGAAGTTGTGGACTGTTGTTCTGTTTAGTTCAATGACTTAAACATTCAAAAAATAAGAAGGACATAGGGTTTTAAAAGACGTGTTATTAGCAGTAATCTGAAAGCTTTAATGTTGGGATTAACAAGCCTACTTCAACAAGGTTAACCCTTTGATGAAGAAGAAACTGTTCCTCTTCTGGGAAGGTTGCTGAGGAAAGAGGATACTGAAAAGTTATTTTCAGAGGCAGTGTGATGGCTTCCACTGTGAGGAAAATTCCACATACTGAGGCAAACAGAAAAGAAATATGAATTGGGAATTCTTATTAGCAGACCAGGGATAATCTTGGCTAGGCAAAATTATCATTATCATCATCATCATCATTAAAATAAAAATAAAAACTCTCTTTTTGCAAGAAAGACAGACTGTCCTGCCTTTTTGCGTTTTCATATGTTTCCCCATGTCTCCTGGAATTCCCTACTACCCTCTTACCTCTGCTTCAAAGAATCCCACCTTCCTTGAAAAAATATCTTTAAAACACATGCATGAGTTCCTTCTGACCCTCCCCTGGCCCATTTATTAACATATCCTCTGTTTTAAAATTATTCTGTAATATTTTGAATAGGCATCGCCTTATGTACATGCTGTATTCCCCCAGAAGACCTTGGGGCAAGGATTGTTTTGTTTTCATCATTACATCTCTGGTGACTAGCACAGTGTCTTACATATGCTTAAAAATGTTGCTGACTTAAACTGAAGTTCTCAGGGAGGAATGGAGTTGCTAATGAGGTCAGTCTATTTACCTGGGAGAGAAATAACAAATTATAACCAACATGCTGTGAAAGGATAATAACGCTAATTATTTATATTTATGTAGCACTTTTGTATCACAGGGACTAGGACAGTGCCTTGGAAGTAGCAGATACTTAAGAAATGCCTGTGGAATATCTGTTTCAACAAATCCAAGCAAATGTTCTGCTTCCCTTGACCTCGTTACAAAATGTCTCTTGTTTTCCGTTTTCCACCTTTTTCTAATAAATTTCTTTCTTTTTCAAGGATGGACATTTTTTTCTTAAATCTCCCTGAAGTTTCTTATTTGTGGAAGTCTTAATACAATCTTTTCCTCCTTAAAAGCTGTCTGGGAGATAAAAAGACCACATTCCACAGTAAACTACGTGTAGTTCGTTACTAAGTTATGTCCAACAAGAGTGAAAAACAGAATTGCTTTTAAAAGGGTGGGGCAGCAGAAAGATTTCATGTCAAAGAACTTTAGTTTCATTCCTTCTTCTGCCACTTAATGCTTGTGTGACCTTGGACAAATCACTTAACATCTGTAGGTCTCATTTCCCTCACCTATAACATCACAATAGCTTCCTAATAGGTCTCTCTGTCTCTCTCTAATCCATTCTTCACACGTCATAACACAGGTCTGACAATGTCACTTCTCTACTAAATAACTCTAGGGACTCCTTTTCCTCTAGGATAAAATGCAAACACCCCATGGCATTGGCTGGTTCCAACTTACTGTTTCAGGTTTACCATACATTGCTCTCCTTCAGGTCTTCCACTTATGGTCTGGCTGAACTGGACATCTTCCTATTGCTCACACATGGCACTTCTTCTCCCTTCTCCATTCCTGGGGTTCGCCCCTTCCTCACTTATAGCTTGTGGAATCATTGTTTCCTTCAGTGTTCAGCTCTGTCATCATTTTCTTCATGAGACCTTCCCTGATTCCCTCAACAGTAAATTATATTGTTTTTATTTTTTATGTGTTACCTTTATGTTACCTATCTGCACATGAATGCTATCTCTCATAATAGAATATAAGTCCTTTAAGCGTAAAGGAATGATCTTATTTTTGTTTTTATAAGCTTAGCACCTGGGACAGTGCCTAGAACAGGAGTGTGGAACCTATGACCTCAGGGCCACATGTGGCCCCTCTAGATCCTCAAGTGTGGACCTTTGACTGAATCCAAACTTCACAAAACAAATTCCCTTGGATTCAGTCAAAGGGCTTCACTTGAGGACCAAAAGAGTCACATGTGGCCTCAAAGCCATAGGTGCCCACCCTTGGAGAACATGACAGGTGCTTAATGAATGTTTTTTGACTTGCTCAGTGATTGATTAAAGGAGTCCTCTGGTCACAGTGGGAAAAAAAAAGTTAGCTTTTGTATTAGAGGACCTTGTTTTGAACCCTTACTCAGCCATTAAGTATGTAAAATCTAAACGACTTCATAAAAAATATACCTGGACCTTCATTCCTCCACCCACAGAATAAGGAGGTTGGACTAAATGGTCCTTTCCAATTCTAATCTATGATCTTTAACCTATGATTACAGAAGGTTCAGCTAGTTCTAAATGTATGATCTTTTCATTAGGTTAAAAAATCAGTTCTCAAGTCAAGTTTGGAGAAATCAAGACGTTTTATTTTGTAAGCTTGAAGGTTAGGTTAGGTTTTGCATTTTATTCACTGTTAACTAGTATGAGTCGTGAAAATATATTTATTCATCTCCAATGGCTCTTAAGAAAATCAAATTTACTCAATATATTCTATGTGAAAAGGTTGCAGGAGACAAAAATAAGTAATGCAGTGACAAATGGAAAAGTAAAAATGGGGCAGAGCTGTCTTCTGAACTGTAGAACCAAATAATGACTTTTTCAAAAACAGGTTGATTGTGAAGAATAAAACTTGACTGTAAAACCCATGAGTAGCTTAGAACTCATTGACCCCAGAAAGCTTAGAGAGATATGAACCTATAGTTAATTTTCAAGGATCTTGCTGATATAGAAGAAGCTTCTGTCCAACCTCCCAAACCATGAGGAACTTTGTTTAGAAGAATTTGAAAAGGGAAAAAAAATAAATCTATTTTAGCAAAAGTTTGAGGAACCGTATAAAAAAGTGTTGCCACTCAAAGTCAAAGATTCTAGAATATTGAATAAGAAATTGACATCTAAGAGCTTAAAAGCATCAAAATGAGTAGAATACTTTATTCTATAATTAAATGAATACAAATGATTGAAATTAAGAAAGAATTATAAAGGAAAAGGATTAAAAATAAAGTACCTACAAACATATTTTAATCAGTCAATAAACATTTATTAAGCAACTACTGTATTTTACCAAAACCAAACAGGAGTCGTGCTGGGGAAAGAATCCATGATCTTTGTCCTGGCTTGCCTACTTTTTTAGCATAAACAAATGAGAGGCGAGTGCCCGGAGAATTCTAGCATTTCACACTGGAAGGGGAATCAGAGACTATTTAGTCCAACTCATACCTGAAAAAGAGTTTTCTATTCAGTATTTCTCACTATGTTTACATAGTTAATAAACTTCCACTAGGAGACTAGTGATAGGAAATCCACCACCCCTGAGGCAGCCATTTCACTTTGAAAATGCAGCTAGTGGGGACTTGAGCTGATGGCATTAAAGGAAAAGAAACATCCCTAGATTCTTCTAGATACCCTGGAACGCTGATGGGATATGTGGCAGGGACATCTAATTGTTAGCAAATTTCCCATTGTGATACTAACCCGTGTCTCTGGTTAAGGTGATATAACAGACAGTGTACTAGGCTTACAATCATGAAGACCTACCAGGTTCAAATCCTGCCTCAGACACTTAGTTATTTGAGTCTAGAGAAGTCGGAATCTCTCAAAGATTAATTTTCCTCTTTATTTAATAAAGAGATAAACATAGGAGCTATTTCACATGGTTATGAGGGTCAAGAAGCAGGTAGGTGCCTTTTGACCCAGTAATACCACTTCTGGGGTTGTATCCTAAAGAGGTCATAGAAGTGGAAGGAAGACTCATATGCACAAAAATATTTATTGCAGCTCTCTTTGTGGTGGCAAAAAACTGGAAATTAAAGGGATGCCCATCAATTGGGGAATGGCTACACAAATTGTGGTATATGAATGTAATGGAATACTGTTGTGCTATTAGAAATGGGGAGGAGACGGTCTTCATATTCACCTGGAGAGGCTTATACAAACTGATGCTAAGTGAGAAGAGCAGAACCAGGAAAAACTTGTACATAATCACAGACACATTGTATGTGTGATGACCAACTTTGATAAATTGGATTCTTCTCAGCAACGCACAGGTATAAGACAACTCTACAAGTCTCAGGATGGAAGGAGATACCTACATTCAGAGAAAGATCTAGAAAGAACAGAGTTTAAATGGAGACTGAAGCAATCTACATGCTATCGTTCTTTTGCATGTTTGGTTCTCTTTCTTTTTTCCCTTTGTTCACTCCATTGGTTACAACCCTTCTATACAACCAGAGTGTTGAACAATGTGAAAATGTTTGCAGGTCCTGTACTTGATTGCATACCGCCATGGGGGGTAAGGGAGGGGAGAAAATTTGAAACTCAAGGGATTTTGGAACTGAATTTTGTAAACTAAAAGTAAATAAACAAGTCAATTTTTTAAAAAAAGAAGCAAGTAGGTGAATAGAGACATAGTGAATACAGCAACAGGCCTAGATTTAGAAAGACTCATCTTCCTGAGTTCAAATCTGGTCTCAGACACTTAGTATCTGTGTGACCTGACCCTGTGCAAGTCACTTAACCCTATTTACCTCAATTTCTTATCTAAAAATGAACTGGAGAAGGAAATGGTAAGCCATTCCAGTATCTTTGCCAAGAAAAATCCAAATGGGGTCACAGAGAGTTGAACGTGAGCGAAAAATGACTTAACACAGAGGGTCAAGTAAGAAAATGTATGTAAATTGTCTTGCATTCCCTATGGTACCATATATATGATATGGATGATGATGATGATGATGATGATGATGATGGGATCCAAAAGTTCTGGAAAGATGACTAAATGTGCTAAAAGTCAACAACTTATAAGCAAAAAGGGAACAGTTTAGGATCTGGGTGAATCAGGACCTTACTTGACTGATCAGCAGGTGGGGGATGGGTTTTCCTAGGATAACGCCTTTAAGGAAGCATTGAGTAAGTGTTAAGTAAGACTGAATGGGTTCAAAAAGAGTCTAAAAGAATAAATTGAGGGGAAATAAACAACAAGGGTTTCTTGGATGACAGCCAAGTCAAAAGTGAGATATAATGCTGAGTATAGTTAATGGTCCTTTGAGATTAAAAAAAAAAATCAGAAAGACCACACCTTTACACATCTACTCTCCATTCTTTATTAACTGAAAAAACAAATGTCTGTAGGGGAAAAGGGCTCTCTCCTTTTGTGTTCTCCCTCATTTCCCTTTATAAAAATCTTTTAAATGAAAATTTAGATGTAATACCCAATCTGATAAAGATATATTGATATTCCAACATTAGAAAGATTATGTATTATGAGTGGTAGAATTTACAGGGGAGAAAAGTGATAGAAAGAGAACAGGTTTGGTTGGGTGTGATGGTATAGGAGCCATACCATGAGGTTAAGAGGTTGAAAGACCTGAGTTTTGATATTAATTAGTTAGGGGGTGCAGTGGAGAGAGTGAAGGACCTGGAGTCAGGAAGACCTGAGTTCACTTAGACACTTACTAGCTGGGGCAAGTGACTTAACTTCTGTTTGCCTCAGTTTCATCATCTGTAAAATCAGGATAATAATAGCATCAACTTACCAGGGTTGCTGTGAGGATCAAATGAGACAATAACCATAAGGCACTTGGCACATATTAAGCAATATATAAAGGTTAGCTGTTTTTACTCTGTGTCTTTGAGAAAATCACTTAGTCTCTCTCTGTTGCTATTTTTAAAAAATTCTTAAATGGGAATCATGCCCCTCTGATCTTATAAGAAAATTTCAAGAGGTCAAAGATGAACACCTATGAAAAATGAAAGGCTTGAATGCTTTAATTTATTCCAGTAACTAATCTGTGGTCACATAAAGTAGTCACTCCCCCATGTTCATCAACAATGCCTCTGAAGCTTCAGCCATCTAGGGTACTGAGATACTGCTAAGGGATGGGCAAGGTGAAGGTGACTTTGGATGTACTGAGACATCCTGGTACCCTGAAAGTCTAGGATCAATAAAAACTCCCTATTTGTTCTAAAGACCTTTGCCCTTCATTTTAAAACCCCTCTGCCTTGGCAGGGAAGTTGCCTCCATGTGTTTCTGATCCATTTACCCCAAACTCATTTGGATAATGTTTTTAAAAAGCTATTTGATGTCCAGAACCCCTCTGGGCTTGTTGAAAGCACAGTTAGGGTCAGATTTCCCTCCAGCGCCTCCTGACATGACCTTTGCTTTGGAAGGAGCTCATTCTCTGGGTGTTTTAAAAATGATTTTATTTCTATCATTTTCTCCAGGTTCCTGACCTTTTCCTCTGAACAATCCCTGTACCTCCCATTACAAACAAACACAACCTCTTTCTCTTTTTTCTTTTCTTATCACAGTACCAGATTACCTTCTCTTCTTCCCTGCTGAGCTGGCTTCCTAGTACCTAAAATGAGGAGGAAGGAAGAACAGCAGGATAAAGAGAGGAGGGCAGGACAGAGCTAGGGAGGAACAGCCCTGATTACTGCTGTCTACAAAGAAAACAAAGACATACAAACAACAGAATATTTGTGTATGGTGTCTATAGCTACATTTATACTCAATTTTGTCTTTCCAAAAGGAAACAAGCTCTTCTTTTACTATTTTGTCACCTACATATAAGGTTGTTGGTAGGACAGCTTGGTTAGGGGGAGGAATTAGGATAAATAGGGAGGGGGAGAGAGAATGATTTTAGAGAGAGAAAGAGAAAAAGAGAAGAAAGGGAGAGTAAGGGGAAGAAAGAGGAGGAAAAGAGGAATGGTGATAAGGAATGATGGAGGAAAATAATATTCTAATTCTCTGACTTTGAAGAAACATTCCCATACCTGGTCTGCTGTAGAACATCACTTATGAAAACCTGTTTCCTTCTCATACCTTCCTCAAGGATGTGTGTGCATGTATAATATTATTACCGTAAAGATTTGAGATAGGTGGAGAAACAGACATATGACTTGGCAATTAATTATTTGCACTTGGCCATTTATTTACTATAACGTCTCAGATTTTTCTAAGACTGTGATTTACTTTTGTTTTTTTTTTAAATATACCTTGAGAGTTTACTCCTCAATACCCTCCAAATTGTGTTGCCTTTGGTATAGATATCTACTCAAAGTATTTGAGCCAGGTCAATTGTACTTCTCATTTTATATATTTTAGTGACACTTCTATTTCCCCACCAATCCCCTTAGAGACTATGATGTTGGGATATAAATGTGGTAGCTCAACTATCATTGATGGAAAAGAGAATTCATTATGAACATCTATACTGATCTTTTCTTTTTTCATTCCAGTTTTTCATCTCTTTATTGTTTTCCTTCTAGTTTCATCCTCAGAAACTTTGGGGATGAATTTGCTTTCTTGGATATTTCTCCAAGTTTTTTTTTAACTTTATTTTTTCTTTCTGTGTAGCTGAGGTGGGATTTAGGAGTAGGTTGATAGGTAAGTTGAAGAAGGAAGGTTAGTGTTTTTGAGGGAATATCAATATGTACATGGAAGTGCCCAACTAAAAGGGCAGGAGAAAGATTGAGCCAGGCATTGAATTCACTGAGGGAAGAAGAAGAATGGCCCAGAGATCCACAGACAACAGATATCAGAATTCTTATTGGGTTATGGATATGGATTGAGTGAACTTTCCAGGAAGAATGATAGTAGTACAGGGTGAACTTGGGAATCACAATTGGGAACAATGAGTATTCCAACTCCTCTTCCTCAACCAGTGAGTTGAGAGAATGAATGAATGTACAAACTATGCTGGAGAGGATGGTAAGGGAATCTGTGTAATCAACAGGGAGTCAGGTCACAATGATAGAAGATGGAAGGTGGGTGAAAAGAAAATAGTTAAGAAGAAAGCAAATTTGTTGTCTATGGAGCCAGAATTCTAGAGAGCACAGTGGAAGGGGTTTGTAGATCTAGAGTGTGACATTTTGGGGTTGGCTTGGGTCATTTCTGGGTTCTGGTATGGGAAAAAGGGAGCAGACACTAGGGCATGGAGAATGGGGTTAAAATAATGACAGTGAGGATTCAGAATCACTGGAATGGAGAGAGTATGCCTAGTTGTGAGTTTGTTAACCCCTGGCAGATGAATTTTGTTGAATTATCTATCTCTAGATATATCTAGAGGTTTGGTGTTAGGGTGGAGTCCCAAAAAGATATTAGGTTGCTTGGGTGAATGGAGGAAGGGGGAAGAAGATGATAGAATGGCTTTTCACTCCTTTTGCTACAGGGTGAGATAGCAGTGAGTTGGAATTTCATCTTTCTATCTCTTGTGGTCAGGAAGAGGCCAGCTGGGAGACTGACATGCAATAGAACAGTACTGATCCCATTACAGAAAGAGAAAGGTCAGTCTAGGAGACTAGTAACCATATGTGTCCTTTTCCTCCCTCTTTGATGTCTTTGGGGAATAGACCTAGTGGTGGTATCTCTGTGTCAAGGTTTTGGTTACTTTAGTGGCTTTGGGGACTGAGGACTAAATTGCTTTTCAGAATGATTTAGACCCATTCATGGCTCTACCAACTACCAACATAGCTCAACCAAGGGTATCAGTGTGCCAGTTTTCCTTCATCTCTTCCAAAATTTGCCATTTTCCCTTTTGGTTATTTTTGCTTGGATTTTTTTCGTATGACTTTGTATATCTTCTCATTAATCTGCTAGGAAATAGCTCTTGTTCTTATAAATATGAATTTGTTCTTTCTATATCTTGGATATGACAACTTTGTTAGAGAAACTTGATTTAAAGGTGTTTTGTTCCTCCAGTTTAAATTTTCTTTTCAAATCTAAGCTGTGTTGGTATTGTTTTTAGAAAAACTTTAGACCACCATAATTGTCCATTTTGTCTTCTGTGATCTCTCTACCCCTTCTTTGGCTGTGAACTATTTTCCTACCTACAAATAGGAAAGGCAATTTAACTCTTGTTCCTCTTATTTGTTTATGATGTGACCTCTTATATCTAAGTCTTTCACCCTTTTGGAGACCATCTTGGTATATGGCGTGTAATGTTGTCTAAATATTATTTCAACTACACTGCTTTCTAATTTTTCTAGCAGTTTTTGTTAAATGATTCCTTACCCCAGTAGATGGGGATGTTGAGATTACTGAACAATATGTACGCTACTGTGTTTGTTTGCTTCTCTGCATTGTATATATAATCTGATTCAGTGACTGACTTTTTATTTTTCACCAATACAAATTGCTCTGACAAATATCGCATTGTAGTATATTTGAGATCTGTTGCTACTAGTCCCCCTTCTTTTCCACTGCTCCTCCCATATTATCCTTTGAGATTCTTGGCCTTTTGGGCCTACACATGATTCTCATTATTATTTTTTAAAAGTTCCAGAAATAATCTTTTGGTAGTCTGATTGGTATAGCACTGAATACACTAATTTAGGCAATATTGTCATTTTTATTAAATTGACACAACCTACCCATAAGCAGGGCAGATAGGTGGCACAATGGATAGAGTTCTGGCTCTGGAGTCAGTTTGACTTATTTTCCTGAGCTCAAACCTGGCCTCAGATATTTACTAGCTATGTGACCCTGGGCAAGTCATTTAACTCTGTTTGCCTCAGTTACCTCATCTGTAAAATGAGCTGGAGAAGGAAATTGCAAACCACTACAGTATCTTTGCCAAGAAAAGGGTCACAAAAACTCAGACATAACTAAAAATGATTGAACAACAACAATTCATAAGGATTAATATGTCTTCAATTATTTAGGTTTACTTTTTTTCTGTAATGTGTATTCTGTTGTTGCATTTATATCATTCTTAAGCACATCTTGGTAGAGTGACTCCCAAATATTATATAAATTTTCCAGTTAGTTTGAACAGAATTCATCTATCTCTCCTTTCTGGATTTTTGTGAACAGACCAGAATGCTGATGGTATATGCAGGTTTATTCTATTCTATAACTTTGTGGAATGTATTGTTTCAATTAATTTTAGGTTATACTTCAGGGTTATGTGGCAAGAAGGGAATGGTGGACTTGGGAATCACAGTATAGAATTAACAGATGCACAAAATTACAATTTTAACACTTGCTTACTTTCCCTTTTGTATAATGACAATTAATAAGGGGCAGAATGAGGGCTAGAATTCATTCACATAGTATACAGTTTTTCTACTATACAGCTAGCCCTGAAGAACAATGATAGACTCAGAGAGTTGGAAATAGTCTTGGAAATCATCACACAACTTCATCAAATGAAGAAACTGAGACCTAGGTTATTCACCCAAAGTCATGAGATCATCAGCTGGGACTGGAACTCAGATTTAATGACTTCCAGCATGTTTACCTTTCTACTGATACATTAGGCAGGGTCTAAGAGGTATGGGTCTAACAGGGGTGGGGAACCTGTGGCCTCAAGGTCACATGTGGCCTGCTAGGTCCTTGGGTGAGACCTTTTGACTGAGTCCAAGTTTTACAGAACAAATCCTTTTTTTAAGGGGATTTCTTCTATGAAATTTGGATTCACTCAAAGGGCCATACTTGAGGACCTAGAAGGCCACATGTGGCCTTGAGGTTCCAGGTTCCCTGTTCCTGAGATTTCAGTTAAAATTCCAACCTAATAATTTAAAAATTGTGACAATTAGCATATTACTTAAACTTTCTCATCTTGTTTCCTTATGTGTAAAATTAGAATCATAAGATTTGCCCTCCTTACCTCACAGTGTTGCCATGAAAATCAGACAAGATATTATGGACTTCAAATGCTCTGCAAACTACAAACCCTTATGCAGAATATGACATTGTTATTATTACCCTTCACCCTTGCTTCACTTTAGACCAAGTCGTTTAATAAACTTGTGGAAGAAGTGAAAATGTACATATTATCAATACCTCATGTCATTGGTTAAAGTGGTAAGTTTCACAAATGGAACCAATAGCCTTCCTAGTTCATCAAAACATAGAAGTTAGTAGGGACCTTAGAAGTAATTAGTTTACCACATTCATTTTAAGAGGAAACTGAAGTCCAGAGGGGCAAAGTGATTTGCTAAGTCTCACACACACACACACACACATGCATATGAACAGAGACAGAGAGACAGAGAGACAGAGATAGGAGAGACAGAGATGGGGGAGAGACAGAGAGAGACAGAAGGAGACAGAGAGAGAAAGAGAGAGAAAGAGAGAGAGAGAGAGAGAGAGAGAGAGAGAGAGAGAGAGAGAGAGAGAGAGAGAGCCAACACCACTCTTCCTAGTTCAAGCCTTCATTATTTCTCCCACTCTCCCACTATTGTTGCAATCACCTCCTAACTAGCCTCTTGGTCTCATGTCTTTCCACTTTCCAATCCATCCTAAACACATTTGCCAAAGTGATTTTCTAAAACACTGGTCTGTCTGGTTCACCCTATTGATTTAAGGATCAACTGGACACTGAAAACCTTTGCAAATTTGGCTATAGTCTACTTCTTGTGACTTATTGTTCTTCTTCCCACATGCTCTAGTCTTGACAAATTGACTTAGTTGCTACTGTACTTAGTACATAATAGTCCATATATTATCTGTGCCTTTGTATTCCTTGTCTTTAATGCTTCAAATGTACTTCCTCTTCTCTTTTGTTTTGCCTCTTAGAAACCCTAGCTTCTTTCAAAGCCTTACTCTACACCACCTCCTACAGCAGAGCTTTTCTGATCTCTCCAACAGCTTGTGCCTCCCTACCCCAGTTTCTTCTTACTCATATTCTATATTTACTTTTGTGAGTGTATGTGTTATACATGTATCTGTATATATCTATATCTATCTACACACATATGTATGTAATATACATGCCCAACATAATGTAAGCTCCTTGAGGGCAGGGATTTCTTAATTTCTGTCTTTTCACCTTAAGTATTGTGCATACTTCCTGGAATATAATAAGTGCTTACTAGCAGGTGCTGTATGATTGATTAGTAGTTCAGTATCTGCTTTTCCTTGTATATCAGTTTCTGTGATGGTATCTGCCAATGCCTATATATCCTCCAACTCTCTATGGAGAGGTTCCCCTCTGGGATTTTATGTCCTCCCTCTCCTAAGGGAAGGAGGGGAGCACAGAAAAAGCAGTGTGGGTAATGAAGGGACTTGGAAACAGTATGGACTTTCCAAGCTCTGAAATGGGGGTAACTCAGAGTATCATGCATCTGTTTAAACATCTAATGTTTTCCGATTTTTAAATAAGATCCCTGGACATCTTGACAGTATACACTTGTAGGTTTAATCTTTTGGGGTTCTTTTTCAAGAGGTGATTCGTGAATTCTTTTTATTTCTGTTTTGCTGATTCTAGAATATCAGGGCAATTTTCCTTGAGAATTTCTTGAAAGATGATTTCTAGGCTCTTTTTTTGATCATGGCTTTCAGGTAGTCCAATAATTTTTCAATTCTCTCTCCTGGATCTATTTTCCAGGTCAGTCGTTTTTCCAATGAGACATTTCACAGTGCTTTCTATTTTTTCATTTGTTTGGATCTGTTTAATACTATCTTGATTTCTCATAAAGTCATTTAGCTTCCATTTGCTCCAATCTAATTCTGAAGGAATTATTCTCTCCAGTGACTTTTTTGAAATTCCTTTTCCATCTGGGCAATTTGGCTTTTTAAGGCATTCTTCTCCTCATTGGCTTTTTGGGCCTCTTTTGCCATTTGAGTTAGTTTATTTTTAAGGTGTTATTTTCTTCAGCATTTTTTGGGTCTCCTTTAGCATGCTGTTGATTCACTTTTCACGATGTTCTTGCATCATTCTCATTTCTCTTCCCAATTTTTCCTCCACTTCTCTTACTTGATTTTCAAAATCCTTCTTGAGCTCCTCCATTGACTGTAACCAATTCATATTTTTCTTGGAAGCTTTTGATGCAGGAGTTTTGATGTCATTGACTTCTGGTTCCATGTTTTGATCCTTTTTGTCTCCAGAAAAGAATTCTATGGTCTGATTGTGCTTCCTCTGCTTGCTCATCTTACCAGCCAATTACTTGACTTTTGAACTCTTTGCCACAGTAGAAGTCTTCTTCCAGAGAGAAGCGAGCTATGTCCCCAACTGCTGGGGTTTTCACAAATACAGTCATAGGTCTGAGGAGGGTACACTCTCTAGACACACCCCACACTCTGGCACACTGCCACACACCCCAAGACCACAACTCAAAACAGTAATCTAGATCCAAGCAGGTCAAAGCAAGAGCAATTACCCTTTGAATGGTCGCTTGGTCCCCCTAGGATCTGCAGGCCAGGAGCTCTGGAGGCAGTCATGGAGCAGCGGTTGTGGCCACTGCACCTCCACCACTTCTCACCCTGGGGGCAGGGGCTGGACCACGCTTGACCTTTTACTTTGGTGTCTATGTGTTGTGACATCTGGAAACTGTCACAGCTGCTGGTGTTTTAACTCTCCTGAAGTCTGCTCCAGCCAGTCTGAGCTGCTGGTTGGGGCTGCCCCAGGGCTGGAACCAATTGGCTCAGCTGGGAATGCACTTGGCTCCCAGCTCAGTGCAATAGACCCTTATGGTCAGCCTGCCAGGTTGCCTTCAGTGGGAGATTTGTTTCCCTCTGTCACTTTGTGGGCTCTGTGGCTCTAAAATTTGTTTAGCATCATATTTTATAGATATTGGAGGTGGTTGGAGCCAGAGTTCCATGGAGTTCTTGTTTTCATTCTGCCATCTTGGCTCTGCCCCCTGTAGATTTAATCTAATGGGCTAAAATTTAAGGAAAACAAATCTAAACTTGTGCACTTAGATTAAAAATAATCCAACCACTAAAACATTGGATGCTAAATAAATGAATGTTCATCATGACTTAATTGGTGCTTTAACAATCAAGTCCCTATGCTTAATACATCAGGTACTGGAATTAACAAATCAAATAAAATCTGGAAAATGAGAATACACTACAAATTGTGAATTCTGAAGATCCTGTCATATGATTAGCCAAATGAAGTCAATATAGATTCTAACCTCCTAACATTCCACCTTCTTAATATCATGTTCAAAGCCTTCTTGTGAAATTAGAGGAATACATGCTTCCTTCCCCAGTCTGCCATAAGGTAGGAGTTCATTTGTGCATAGTAGAGTCCTGAATCATTTGTTTGTAACAGATATAGCAAATTCCAAGCATTAAGGGATAGACCTAGAAAAAGAATTCTCCTTAATGCATATTATGAGAGACAAGTCTACTGTCTTTATCAGAAGAAAGTACATAGAGTTATAGACTCCATCCATGAAATTCATAGAGGATATCTAGTTGTACTTGACCAATGGATGAATCCTATTTATGACATTTCTAACATATTTCCATTTAGTCACCACTTTAATACCTCAACTGACAGGTAGTTCACTCCACCATGAGGCAACCTATGTGATTTTAAACGTCTCAAATGGTAAGCTCTTCATTATTCTGGACAAAAATTCATCTCCCTGAAATTTCCATCAGTTGGTTCTAGTTCTGTCTCTGGAATCACAGAGGATAAATCAAATCCATTCTGTACACTTGAAAGGAGTTGTTATGGTGCTCCTACCTCTTCTCTTCTTCAAGCTAGCTATTCTGGGTTCATTCATCATCATAAATCATTGCTTTGAGATCCCTCACATCTGGTTGCCCTCCTCTGGACTATTTTATAAAATGTGGGCTCAGAAATTAACAGATATGGTAGATGTGGTCTGGTTGTCACAGAGTACAGAGAGACCAACACCTCCTTATTTCTAGAAGCTACATTACTATTAATTTGGCATAAACCTCATCACACTGTTGACTTATATTAAGTTTTCAGTCTTCTGAAACCCTTAGGTAAAAATTTTCTTTCTTTTTCACAAAATGCCATTTAAAAGTAAAAATTTCTAGTCAGGTATCTCCCAATCTGTACCTCTGGAAGATTTCCTTCCTTCCTTCCTTCCTTCCTTCCTTCCTTCCTTCCTTCTTTCCTTCCTTCCTTCCTTCCTTCCTTCCTTCCTTCCTTCCTTCCTTCCTTCCTTCCTTCCTTCCTTCTTTCCTTCCTTCCTTCCTTCCTTCTGAAAAAATATTTAGAGGATGAGTTGGAGAAGGGAAAGACTTGAAACAGGGAAACCAATACTCACATTTCCTTTGACAGTTAAATCCACATAGGTCAGATTTATAGCCTCTGTCAAGTGTTCTAGAGCTTATATCAGTCTTGTAGATACAAATCTAGGACATCGGGCCCTATAAGGGACACATTTACAACAAATCAGAAATAAGTAGGAGCTTAGAAATTTAAGTGAGGAAGACACAATAGAGGGAGGTAGGTGTGCATCAGAAGTAAGATCAAGCAAAACCACATAGCCAGGTACATAAGTCAGTCAGATAAAGGAGCTAGAAACTGGAGTATCATCATATGAACCCATTTCCAAGATTCAGGTATGAACCTCTATGATCCTTGACAGTGTAAGGACAGCTTTTCAGGTATGGGCAAAAATGAGCACAAAGGCACTGGGAAGTAAGAGGCTTTACCTTGCAAAGGAGATGGTAGATTAACAGTGAGAGTTCTGACATTCTGACAGTTAATATCCCATCCTATCTCCCTGTTTTGTGACTACAAATCATATGTGTATACATACATACATACACACATACCCACACATATATACATATATATTTAAATTATGAGGTGAATCGATTATGGACAGTTCGTGTATTATGCTGTATGTTGGACATATTTCTGTGAAGTTACCCAGGTGGGAGATCATGGGGTGTAGGGTAGAACAGGGCAAAATTATGTAGTTAGTGTTATAGTATTCTCCTAAGGGTGTGCCTACAGCAAGACATGACTCTTTCCATAATCCTAACACTGCGATCATGGACAAATTGCTTCTTTTCCCCTAAGGCTCAGTTTCCCTATTTTGTTAAAATGGGAGTGATAATCTTTATCACTCACCTTGATAGTGTTGATCTTAATAAAGATGATGGCTATGGTCAATTAGTTAATTCAGGGGAACCAGAAAATGAATAGAACTGGGGGGAGGGGGTGTATAGAGGGTCTTGGAAGAATGGGACCTGGAAGCCACTATAGACCACAAGAGTGGCAAACAGCTTTTGCCTCAGCCCAAATGACTGCTCAAAGTATTCAGCACCCAAATTCTGTAGCATTTTTATTAGCATAGCTGATAGAGAACTGGACTCAGAGTCAGGAAGACCTGGGTTCAGTCTTTTCTTTGCATATTCTGACCATCTGATCTTGGGAAAAAATCACTTAACTTGTTTGTGTCCAAGGTACATAACTAGAGGGAATTTCTCACCATGAGTTCCCTAGATTTTTGAAATCACAATTGCAGTCAAACAAACAAAACTTGGAAGAGAAAGCTTAGAGCAGTGAATTTCCACTAATCATTTATTTGTAGTTAGAGATCCTGGATATGTCTCATAACTCCAGACTTGATGGTTCTTCAAAATCTTCATAGCATCACAATTTTTTGGACTCTGAGGATGTATGTAGAGATGTTTAGCCCTCACTTGTGCTCATCACATCCTTGCCTAACTCTGCACTGTGGCTTGCTCTTGAGAAGGAGAAAGTAAAGGTGAATGTTGGTTGAGAAATACATTTGGCACAGCAGCACAGATTTTGGGATACAGTATGAGAAGAGTGATGATGTAACCGTCAACTTATTAAAGATAGACTTGTGTATCAGTAGACAGGCACTGTAGCAGGTCCTCTGAGACAGGTATAAATATCTGTTAATTGATGAACGAGTGTTTATGAAACAGTCAGCCAGTCAGTCAACAAAATTATGTTAAGCACTTGCTATGTGCTATGAACTGTGCTGAGCCCTGGGGGATACAAAGAAAAGCAAAAACACATTATCTCCTCTCAAAGATCTCACATTCTAATAAAAAGAGAAGACAACACACCAATAACTATTACCTATAAGATACATACCATATAAAATGAAGGTAATTACAGAGAGAAGACATTAGTAGTGGGATCAAAAACAAAGGGTGGTTTTGAGCTGAATCTTGAAATAATCCAGGAGGTAGAGAGAAAGCATTCCAGTTCCTGTAGTGCCAATGCAATATTCACAGTGCCTACAGCAGCTATGAATACACTGGCATAATTCTGAATCACAAAATATAGCAGACTCTCCACATGGAAGACAGAACCAAAACATTTATCCAAACACCAGAGAGTCAAATCCATCATAGCAACAAAGAAATCTATATATAATAACAATACAAGGGGAACCACCATCTCCAAGCCTTCACTCTGCTAGGGCCTTCCCACAAACGAACACTCATTGCTCCCTGCCTACTTCTTCTCCCTCAGCTCTAATAGCTCTGACAAACTTCCTCTCAGTTCTACTCTACCCTTTCTGCTCCATTTATTCAGAAAGCTTCACTCACCACAGGCTTTATGTGACTCAAACTCATGTGTCTTAGGCTTCCATGTGACTTAAGCAGGTCACATGGGCCTATTAATTGATGGGAAAGATCTTCCCATTTACATTACCATTATAGTTCCACAGTGAGCATTGCAAAGGCCTGAACTGGGAATGGAGTGTTATAAATGGGTAACACTAAGGAGTATGTGGAGGATTTTAAGTAAAAGAAAACTGGAAAAGAAGGAAGGAACTATGTTGTGAAGGGCTTTAAATGCTAAACACAGAATTTTTTTATTTGATCCTGGAGGTAATAGGCAGCAATGGAATTTTATTGAGTAGAGGAGATGATATGATCAGTCCTGTGCTTTTGGAAAAACACTCTGTCAGTTGAGTAGTGGGTAGTTTGGAGTGGGGAGATATGTGAAACAGGGACTCTAACTGGAAAATATTGTAATAGTTCATGTAAGAATTAATGGAGGTCTGGTTTATGGTGGTAGCTGAGAAATGGAGAAAAGGATCTTCATAGATAAAATAGAGAAGTTGTGAAGGTAGAAATAACTATACTTAGAAATAGATTGATATATGTAGTGAATAAGAGTAAGGAGTCAAGGATGAGACCGAGGTTGTTAACCTTAGTGACTTTGACTATGGTGGTAGCCTCAATAGTAATGGGATAACTGAGAAAAAGGGAAGGTTTTATGTAAAGAAAAAAAAAATTATATTAAACATGTTGAGTTGAGACACCAAAAGATACCTAATTTGAGATGCCCAGGTAGCAAGTGGTGATGCCAGATTGGAGTTCAGGGAAGAGATTGGGATGGAAAAAATCATCAGCATAGAGATGAGAATTGAATCCATGGAAGGTGACAAGATCACCAAGCAAGACCACATAAAGTGAGGAAAAATAAAAGGACTAGGAAGGAAGGAAATGAGCATTTATTAAGTGCCTACTCTATGTCAGTCACTGTGCTAAACACTTTATAAATGTTATCTCACTTGGTTCTCCTAACAACTGTGGGAGGTTGATGCTATCATTTTCCCCATTTTACAGTTTAGGAAACTGAGACAGAAGGGTGAAATGACTTGCCCAGAGCAATATAGCTGGCAAGTGTCTGAGGCTAAATTTGAACTCAAGTCTTCCTGACTTCAGGCCCAGCATTCTATGCCCAGTTCAACCCAGCTGGGTGGTCACCTTACTAGGTGACTGGAACAGAGCCTTGAGGGACACTCATGGTTAATGGGTGAAACCTGGATGAAGATCCATCCAAAGATCCTCAGATGCCAAAGTCAGACATGTAAGAAGAGAACAGTGGCAGTAAAGTAAACAGTGGCAGAAAGGAAAGAGTATCCAGTAAGGCAGAATGATTGGTAATGTCAAAGGTTCCAGAGAGGTTAACAAGGATGAATATTAAGAAGAAGCTATGAAATTTGGAAAATAAGGAATTATTAGTAAATTTGAAGTAAGTGGTTTCAATTGAGTAGTGTACCCATTATGTAGAATACTCCTTGTTCCCCATCACCACTTCCAGGTTTTCTCTCTTCCTTCATCACTGTCACTTCTACTTTGAGGTTCATCCTATTCGTAGCTATCACTCAATTAAAATCCTGGTAGCTCTTGTCCATAGACACCATCACCTCCCACCCCCACCAAACTCACTCTTCTTCCTTTTTCAATGAGTTTGACACCTGGTTCACAATTTGTCTCTCCTCCCCAACTTCTGTTTTCCTTCTTTGGGGTCTTTACCATGCATATAGATTCTCCATTAAATACCTCGAACACTCAGTCACTCAAACTACTTACCTCACCTCATACACACACAAAGATAGTCATACCCTTTATCTTGCCATCACCCATAGATGTACTACTTCTATGGTCAAGTATTCTGAAACCCCATTATCCAGCCATTATCTATTGACTTTTTACCTCTTCCTCTCCCTTCCCTCACAAAATTTTGCTCTTCATCTCCAATCTCTTGACCCATTTATTCTGTCAGGCCAGATCCCCTTCCCCTGTACTCTCTTCTCCCTATGTTGACCCCCTGGTGAGCCAATCCAACTTTATATTTCCCCCTTGTTTTGACTCTCTATCCCCTTTATCATATTGCCAATTAGGTGCAGACAAGCCTCAGCCTTGGATCATGCCCACAATTTTTCACCTTTGCTCCTACACACATCCTACTGAATGAAAGTTGAGAAGATCATGCCACCATTCAGACTGGATCTACCACAGATTGTTATTTAACTTCAACTACACCCTCACTGCTGCTAGACAATCCTTTAATATCCCCATTAACAACTCATTATCCCATGATCCACAGTAGCTCTTCCAAACCTTTCAATCCCTCCTCAAACCTCCTGTGGTTTTCCCCTCCCCTCACTCTATCAGCTGAGGTCCATGCCTCATATTTTATTGAAAAAATTGAGGCCATTCACCATAAATTCCTTTTTCTCTCTTTGTCCTCACCTCATCACTCAGGTGCCTTCTGCCACATTCTTCTTTGTGCCTGTCTCACACAGTGAAGTAGCCTCACTCTTTACCAAGGCTAGCCCTTTTACTTGTTCAAACAATCCTATTCCATCCCATCTCCTTCAAACAACTGCTGCCCCACTCCATCATCTCCACACTTTTACTTATTGTCAGCCTCTCTCTCTTTAGTGGTTCACTTCATACTGCCTACAAATATGCCTTTGTCTCCCCTATCCTGAAAATTCTTCACTTGATCCTTCCATTCCTGCTTATCTCTTCCACCCCTTGTAGCTAAACTCTTAGAAAAGACCATGTGCAATAGGTGTTTCTACTCTCTCCTTCATCAAAGAAATGTCTTCCTCATCATTCTGCTGAAACTGCTTTCTCCAAAGTGAATAGTGATCTCTCAGTTGCCAAATCCAAAGTCCTTTTCTCAACTCTCATTCTCCTCAGCTTCTCTATAGCCATTTTCCTCTCTCTCTTGCTTCTTCTTCCTATCCAACCTTTCCTTTTCTGCCTCCCTTGCTAGATGCTGCTCCAGATCATGCCTCCAACTATTGATGTTTCTTAGAGTTCTATTCTGGGCCCTTCTCTTCTCCCTCTACACTACTTTACTTAGTGATCTCATCAGATTCCATGGATTGAACTATCTAATCTCTATGCTTGATGAATTGCAATTCTATCTTTCCTGACCCAAACTCTCTGCTGACCTCCAACCATTTTCAACTCCCTTTCAGACATCTGTAGCAGCAACCACATTGGCATACACAGGATGGCTGCTAGCACAGGTTCTTAGATCTATTTTACTAGGAAAGATAGCCATTTAAGGGGTCAACAATCTTTTAAAATTACATTCACTAGTTCAGGGGAAAAGTCAACACTGAACTTCAGAGAAAATACAAAGAAAATACAAGCAGATAAATAATGACCAACAGACAGGGCTCTGACTGCCTGAATGAAAGCAATATTGTTATACACTTTACATACACCCCTGGACAGAGAAAGCCATTACATCTCAGCAGTCAGAGAGCTCTGAACATGTGGCCACTCAGAATCTCAATCAGGGAAATGCAAGATCCTTCTCATAAGTGAGCCCCCAAAGCAAAATTCCAATTCAGAATACACACACACACACACACACACACACGTGCTTCTCAGAGCCAGAAGGCATCACAACCCTAGTGAAAACCTTCCTATAAACAATCCTTCCCTAAGCAAGCTTCCCTTAATGGGCTCTACCTGAGGTCTATTAATGGTTGGGAAGATCTTATATCCCATTAACATGACAATATCTTGAACTCAACATCCAGTAGACATCTTAAACTCAATATGTCTAAAAAAAACCCTCATTATCTTTCTCCCTAAACCCTCCCCCCTTCCTACCTTCCCTATTACTGTAGAGGGCAATGTCATTCTCCCAGTCCCTCAGGCTTGCAATCTAGCAGTTATCCTGAAATTCCTCTCTATCTCTCCCCTCCTACATCTAATCTGTTGCTAAATTTGTCAATTTCTCCTTTGCAATAGCTTTTATTTATGCTCCTGCTCTCCTCTGACACTGTCATCGCTCTACTGCAGAGCTTCATCATTTTATACCTTGATGGCTACTGGTTGGCCTTCCTCAAGTTTCTGTTTCTCCAATATATTCTCTATTCAGTTACTAAAGTAATTTTGCTAAAGCACAGGTCTGATCTACTCAGTAAACTCCAATGGCTTCCTCTTATAGCCTCCAGGAGCAAATACAAAATGCTCTGTTTGGCAATCAAAGTCCTTTATAACTGGGTCCTCTTCCACCTTTTCAGTCTTATACACTGCTTCTTGCCATATACTCTTCAATTCAGTGACCCTGGCCTTGTCTTTCCCTAGCAAGACAATTCATCTCTCAGTTCCAGGAATTTTCTCTAGTCATTTCCAGACATGGGACCTGGAATACTCTCTTTCCTCTGCTCTGACGGCTGACCTCCCTGGCTTCCTTTAAGTCCCAATTAAAATCTCACCTTGTACAGGAAACCTCCAACCTTTCTTAATTTGAATGCCTTCTCTCCATTAATTGTCTCCTATATATCCTCTATGTAGCTTGTTTTGAACATAATTATTTGCATGTTGCCTCCTCCATTAGAATGTAAGTCCTTTGAAGGCAAGGACTATCTTTTGCCTCTTTTATATTTCCATGCTTAAGACAGTGCCTGGCACATAGTAGATACTTAATGTATGTTGAGTGATTGATTGTCAGACACTATGCTAGGTACTGAGACAACAAAGAAAAAAATGTTAATAATCCCTGCCCTCAAGGAGCTATGAAGTATGAGGTATGCCTCTTGTCCCCTTCTTCCCCCAGCCGGTTCCACATGTTTTGTTGTAAACAGTGTGACCCAGTGAGGCTACCTCATCATGTCAGGCAAGCCCTGTCTAATTGGGAAGGAAATCAGCCAGTAACTGCCAAATCAGAATCTCCCCTCCCCCTTTATACTGTGTCCACATGACATCATTCCCATTTGAGGGAAGGGTAAAGCCCAGGGTACTTGTTAAGGCCAGCTGAGTGGGAGGTCAATAATATTTTTTGAGAGAAGAGCCAGTACTCAGTGATAAAGTGTTCAAAATATGACTAGGACATCAGGACTTTCTGTAGATGTTTTGGGATTCCACTGCCAAAGGCAGACCCCACCCTTGTTCACAGTTACTGAAAACAAATCCTGGGTAGGTTATGAGAGTTGGTTAAGAAGGAGAGAGAATTTTAAAAGAAGAAATTTCAGGAGAAATTTAGCTTGGCCAAATCAGTTTGTTCTAGAAAGAATCAAAACAGGTTAAAATCAACACAGATTTGGTACAATACATGGAATTAGAGTCTAAGTAACTGGATTCAAATTCTGACTCTAATGTTTACTGCCTGTTACTACACTGTTACTTATTACAGATTATCTTGGGTGATTCAATTAGTCAATTTCCTCTTTTACAAAGGACACTACTCCTCATGATGAAGAAGTTAGACAAGAGTACCTTTTAGGTACCCTGGAAATTCCAAATCTACGATTTAGTAATCATATCCATAGCTTACATATTGTGTTCAAGGTCCCGTGCCAGATAAGAATGAAGGAAAATAAGACACAGACCCTTTCCCTTGAAAAATTTAAGAGTCTACTTGGGGAAAATGCTAGTTTGGCCTCCCATGTCGTATCTATTAAAAAAAAAAAAGAAGCAAGCAAACCAAAATGTGGCAGATCTCTCAGGGGTGAGTTCTCCAGACGTCAGTATACTCGTTTTCCTAGTCCTCTATCCCTAAAGTTAAATTGGGATCTCAGGCTCACTTTCCAGTGCAGAACTTTAGGCAGGATTCTACTACAAACCCAAATGGAGAACAAAAGGAAAAGTCAAAGTATCATTCATGCTGTGGGTGGTAAGTTCAAAATTCTTTCTTTTACAAGAGTCTAGTGTTCTTGAGACCTGGCTTAGTTATTGTTGTTTTGTTTTTCAGAGTGAAGTGACTATGTATGCAATAGTTTGATACATCAGAATCAGGGCTTACATATCTCTTAACAGTTTGTGCTTTTAATCTGGAACTATGACCAAAGGATTATAAATAACTACATACCCTTTGACCCAGTAACACCATTTCTGGGGTTGCATCCCAAAGAGAACATAGAAGCAGGAGGAAGACCCATATGTCCAAAAATAGTTATTGCAGCTCTCTTTGTGGTGGCAAAAAACTGGAAATTAAAGGGATGCCCATCAGTTGGGGAATGGCTAAACAAGTTGTGGTATATGAATGTAATGGAATACTATTGTGCTTTAAGAAATGGGGAGGAGACAATCTTCATATTCACCTGGAGAGGCTTATATATACTGATGCTAAGTGAGAAGAACAGAACCAGGAAAAACTTGTACACAATCACAGACACATCATATGTGTGACGACCAACCTTGATAAACTGGGCTCTTCTCAGGAACGCACAGTTACAAGACAACTCTACAAGTCTCAGGATGGAAGGAGATACCTACATTTGGAGAAAGATCTAGAAAGAACAGAGTTTAAATGGAGACTGAAGCAATCTACATGCTATAGCTCTTTTCCATGTTTGGTTTTGTTTCTTCTTT
>CM053581.1:128454892-128480169 GCA_028627135.1 Pseudochirops cupreus | reverse complement strand
CAGGATCTATTGAATAGCATGGGATAATATTTTAAAAGGTGAAATTGAGAGGTGAGAGAGGAATAATATGAGAGGAGACAGGGAGAGACAGAACGAGGTTAATCCTCACATATAGAAGAGGCAAAGGATAACTGTTACAATGGAGGGGAAGAACAGGAAGGCAAAAGGGAATGGGTCAACCTTACTCTCATTGAAGTTGGCTTAGGGAAGGAATGACATACACTGTAAATTGGGTATGTTGGCCTACAGGAGAGTAGGAAGAAAGGGGATGAGAGGGGGGAGGATGTACAGGAGGGCAGCTTTGGGGGGAAGGGTTGTTAGAAACACACATTTTTCTAAAGAGACAGAGACAAAGTAGAGAATAGAACAAGAAGGGGGTGGAATAGGAAGGGGGGAAATATACAGGTACTGGGGTAGGGAGATCCATCTTGTGCTACCGGAAAGTCAGAGGGGTGATCGGGGAGGGGGTATCCAGTGGGATAGATGTTTTGGGGCGGTTGGTAGGGGAAAGATGGGGAGAAAATTTGTAAATCAAAATCTCATGGAAATGAATGATGTAAACTAAAAATAAACAAAAGTTTAAAAATGTTTCACAAATAATAAAATACACTTTGAAAATTATGCAACATATTTATAAAAATATCATATATAATATACAATTATTTTTTAAAATCTTCATTAAAACTCTTTCTTCCTTGTGAATTCCAATTTAATTATTACATCAAAGGCCAGTACTACTTGCAAGTCAATTCTGTCATTAAACCGTATCAGGATGATCTAAGATGCTAAGCCCAGTTCCAAATTTCTGCAGAATCATAACTAGCAGCTTCAACACAAAGGGCAAAGAATACACATGCCACTTGGTGAAAGTTGTCCAACACATGCCCTCCAATTGACTTTGAAATTCATTAGATGAAAAATAATTTTAAAAAATTAAGATAGATTCAGTAGATTGGTGGAGGAATTAGTTACTATAGTATGTTCTATTCTGCTGAAGGAGTGTGTACTAAATTTTTGTGTCCTCTACAGATTCCCCATTACCCTCCACTAGTTGAGGTAATGCTCAATCACTCCATAAACACTCAAAAATACTCATTATGTCTCAAGCATTGTTGTAGGAGTTAGGGATGCAAGCACAAAATTGGGACAGTCTCTAGCCTCAAGGTATTTATATTCTACAAAGAGGAAAGTATATCCACAGATAAGTAAATATAGAGTATTAAAAAACTAATATATAATGATTAAAATTGTGTGTGTGTGTGTGTGTGTGTGTGTGTGTGTGTGTGTGCATATGTGTGTGTGTGAATGTGTATGGGAGTGTGTATTTGTGGATGTTAAAATCCAAAGATACACCAATTAAGTGGAAGACTAGGAAGTTGATTATATAAGCAAAAATTTTGAGTGCGGGAAAGTGACTAAAACAGGACAGCCAAGAACTGGGTGTTTCCAGGAAATTCCAGGCCTATCAACCTTTCTAATTTGGTAGACAGAGACCAACCCTACTCTATTTTAAGAGTCATGGTGAGGAATAAATGGAAGACAACACCTTATAGCAAAAGGAAGGCAGTTACTTTGGAAAATAAGTCAGACCTGACTCAGGGAAATCTCTTCCTCTAGTGGTGTGTGGGGCCTTCAGACAAAGCCATTGAACCAGTGACAAATTACTATTATCCTTTCAGCAAATGTTTAACAACTTAACAACCACCTAAAGTCTGTGGAGGCGTGTTTGGCGCCATGAAATCAATAGTGGAAATACAGGAAACAAAGGGGGCAGAGAGGTTGGTTAATGTGTCATAGGGGACTCAAAGATGGATTTTGTTGATCTTTACCTATGTTTTTAGAGGGAGTCATTGAGCTGTTTCATCTCCCCTTTTTAATATGCTTCTTCATAGGATGGATTTTTTAATAAGACTTTGGCCTAATTTTTGGCTCTTTTATGGCTGATTTTGTGTTATTTCCCATGTTTTAGAGAAGACTTTAACTGAACTCCTTTGCCTCTCCCTCTCCTTCATCTCCCACTCATGTGAAACTACTCTTTTCTTAAGACTAGCATTAGATTCCTGGTTTGGAATGAACCTTGTTCTTGAGAAATTATGCTAGAGTGAGGACCAGGAAAGTTGTGTTCAATTTTCGATTCCAATACTTTGAGTTGGGTGACCGTGACCAAGTGAGACAACATGACATATTAGAAAGCACACTCTTTTTGGAGCCAGAAAACCTATTTTCAAATCCAACTTTGACTTTACTACTTGTGTTACCTTCCCAAGTCACAGTCTCCCTGGGGCTCAATTTCTTTATCTATAAATTGAGGGGAGAGGGAGGTTTGAACCAGATGGCTTTTGAAGTTCCTTCCAACTCTAAATATTCTTGAGGAATAGTGATTGTTTCATTTTTTTATATCTTTGTGCTAGAGCACAGTACGAGGTCCTGTGGACTCTTAATAAATGCTTCTTAAATGACTGATATGAATCTAAGTCAAAGAATACCTTATATTTATCTGTAAAATAGAAATAATAACAGTTTAAATTCCTCATTCATAGAGTTGTTATGAGGAAGGTGTTATGTAAACTTTAAAATGCAACATAATTATTAGTTAATATTATTGGTACTCAGAAAACTTAGATTAAAATTTGAGACCAACTATCTGTACAACTTTGGGTAAGTTATTTACTTTAGTTCCTTCACCTATAAAAAGAGAGGATTGCTTTAATCGGCATCTCTCAAACTATGGGTTATGACCCCATAATAGGTTGTGAAAAATTTGGCAACAATAAAAGATTTCTGAACATGTAATGACTGCAAATTAATGAAAAATTAAACTTGTAATCAATTTGAGGTGTTCTTGGCAGAGGTTGCCTGTGTTGCATCTGGCAACTTCACTGCAGCGTGGGTTGTGAACACAAAGCACAAGCACTTTGCATTGCACATGCTCAGGCCATGCAATGCCAGGGAAGGCTGCTGAAAGGCAAAGAAAAAAAAAAGAAAAATAAAGAATTTAGGAAGCCCAGCTTTAAATGACTGCTTAAGGTCCCTCCCAGTTCTGAGATTCTTTGGTTCTATGGGCAATGAAGGGAGGGACTGATGTAATCCTCTTGTTAAGGGATAATGATATAAATTGTATAGTCCCTCCTTGTTTAAAGGTAATTTTAAATTCTAGGGTAACTGGCACATTGGGAGATGGGGTGTTTGTGGATTGTAGATGGAAGTGAAATCAAAGTCAGTGAAAAAACTAGAGGAGAATTTGAGAATCAAAAGGTCTTGCCACCCTAAAAGAAAAATTAAACACAGGCTCCTAATAGATATCTAGTCCAACCAAGCTGAATACACTGGATATGACAAAGAAGATTTAAGAGGCAGAAAACTCTGCTACACATAGTTTCTTAGGAACCCTGGTAGGGAGAAGAATTAAGGAAGAGTGATGTGATGCAGTAATGTCTTTTGAGCAAAAGCTTTATGCAGGTGAGAGCTTCACCATTGTTGACTTGATGGATTGATTGCATGTGCAGATTAAATAAGGAGAGCACTTTGAGTCATGTAGTGAATAAAGATATACTACTCAGTCTGGTTTTTAAAGTTTCTCACAAATTGGACCCAAACTGTTTTGCCAACCTTATTCTTCCTATCGACAAAAACTACTAGACAGCCAAATTGGCTTTATTGTACTTCATAGATGACACTTCAGCTGCCACCCCTATTCCTAGGTCTCCCCCATTGCTAGAATGCATTCTCTTCTCACTTCTGCTTCTCAGAAACCTCAGTTTCCTTCAATGATCTATTCAAGTGCCATCTTGTACATGAAGCCTTTGCTGATCTTCCCAGCTGCTAGTGTCTTTCCCCAAATCCTCATGAATCTATTTTGTGTATACTTACATACATATATAGTGTCTCCTCTGATACAACATGAGCTTCTTGAAGGCAGGGTGTATTTGGCTTTTGTTTTTGCAGTGTCTGACACAGAGCAGGTACTTAATGAGCTATTAGTTGACTGACTGATTGTTAGGGGGGCAAGGGTAAGGAGGTCAAATAAAAATCATTGGTTAGCTCAAGAATCATTTGTCCTGTAGTTCCTTTCTTCTATGATATTTTATAAGCCCAAGAGCCCATTTACATTTTATTATAGTCTTATAAAAAGGAGGGAAAAATGTTAAATGGTGTGGGGGGGAAGAGGGAGAATGAAGCTTATCAGAGGTAGAACAACAACAAAAGGGTGCATAAATGAATTAAAGTAACATCCAGATGAGTTTCTGCCAATTAGGAAAATAGGAATGGAGGAGAATGCAAATGAAGGCTAAATAAACAAAGATTGTTGGGCAGGCTTAAGTGACCAAATGACCTTTTCCTACTATCATTCTTTCAGTTCTGATGTCATCTGCCATCTTGTTTCATAGTTTGGGACTTCAAGAGGAGAGAACTCTATTAGTCCCTGACCCTAGGGTGAAGAACTAGTTTCTCTGTTCTCTGAAAATAATCTCATTAGTTGAGCTTCTTTGGATTTGGAAACTTTCCTGGTAAAAAATACTGCCAGACTGACAGGATGTTTATCAATATGCCACAAGACTGCCTGTTCCTATAAGCTATTTAGCATAAATTTAATTTAAAACTTTGTAGAATATTTATTTGAAAACAATTACTCATGGGGTATGCTAAAATTCATTATCTACCCCCTATATGATTAATAGCTCTAAACATCTTATTTTTCACCTAATGTATAAAAATAATTGGATATAACTTAGAAAGATATAGGTCAGGGTTGACCTGAAAGTTTTATAATAATGCATCAAAGTTCTTGGAGAGGTTCAGGATGTGCTTTCTATTTGGGGTCTAGTAAGTATTAAGTGTCTGAGGCTGGATTTGAGCTCAGGTCCTTCTGACTCCAGGGCCAGTGCTCTATTCACTGTGACACCTAGCTGCCCCATCTATAGGAATTTAGGAAAGGGAAAAGGCAGATATTGAGGAAGATGAAGAAATTGTGTCTATATATACACAACTGACTAATTAACTATGTTCTTGGAGCTGAAGGAGCTAAAGTGTCATGAAATGCTGTGTAGTCCAATGGAGAGAGTTTCACTATCTACTAGTTCTGTTTCAGGGAACTTCACTTTATAATATTTTGGTAAGGATTAAATAAGATTATGCAGAAAATTGATGAGTCATTCTGTAAGCACTAATGAAACTCCTACTTTGTGCCAAACACTATGCTAGCCTCTGGCAACACAAAGACAAAAGTGAAGTAATCCCTGATGTCAAGGAGTTTACATTCTGTGGAGACAACATCCTGTTTTGGACACTGTCAGGTAACCCACAGCCTTCCAGGGCCTCAGTTTCCTCATCAATCAAATAAGGGGGTTGAACTAGATCTCCATACTCTTCAAGCTGGCGATCTATGATCCTATGGTCTCACACACTCACATAAATATTTGTTAAAAAAATACAAAATAAATAAAGGATCATTTGGGGGAAACTGAGGAAGACATTAGCATTTGGGTAATCAAGAACTCTAATGAAGGAGGTGACACCTGAACTCAGTTTTGAAGGAACCAAAGATTCAAAGAGGAGGGAAGAATGATATTTTTTCATGCATCAGTACAATGTCAATTCATGGCTATTGAACAAAGATAGTCTATTTCATTGAAAGAATGCTACTAGATGAACTAGAAACCTTGATTCTCAATCTCTCTCTTTCTCCCTTTTTCTTTTTTCTCTATTTTTCTGACTCAGTTTCCTCATTTTTAAAAAGGGAGGGAATACTAACACCTGTTGTATCTACCTCCTTGGGTTATTGGGAGGCCCCAATGAGTGGATCCATGTAAAGCACTTACATTTTTTTTAAAGCATTATATGTATCAGTTTTTATCGTATACATATACACGTAATACTAGATAACAAGCTTGACTGAATCCATTTGCTTTTCAACTAGTTATTTTTGTTTGTATGGAATACAGCCTGAGTCAAATCAAAAGAGAAAGACTTCTAAAATAAGAAGAGGAAGAAGATCACCAAATCCAAAATAATTACTTGCAAATAAGAGAGGAAAGGATAATGAAGATGTTGGAGTTGAAGGGTGAAAAGAGAGAGGGCTTGAAAAGTTTTTTTAAAGACCCTTTACCCTAAAAAGATTGGAAACTACTTGTTGAGGATGTACAATTATACCTTTCACATTGCAACTTTCCTCATTGAGGTTTTGATATATTGTGGGTTGACATACAAAATTAAATGGGAATTTTGGGGGAGATTTGCAGAAACTGCAGATGACACAGAGACTCAGACCAAATACTTAACCCAAATTTTACAATAAGTACTATAAACACCCCATAAAAGAAAAAGAAAAAAAAAACAGACTTCTTTTCTGGTATGAAGGGAGAGCCAAAAAATTTTACTCAGGTTTTCCAGATCACTGGACTTCATTCCCCTAACCCCGGTAATGTGGAAAGGATAACTGTAGTAGAAGGAGCTCCAACTTAGTTTGAGCTAAATGGCGTTTGAAATTCCTTATAACATCAGGATTTTTTAAATCTGTGATTCTGATCATCAAAAAATAGAAAGAAAAAGCCATAGAAATTGTTTTCCTGGAGATTGGGGATTAATAGGTTTTCTTCCTGGTCAATTACTGCATTCTTACTTGTGTATCCATTTAAGAGGTTTTTAATGCACATTTCTTCAAGTATGTGTTGCAGCAAACATATTATATCAACAACGAACCTTTGTTAATCAATTATCAAATATATCATATAATGCTAGTTGGTAGAAGTGATGTCAACGTGGCCCTGGCAGTTAAGAGCTTATTTCCTATTACTTAACTGTTTATTCTCAGAATAAAGATGTGATTGGGCCGAGAGAAGAGCCAAGCCTTCAATCGACTTGTATCCCAGAGGCTGAAAATTCATTTTTACCAGAGGTCATTCTCTTATGATAAAGCAGATGTTATCCATTTGAGAAGGACGGTTAAAGGACAGACCCAAGGACCCCAGGCTGGCTTTAGCGACTAGAGATTGTGTAAATTTCTCTAGCATTGTAGATGAGGTATTCATTCATATCCCAAATGTAGCTTCCTACAGAGAGAAATGGTGGATGACAGTGATTCTTTCTGGTCAAGAGAAAAAGTAAGGGGGAAGGGGAAAGGTCATGAGACATAAGGCCAATACAAAACAATGGGAAGCTGACAAGGAAGTATATTTGTGTCTATAGCTTTAGTTTGTATGTATTTTCAGTTACGGAATGAAGGGAGTGAAAAAAAAAAGAATAGTATTCAAAACACTAACTCTTACTTCACAGTTCTTTATAGTTACAAAGTTCTTTATACGGATTTTTTTCATTTTTATCTTTACAACAACCCTATGAGTGTAAACATTGTTAACTTCGTTTAAAAATATATTCAGCCAAGAGATGTTATGCAACCTGCCCAAGCTCACCCAGCTCATAAATGGAGGAAGCAGAACTTGAAATCCTCTCTTTGAAGCCCAGTCCAATGAGCTTCAAGTCCAGGGTACTTTCTTTCCCATCTCTCTCTCTAGCGTTTTTTCTCTCTCTCTGTCTCTCACTTTCACTCTTTCTTTGTCTCTTTCTTTTTTTCTCTGTCTCTGTATTTCTCTGTCACTCTCTGATTTCCTCTATTTCTCTCTTTGTTTTTTCCTCTATCTCCCTCTGACTTATTTCTGTTCTCTCTTGCCTCTCCTCTTTTCTTCTTCTCTCTCACTCTTTCTATCTGTATTTCTCTTTCTTTCATTCTCTCTGTCTCTATGTGTCTCTGATTTCCTGTATTTTCTCCATCTTTTTTTCTGCCTCTCCCTCTTTCTGACTCATTTCTGTCTTATGTCTGTCTCTCTTTCTAACTCTCACTCTCTCTATCTTCTATTATTCTCTCTCTCTCTGATTTCCTCCTCTTCCTTCTCCTCATCCTCCTTCTTTTTCTCTCTCTGACTTATTTTTGTCCTGTGTCTGTCTCTCTTTGTGTATCCATCTCTATTTATTTTTCCATCACTGTCTCTTACAGATAACTCCTCCCACCTCCTGGTTTTGTGTACTTTACATCCTCTCATATACATCTCCAGGGTACTTTCTGCTATGCCATAATATTTCTGTAATGACCAAAATAGTTTATGGTATGTTCTTGTTGTCCCCCTCCCTGAAATCACATTAGAGCATATCTCCCAAAGGAAGAGAGACTCACAGAGAAAGAATCCTTGCTGCCTGTATGCCTAAATATACTTGTATGAGCAACTAAGAAAGAAAAGGTAACTAAGGAGACAAAACAGTTAATTGTAGGAAATGAATGAAATCTCTCCTTATAGGAAAGAAGGCATGTTGGGGTATGTTTCCTACAACAATACATAAAAGTGTTTAGGCTTTTCCTGAATCCAGGAGACAGTCCCAGGATTTAATTCAGTCATCCCAATGAGACATGAAACAAAGAAGGCCAAACATGCCAGAGGATCTATGGGATTGTCAAACATAATGGAAATTCTGCAGGAAAGCCAAGTTCGCTGTGAAATCCTAACCACATGTCCCTTAATCCTAAACCATCCCCAGAAGGGCAAGAACGCCTCAGACACAAGCCGATTCCCCAGTAGATATTTGCGGAATGTCATGTCATGCTTAAAGTGGCATAAAAACAACAATCAACAAACCGAAAAGAAAGAAAAATAATAATAATAATAATAAAGTCAGGGAAGAAATGACTCATGAATGATATTTATTGGCCTGGATGAAGGATTTGTTCAAGGGAGACTGAGAATCCCAGAAAGTGCACAACACCCTCCCCAAAGGATGGGTAAAACTACTATGACATCAGTTAAGCACTTGAATCTTTTCCTGAGGCTCTGATGTAGTTCCCAGAAAACAAGAAATGAATGCACTCAAAGACAATCTAATAATATCAAAAGTGCTGAAGGAAGAAAACCATAGCACTTACAGTTGGAAAGGACCCTGAAGGTCATTCATTTACGTAGGATCGAGTGAGGCCAGAAGAGTAAAGAGACTCACCCAATGTCACTGAGTTGTCAGTAGAAAAGCCAGGATTCAAACCCAGGACTACAGATTCCAAATTCAAGGTTCTTTCCATTATGCTATGTATTTCCACTGCAAGCTTTTCTATTCATGACCTAAGAGGCCTTAAGCATAATTTTTTTTTCCTTAGAAGTAAGGCCTCCCAAGGAAGCATAAGGACTTTTATTCTTCCAGTACTTAGCTGCCCAGATACATAAATATACCCATTGTGAGTATCCAAAAAGTAGACGAAATATGTTTACTTAAAAAGTATAAACCGGTAAAATTTTTTAGCCTTTCCACAAAGTCTGAGTTAAATCCTTAATTTGGTTTAACGTGAGGCAGAAGAACTTGGTTTGAATTCTACTCCTGGTACTGGCCACACATTTTATTTATTTCATCTACTAATTGGAAAGGTTGGCACATATGAGTTCCCTCCCATCCAGAGGTTGCTCTGTCAGCTTGACCCAGCTCACAGAGCCTAACTCTTAAATTTTCAGAGTGATCATTTGCACTTTGGAAACAGGCAAACACTACAAATATTGATTGATTTATCATTTTGTTAATTGTTTAGACTTAGGAAAGTGAAGAAGAAAATGTTAACAATGCACATTAAACTAAAGAAATGTATGCTTGTATATCTCTCCCCCCCTCAAAATCTGGTTGTTAAACATTTACCAGCACCCCACTACCACCCCTTCTAAACATTAGGATCCCATCTATCAATTCATTCTGGAAAAGTAGAAGTCTTTTAAAATTGGATCAGAACTCTCCTTCCCCGAATGATCACAGCAAAAATACTTTTCTTTGGCTAGAGAAAACTAGTCTGAGAGGGAAACAGCAGAAGAGGGATTCAAGCACAGTTTGACAGAGGTGGGAAAAGGTCAGCTGTGAAGCAGGGATAAAGCTGTGGAGACTTGTACTTCCCAGAGAGGAGGGAAAGTATCTGAAAGTTATTTTCCCCTGTTTATGTTAGAAACAATATTCAACAAACACAGCTTTCAGTTCCATTTGTGAAGCCTAATTAGCTTTGCCACCTGTAAGGAATAGTTAGCATTAACTTTTTTATTTCTAAAAGGAGGTAGTAAGATGATAATTATAATAACTAGTATTTATACAGTGCTTTAAGTTTGGCAAAACATTTTGGAAATATCATCTCATTTTGTACTTGTAATAACCATGGGAGGTAGGAGTTACTATTATCTCCATTTTACAGATGAGGACACTGAGGTAGAAAGAGATTAACTACCTTGTCCACTAGTGAATGTCTGAGGTTGGATTTGAATTCACATCTTTCTGCTTCTATAATCAATACTTTCTCCACCTTGTCTAGCTGTTCTCTGTTCTGGTGGTGAATGTTCATTTCACAAGTTATGAGCAGTCCTATCCACCCAGGAATCAGAAAACTTCCACAGATGCTAAAGTATTGTGGGTCACTTTCTCTAAGACTATTATAAAATATTTTTTTCTCTGAGTTCTTTATATCAGTGAAATTGCAGGTGTAGTTTAAACAAACAAGCAAACACTATGTGTATGTATGTGTGTATGAGTGTGTGTGCATATCTTTGTGTATAAGTACATGCATGTACATACATGTATATGTATATATGTAAACATGTTGAATGCCCCCAGATCAGTTCAAGTGAAGTATGACACATTAGGGTGCACAGAAAAGAAGTGCCATGATCTCCATTGCAGAGTGATGACCTAGAAGGAAGTCAGGAGGCATATGTACAGTCCCAGCTCTGCCTCTAAGAAACATCATGAAAATTAATTTCCCTTTCAGTTTCCACATATATAAAATGAGAAAATTAGAGTAGATACTGTTTAAGGTCCCTCCTCACCCTTAAAAATGAATAAATTGATGACAGCTTGAGATCTTGGGGAAATGACCACAAAAGCACAGGAAGACTGGCCTCAATGACTGGCCTTAATGCAGGAATTCCACTAAGTTCCCTGGGAGCCTCTTGTTCACAAAGGAGGATTTCCCAGCAGCAGTTCCAGGAAGTTCACTAAGAAAATAAAGCCTAAGAAGAATAGGTAAAAGGAAAATTGGAGTAATGCAGGATATTTCAACAGAGAATGGACTACCTCCAGATTAGAAGCAAACTCAGGCAAAATTTTGACCAGTAGGAACAATAAGTTATTGTTGTCTATAAGGCATCACAAAGGCTGTATCAAAAATATACTCTACTGCTTCGCAGAAACTGTAGCCAGGCATTACTGGGGAGTATCCTAGTGCAGCTGTGCCTATATGTGATTAAAAGATTCAGTTAATTTAGTAGAGAGAGAAAAATATCAACCACACCCCACTTAGCTTTGGAAGGTATAGTACCTTCATTTAATTTGATCCAGCAACCACTATTAAACAAGTATGGCATATGAGGCACTATGCTAGGCACTAGAGACAGACATATATTACAAGAAATAGTCACTGCCTTAAGGAGCTGAAATTCTAGAAAGGTGGAGGATATATAGATATATATATATCTATATCTATATATCTATATCTATATCTATATCTATCTATATCTATATCTATCTATCTATCTATCTATCTATCTATCTATCTATCTATATATTTCTTTTTGAAGGGCAATTGGAGTTAAGTGACTTGCCCAAGGTCACATGGCTAGTAAATTTTAAGTGTCTGAGGTCACATTTGAACTCAGGTTCTCCTGACTCCAGAGCTGGCGCTGTATTCCCTGCACCACCTAGCTGCCCCTGGTGGAGGATATCTTAACAAAGAAAAGACAAATATCTAAGGAAGAAATAGAATGGTTTCTCTATTGTTCTTTTATTGTTCTTGTCATTGGTGCTGTAATCATTTAGTTTTCTTGCATTTCTGTTGTCTGGGGTATTTGAAAAACAAATAGTCTGGGTCTTTTATTTCGTAGAAATGATTCAAACACTTCTTTTTATTGAGCAATTCTTGTTGTTGTTATTGTTCATCTTTCATTTTTGAGGAGGACCAATGACATCATGGGTGATGTCTTCACTTGAGTGAATTCACTTGAATTGAATTTAAATGAGGGAGAGTTGAGCAAAGTCACTCTCTTTTCCAGAATCATTGAAGTCCAGTGGCATGACAAAAGTCAAGATGACTGGAAATGACCCAGGGTGGAGTGAATGACCATGGCATCTTCCATTTTTCTCTTGATGATTAGAGTCAGGTTTTCAGGATATGTCACACTGGGTTGCATCTTGAGCTCCTTTGTTCTTAAAACAGTATTCTATTTTCTCCTTTTTTTCTAGTGGGTTCAAAATATTCTTCTTTTCAAATAATTCTTGTTTTCAAATTTCCTTTCATTTATATTTTTAATTCTCAATCTTGGTCACTTATAGAATCTGTTTGTTATTGAAATTGCTAAATTTATCCATGATGTGTTTTGGAATTTGTAGCAGAAGTTTTCACCCTCCCTCTCTACCCCACACACACCCCTATCTCCCAAGGAAATCTATAGATTCTTTCATATGGCACTGTGTTAAGACATTCTGATCAGTTTTCTTATATTACTTTTTGCATTATGATATTCAAGTAATGACTCATAATGTTCTTTTAGGAAACCTATACTCCTTAAGTTGTCTCTATGAATCTTATGTTCAGGATAGATGTTTTGTTTATGTAGAGATCGTGTATTCCTTTAATGTCATTGCCTTTTTGATTTTATTTTTCCATCTTGTCCTTCACTTTGGTATATTTGCACATCCAGTTATGTGTTTTCTCTTTTGTTTATTTGGTGAAGTTTGCCATTGTGATTTCAAGTTTTTTTATTCTTTTTTTCCTGTTGTGTATGCCTATATCACCAAGGCTTAATTCTGAATTATAAAATATAACAGACTCTCCACATAGAAGACAGAAGCAAAACATTTATCCAGACATCAGAAAGCCAAATCCCAACACCAGAAAACTGAAACCATCATAGCAACAAAGAAGTTAATACACCTTTTCACTGCAGGCTACAGCACCATCCCAAAGTCTTCTACCTGTTTGGGCCTTCCCTTAAACAAACACTCATAATCCTAGCTGTCTGCTTGCCTGAATCCTTTCCTTCCTCTGTTCTAACTGCTCTGATTCATTTCCTGTACCACCCCTTCCTGCTCCACCCTTTCAGCAAATTCCTCCCACCACAGATTCCATGTGATTACATTTGGCCTATTAAGGGGCAGGGAAGATCTTCTAATCCCCATTACTATTCCAAGGCCCATGAATTCTTCTTTCACTATATTTATTTCTCTTGAGCCATTCAAGAACATCTTTCTGTGGTTCCATTCTCTCAGGAGAAGCCCTCCATAGTGCTTCTGTCTTCTGAGGTGTTGATTTTTTTTTCTTCATCTTGTGATATTTATTTGGAGTGTTTGGGCTTATTTTGATTATTTGGAAGTCATGTTGCTTTCTGTTATTCATATCTTCCTTGCTAGTTTGTTTGTTTATGCTCATGATTTTAACTGAGTTTTGTTCCATCTGAGATATTAATTTCTTTTCCCCCTTATATTCTCCTTTCTCACTTTCTGACTTCTTCCCCTTTGATTGTGGTTTCATTGGGGGCTGGATTTCAAAGCTTTCTCAACTATCTCACAAAGTTGGCAATTCATGTTTTCTCTCTGCTCTCTGTCCAAAGGGACTTCTGGAGGGATATAAATAACCATAGATGAATGTCAGCCACCTTTCCTTTAGGCTTAGTGGATCAACCTACAACCCACCCCACTTTCTGCTGTTTTTCAGTTCTCTGGGTAAGTATGGTAGCAACACAGACCATTGCCATTGCCATACTATAATCTCAGGTCGAGCAAGCTTCTCACTTTTTTATGTCACTGGGAAGAGGTGGAGTGGAGTTCTTTGCAAGCCCCTGGGTCCACTTGTGCTGCCCTGCCAGAGTGTGACAGCTGCTTGGGGAGAGGATGAGAGAACATTAGGGGATCAGTCTTCTCAGTTTTTAGTTCTTTGGATTTTTACCACATTATGGTTCTTGGTATCTTAGATCTTGAAGACATCTGAAATGTCTTTGTCTTTTGCACGAAGTTCCTCTTTTAGAGAAGTCGGAGAAGCTGTGAGTATTGGAAAAAGTGTCTAGTCTTCCATCTTGTTGGCTATATTATTTAGAGGTAACTCAGAGAATTTACAGGAAGAAATGGGTGAGAATCAAGAAGACAAGGATGGGTTGTGATTTGTACCAATGGAGCAAGGACCCATATCTATGAGATCACTTATCATAGAAGTAATGAAGTACAGAAGTAAGAAAAAGGAAGAAAGAAAGGAAATGAGCATTTATTAAACAACTACTATGTTCTAGATGCTATACTGAAACATGAAAATTATTATCTCATTTGATCCTCACAGCAACCCTACAAGGAAGATGCTATTATCTCCATTTTACCATTGAGGAAAGTGAGGCAAACAGGGGTTAAGTGATTTATTCAAGGTCACACAGTTTGTAACCAAATGAAGGCAAATTTGAACTCATGTTTTCCTCACTCCAGGTCCATGGATCTACCCATTGCACCATTTAGTTGCCTTTAGATGAGAATAATTGATAGACATGAGAATTCTTTGGGAAGTCTCACCACAGAGCAAAGAAAGCAATCCAAAAGGGAAAATGCAAACCCTGAATTCAGTACAGGAGTAAAATCCTGAGTGGCATTTGTCAACAAACAAAGCAAATATATGCTATATATATATACTGCACATAGTAGCAGACCCTTGAGAAGATTATACAGTTTTAGTTTTTTAGTTGTGCTGCACCTCTAAAATACAATAATATGTCTTTAATGTAAAACCTCTTGAAAAGAAAGGCAGTTGCTTATTGTAAAACAACTGTAATCATGAATAAGCAGAAAATATTACCACTTAATGGCATATATCAGAAAGGGAATTGAAGACCATGGCAAAATATAGCTTTATTGGCAAAGAGTGGCAGACACATAAGCTGCCTCATTCCCACTATGAAACAGGGTAAGTTATGGCCATTGCAGGCTTTTCTCTGATGAATACATTCTGTTTATGATTCTGGTTTCTGGATTCATAGGAGCAATCAGGAAATAGAGAATGGAACGAAGGACTGTAAAACAACAGCTTAAGAGATAATCTCACCAGAGAACAGCATTTTATTTACCATGTTAAATGTTCCTGAAACTTGATCCTATTTACCTACTAACCGACCTGAAGAGAAAGATTTTATCACAGAGATAGAGATTGCTCCTCGTAGAGATGCAAGGAGTTTTGGAAAAAGAAAAGGGAAAGAGAGGGGAGAAAGGAAGAAAAAAGGGGATGAGAAGAAGACAGAGAATGAGAAGAGAATAGAAGAATAAGAGGACAGTAAGAGGAAAGGAAGGAAGGAAGGGAGGGGAAGAGAGAGAGAGAGAGAGAGAAAGAGAGAGAGAGAGAGAGAGAGAGAGAAAGAGAGAGAGAGAGAAAGAGAATGAATGTACCCAGAATTATAAGGAGAAAGAGAGAATGATGGATGATTTTTTTAAAATAGTGAGTGAATAGTTCCTCAGAAGTGCTGGGTATCCACCAGACACATCCATTTATATTAGTCAAAAAGAATGTATAATTATTTCAGTATCCGACACATTATTTACTAAATGTTATGTTGTGTACTTGTGTTTTTTCATACCTCCTGGATTCTCCCTCACCTCTAGCATGAGGTCTGTGAGAACAGATACTATTTTGTTTTTCCTTTTTGTGTTTCCAGACTCTAGCATAGTGTCTTGAACCTAGCAGAGATTTAATAAAGGTTTGTTGAAATATATTTCCTGCTGTAAGTATTTTATAAGAGTTCTAGGCAATTTGGGGAAAGAATGACTTCAAAGGAGAATGGAACCAGTGAGAGAATGATGATATTCTAATGGTAATATAGATAAATAACCAAAATGTTTCTCTACAGAAAGAGGCAAACCTTCAGATACATCAATATTTCAATGTATCCATGATCTCCTAATCTGGGATGTCCTCCTAACAATGGCAACACAGCCCATCTGCTATGTCTCTAACTCTTACCCATGTCCTACCAAAATACTTTGGGGAGTGGGACAGCACTCAATGTTCCAGCAGATCATTTGTTACTTCTTTTGACATTATATGGATACAACAATATCCATTCTTCTCACTATGTGATTGTATGACTGATCCATCTTCCCCCCCTCCCCCCATCACTCATCAATCTGTTGACATTCTTTACTTTCATTCTCCTTCATAATTCCTCACTAATAATGTGTTACAGCATGGATACACACAACATGTGCTGCTCCATTGCCCTTTGGGTGACCCTCTACTTTCATTCTTTGGAGACTTGTATTGCATGATTAGAAGCCATACAGAATCACCAAAGAATATTGATATAAAAAAGATGAACATTTGGAGTCATCTAAAGCCCTGTACAATTTCCCAAAGTCTTCCGAAAAGAAATATAATTAATAAAAACTAAGTGGAGAAAGTACCTCATAAATGACACAGATGTTCCTTAGCAACTGAAAACTCACCATGGCAAAGACTATTCAGTGAGGTAATGTAAACTCCCTCCCTTTTTGGTGACAGTTTATCATTCTTATCATAAGGATACACATTAGAGCAAAAGCATATCAGTTAACCTCAAAAAATTAGGACAAAGAAATGGAGTGTTGTATCTTATACTGAAGTCAGCACCATCCCCAAATCGTACAGCAAGAAATTGGGCTGTGATTCTATCTCAGCTGACTGTAAGCAAGAATTAGCTCTTAAGACCTTAAGCTACATTTTTTTATGAAGACATTCAGAAAGAATATAATCACACACACATAAGAAAAATTAAGCAACTATACAAGATAAAAATATGAGATGTCAAAAGACAAATATAAATGCAGATGTATAAATATAGTATAATAATTAATTGATATATAATTAATACAAAATAAACAATATATTAATAAAACCATAAATATATACATACACAAAAAAATCAATAAAGCTCCTTGAGAGCAGGAACTATTCAATTCTTTCTCTCCGCCCCCCCCCCCCCAAAGCTTAATACAGTTTCTGGCAAATATTAAGTGCTTAATAAATGGATATTGACCAAGATAATGGATGCATGATTTAAACATAAAAGGTGGCAACACAAGCAAATTAGAAGAACAAGGAATAGTCTACCTGTCAGAACCATGGAGAAGAGAAAAAGTTATGACCAAATATAGAGAGAATTATGAAATGTAAGTAATTTTGGGTATATTAAAAATAAAATTAAAAAAATTTGTACAAACAAAACCAATGCAACCAAGATTAGAAGGAAAGAAGGAAGCTGGGAAACAATCTTTATATCAAGTATCTCTGATAAAGTCCTCATTTCTCAAATATATAGAGAGAACTGAAACAAATTTGTAAGAATACAATCCATTTTCCAAATGTTAAATGATCAAAAGACATGAACAGACAGTTTTCAGATGAAGAAATCAAATCTATCTATAGGCATATAAATAAGTCCTCTAAATCACTTTTGATTAGAGAAATAAACATTAAAATAAGTCCGAGGTACTACCTCACACCTATCAGGTTGACTAATATGACAAAAGAGAAAATGATAAATATTGGACAGGATGTGGAATAAGAAATTTTTTGAGAAAAACCTGGACTTATGCAAATGGAAGCAAAGTGAATTGAACAGAATAAGAACAACATTGTACACAATATCAGTGACATCGTGTGATAATGCACTATGAATGACTCAGTTCTTCTCAGCAACACAATGATCCAAGACAAGTACAAAGGACTCACAAAAAGAAAGTGCTATCCACATCCAGATAAAGAACTGATGGACTCTAAATGAAAACTGAAGCATTTCTTTTATTTACTTTATTCTTTTTCATGTTCCTCCCCTCCCCCTGATCTGTTTCTTCTTTCACAACTGTGACAAATATGGAAATATATTTTACATAACAACACAGCAATAACCTATATCAAATTGCCTGCCATTTTGGAAGAGGGGAGGGAGGGTTAGGGAGAAAAAATTGAAACTCAAAATCTCATAAAATTGAATGCTAAAAGTTGTTTTCACATGTAATTGGGATGGGGGAAAATACTATTAAAATAAAAGAAATTAAAAATAAAGACAGTCAAACAGGGGGAAAAATAGATATTGATTGGAGATATACATACACCCATTCATCCATATTTATGTATGCATATGCATATAATCAATTAATATGATATATGTATATTTATTACATAATATACACATATTTATATACACACTCTCACATAGTCAGGCTAACTTCTAAAGGAAACTTCCTGCAAGATGTTACAACTTGGAAATTATCTGTTAACCAAAAGCGGGTAGAAAGTCTGTTCTCTTGGGGAAGAGAGTGGGTCTGGAGAATATAATAATAATTCACATAAAATTCTTGTGACTCTACAGTACTTTGTTTTGTCTGTATTTGCATGCACTTGTATACACACATGAATGTATATGTATATATGTGTGTTTGGGTGTATGTACTATGTGAGGTAGGAAGAGACCAGATTATGAAGGGGTTTAAAAGAGAGAATATTTTATATTTGATCCTGGAAGTAATGGAGAAATACTGGAGTTTATTGAATAGTATGACCACAGGATCAGACTTTATGACTGTGAAATTACATGCCTATATAACATCTATATATAGGTATACAATACATACATACATACATACGTATATATATGCACATATATGCCACATAATACACATGTACATATACATAATTAACAAATACAATACATATATATCTCAATAAGCACTTGTATTAAAATACATATATGTATGTATATTGTTTATGTCTATATATGTGTATAGTATACAGTATGCACATTGTATATGGACATGTACATGTATATGTATTTGAATGCCTGTTCCTTTACTATAGAAGAATTTCATTATGATGCTGTGGCTTGAGAAATAACTTGTGTACTTTGCCACATTGGCTTAAAGCCAAATAAGTGCTACAGACATTTTCTATTGTGCATTCAGGGGAGAGATCACTGTGGACTGAAGTTGTCAGGGAATCTACATAGAATGAGAGTGTCTTGAGAACCATACAAATGGTAGAACTATTTTCAAATTCCAGATTTCTATTAGGATTATGCTGTAGTAAAGAAGGGGCAAGCATGAGACCTCAAAGAGCCAAGTCAAGCCAGTGATGCCCACTAGATAGTTAGAAATGCCAGTTCAATGACTAAAAGATATCAAGTCCATATATCAGGAGAGAAGCTGATTGTCAGCATAGGACATACTTTTTTTTCTCTAAAATTGGCACTGAATTATAGTCTGAAAAATAATTGGAGCAGAGAGTCTCCTATGGCCATGTTTATCTCTTTGAGATGGAATGTGGCCCAGTTAAAAGGGCACCGACTTTGGAATCTGAAGGTTTGTATTCATTACACTGGACTCATTATTTTTCTCCCCAAAACCTCCCCTCTGTCTTATTTCCTTATTACTGTTAAGGATTCTTCAATTTCTTGCTCTTTCTCACTTTCCATATCCAATCTGTTCTTAGTTTTTGCTGTTTCTACCTTTGCAGCATCTCTCCTCCATGCCTCCTTCTCTTCTTCTGACATTGTCATTGACCTGGCGCAGGCCCTCATCATCTCACACCTGGGCTATTGAAATAGCTTCCTGGTGGTCTCCCTGCCATAAATCTCTCCCCATCCCAGCCTAGCCTCCACTCAGTTATCACAATGGTTTTCCTAAATCACAGGTCTAATCATGTCACCCTCACCTACCTCCATTAAATAAACTAAATGCTAGTGGCTCCCTATTAGCTTCAGGATCAAATCTAAAGTCATGTTTTAGTGTTAGCCTTTATAACCTTCTCCCATGTTTCCAGTCTTCTCGTACCTTACTCCCCTCTACCCTAGGATCCAGTGAAATTGGACTCTTTGTGTTCCTTGAACAAGTGACTCCATCTCTATACTCCATGAATTTTCACTCTTTCTACCATACTTAAAACACAATTGCTCCTCCACTGTGTTTCCTCACCTCCATGGCTTCCCACAAGTATTACCAAAAATCTCAACTTCTACACGAAGCCTCTCCTGATCCCCCTCAACGCCAATGTCTTCCCTCTGAGTCTGCCTCCAATTTATCCTGTATGCTTCTGTTGTTTTTTTTTCCATGTTGTTTCCCTCTGTAGATTGTGAACTTCTTGAAGACAGAGATTTTCTTTTACTTTTCATTGGATCCCCAGTGTTTAACACAGTACCTAGTACATAAGTATCTCTTTTTAAAAATTATTTTTTATTTTTTTTGCTTTTTGGAGGGCAATTGGGGTTAAGTGACTTGCCCAAAGTCACATGGCTAGTAAGTGTGTCAAGTGTCTGAGGCTGGATTTGAACTCAGGTCCTCCTGACTCCAGGGCTGGTGCTCTATTCACTGCGCCAACTAGCCACCCCAACATAAATAGATCTTTATTGCGTAAATTCTCTGTGAATTGATTTTAGCCCAAATCTTGGCTCTGCCACTTTTACCTTTGTGACCTTGGGTAAGTCACCTAACCTCTATGGGCCTCAGTTTCCTTATCTGTAAAATAAGGAGGCTGGACAATACAATCCCTAAGTTCCTTTCCATCTCTTGATTGATAATCTTCCTGTTTCACAAATAAAAATCTCGCAATGCTATTATAACGGTTCTCATACCCCTAACCTCCACCACAAGCACACAAATAGTTTTTTTTCTAATCTTTCCTACAAACCAACCATGAACAGTCATTTTTTAATGAAATCAGCATCTTCTATAACATTTTCATGATTCTTCCTTAATATTATGCCTGCAATTTTATAGATGAAGTTGAGGGTTTAAATCATTCCTCAGATGCATGACTTTCTGACCTTCCCTTAACACATAAGAAACTCAACCCATATTATGACTGGCCCAAGTCCAAGCATAAATGTTAGGTCAGAGCAGAAGGGTATGTGCAGGTATTTTAGGGTATGTGCAGAGAAATAGGTGGTCTTTCAATCCATATAACTGTGGAAATGTAGAACAAGAAGGAATTTAAAAAGTCATCAGAGTCAGTCCCCTGGCTAATTAAGTTAATAATCTGATTCACTTTGTCCCTTTGGTTGTGTGGACATGGCCTCTTGAGGAACTGGAGTGGATCTAGTTACACTTCCTTATTTTGTAGGCAAGGAAACTGAAGTCCAGAGCGGGCTAAGGTATTTGTTCAAATCACAAAGCTGGTTGGTGACAGAGAAAACTTCAAAATATTCTTCAGTTATCTTTATTCCATGCTTCCTCACTCTAATCTTGGCCTCCTACATGATATACTGTTTCCCATGCTGGGACCCATGACACTTGATTGGTAAGAGCCTTAAGAGAGAGCCCAGTACACACTTACTAATTATTCTTCATATCAATTTTCTAGGCACATATCCTTCCTTCCCCTCACCTATGCTTTCCACTTCTAGTTCTGGCAACAGAAATCAATCAACGTTACCATTCCTGGGAAGGATGTGGTGACCAATTGCTCTGTGACTCCATCCATCATCTTTGTGATTTCCTAAACCAAAATACTCCATAATGTAAGTGGACTGTCCTGCTCTTTAAAAAATGCGTGTCCCTAGCGATTAGCAGAGCACCTGGTACATAGGAAGCGTTTAATACATGTTTTATCATTCATTCATTCAACGTGGTTTCCCTGGTGGCCAGTTTAGCATCCAAGTTACCACAGTATGCTACTTAGCATAGTTGTTGCTTCAAATGGTTTAGGTGAAAGCTCCACTTCAGTGACCAAGACTAATATTAACATGACATACTTCAGGCTGGTGCTTTTTCTTCCCCTCTTATGATAGAGATCAGCTTTTCTTAAAAGGAAATAAAGATATCCCTGGGAGCTGATTGGCCCTGGCTTCCCTGACACAGCTTTTTGCTCACCGAAAGACCATAAAAAAAATCTCAGCTACGTGGAGTCCTAACCTCTTAGACCTGGTGGATACCTAAGACCACAGCAGCTGTTCTGCCCTGCTGGCCTGCTGACCAGATGTGTTTCTACAAGGAGGTGAAAAAGATCACATCTATCAAAGCTGAAGATAAGTACTTAGTATAGCCTTCTTGTGTACCATTGCTGTGTTAGTGCAAAATAAACCTTTTTGTTAGCTGTTCAGTGATTTGTGAGTGCTTCATTCCACCCCCAAATAGGTGGTGAATGAAGAGAACAATGATCTTGGACCCATTTCTTATAACTGCCAATGCCCATACCATCTCAACTTGCTAAGTCACAGATCAATTATATCCACAAGCCTGGATCAGGTTCTCAGATCTACTATTACCTGCAAAATAATTTGAAGGCCAATGATCTTTGGGTGAAATAGTGCTGAGTTCTATTCACAATCTTGTGAACTGAAGAACATTTTCTTTTTCTGGCTCAGAGCATTGGGAATGATGTGAGTGATCAAGGAACTGGCCACAGTTTTTGATTTGCTCAGCCGCCCTGAGGCAAAGATATCTCTTAAACTCTCATATAAAAAAAAATGGGCTATGGAATCCCAAAGGTTTTATGGGAACTGTCAGTGAATCTCTCTCTAAGAGAGTAGATTTTCCACCTGCTTTTGGTTCATAGGTGATGAACTAATGGCTGGCACCTTGAAGGAACCCCCATTTGGAAGTTGGCCTGAATGGAAGTCTTCCTAATCATGCTCTATCCTTAAAAAGGCATTTCTGTCCCTCTGTCTCTTTATCATGTTCAGAAACCAGAAAAGAATCATCCTCAAATAAAAACTAGTTTCTAGCTTTGAAAAATTATTTTCTAGGAATTATTGACCATACCAAATCCCACATGACTTGAATAGGAAAGTGAGATTTATGACAACAAAACACTGGAAATATTCAGATAGTGAATCTGCAAAACTATCCCTAACTAGATAGTCTAGAGTTCAGCTATGGGAAGGATAAGTTGTTGTTATTGAATAGCCTTTGAATGCCTACTATTCAATTCAAATTAACAAGTGTTTATTTAACACTTACACTATACATGACATTAGAAGTACAAAAACAAATAATATTGTCCCTGGCCTCAAGGAGCTTACAACTTTGAAGGGACATGCAACATTTATGTAAAAGTAAATGAAAGGAAACATAAAATAAACAAAGTAATTTCAGGGAGAGGGGAGATCACCGACAATGGAGAGAATAAGGAGAGATCTTGAATAAAAAGGTAGTACCTATTTGCAGATGAACTTTGAAGGTGATGGCTATTCCTAGAAATATAGATGAAGAAGCAGAACATTCCAGTCTTGGGATGCAAAGATACAGAGGTGAGAGGAAGAATGTTTGAATGGGAAATGAGTAGTTGGCAAATTTGACTGGAATGAAGAGTTAAGAGAAGGAGTTATGTGAAGTAAGTCTGGAAAAATAGATTAGAGTTATACTGTGAAGAAATGAATTTTATATTTTTCTTAGAGACAATTGGAAGTCATTAAAACATCTTGAACAGGGCAGTGGCATGGTTAAGCCTGTGCTTTAAAAGTGTTAATCTGGCAGATGTGTAACTTGAAAAAGTGAGAAACTGTAAACTGGAGAGACTCATTTATACTCTGCTTCTATGTCCAGGTGAAAAGTCTTTAGTATAAAGACCTGATCTAGGATGGATGGTAGCTCTATGAGTGATAGGAGGGGACAAATATGAGAAATGAGGTAGAATCCACAACACTTAGCAACTGATTAGGCATTGGGGAGAGGAAGAATCAAGAATGAATCTGAGCTCATGATCCTGGGTGGATTAGAAAAATGGTGATGCCCTCAACAGAAATAGGGAGAGGGGATAGAAGAGAGGGCTTAGGGGGAGAGGCCCTGTGCTAAATGCTTAATCTTCTAAATCTGTTTTAGCCTTGATATAATCCTTGTATCTCAGATATCTGTGGCAAAAAGTGACCCCATTATGATTTTTGGGGGGATGTTGCATTTCATTTGGCTCAAGCCTCCACTCCCAAACAAGAGATTCTCTGTCCACTGGACAAGCTGGCACCAAGTGTATTTTTTAAATCAGTTAAGTATTTATTTCCACTTTATTCCATCTCCTCCATACATTGGGAAAAAGAAAAACAATTTCTCCTTTACAAGCACACTGACCACAATGCACCAGAGTAATCATGAAGGCCTACAAAGCTCCACATTGTCTAGTTCCCAGTGTCATTTACAATCATAGGATGAAGAATCTTCTTATAATGGGTTCTTATGTAATTCCATTTTCTCCCTTTTTTTTCTGTAACGTAAATATTGTGCCATTTATATACCTTACAAGACTAAAATTCACCTTCTTACCAGGATTAAGTCTATGATTAAAAAAAAATCCATTTAAAAAAGAAAGCTCAATATTTTAAAACTGAAAATGAGACTGAGCTCCTTGAGATCAGGGACTTTTTTGTTTTATTTTATTTGTATACCAGCACTTAACCCAGGGCCTTGCACATAGGATGTGCTCAATAAATCCTAGTTGGCTGCCTGCAAAGAAAATCAGACCAAGTTTTATACAGTGTTACTGAATTTCTGGTATCATCTATCTATCTGTCTGTCTACTACCTGTCTCTTTACTATCTATGTATCTATCTATCTCTCTGTCTGTCTACTATCTGTCTATCTACTATCTATCTACCATCTATCTATCTGTCTGTCTGTCTACTATCTATCAGTCTATCTACTATCTACTATCTATCTATCTATCATCTATCTGTCTGTATCTATCCATCTATCTATCATCTATCTGTCTGTCTGTCTATCTATCATCTGTCTGTCTGTATCTATCTATCATTTATCTATCTATCATCTATCTATCTGTCTGTAAATCTATCATTTATCTGTCTATCTATCTATCTATCTATCTATCTATCTATCTATCTATCTACCTATCTACCTATGTCTATACTTGTTTAAAAATGGTAGCACTTGTGACAATGACAGCTTAAAAAACCCAATGCAGAATGATTTTGCTTCATATGAATTGTTTCTCTTCTTCCTGTGACTATATAATCTGGAAGACCTGCAGAACACTATGAAGTCAAAATGTTCTTTACCTTATTCTGCTATGCAATCCTTTAAAATGACAAAATTAGAGAAATATTTTTCATGGCCTTAAGACTTTTTCATTAATTCTTCTCTGCTTGTAAACTGTGGCAGGTATACTACTTCAATCCCATTTGTCATTTCTATTACTTATTCTAAAAGGTCTTTTTTTAAAATGTTTATTTTATTTTAGTTTAGTTTACATCATTCATTTCCACGAAATTTTGAGTTACAAATTTTCTCCCCATCTTTCCCCTACCCACCACCCCAAAACAGCCATCCCAGTGTATCCCCCC
>CM053581.1:128415511-128454392 GCA_028627135.1 Pseudochirops cupreus | reverse complement strand
AAAAAAAAAGAAATGTGCTGTATTGTAGTTAATCGTTTGCAATTCTTTTGAGAGCTATTTGTACATATCCTTTTAACACTTTTCCATTAGGAAAGTATTGTCTGTCTTACATTTTGAGTCTGTTTCCAACATAGGCGTGAATGGAATACACTCCAGATGTGCCAGGGGATATTCCCCTGAGGGAAAGGACAAAGTCAATTGTAATGCTTCCCCAGAATGTGTCATTACACCTGGCTCATGCTCTATGCATGCTTATGGTTACCTATAAACCTTGAATATCTGGCATTTATGAAGGACATTTGATGCAAATTTTTAAAATACAAATGACGATTTCCTTTCTTATGAAGATCCATTAAAAAAATCTTTAGGTGAAGATATATGATTAAGAGTCATGGAAAATAATAGAAATAATGAATTTACAATGAGGATTACCTACAGTACAATGGAGAGGCATTTGGTCAGCATGAGAAGGTTATAACACATTACCAACCAATAATTGGAGGCGGGAGAGAGGCAGAATATGTTAAAGGATAGCAGTAGAGAGATTGGTGTTTGACCAGAAAAGGAAAGTCAGTCATTTGGTAGTTTGGAGAGGTAACCAATGGACAGCAATCCACTGATAGTTATGTAATATTAAGAAATCTAAAGGAAGGTTAACAACACATCTGGTGGATCCCCTGTGGAATATTTATGGGAGGACATGAACACAAATTGTACAGGATGAAAAAGCATGGATGGGGTGTGCTCTGATTCACTGTAATAAGTATCTACCTTGGGGAGAACATCAACTCATAAAACCATGAAATGATGATCTGAAATTTAAAGCATAAAAATTTCCAAGATTTTGCTCAAATGGTTACAAAAAATTGAATAAGTAGGCCTGGTCATTGAAATTAAAATCCAAAAAAGCTTTCAACATATTATTTTTTAGCAGTAAAGATGATGGAATTTCCTTGTGTTTACCATTTAATAATGAATAAAGATTTGATACACCCTGTTGGCAATAATTGTCTCACAGAATTTATTTCGTTTTTAATATTAATTCCTCAGTTTAGGATCCTAAAGATTCCCTTCATTTCACAACATAGACTCATATGCAGAGCCCTCTCAAGAAAGAATCTCAGATTATAAACAATGTTTTCCACCCTTTTAGAGAAATGCAGTGTTGAGCTACAGTCTAGTTACAGAGGAGAATCTCAATGAGAAAGAAATGTTTTTAAAGGTTTATAGGCAAACAATATGTTCTTTGTTAAAGATCACTTGGACATTGTCAAAACATTTGCTCGTTACAACGTCCAAAAAAAGAAACCCTTTGTTATTTAATTTATGTAAATTCTGAGTGTGTTTATTTCTAGAGTTCATTTGTTCTCAAAGATTTTGGACAAAAATAGAAGAAAAGGAAGAAGGGAAGGAAGGAAAGAAGGAAGGAAGGAAGGAAGGAAGGAAGGAAGGAAGGAAGGACGAGAGAGAGGAAGAAAGAAAGAAAGGAAGAAAGAAAGAAAAGAAGAAAGAAAGAAAGAAAAAGAAAAAAAACAAAACAAAAAAACCCTTTTACTTGATTCTCCTCGATAGGAGCAGAACTTTATACTATAGCATGTGTGGGAGGCAAATAAGAATATTGGGTCTGGGACCCAATACATGCAGGTGAAAATGCAGTTGATAAGCATTGTGTCTGATAAAACATTTGGTCTCTAACTAGAAATTCTATAACTCTTAAAAACCTATTATAGATAACTTTTTAGTTTCTAATTGTATAATTAGACTTTGCACATGCTAAGATCAGCAGATCACCTATGATGGAGGCACTCTTGTGGGAGATGGCAGAATTCAGCTTCTGAGAGAAAACATCTTATGTTCCCTATCATGTAGGTGGAAGTAGTTTTTTTCTCTTGGCTGCATCTTTTAAAATATCAGACTGAGATAGTCTTTTTTGTTCTTTCTGGAAGTATTCATGGGGTGAAGGGGATATTTACCTGAAGCTTAGGCACTATTGATGGAGGTGAGTATGGGGAAAGAGTTACCTTTCCCCTCTCCCTTTTAGGCATTGTGGCCCTGAGAATTATGTCTGTAGTTATATATTCCTATGTGTGTGGTTATATACACACAAACATATATATATGCATATATTTAGATATGCACAATTCATATAAATGTATGCATGCACACATAAATTATACATGCATATATGTGTGTATGCATGTATACACACATACATATATAGTTGTCCCTTCCACATTGTGGGGGTTAGGGGTATAGCACAGACATGATCTGGAAAATCCATGTAAAATATTTTGGCCTTCCCTTCATACTAGAGAAGTCTAAATTTTTTTCTTTTTCTTTTGTATGGTGTTTCCAGTGCCTTATTGTAAAATTTGGGTAAATGTATTTGGTTATAGGCTCTGTGTCATCTGCTGGCTTTCACATGTTGTTTGCAGTTTCTGCAATATTCCCCAAAACTTCCATTTAATTTTTTATGCTGACCCATGATACATAGAAATTGTGATTGGGAAAGTTGCTATGTGGGAGGGATAGATGGATAAACATACTAGTGTGCATTTAGATGTACATGTGCACAAAACATACAATGCACAATCACACTTATACATGTGCAATACCATATACATGCCCATGTATACATATTTATACACATAAACATATCCATATGCATGTATACATACATATAATCTCTCCATATAAATGCATACATATGTGTCTGCACACAGAAACACACACGTACATGAATGCATACATACACACATACATGCATACACATTATATAAAATACTTCTTGAGAGGCACATTGGCATAGCTGGTCATGGAGCCAGGAAGAGCTGGGTTTGTATCCTGCTTCTGAAACATAAAGTACACACTGACTGTGTTACCCTGGACCTCTCAGTACTTTAGGAAAACTCTCTTAAGACTGTAAGTTGTAAGAAGGTGTAACCCTGCATTGGTAGCAGGAGTTTCCTCACCTAGTTCTCTATATAAAGGAAATCAAAGGTCCAGGCTTTATATTGTGTGTGCACTTAAATGTGTACATGTTGTATTCCTCTCCACTCCCCTCCCCCTCCCACTCCTCCTGCCCCTCTCCATGTAAGCTCCCTGAGGGCAGAGAGTTTTCTATTCTTGTTCTCTATTCCCAGTGGATGCCTGGCACAAGAGGCTGGCATGGAGAAAGAAGGTCCTTATTATGGAGGCATTGCTTTAGATTAATTCATCCACTGGATGACCCCTGTAGTTAAGAATGACCCCTGCTATTAAGAAATGATTTCCCTTTGCTTCCCCTTCAGATGCTGGGCACTCAAATGAGCTTATTATTTCCTCCACTGTCTTCATACTTTTGCATAGTCATTGTCCCCTGGACCCGAAACACACTTTCTCCTAACCTCCTCCTTTCAGTCTCAGCTAGGTGCCATTTCATGCCTTGAGTCCTCCCCAAATTACTCAGTTTTAATTTAGCTGGGCACATGATTATTTCCCACCCCCACCCCTATCCTAACCCCCCACCCTACCCCGCCACTCCTTCTGCTACCTTCTTTGAGGATAGGGTTAATTTTCATTTTTGTATTTGGACTTCTGGCATTTAGCAAAATGTCTTGTACATAGTAGGTGCTTAGTAGATATTGAATTAAAATGACATTTGCAAATACTTAGGTCAGGTAATAATGCAAATCGGACTGTATATATCATAGGAAGGTTGAGAGATGTGGAGTTGGTAGGGATCTCAGAGATGATCTAATTCAAGCCATTCAGTTTGACATGGCCAAGATCGTAGAGTCAGCAACTTGCAGAGATAGGATTCAAACACAGGTTTTCTGTTTATAAGTGAATGCTTTTTCCACCACAGCAAAGTCTTATTAACTCTTGAACTGGTAGGCCCAACACTTCAAAGAAAGTCAGGTATAAAAATGAACATGAGACTAAAAGTTCTAAAAAAACAACTAATTTTAGTACAAATTGAATAATTGAATTCAGTAAAACTAACATTCATTAACTACCTACTGAATGCAAGATGTTAAGGTACTAAGTAGTATCTTGAATACAATATTTCATCACATAACTGTCACCACCACATAATTGTTACACCCTGATTTTTTTTAGTCCCCAAATTAGTGTAAAACTTTTCATTGAGTTATCATTGTAATCTGATCTTCACACCACTTAAAAGGTAAACAGAGCAGCAATGTATTCACCAGTGGATGCGCATTTATCTCTGTCTAGAATTCTCAGTGCCTGTGCATTGTCAGTATTTAATTTTAATGTATATTCATGAGTATTCTCTGCACCCTAACCTTGCACCAAAGACAGGTTAGTAATAAATTATTTTAAGCAATACCAGCACAATTTTTTTTAAAAAGCTGCAGATAATGGTTGCACCCCACTTTTTTGCAAAAAAAAAAGTTGGTATAAAATCTGCGATGATTATGTGTTGAAATATGGTGCTTCGTAGATCTCTATTCTCCATTTCAGCTGAATTGCCATGGGAGCCTTTGTTTGCTTATTCTCATGGGGGAAGGGGAAAGAAATTAGTTGCAGACAGAAAGCAATAGAGAAGGAAATGGGTTTCAAATTATAATATCTAACTTCATATCCTGGCTTTTCCCCTTATAACCCACAATACTTTGGGCAAGTTGCTTTACTTCTCTGATCGTTTTCCTCGTCTGTTGAATGTAGGGTTTCGATTAGATAATTTCTATGATCTCTTCCAGTTCCAAATCTATAAGCCTGTGCTCATGAAAGTGATGATCACATTTTGGGCCTGAAGATTTTAAAAAATTATTAGGACAATTGCCCTTGGAACCGATCTGTGACGAGACTCCTGACCTATATGAACTCTGGGATGCTTCCTGTCATCACATTTGCTTAAAACACTTAGAAAGTGACCGTCTATGTTTTTTAGCTGAACCTGCATTTCCGAAGACCAATCTGTGTCTCTGCTGATGCTAATCCCAATTTTAAGCATTACCACTTTTCACAATGACAATGGGTGAATGAATGAAAAAAAAAATGCAGTATTTATTAAGCATTTACAACTTTCAAAACACTATACTAAGTGCTGGGGACAAAAAAAGGTAAAATAGATCTTTCTCTTAAGTAGCTTTCATTCTAATAAGGGGAGAAAAAAATAGAAGGTTTCCTCAACAAAGCAGATGGAAAGTCCCTCCAATTGTTAGGGTGTAGTGACGAGGAAGATGATAATATATTTCCTTTAATACCATTTCTATTAATTTCCACTATTATTGATTATTTTCCACTATTGTTGATAGTGAAGCACTGGCCAGTGCTAGGGACTTTGGTGGTAAGAACCTTCTATTTTGGGTCTTCAGCATCTTTAGCTGCTTAGGAGGGAAAGCTAAATTACCAGTTGCAAAGGCGCTTACCAGTGTTTGTCTCCACATAGATGGTTCCCAAGGAACATAGTTCCAGGGGATTAAGCTGGAAGTAGAGCCATGGGCCAGAGGGTTATTGATTTTCTTGGGGTTTTTGCGTGTAGGGTTCTGGGCTGTCTCTATCTAGGTTCAATATATTTAGTGAAGCCTTGTTGATAGAAAAGAGTTGACAAGTTAATAATGGGTCAGTTTGGGGAGGAGATATACTAAATAATAGAGATAAAGAAAAAGAAGTGTAATAGCAAATAGAATACTTTGGAACTCAGAACTGAGACAAAGAAAATGATGCTTTTTTATAACTTCAGTGGAGGAGTTGTTGTTTTGGTGAATTTTGATTTTGTGAAATCATAATGTAACGATCATTTCCATTTCTGTATATTTATAAACAGAACAGTAATATAAAACAAGAAGAGATGCAGGCTAGATCTTATAAGCTGATACATGTATAATTTGATGGATCCATGATATCATGTCACCAGTTTGGGTAGTCCCTTTACTTTTGTAGATTGCAACCCAACTTCTCATTCTGTGCCATCCTTCTCCATATTGTCTTTAAATCTTCTGAAACCATATTAAAAAAAATCTAGAGGTCTTCCCCTCGCTCATGATGGAATATAAACTCCTTGAGAGAACTGTGCCATTTTGTTTTGTCCTTGCGCCTTCTGTTCCTAACTATGCGTTCAGCATATAGCATCTGTTTAATAAACATTTGTTGGTAGATCAGCTGATTCTTTTAATATTTATTGTCTTAATACAAATGCAATACTCAGCCTCTCTGTGATAATTCTCTATCACTACACACTTCAACTATGTCCTTTTTCTGATCGTGTCATTGAGAATACACTTTATGCTACTTCTCAGGCATGAATACACATCAGCAATAAACTTCAGCCTTCTTATACCCAAAAGGAGTCTTTCCACTATACTGTGAGTCACTGGATTTTTAATTCTGCAATTATGACATCTTAATTAGGGAATGGTGACTGGGGCTGTGTCCCATGGTATCGATATTAAGAACAGGAGTTCTTAATGTGAAATGTAATTTTTGAATAATTGCATTTAAATAGAATTGGCCTCCTTTGTAATTCTATGTTATTTGTATATTTAATATCATTATTCTGATAAGGGGTGTGTAGGGTGGAGCCTTTTCCCCTCCTCAAGACTACGAAAGGGATCCATGACCCCAAAATGCTAAGAACTCCTGATTGAAAGGGTACTGACAGTATATCTTCTCTTTCAGAGGAGTTCAGTGCCTATATAGTAACAAATAGTTTGGGGGAGGCCAGAACTCTGATTTCACCAGTGTAGAAAGCTTACAGTGAGGAACTTCATTTATCAATGATGATTAGCAACTTGGCTGGAATTTAAAGCCTTGGAAACTTGCAGATAGTAAAAATAATTAATCAAAATAGTAAGCTACCAGATGGCATTTCCTACCCCACTCCCAAGTCCACACCTGTAGATTAACTCTTCTAAGGTCTTAACCTGCCCTGCTCCCTGGCTTACCCTTGGACAAAAGCATAATGATGCCCCAAGATTCCATCTTGGGCAGCTAGTTGGCACAGTGGATAGTAGCACCCATCTTCCTGAGTTCAAATCCAACTTACTAGCTGTGTGATCCTGAGAAAGTCACTTAACCCTGTTTGTCTCAATCCTCATCTCTAAAATGAGTTGGAAAAGGAATGACAAACCATTCCAGTATTTTTGGCCAAGAAAACTCCAAATGAGGTCATGAAGAGTTAGACACAATTGAAATGACTGAACAACAACAATTTCTTTCCACCCAGACAAGACATTGCTTCTGTCAGTGAGGCCTCTTCCCTATTTCACAGAATCATAGAATTTCAAAGCTGGAAAGAGTCTCAGAGGCCATGTAGTCCAACCATACATAAAGGAATCCCCTCTATAATACACCTAATAAGTGCAATCAATGCTAAGTGAGCCACCTTTGACACTGCTGGCTCCAGGCACTTTTTTTTGGTGTTTGGTGTACATACCAAAATCACCAGTCATAGCTTGTCATGATATGTGGCCACACACAACCTTATATGTGGTGCAACAGCTTTCTAAATTAAATCTGGTATCTGTCAGGGTTAGGAACCCACCATGCATTGTTTGAATTAAAAGGAAAGTGTTCCAATGTCTCATTTTGTGAGATAAAAACCCAACTCAGCCATGTCTACATTGCCAAATAGATCAGTTATGGGAAAATTGTGTGTGTGTGGGGAGGGGGAGTAGCAGGGGAGGAGACTTAGACTCCATGAACTTATCTTCACAAATTCTCCACTGAGTTGGGATTTCCACATCTTCTGGATGATTTTTGACTTGTGGACATGGTTCTGCTCAGCTTTCCAACTCTAAAGCCCTTTATGACTATTAACTTCATTATCTAGTACAGAAAAGAAAACAGATATGTAAAAATTGAAATAGCATTCCAGAACAAGAAGGGAATTAGGAGGAAAATGAGATTCAGGGCAACATTATAGGAAAAGGAAAAGAAAATCAAAGGCTAGTGGAATTGCTAAGTGGCCAGGCAGCTAAAGCTCACTTTTATGAGCCAAGGCAAGTATCCAAGGAATATGAACCCATTATTAGAGAAACACATGAACAGAGAAACATTGTTGAAGTTTGAATTTTTCTCTTCTGTATTAGCTAGGTTTTCATTCTTCCAAAGTGTACATTTCTCTGAAGCTCAGCTTCACCATAATAATAATTAGTATTTACAGAATGATGTAAGGTTTGCAAAGTACTTTACACATGTCGATTCATTTTGTCCTCAAAATAATCCTGAAAAGTAGTTGATATTATTGCTCACAGTTTACATGTAGGAAAACTGAGGCAAGCAGAAGTGAAATGATTTGCCCAGGGTCACCCAGGTATAAAGTATTAGGTAGAATTTGAATTCAGATCTCCTCTACTCCAAGTCTTGTTTATATGCTACCCACTGCGCTATCCAGCTTCCACAATAGTCTAACTCCTCTAATCCCTTTAGGAATGAGTTTAAGAAAGAATTTTTTAAAGGAAGAATTCCCGCTAAATAATGTTCTTTTAAAAAGGTTCCTCAGGCAGCATAATTCTAGAATACATTAGCAAGTTACAGTGGGCCCAGGATGGGGACTTCCTGAAACAAGCTTAATAGCTAGCATTTATGCAGAACTTAAAAGTCTGCAAAGCATTTCATGTGTGTTATCCCATTTAATTCTCCCAATCCAGGGTAAGTTAGGTGCTGATATTATGTCCATTTTAAAGATGAGGAAACTGAGACTGAGAGAGATTAAGTATCATGCCCATGGTCACACAACTATTAAGTGGATGAGATAGGTTTCAGACTCAGGTAATAGGTAACATAATAGTAATAATAATAGCTCACATTTACATAGCATTTATTTGCCAGCCACTATACCAAGTGCTTTACGATACCATCTCATTTGATTGTCACAACAGCCCTGAAAAGTAGGTGCTCTTATTGTCACCATTTTCCAGACAGGGAAACAGGCAAACAGAGGCTATGTAACTTGTTCAGTCATATAGCTAGCATGTGAAAACAGATAAAACTAGGTGGTGTAGTGAATGCTGTGCATGGAGTCAGGAAGACTCATCTTTCTGAATTCAAATCTGGCCACCAAAAGTAGCTGTGTGATCCTGGGCAAATAATTTCATCCTGTTTGCCTCAGTTTCCTCATCTGTAAAATGATCTGGAGAAGAAAATGGCAAACCACTCTAGTATCTTTGGTCAAGAAAATTCCAGTCATGAAAGCTGGACGTTACTGAAATGACTGAACAACTTCCTGACTGAATCCAACACTCCAGCCATTGTGTTACAAAGTAGCCAGTTAGAATTTGAGTTAGCTTAGAGGACAAGACATAGCTGTAAGAGTTTCAAATAAAACAAATTTGTGTTCTTGTTTAAGGAAATCATCAGTTGTAAACTTGAAATTGGAGAGTGTATATTTCATGGTAAAATATTCTTGAGAAACTTCTCTCCTCTTGTGTGATCTAGACTGGATGTATCTCATACTTCTCTAGCCTAATGACTGCTCTCATGGTCTATGGAATGGGATTCCATTATTTATGGAATAGACGATCAATTAATAGGCATTTATTAAGCACCAGACACTATGTCAGGTACCATGCTAGAAAATGAGGATATGAAGACAAGAGTGAAACAGACCCTGACCTGAAGGACCTTATATTCTAGTGAGGGAGATGGCATATACGGTAAGTATAAATTGTTCTTGCTGTTCATCCTTAGTTTTTGGAGATGACCAATGACTTCGGCATGGTAATGTCTTGGCTTGCAAGGGAATTGGATTTAAGGGAGGCAGGGCTGTACAAAGTCATCAACCTCACTCTATCCTCTTGAGTCATCAGAGTTCAGTGTCAGGATGTTGGCTAGGACAACTGGTGAAGTCTCCAATGCAGTGAGAGACCTGATACAATAGCATAAAAAGAAAAGAAAAGCAAGGTATTTTTGGCAGAGTTTGAACTAGCAGTTCAGGATATAGGAGAGTCTTTTTTAAAAATAGTATTTTATTTTTTCCCCAATTATATGTAAAGAAAATTTCAGTATTCATTTTTATAAGATTTTGAGGTTCAAAGTTTTCTCTCTTCATTTCCTCCCCTGTCTTAAAATGGTAAGCAGTTTGATATAAGTTATATATGTACAATAATGTAAAACATATGGCCATAATTGTGAAAAAATGAAATAAACTGTAAGGAAAGAACCATGAAAAAGTAAAGTGAAAAAAAAATGTGCTTCAATCTGCATCCAAAGTCCACCAATTCTTTATCTGGATGTGGATATTCATTTCTATCACAAGTCCTTTGTAACTGTCTTGAATCATTGTGTTGCTGAGAAGAGCTAAGTCACTCAGAGCTGATCTTCACACAATGTTGCTGTTACTGTGTACAGTGTTCCCCTGGTTCTGCTCATTTCACTTTGCATTGATTTGTGCAACTTTGGAGAGTCTTTAAGCAGAAGCCAGTGTTTGATCTGAGTCTTAAAGGAAACTAGAGATCCCAGGCTGCCAACTTGAGGAGGAAAAGGATTTCTGGAATGAAGGAAAGGCAGTACAAAGGTGGAGAGAAAGGAGGTGCAGTGTTGTGTGTGAAGAACAGTAGATAGCCTAGGATGGTTAGAGTACTTTGTACATAGGGAATAATGGGTAAGGAGACTGTCAGAGTAGGAAGGAGCCATGTCTGAGGCAGGCAGGTGGCACAGTGAGGCCCAGAGTCAGGAAGATCTGAATTCAGATCTGGCTTCAGTCACTTCCTAGTTGTGCGACCTTGAACAAATCACTTAACTTCTGTTTGCCTCAGCTTCCTCACCTGTAAGATGGGGACAATAATAATACTTATTTCATAGGACTGTTGTAAGGATAAAATTAAATAACATTTGTAAAGCACTTAGAACAGTCGTTGACATATAGAAAATGCTATACAAATGTTAGGAATTGTTATTATTTGTATCTGCCTCAGTTTCCTCACTTGTAAAATAAAGGTGATAATAACGCTTACCTGCCAGTGTTGTTGCAAGAATGCAAAGATATAATATTTGTAAAGCTCTTAGCACAGTGCCTGGCACAAAGTGGGAGCTTAATAGATGTTTGTTTCCTTCCATGTTGTGAAAGAACTTTAAAACCCAAAGAGAGGTAAGAGGGATCCACTGGAATTTGCTGAACAGGCTTTGGTCACAGGATCCACAGGCTGTGGATTGGAGTGGGGAGACACCTGAATGAGAATTGGGAGACTTTGGTTCCGGTTCCTGTCACTTCAGTTTCCTTATCTATAAAATACAGGAGGCCACCTACATAATAACTTAAGTCACTAAACCTTACCTCCTATTAATCTCAGTGGATATAGGATGGTCTAAAGTAGAGGACATGTAAGGAAGAATTTATCTGAGAGGGAGACCTTAGGAAGCCTTTGGGTTTGGTTAAGTATACTTTAAAACTAAAAAACTAAATTAAAACATATACAAAGGTTTCTTTTTTATTTTAAAATTTTGAAGAAAAATGTAGACTACTTGAGCCAGGAATGCCTGGCTCAAAAATCATCCTCTCATCTCCCTCTTTTATATTTCCCCCCTCTTCAGGAAGCATAAATGGAAGAGAAGTAAGAAGTAGTATTCAATTTCACTTCTCCACTTGAAGACTCAGTTTCCTCATTTCTAAAATTAGAGGGTATGATAAGATGGACCACAAGGTCTCTTTTTGCTTGGTATTCTGTGAATTACTGAGGGAAATTTGGCATTTGTAATACTAAGGAAACCCACAAAAGAATGGCTTTATTATTTACAGTATCAAATATCCAGGCCTTGGCAACAGGCATGTGTAAAACAGAAGGCAGTTACAGGCATAAATGGTGCTTCTGAATGTTCAATATTTCATGTTTTAGTCAAGAGTTGTTCATTTAAGAGTTTTATTCAATGTAATCATGACTCAATAGGTCTTGTTTTAATTGAACATCCGACGCTGAGAATCACTGTCATGAAATACCTAGAAAGGCCCCTTAGAGATGGCTAATTCAATGGAACAAGTGCTAAATTTGGATTCAGGGAAGCTCAGTTCAAATTGTGGTTTTGCCACTTAATATGTCTATGATACAAGTTATTAAACTCTCTGTGTCTCAGTTTTCTATAGAATGAAGAAATTAGACCAGGTAAGTTTGAGGGACCCTTCCAAAACTAAATTTATGAGCCTAAACACCATCTAAGTTATCATTTTTTAATATAGATTCTGCTAGAACTAGAACACAATTGAGCTAGGTGGCTCAGTGGATAGAGTACTGGGCCTAAAATCAGGAAGACTCCTCTTAATAGCTGTGTGATCCTGGGCAAATTATTTAACCTTGTTTTCCTCAGTTTACTCATCTGTAAAATGAATTAGAGAAAGAAATGACAAACTATTCCAGTACTTCCATCAAGAAAACCCCAAATGGGTTCATGAAGAGTTGAAAATGACAAAACAATAATAAGAAACCTACTGCAGAAATAGGATGAATCACCTTGGAAATAATCATCTTGGTTTGCTTGAGCTCCTATATTATCTAGGAGTGACTGAAATAACTTGGTAATCAAATGAGGAGGCAGAATGAGTGTTGCTTGAGTTTGACATACCAGTGATCCTATGCAGTATCTACTGGGTGAATCCAGAATATCTCTGCCATGCCAGCAACCACAGAGCTAGCTCAAACTGGTTCATAGCAGCCCCAGATGGACAGAACTTGCACAAGCATCCTGGTTTGGGGTATTCTGTATTCTTCCCTATTGTTCTGCCTCCCTTTGTGGCAAAACCATATAAACCACATCTTAAACATCCGATCTTTAGAACAGTAGACTAGGTTCTGCTGTTCTCCATGCATGAGTGTTGTACTCACCAATAAGTGCTTCCAGGTTTTCACTTGAACTGTGCTTCCATTTCCTCCTTTCAGGTAGATGATCTACCCCAATTAATCAAATTGTCAATTAATCACTACTGAACCAAAAAAAAAAAAGATAACATGCAAAGTGTACAATTTAAAACCCAATCTCCTTCTTTCAGATACAAACAATGATGGGCATGGTGGTCTCCTCCTGTAATCTGTGCAGTGATGGCAAATATTTCACAAAAGACACTCCAAAGAGAAAAAAGAAATATAGGCAACACACTTTTAAGTTTAATCTGTATCATTAACATTTTCTCTATTACTTTCTTAAGGCTACTTGTTATTATGTTATTTTTCAGTCTCTGACTCTCAGTGACTCCATTTGGGGTTTTGTTGGCAGAAATATGGGCACAGTTTGTAATTTTCTTCTCTAGCTCATTTTACAAATGAGAAAACTGATGCAAATAGGGTTAAGCAACCTGCCCAAGGTCACACAGCTAGTAAGTGTCTGAGGCTAGATTTGAATTCAGGAAAATGCAATTTTCCTGATTCTAATTAGACCCAGCACTCAATCCACTGAGCCACTTACTAAGTCTAAGTAGTCCAAAAACAATAAATAAAGCCCTTACATTTTAGCATACTACTGTCTGTAATCTCTGCTAATAGGAAGACTGAAGTTGGTAGATCTCTTGCACTCAGAAGTTCTGAGTTACAGTGGGGCAGCCTGTTACTGTACCTGAAATAAGTTCAGGATCCCTATGGTGACCCCCTATGAAAGGGGATTGCCTTAGAAAAAGCAAACTAGCCCAGTTTGTAAGTCGAACAGGGAAAAGCTCCTGTGCCAATCAGAGTAGGACTAGGCCTGCAAGTGGTTTCTGTATTTTCAGCCTGGCTGTGAAAGGGAGAACCAGTCTTTAAAAAAAATGAGTCCTCTTCTTTTTCAGATTTTTAGTTCCTTGAGGGCATGGATAATTTGAGACTCTTAATGTTTGTTTTCTACTACACTTTGGAAATACCCATGAGAAATGTGGTACTTTCTGAAACACACTTTGGGACTGATGAGTTCACACACATTCATAGGATTTGGAGCTCAAAAAATGTTGAGATTATTATCTAGTCTAACTCTCTTATTTTGTAGATTTGGAAAATGGAAGGCAAGAGATGTGAAGGAATTTGCCCAATGTCATACAAAAAGCAAAAAACAGAACTAGGATTTAACCAATATGATGAGATTCCAAATGTAGGATTCTTGGAACAAGAGCAAATTGATTTGCTCATGCTAATGGGTAAGCAGCTTGGTTGAAGCAGAGGTAGTCATTTTATCCTACCCCATAGTTGTTGGCCAATTCCTTGGAAAATTATATCCAGGAGCTTTAGATTGAGGCCTTATCCTTGTTAACCACCTCTCCACCTTTAGTCATCTTATTCCAAGTTCACCCATAATGCTCTTTCCCATCCCTAACCATCCTTTATAACTAGTCCTTTATAGGACTAACTTAAATGTCACCTCCTTTATGAAGCCCTCCTTGTTAGGCTAGGCCAGAAAGGCTCTCCCCTGACTCAAACATGTATTAGATACTGAATTTTCTTATGATGCAATGGTTTTCCAACTACAGAGGTTAACAAAGCATGAGTATTTCATTGGATAGAGGGAGGCATGGTGATGGGGGCAAAGAGGCTGTTCACTTAATAAAAGTGAATCATCAGATTAAAAGGTCATTTAAAATATTAAAATATTAGTTGACTTAGAAAAATACCACCATTATCAAAACTTCTGCCTATTGGTTTAATATGTTCTAATAACTACAGTTATCTATATGCTGTAATAGAAAAGGCAGTGGATGAAGCTGAATTCAAATCTTGGCTCTGACACTTTTTAGATGACCTTTGACCATGACTATAGACCCTGAGAGTCAACTTTCTTATATGTAACATAAGAAGTAGAATAATTACACGATGTGCCTCATAAGACTGTTTTGATGATAATGCTATCTCTATCTAAATGCTCTATTATTTGGAGTCAGAAGAGAAGAATCAACTAGCGAGCTCCTGGTTGATGTCTTTGGGTTTTTCAAACACTATGCTACTGTGCTCAGTTTTTGTTGGGTGCTCTGTGCCTAATGTGTTCCATTGATCCACATTTCTATTTTTTAAAAAAGTACCAATTAGTTTTGATGATTACTGCTTTGTAGTGTTATTTGAATACTTGTACTTCTCAGCCCCTTTTCCTTCCTAGTTTTCTCATTTTCTCTTGCAATTTTGACTTTTTGTTCCTCCTAAAGAATTTTATTATGATTTTGTCTAGGTTTATAGACTAACTCTCTGTTTGCTTGCTTGGTTTGATATCTGTAAATTAACGTCAGCAACGCTGTATGACTCCTTTGCACTTATCTCAATCTTCCTTGTGTCCTAGTTGTTCATATAATTGTTTTGTCTTTGAGTTGGATTTTGATAAGGAAGAGTTGCACAAAGTCATCAGCCTCACTGTACTTTCCTGAGTCATCCAAGTCCAGTGGCAAAACAAAAAGTCAAACTGACTGGTGATGGCTTGGGGTTCAATGGATGACTGGGGTCTTCAATGTCTGACCAAAAGCTAAGTGCTCAGTTGTCTTCATGGACATTGGAAAAATTCATCTCAACCACCTATTCCACTAGGGAAGTCTTTACATGCTTAAGGTAGACATCCCCCCAATTCACTGACTGGTTTGAGGCCTTTTGGTTGCCCTCAACCTGGTTTAGTCCATTTGCCAAGATGTTTACTGGGGTGTGGCTGCTACAGCTTCTTGGAGGTACAGGTGAGAGTTGGGTGACAGGTAGAACATCAAAGATGGATGAGCAGCCCAGTAAAGGACTTGGCAAGCCCTCATACCAGGGGTGCTAGTCCTCTCTGATCACCCTATACACCTGTCTTTGAGCAAATCCCCCTGCTCCTTCTTTTGTAAACTCCTTAAGAAACTCCTTTGTAAACTCCTGTGTAATATCTTGTTATTTCCAACGTGGAAGGCAGGCTCCTGCTCAGAGAAGGAACTTAATACATTTTAGTTGAACTGAGTATCTCACTGTATTTTATGTGTGCATCTTTGTGTGTATGATTTTTATAGAAGAATCCTTAAGCTAACAGGCCATTTGATTAGAGGAGCCAGACTTTATACTGTTCTTTAAGGTTTAGAAAGTGCTTTCTATTGTTATCTTACATTCATCACACACCTGTGTTGTAGGTGTCATTATTATTCCAGCTTTAGAGATGAGGAAATTGAGTTTAACAGAAGCTAAGTGACTTGTTCAGGATCTCACAGAACCTATATGAGACAGAGAGAGAGAGAGAGGGAAAGGAAGGGAGGGAAGAAGAGAGAGGGAGGGAGGGAAGAAGAGAGAGGGAGGGAGGGAAAGAGGGAGAAAAAGAGAGGGAAAGAGAGAGACAGAAAGACAGAGAAACAGAGAGAGAGAGAGACAGAGAGAGAGAGAGAGCATATCAAAACTTGGCCTGCTGGCTTTATATAGTGACAGGTTGTAGTTTTGGTTTTGGTTTTGGTTTTTCCTCAAGAATGCTTTACCTTAAGAAAAAAATAGCGATAATAAAACAGGAGTAGTTTCTACCACAATTCTAAAGGTATCAATAAGTACATATGTGCAAGTTGAGCGGGGATTGAGAATCAGTTGCTAAAATCCAGCCTTTTGTTTTCCATCTGGGTGATGGAATAAGGAGATGTTTCTGATCAGGAAGACCAATTTTCAGATTTTCTGAAATGGGATTGCTTGTTAGGGAAATTTCCCAGTGAATTCACATTTCCTCACATCTGCTTGGAAGCAAACAAGCCAACCAGATCTTGTGATATATGCAGTGGGAGGTTGAATGCAATGATCCCTTGAGTCTGGTATTTTCCCCTGCAGCATGAGTAGACCCAAACACTCAATCTCCCACAGCCCAGCTAGCCAGGGAGCCAGTCTTGCAATCCTCGGCATGGGAGAACGCTTTCCTGAGCCCCAGAGGCAGTGGTTTTGTATCAGAAAGCCAGTTTCTTGTCAAGTGTGAGATTTAATTTTTCTTATCTGAGTTTGGATAACCATGGCTATTTAATTTGAACTACATGTGCAAAAGCCTCTCCATGCCATCAAGGGACTTCCTATACTCCTTGTTATGGATGTCTCAGTTGTTAAGCTGACATCTCCTAAGGAGATGGAAAGCAAAGGTCTTTGGGATCCATCTTAGGGATACAACTATACTTCAAAAACCCAAGACTAGAGGGAAGGGAAATCAAATGCCCTAATGGAAAGAGATAGTCAGAACATTGCAGATCTCAATAATTCCAATACAGGGAAACGACTCGCGTACATCAGGAAAAGGAACTTCCTCTTAATAAATAAATAAATAAAACAAATATGGAGATTGGTAGCATAGATAGGGAGGGACACATATGGGAATCAGGGATCTTTAAGGAGAAATGGTAAAAGTCAGAAACAAGGCTTGAGAGAAAAAAGACTTCTTGTACTAAGGAAAACTAAAATAGATGACAAATGAGAAGTAATGATGGACTGCTGTGTCAAATACTATAAACAAGAAACTGACACTTTCCTGGCAGAAACAAGATGCTGCTGAGGGGCTGGGATAGCTATGAGCAGGATGCACATGGACCATGTGATACCTGTATCAATTGGAGAAATTATTTGCTATTAGTTATAATATGTCACTAAAAAATACAATAGTTATAGTGTCTCAGTGGGTATCAACAAAGACACAGGGTAGAGGATGCGCCTTATAATGACCATAATGGTATATTTGGAGTCAGAAGACTTGGGTCCACGTCCTACCTGCTATATATTACCTGTTGTGCTCTCAGGAAAGTTTGCATATCATTGATTTACATCATAGCATGACTATATCTTAGTGGTCTTATTCTTGGGGTTTTTGTACTTTAAAGACTATCCCTAGGGGTGGGTAGGTGATGAAGTGAATAGAGCACTGGTCTTGAAGTTAGGAGGACCTGAGTTCAAATCTGGTCTCAGATACTTGATATTTACTAGCTGTGTGACTTTGGGCAAGTCGTTTAACCCCAATTGCCCTCCCTTCTCCCCTCCAAAAAGAAAATTAAAAAAAGAATAAGATTATCCCAGGGTGCAGCTAGGTGGTGCAGTGAATAGAGCACTGGTCCTGAAGTCAGGAGGACGTGAGTTCAAATATGGTCTCAGACACTTGACGCTCAACTAGCTGTGTGACCTTGGGTAAGTCACTTAACCCCAATTGCCTTGCCTTCCCCCTCAAACAAAAAAAGATTATCCCTATGGCCCTTTTATTAAAGCACTTTCAGGTAGCAGTAAGCAGGAAACTAGTCAACTCTTAATCTCCAAACTAAGCCACCATGGCACAGAGTCTGAGAAAACAGACATTTGAGAGGAAGCACACTTAGTGGAGTTGACTAGAGACAGAGGGGAGAGAGTGCCTATGCTGGAAAGCAGCAAAAGGTCTTGATGGAGTTCTGGGAAAGAATCATATAGACCTGGCCTTCAGAGATGTAGGAGTCCAGAAGCCAGTCTAGGACAATGGGATAGAGAATCCAAATTCACTCGTGGTACCACCACACAATGCTCTTTTACTTATCTATCTATCTATCTATCTATCTATCTATCTATCTATCTATCTATCTATTTTTACCTAAGTATGTTCAATGACCATATTTCTCTACTAGTTGGAGAAGGGGGAAGTTTTTTTAATGCACACATGCACACACACATAGATAGTTTTTAAATTAACTTCATTTCGAAATGTATCTTTTCTTCCTCCCCTACCCAGAAAACCATCACTCATAACAAAGCATTTAAAAAAAACAAACATGAAATTTTAGCAAAACTAAGTAATATCAATTGAGAATGATATATATGATGTTATGCACCCCTGTACCACATCCCCTTCCCCTATCTCTTCAAAGAAGGGAAGAGGTACATTTCTATGTTTCTTCTTTGGGACCAAATGCCTCACAATCATTGTGAGTGATAATTCCTGAATTTAAAAAACACAAAAACAAACAAAAAAAAATTTTTGTTTTTGAGAAGAAGGAGAAAGAGGGAAAAAAGGATGAGAATCAGGAAGAGAAGGAAAAGAAGAGAATTTAATAAAAGCTAACAAGTATATTGTTGGGAAAATGTTTAACAAACATATGAACCCAGGATAAATTGTCAATATAATTGGAAACAAACCAAAAAACTGTGAGGCACATATCCACTCCTGAAAAGAAGATGCAAATGATAAATGAATCAATGCCTTCTTAGGCCCTTCTATCCAGCCACTAGGGAGAAATAAAGGAGCCAAGGTGTAACTTCCTACTAAACCCACCAGGAGAGGAGTGTGCAGAATGAAGACCTGTATTTAACTTCCATCTACTATTTCTGATCAGGATGGGTTACATTAAAAAGTCCCTAATTAAATCTCAAATTTTCCCATATGAAAACCAGAAGCAGTATTGTACCTTCTGTTCCCCAAGTTCCATAAGCCGTTTCTGAAAGTCAGTGGGAATCTCTTTTCAAAGGACAGGAATGTTTTGAAATAAGGGGTTACTGCCCTGATAACAATATCACCTCTTCAATCTACTTAACATAATTCAGTGGGGTCCCCTGTTGGTATGCTCTAGCTGGAACTATGTGAAGGTCAAGTTATTCTGTCCCTATTATGGAAACAAACAAACCCAGAAAGTAACTGTACGCTCTCTATAACTATAATATTTCCAAGGATGACTAAACAGTTAGCCTAGCTGCCTGCAGTTGCCAGCAAATTTACTTCCACAAACAAGCCAGGGAAGAGATGACTTCTGTGTCGAAGTCACTAAGTAGGCACCACCAGTACAAGAGGAGCAGTACCTTGCAAAGGACTGGAAAAGGTATAAAGTAAGAGGGTCAGGAGGGGTCAGGAATGATATTGTTAAGGGCAGGCTATTAGGTCACATTAGTCAATATTGTGGACATTTAAAAAATTATATTGTATGCAAATTGTCTTTCATTGTCCCTTGTAAAAAAGAGCTGCTTCCTTTTATCCATCTTTCTAAAACCCAAGAGACAAGCTCCTTTAGTCATTAGAGAATTAGGAGGTGGAGTAGGAATGGTTTTGGCAAACATGTTGCTAATTTCACTTCAGAATAGAACAAGCATACTCAGTTTTCCTCTTTCCTTTACTGTAGGTGAAGTATTGTCTTGTCTCCCCTGTGGGTCTTCAGTGGGGCAGGATGGGTGTGTTGACTAGTATCATTAGCAACAAAGAAACCTCCCAGGCTCCCTGTCCCACAGTCAGAGAGAGTCATGTACTATATTTAGGTATGGATTTTCAATAGACCTGAAAGTTTCCTTAACAAGAAAGTGGCTTAACAAGGCCTTTATGGGAGCCAATCTAATATTCAACCCTGTAGCCAGAAGAAAATAAACAAATCTCTGAAACCCAAAGAAAAAGTTATCATTTGATGTGTATTTTTTTTTTCAATCTGTTGTGGTCTGTGGATCTGTGTGGGTGTATGTGTGCATTGTGTGTTTGGGAGGGAGGGATTACAAGGTAGGTTGATTTACCAAAACATACTAGGCTGCATCATTTTTCTTTTGGGGGCATGAAAACTTAGAGAAGACTTGAGGGGAGAGACAAAAGAGGTATATCTGAAGGACTGTCATTCAGGAAAGGGGTAGACTTATTCTGTCTGACTATAGGGGCAGAATTGGAGCAAAAAAAATGGAAGTCATAGAACAAAAGATTTCAAAAGATGATCTTGAAAAGCATCTACTTCAACCCCTTCATTTTAACAGAAGTGGAAATTAGGATCCAAATACGTAAATGACTTGCCCTTGATCACAGCTAGTAAGTAACCCAGGAAAGATTTAAATATAGTTTTTCTGTTGCTTTGCTTTTTTTTTTTTTTTTGCCTTTGTGATTTCAATTACTAACTTTAGAAATGACTTGCTTTTGGTTAGTGGCAGGGCTGGGATCAGAATGTAAGTCTTCTCATTCCCAGTGTTGTGCTCTTTCTATAATTTTGGCCTTGTGATTTCAATTTCCAGTGATTGCCATGCAGTCTTTCTTTATCACTTCCTCCAGCCTTTTAAAAGAAGTTGTTCTTAGTACCTTTTGAAATACTATCTTCATCTGCCTGCATATCCTTTTTTTCTTTTATCATATATGTAATACCATCTTTCAAATCTGTGCAATTATTTATATTTATCTGCCCACATCCATGCATAGTCTCTAAGCAACATGCCTAAGTCTACATGTGCTACCTCCAAAGTGAGGCTAAACATAGCTTTTCTTGCTCCAAATCTAACCCTTTATCTACCAGGCTTCTTATAGTCCAATTCTGGAATGATCAACCAGGAGATGAGAAGATAAGAAAATTACATTGATGGATGAATGAAACTTTGATTTCCTTAATTCCAGAAGACAGAATTAGGCTATCTACCCATGCTTCTCTGAATTCTTTATATTTTTCATTCGTTTCTTATAGCATAACAATATTTCCCATCCCTTAATTGATAGAGACTAATTCCAGTTCTTTACTAACACAAAAAACTATTTGGTTCATATGGGATCTTTCTTTATGCCTTTAACCTCCTTGGAATAAAAAAGTATAGATATTATAGTCATTTTTAGCATAATTCCAAATAGCTTTCTATAATTATTGTATGGATTCAGAGTTCTATCAAAATTGTGTTCCTGTTTTTCCATATCTGCTTCAATACTTATTATTCTAATCTTTTGTCATCATAATACTATCCTACAATCCACTCATTTTATAAGTGAGGCCTGGAGAAATGGTTAGTGAAAGGGCTAGGATCAGAATATAGGTCTTCTAAATTCCAGTGTGGTGCTCCTTCCACAATTCCATGCTGCATAACTCCAATCCTACAGGAATTTCTCCCCTCTTTACAATTGCTGAGTCACACCACCAATTCCAATTTATGTCATTTGGTATACGATAGGTTAGGGTTCATGTTCAAATTCATAGCACTGGTGGCTCTATGTTTCTCAGGCTAATTCTAACCTATGACCACTTAGATTCTTCTCCCTTACTACCCTATGGATGAACACAGACCACTCCATTTTTGTTTTTTAAATCAATTGAACCTAAGAGAACCACTCCAACCCAGAGATGTTCCAGGCATTAGGAAACAAGGGTTAAAAAAAAGGGATAGTACAAGCCACTTGGGAATTCTCAGTCCTTAAACCTAAACAAGTTGAACTAACTGGATAGAGTATAAAAGGGATTTCAGAATGAACCCACTCATTTGGGTTTCTTTATATTAAGAACTCATAATAGTTCAGGATGTCAAATACCTCAGTGAAAAGAAGCCTTAAGTTAGCACGTCTTGAAAAGAATCCTCCAACACTGACCTATCCTAGCGTTGAATAGAGGCATCAGTGGCAATTAGTGACAATTAATAAAGCTAATAAAAGACAATGCTCAAGCCTTTTATTTTGATATCAAATTAATTTTAGGATATATCTCTCTCCTATCCCCTACCCAGCAAACACTCCTTGATAATAAAGACTTAAAAAATGAGGAAATAATGAATTGCTAGGGTGTTGCAGTAGAGAGAGCACTGGATCTGAAATCAGGAAGACTCATTTTCATGAGTTCAAATCCTTGACACTTGCTAGCTGTCTGACCATGGACAAGTCACTTAACCCTGTTTGCCTCAGTTCCTTATCTGTAAAAATGAACTACTTTTTTGTGATAGTTAAATTTGGAAGTTGAGGTGAGGTGATTCCCATCAATTGGGGGTTGGCTAAATAAAATGTGGTATAGGATTGTAATGGAATATCATTGTGCTATAAGAAATGACAAGCAGAATGATTTCAGGGGAAAAAATTGAAAATGGAAGGACTTAAATGAACTAAAATGAATTAAAGTGAGTAGATCCAGGAGAACATTGTACACAGTTACAGAAATATTGTACGGTGAATGTGAATGATTTGTACATATGGTGAATGTACGTGAATGACTTCAAAAACAATCCCAAAGGCCTCACGGCAAAAAAATGCTATCTGTGAAGAGAGAAAGAACTGACGTCTCAATACAAACTGAAATATACTATTTTCACCCTTCTTTTCTTCCTTCCTTCTTTCCTTCCTTCCATCCATCCTTTCTTTCTTCCTTCCTTCCCTTCTTCTTTCTCCTCCTCCTCTTCCTTCTTCTCCTCTGCCTCTCTGTCTCTCTATCTCTGTCTTTGTCTCTCTCTGTTTCTCTGTCTCTCTCTCTTTCCCTTTCTCCCTTTCTCTCTTTCTGGAGTTTTCTTGCACAAAATGACTATTATGGAATGTTTTACTTGATTGCACATGTATAACCTCTATCAGTTTTCTTACAGTCTCGGGGAGGGGACAGAGGAGGGAAAGAGAAATAGAATTTGGAATGCAAAACTTAAAAAGAAACAATGAATGTTAAAAATTGTTTTCACATGTAATTGGGGAAGAATAAAATATTATTTTAAAAAAATGAGCTGGAGGAAAAAAATGTCAAACCACTCCAGTATCTTTGCCAAGAAAACCCCAATTGGGGTCATAAAAACTTGGATAAAACTAAAAAAAAAAAAAATGACTCAGCAAAACCAATCAAATATATCCTAGTTCTATTTAAACAAAATTTTGCACCCATAGTCTCCCACCTCTGCAGTGAGTGGAGGCAGGGCTATTTTCTAAAGTGTTCTCTGGGTCATAGCTAGTAGTTTAACTTGTGAACAACACACAGGGACTAAGCCCTTCTCTGATTCTTTATAGTGGCTTGTTTGTAAATCATCGATACCTATTTACTTAAGGAAATTTAATGGAAAAAAAATACCTTTCTCCTCTATCATTGACTAAATGTATTGTAGGTAACATCTTTTTGTTTCCTTTTCCTTTCTGAATTACAGTTACATTGTTCTGAACTGAAAAATATGGATGCCTATATTATAAATTTACATTGTCATGGTCATTAAATGTCGTTCTGAGCCTCCCCATCTCCATCTTGATTTAGATCACTGTGTTGACCTTATGAATTAAATTGGTGCCCAGGAAGTCATTGTGCCCCCACTTGGTGGCATGCTAACACCAGAAAAAAAGTCTTAATTTCCCTGAGTAGCAAAGTAAAGGAACCAAAATATCATTTAGTGAATAAACATTTTCTTCTGAGTCTTTCAGTGAGTTGAAGAGAACATAACTTCAAGAACTTAAGTGTTTTCAGTAGTTTCTATGTGTAAATCTTCTCCATTTATGTCCTTCACACCCTACCAGACACCTAAAGCTGGCTCCATAGGCATTTAGTTCTTAGACCTGTGCAGGAGAAAAGTCTTTCCCTGTACTTCCAATACTATTCTTATTGTCCATTTATAGACTAGATTTCTAAGTTTAATACTATGTCTCATCTTTCAGTCTGGCAAATAAAATCTTGAAGGTGGCACAATTTCAAGGCCCTTTAATCAGCAAGATGATTTATACAATTACTTTCTATGCAACTCCTACTCCATGAGAAATTTTAAATAACAACAAACGTTTATTAAGCACCTGCTGCTATATGTCAAGCACTGTTATGCATTGAGTATATTATATTCACACATTTGGTGACCTAAAAAAATCTCATTGGTTTAAATATTATCTTTTTGAAGATTTCCTTTCAGGCCTTAGTCTCTCTTTTACATCATCAGTGACCTTCTTGCATTTCAAATTCTGTGTCTGATAAACCTCTCAAACTCAACGATGTTCAAAACAGAATTTATCTTTTGCTACAAACCCACCCCCTTCTAAATTTCGTGTGTGTGTGTGTGTGTGTGTGTGTGTGTGTGTGTGTATGTGTGCACATGCGTGCATGTGTGTGGAGGGTGCCAGCATACTTTCAGTTTTCCAGATTTGCAATTTCAGCATTGTCTTTGACCTCTCACTCTCATTATCTATTAAGTTGCCAGATCTTGCCATTTATACTTCTCTAATAACTTTCATACAGAGCACCTTCTCTCTATTCATATAGTCACCACTCTAGTTCTGACCATCATCTTTTGCCTGGGCTATTGCAAAGGCCTAATTGATCTGCCTACTCTGTCTCCCTTCTTTTCCATTTCCTTCCAGTTCCTAGTGCTCCTCCCCCAAATTACCTTGCATTTATTTTGTACATATTCTGTATGTATTTATATAATGGAACAAATTAGTAGAACTTCCCTCCTATTCCCAAGTCATCTCTGCCTAGAGTACATCCCATGCAGTGTGCTCAGGGATGGACCCTTTCCAATGTCAACTATGCTGTTCTTAGCACTGATAATACATTTGTTCAGGTTCTTTCCAGTAGGCCACAGATGCTGGCTTACTGTTGAAAGGCTTGAATCCATGACAGCAGAAGAGAATAGGGGCCACTAAGACAAGAATAGCCTCTTTGCCCAGTAGACCTTAAAAGAAATATTTTTCTTCTTTCTTTTCCTAGCTCCTGTGGACATTTATATCTTTGTCAGCTTATTCTGATGGAGTGGAGAGGTACCTCTTCTCTTCACCCCCAATGATTGCTGCTGATAAATGGTAGGTGCATGTATGTCTAGACAACCCTGAACCCAGGCTGCAGGCCCTGACTGCCATTTTTTTTGCTTGTACTTCTTTCCATGAACATAGGGAATGAAATGGTGATCATGAGAAAAAGTTATTTCCCCCTACCTTTGGAGTGGCTACATTGGGCAATGGAAACTTCCTAAGGGGCCTTCTGCAGCTACTGCGGTGCTTCTTTGGAGAAGATGGCCACCAACAGGAAACCTCTGGTTTCAGATGGTGGGAGATATTTACTTTGAAAAGGTTATTTGTACAGTGTAGCACCAAACAGAAAGTGAAATATCAATTCAGAGGTCTCTGTAAGGTGTTTGTTGTTCAGTTATTTTAATTGTGTCCAACTCTTCATAACCCCGTTTTATGAGGTTTTCTTGGCAACCTCTCAGGAATGGTTTGTCATTTGTTTCTCCAGGGTCATCATTTTACGACCTCATCATTCCAGATGAGGAAACTGAAGCAAACAGAGGTTACATGACTTGTCATGGGTCACAAAGCTATTAAGTGCCTAAGGTTGGGTTTGAACTCAGATTCTCTTGACTGTAGACCTAATGATCCAACCAGGGGTGGGGAACTTGTGACATTGAGACCACATATGGCTCTGTAAGTCTTCAAGTTTGACCCTTTGACTGAACCTAAACTTCACAGAACAAATTTTCCCTACCCCTGATTCCACTATACCGCCTGGCTGCCCTGCTATGTAAGGTACTGTCCCTTTTTTATGTGGTTGATGGAAAGAGAGAGAAAGAACATTGAGTAAGGAAAACTGATAAAATCAACTTATGAAAAAAAAACAGCCTCTCTGATAAAATATTGAAGAGAGACACAATGTGTTCTAAGAGGCAGATAGAAAACTGCCTCTCAGATGAATGAATTTATTGAGCAGATTTGCTTGAAGGTAGTCAGTTACTAAGGTAATGACAGTTTGAGGACACTGCAGTATATCAGCTCATTTTCATATTACTGAACTGTTTTAGACTTTTGAAATTCATAAATGACAAAATTGTAACTCAGTTATATGGTGGCTTATTGAAAAATTATATAAAGATTTTCAGACTGAAAGATGAACTTCTTGATTTTTACTTCATAAGGAAAATATGAGTCACTGACTACTAAAAAAGCTTTGCTCTGAGGCATTAGAAACTATTAAGAAGCCAGCAGGAAAAAAAAGAGGAAGGAGAAGCTTGAGGAAGAAAAAAAGAAGAAGAAGAAGAAGAAGAAGAAAGAGGAGGAGGAGGAGGAGGAGGAGGAGGAGGAGGAGGAGGAGGAGAAGCTGTTGAGTACAGGAGAACTCTTAACAAGATAGGGACAGAAGACATAGAAAACTTCCAGCTAGGAGTCATGAATCTCAGCTGCTTTTCTGGGAACTTGTTGATTGGAAGAGAAGCAATGCTTCATGGATTGTCTGTTGCGAGCAGGCATAGCTTTAAGGCAGCAGATTTCCCATCTCTGGTCTGGAGAAAGATTAGAGTAGTTGCTGGATGGTCACTAGGCAAAAGCTGAATCCTACTGATAGAGAGCTATTGAGTTATTTGCTCTCAAATTCAGGATTACCTGAGTTGTCCTCTACTGTCCTTCCAGAAGCTGCTGGCAGTGCAATGGATGGAGTATTTTTCCTGGAGTCAGCAAGACTTGAGTTCAAATCCAGCCTCAGACACTTAATACCTATGTGACCCCTTGAAAGGACTTCAACCCCTGTTTGTCTCAGTTTCCTAAAGCACAAAATGGGGATAATGATAGCAGATGTCTCCCAGGGTGTGGATCAAATGAGATAATAACTGTAAAGCCTGGTGTTTAGTAGGCACTATAAAAAAGCTTATTCCTTTCATTTCTTATTATAGAGTGAAGAAAGATCAGCTTTGCAACTGTTTTGCTGTGAATCATGCTTTGCTGTGAGAAGAGTTTTGGAACTGATAGGACAATGTAGAACCACGCACTATTTGCAGCTCTGAGGAATCTGGCAGTTCTCCATCTTAAGGGAACTGACCATCACTGAGAGGGTGTGGCTCTTGTCACTTGTTACTTCAGTGTCCTGCTAATGGTAGCTATGAGTGAAAAGAGCTCACCAGGGCTTCATTGATTTAAAAAAAGTAGAGAAGCAGCTAACTATCCAGTGTCTTCAAAAACTCCAATTTTTTGTCTAATATCTTGGGATTTCCAGATTATGGTGATGATTCCCTAACCATATTTTGGTCCTAATTTGACTATCTCAAGGCTAGACTACATAAGGTCAGCTTCCAAGTAGGGGTTATTTGCTCAAAAACTGCCATAAAGTGCTGGGATTTGGAGGTCCCCACAGTTTCTCAAAGCTGCTCTTTCATGTAGATGAGTAACTAGGGGATGGGCATAAATATAAACCTAGTAATAGGTAAAATCATTGTTTCTTCGACCTTCTTAGCCACATTCCTGGTCTTTCACCTAAATATTCAACTAACAGTGCCTGGAGAGACCTTAGGCCCACCCTTATAAGAAATTAGCACCTCAGTTCAATCTATTCTTCACAGGGCATCACCATCAAACTAACAGTTCCCTGACCAACTGAGAATTATGTCAGAAAATCACTAAGTTGAATTTAATTATATCTTCCAAACAATTTTATTTTTTAACCATTTTTTTTTTGCCAACTACCTATTGAAGGAACTGTGTTGAGATATAAGGGGTGAGGGGTAGTATCACGAGATATTAAAGTCCTGAATTTTGAGCCAGAGGACATGGGTCCGTATCCTAACTCTCCATATCCTTGCTTACTACATGTATGAAGTTCAAGAAGGACAAATCATTTGACCTGCTCAACAAGCAAGCATTTATTAATTGCCTACTATATACATAATTCCCTCATCTGTTACAGGAAAAGCCTAAACTAAATGATCTCTAAGGCTCTTTCCACTACTAAATCTCATCATCCTATGGTATACAATCATGAACATATCACAGTTAAATACCTAGGAAAATGTAAAAAGTTACCTTATTATTACATAATTGCACCCTCTTGAGCCCAAATTTCTTTCTCTGCCTGAAATTTGAGGACATCCATGATTTTGTCCCATCCTCCCTACCAAACTTTATTTCTCATTGCCTCCTTAATATTTGGATAGATACACATACACATATATGCATACACATAGATACACATGCATACATATGTATATATGCATCCTCCACTCCACTGTCCTCTATAGAGCCTGTTGACTCATTTCTGTGACTGCTCATTTTTTCCTTTGCCTGGAATATCTAACTTTGCCTCCAATGTTTCCATTTATTTACCCATATCCTACCGTCCTCATATCACCCTGTGCTTCTGGTACATAGAATAATAGATTTAAACTGTGCAGAAACTTTGGGGATCATGGATTTGTGTGATGCAATCTCCTGAATCCTCCTTTGTTTTAATGAGAAAACTGAGGTCTATAGAGACTAATTACCTTCCCAGTGTCTCACAAATAGCAAATAGTAACTAAAATCGCTGGGTTTAGAACCTACATTCTCTGATTTGAAACCTAGAATTCTTTCAACTACTCTATGTTGCTGTCCATGTTAGTTCCCTCATTACTCTTTTTATGATTCTATAAAAATTAGAATTCCAATAATTAAGAACAATGAAATTGATGAATTAAAAAAACTAAAAAATAACCAAATAGATCTAAGTCTTCTCCCCTAGGGATGAACTATACAAATGAGAACCAGGATATTGATCTGATGGCCTAAGTAACAATTTACTTTTCTATGTTCTTGGGAATTATATCATGACTAACCCTTTCCGCCAGGGGCGTTACATTTCAAAATCATCTGCTATTTTAATTCTACTCTGTTATGGAAATGTGTGTGTTATTTCATGAATTTTAAAAAAACCAGGAAAATATTAAAAATTAAAAAAAGAAAATCTAAGAACATGATAATGTTGAACCCCAAAGAATAAGCCCTTATGGTGTGTGCTACAGCCTCTGATGCAGGAACTTCTTTATGGATGTGGTCTTGCCTTGCTAGAATGCATCATATAGTTCAGTCATTACTTATTATTTTTCTCTTTGGCTGTTGACTGTCCCACTACACGTTTGTCAGAAAACTTGGAGTATAATGTTCACTTCAGGGCAACACATTTCATGAAGGATGGTTGTTGTTGATAAACATGGGCACATGAGAGAAATGGATCGTAATGTTGAAAGTCCTGGGAGTGAAGCCGCTGGATCAATGTCCTAGGGATGCTTAGATTGTAGAGGATTAGACTTAGAATTGATAGCATTCTTGGAGTAATTGAAGGTTTGTCACGAGGGAGAGAGAATAAAGTAATTCTTCTGGTTTCGGAGAAGAATGCCAGAAGTAATGGATAGATAGTTGTGGAGAAACAGATTTTGGTTCATTATGAAGGTACTTTGCAGTATTTTGAGGACCTCTAGCTCATCTGTCTTGTTTTCTCACTTAACCAGAATCTTTGACCCTCAGCGTCTGGTACTCCATCAAGGGTAAACGACAACTCCCTGTTTAAACACTTAGACTCACAGGACTTCCAAATAGAGAACAGCTTAATTTACACAATAAAGAATGAAGAAATGACTCACGTCCAAGTTCACAGAAAGTCAAAAGACCAAGTCTGTCTAAGGTAACCACCCTTATTCCAGAAACACGTACAATCCTTGTGACTTAAGGTAGCACCTCAGATGGGTCCTCATCAAGAGGTGGCTAGGGTTTAGGCTTCCACACTGGAGCTGTTTTCCGTATTGCTTTGCCTATAGTTCTCTAGTCATTTGGTGTTTTCTTTTCCACTTTAGTTTTCACTATCTTCCACTTTTCGGGGATGAAAGAAGTCGTTTTTACAACTTTTGTTTTCCTTATGTTTGCTCTACTGATTAGCGTCATTCCTCTTTGTTCCAGCAGATGGTGCTAGTTACCTCCTCTCTGTTGTTAAGGCCTCAGTAATGACCCTCTCTTTGTGAGCCCACAAATCCTAGCAAGCAAATGCTGTCCATGGGGTTTTCTCGGCAAAAACACTGGAATGTTTTGCCATTTCCTTTTCCAGTGGCTTAAGGCAAACAGAAGTTAAGTGACTTTCCCAGGGTCACACAGCTAGGAAGGATCTGAGACTGGATTTGAACTCGAGTCTTCCTGACTTCAGGCCCAGTACTCTATCCACTGAATCACCTAGCTGCTTTCTCCTTAGATTACAATAGAGCCTCAACCTACTTCCAGGGTACCAAGTGGCTGCAGCCTATCTAAACATTCTAGTGTTTTGTTTATGTTTTATAGTTATACCATATACACAAATTTCTGGGTTTGGGGTTTGTTTTGTTTTCGTTTTTGTTAGTTGATTATGGGGATATCCTTTTCTTGGGTCATTAAGAAAAACTGTTTTCTACTCTTAGTCTGCTTATAGTGAACACATAGCTGTTCAACTTCATTCACCTTCCAATATATGAAGATTATGCTTTCCGTTCATAGCAATAATTCCCACTGAGCCTTTTAGGACCTGGAAAGTCATTGCTGCTTACTTTGATTTTCTTTCTCTCCTCTTAACTCTGGGGCAAATGGATTAGGTTATGTGAATGATCCTGGCGTGCTTTTCTGAGATCTCTGAAAGGAAGGGAGATAGTTCCCAGGTCAGACTCCTAGGATTCAGAGGAAAAGTGGCAGCTTCTCACTGCTATACTAATTAGAGATGTCCCAAAGTGGCATGGATCACCTTAGGAGGTTAGTACATTCTCAATGACTACAAACGTATCAAAGGACTAGCTAATAATAATAGTTAACACTTACAAAGATTATAAGATACATAAATTATTTTACACATATTTCCTCATTTTGACCTTTACAACAATCCTATGATGTAGGTGCTATTATTATCTCCATTTTGGAATGTGTGGGGTATTCAGGGAGAACTAGCACTAGAATTAGTATAAGGGCTTGCCAAGCCCTTTTCAGGGCTGCTCATCCACCATGTCCATCTTCTCACCTGTGGCTTCAAGAAGCTCTTGCTTGCACAGAGAACATACCTTAGCAAACTATTTCAGCAGATGAGCTAAACCAGGTTAAGGGTGACTGACCAGTCTCAGACTAATTGGTGAGTTGGGGGCAGTGTCTATGTCAAGCATGTGAGGTTTGGGCAGGATGGGCTAATGAGAAAATTTGTCCCAATAGCCATGAAGGTACAGGGGAGCGCTTAGAACTTGGTCAGACTTTGAGATTGAAATTCATTCAAGGTCATCACTAGGCTCTCCTGACTTTTGTCTTGCTATTAGACGTCAATTACTCTGGAAGAAAGAGTGAGGCTGACAATTTGTGCAACTCTGCCTCATTTAAATACAATTCACTTGAAAGTCAAGACATCACCCCATGATGTTATTGGTCTTCTTTGAAAACAAAGGACAAACAACAACGAGGTAGATGCTTTTACTACCTCCATTTTACAGATGAGGAAACTGAGGCTGAGAGGGGTTAAATGACTTGTCTAGCCTCACACAGATGTAAGGTGTATGAGGCAGGATTTACATTCACTGGGCTATCTCTCTCTCTCTCTCTCTCTCTCTCTCTCTCTCTCTCTCCCTCTCTCTCTCTCTCTCTCTCTCTCTCTCTCTCTCTGCATTGTGAAACAGAAATATTTGTCTATATTTTCTTCCTTAAATTTGACAAAGTACCAGTTGGTTCAGAGAATGGGGGAAGAGACTAAAGTTACAACCTTTTATTTCTGCATTGTTGGAAGGAGATGAGATGGTTGGCTTGGGTCTAGTCATTCAGTCCACAATCACTTACTATGCACTAGGCACTGTTCTAAATACTGTGGATATAAAGAAATGCAAAGATAGTTCCTGTTCTCAAGGAACTCATAGTTTAATGGGGGAGATATCATGAAATCATCTATGTGCAAACAAGATCTATGTAGGATAAATTGAGGGTAGACTCAGAAGGAAGGCATTAAGATGAAAGAGACTGAAAAGGGCTTCCTGAAGAAGGTGGGACTTTAGCAGAGAGCCGAAGGAGGCCAGGGAAGATGGACAGCAGAGATGATGAGAGGGTGCATTGAAGCATGGAGGATGGAGAAAAATGCTCAGTCTGGAGATGGGTTGTCTTGCAAGAGGAATAGCAAGAAGGCCAATGTTGCTCGATCTGATTAAGTGAAGGGGAAGAAGGCACAGGATGACTGAAAAGGTAGGAGAGGGGCCAGACTATGAAGGGTTTTAAAAGCCAAATAGAGGATGTGATGTTTGATCCTGGAAGTAACAGGGAGTCACTGGAACTTGTTGAATAAAAAGATGATAGATAGGGTCAGGCCTATGCTTTAGGAAGATGAATTTGACCTGAGTGGAGGATGGCCTGGAGAAGGAGAGACTTGAGGCAGGAAGACCAACCAGAAGGTTATTTCAATAGTCTAGAGCTGTGGGGTTGAAATCCTGCACCCCAAAGCCAGTGATATCAGAAAATAGAAGGGGACCTTTATAAGATATTATGAATGCATAGAATTTAGCAACTGATTTGGTATGGATGTCAAGGATGAGACATCATCAGATGAGCAATCAGTGAACATTTATTGTTATTTGGTCATGTTCAGTTGTGTCTGACTCCCTGTGACCCCATTTTGGGGTTTGCTTGGCTAGGATACTGGTTTTCCATTTCCTTCTCTAGTTCATTTTACAGATGAAACTGAGACAAGCAGGGTTAAGTGACTTGCCCAAGGTCAAACAACTAGTAAATGTCTGAGACTGGATTTGAACTCAGGAAGACGAGTCTTTCTGATTCCAAGCCCAGTGGCCAAATTGCGCCACCTAACTCCTACTATTTACCAGGCACTGTGCTTACTATTGTATCACATAGAGATGATAACTGAATCCATGGGAGCTGAAGAAGTCACCAAAAATAGTATACAGGAGGAAGAGAAGAGGGCCCAGAAGGGTTTACTGATAACATCTTACATACCAGCACTTGCAATTTATGTAGATTCTTCATATAGATCGATATGAATTCTAAGTGATTTGTTAGTAACGGATGGATGCCCTATCCTCAAAAAAAGATAAGGAGATGGAAGTGAATGAGAGCAAAAATAAACCAATGTGCGTATCTGTCACCTGGAAGTAGAAGGAAAGACAAGTCTTTTATTCTTTCTTTTGTTTTCTTGGGGGGCGGGGTGTAGCATACATCCTTGTTACACTACCGAAAACTTACTTTACTTCAGTCAGTTTACCAGACCTCTTTGAGGACATAGATGCTGTCTCTCAGCTTATTCTCCGATGGTATTCAGTATGCCATAATATGCATGCAGACAGCTTAATAAAAATAAAAAATGCAATGAAATTCTCTATTGCCTCATTGCCTAAATGGAATTGTTTGCTGAGTGATGATACTGTAAAGAACAGGGAGGACAATACCCTTTTTCAACCTGTTTATAATGTGTCAAGCTATAAAAAGAGAAAGATCTTGGTGTTATTCATGAAGAGCCAGAAATCTTTTTTAAGAGCATCATTATAAGTGGCCACATCTGGGGCATGCTATATTTTTTCCTAATGGGAAAATATATATATTAGAGCAGCACCTCATGATAAATTCTATTATGATATCCAGGGGAATGGCCCCTGTGACCTCTTAACAATTACTCGGGAACTGCTGGTAACAGAGAATCTTGACTGTACTGAATTTCGAAAACCAGAAAAATTACTGCCCCCCAAATAGAGCTCTCCATGTCATAATAGTGTGGTCTGACAAGTGAGCCTGGGACTTGATGGGCACCCCACTACCAGAATCAGGGATTTTCTTGTTCTGCTAGTTCAATGCACATCCTCAGAGAGTTGGAATCTTAGACTTATGGAAAAAGAAAGGAGTATATAACCTGGAGAGAAGCAGGCCAAGGGGCAATGCAACAGCCTACTCTGAGTAGAAGGGTTATTATCCAGATGGTGACCAGCTGTGCCCTTTGGACTGATGGTAGATAAGCAAAGGGATTCGGGTTAGCAAAAACAAAATAAAACAAAACAAAACCCTTCTGCATAGTGAGAGTAACTAGACATTGGAATGGGTGCCTGAGGGAGGCTGTGTAATCATTTTCTCCAGCGATTTTGTTTTATTTCATAAACTGCATTGTACTGTTTTATTTTATAAACTGGATGCATTTGTCAAAGACTGCAGGATTTCCATCTGGATTCTAGAACCTTAGCTTTCTGTGGAAGCTTGCTAAGGTTCCGTAGGGTGGGTACCCAATGATGTTAGACTCTAAAAGCATGGTAAAAATGCCATTTTTCTATAATTTAAGTAGGTCTCTTCTAATGATATTATTCCTAAATCAAGTTCTGTTATCTTCTTTTATCACCAAAGTAAACATTGGTGCATTCTTCACTCTACAGTGGTACGTTGGCTCTGAAGTATAATTAAGGAGCCCAGCTGAAAGAAAACAATACATGTGTTGATGGTCAACTAGGTGGATAGAATGTTGTGCCTGGAGTCACGAAGATTCACCTTCCTGAGTTCAAATTTGGTCTCAGACACTTACTTACTGTGTGACCCTGGGCAAGTCACTTAAATCTGTTTGCCTCAGTTTCCTCATTTGTAAAATGAGCTAAAAAGAGGAAATAGTAAAGCATTTCAGTATCTTTGCCAAGAAAACCCCAACCGGGGTTGTGAAGAGTTGGATACAACTGAACAACAGCACATATTGATACCTATTGTCATAAAATTTATTTCATTTGTTTAACCAAGACCTTGATGAAGAGGAAAGAGATATTTCATTATACCTCCTATATTCTCCATTCCAAATCCTGCCACTTTAATATAGTTTTTTTGTTGTTGTTATTTCAGACATAAATTATTGGGAATGAACTAGAAAACATTTTATGCACTTTAAATTTTCATTTCATACAATCTGAAAATTTCACAACTTGATCAGGCTCTAGGTTTTTGGTTGTGTGTTTTGTTTTTTTTTTTGGGTTGAACAGAAGATTCTCTGGCTTAAATGATTTTGAAAACCCTTGGGCAAGAGGGTCTTTTTGTATGATATGGTTTCACAGTTTGACAATTTCTAAAATATAATTTTGATCTTCTAAGCTTGTTTTCCAGACAGAAGAAAGATTCTAGACAAATTTCCTTAGCTTTGAAGGTCATTACTGGAGCTACACAATACTCAAAGGGTTTTATTGATAGCTCTATAATTGAAACAAGGTAAACTAAGAAAAACAAAGGGCAAAAGGGTAGGGGGAGAAAAAAAGGAGGAATGGAAGGAAGGAAGGAAGGAAGGAAGGAAGGAAGGAAGGAAGGGAGGGAAGTAGGGAGGGAAGAAGGGAAAATTAAAGGAAGGGAGGGAATGAGGGAGGTTTATACCCTTCATTGACAGTGTCTTTTATCTTATGAGACTATTAAGTGGCAAGACTTTGGGTCCTTGCTACTGAGTCTGACATGTTGCCTCAAGAAAACAAGCCTCATTCCTTTGCTTCTGTGCCATATTTTTGTTGAAAGGATTGGAGACCTTTGGAATTACAGAAAGACAGGAGAGTCAGGCCTGGGAGTCTTGAATTCTGAGAGATTATATATATGGATGATATTTCTTATTCCTCCCACCCTCCTCCCCACTGGGGAGGAAAAAGAAAAAAGGAAACAAAATCATGTAAGAAATACATAATCACAAGCGAAACAATATTCCTATATTGGCCCTATCCAAAAACATGTATCTCATTCTGCCTTCTCGAGTTCATTTCCTCTTTGTCAGGAGGTTGCTTGATCATAAGTCTTCTTGAATTATGTTTGGTCATTGCATTGAACAGTTTTAAGTATTTCAGAGTTGAAAATATATAAAATTTAATATAAAAGAAATATATACATATATATAATATATGTGTATATACATATATACATATATGTGAATATATATATGTGTGTATATATGTATGTATATATACACATACACACACACACATACACACACACACACACACACACACACACACACACACACATATATATGTACTCAATAAAAACAAACAAAAACACCAAAAATAGAATTCTTTTTTGCCAGGTTAAAAATGAATAATCAACTGTTGGTGAAAAAAATATCTAACTTCAAAAATACTGGAAAAAATACTACAGATATATCCATAATAAAGATGATAGATATTTTAACATATGAAAAGAATTGAGAAAACTGTGAAATTTTTTTGTTAAAGATTAAAATGTGACTAAACATTGAAAGTTCAGATTTATACACATTGTTTACTGGACCAACTTTGTCCAACTATCAAAATGAGTTGAGCATATTTTTTTTTCTTTCCAACATGTACATTTTCTTAATTTTACCATGATCAAATATCAATTCATTTCATCTCAAAGAAAAATAAATAATAGTTGACATTTACGTAGTGCTTTGAGCTTTGCAATATCTTTTACCTACATTATCTCATTTGATTTTTACATCCATCTTATGAGGTGGGTTCTACGGTCACCCTCATTTTACAGATGAGGAAATTCAAACTCAGAGTTTAAATGACTTGATCAAAGTCCCACAACTAATAATCCATCTGAAGCAGGATTCAAACTCAGGTCTTGATGAAACCAAGCTCAAACTGAGACAATTAAAATGCTAAAAACCACGTTGAGAAAAATGACTTAAATATACACATAAAAGTAAACACCTTGTGCAGTGTAGCTATTCTATATTATTTTATTATTCTTGGGATGTCATTAACAATTAGTTTTAATCTGAGACACAATCTGCCTTTGCCCAACTTCTACATTTATTTGTATATTTGTATATTATATATGCATATATATATATAGATACGCACATACAAGCTGAACATAAAATTCTGTATATACAGGTGTATATATGTATATGTGGATATGTATATGTGGATATTTATATATATATAGAGAGAGAGTATGTAAATGTTCATGTGTGTTTACACACACACACACACACATATCTTGTTTCATTAAGTCAAGTAAGATGAATCTCCTTGAGGAATTTTCTTGCAAGGAAAACCAGTAACAATTTCTACTAATGCATTTGCAAATTATGTTTGTAAAATAATAGCTTTATCTGTCTTGCTTGTTGAAATTGACTAGTGAAGCCAAACAAACGAGGCTGTGGTTTTTGGAAAATGAGTGGGGAAAGCTGTATTTTGTAATGATCCAAGTTGGAGAATTAATGTTAATAGATATTCCAAAGTGGAGGGAAATTATCTCCCTGGTGCTAAACTCTAAACGCTGACTTGTATGAAAAGGGATTTTAGTATTCAGATACCAGGTACTGAAATGATACTTCCAGTTACTACAAGAAAATGATTAAAAATGGCTGGAAAATGATAGAAAATGACCAGTTTCTCTTAGACATTGATATATGTTTCTCCATCACCGTAAGCATGCATGAGACAGCAATAATTTTGTGGTAGCAAAAACATTCTTTTTTAAGTTATTTGTTTCTTTATTGGGAGGATTCTTAAATGCCCATGGCATTTTAAACATTGAACAAAACCAGTGTTTATTTTGACTCTCCTCCCTCCCCTGGCTCCCAGGGTCTGTATTATTAGACCATCCATAGTCAGCAGGATTTTGTTTAAGCAAACGATTTGCCCCTCCTTCAGAAGGAAAACACTCAGGGCTGTTTTTGCTTTCTTCACTTGACCAATAATTGTACCTTCCTGCTCTGGGCTTGTTATGATTTGCCACTTTTCTCCTCTTCCTTTCATTAAACGCTAATAATGGTTTCTGGTCTGCTATTATTGTAAAACTAAACTATACACACATGTCAAGAATGTCCCATGTCCTGTAAAGACAAGATGGTGAGCTAAGAGAAAGGCTTATTAACCCTCTACATAGAGACCCCACACCTTTCAAAATCAATTTGCTATTTTCAAACGTCAAGTGGCTACTTTACGTCAGAAACCTTATCAAGTAGTGGCAACATTCTTTAAAGGGAAATACTTGGGAAGAGAGGTGGGAAAAGTCAGCAACCTTTTCTCTTCCGAAGGGTTCCTACCTTACATTTTCGTGGACAGGACTTTACCCAAGCTCTGAAGACAACACTTTCACTCTATTCCTTATGTACTTTGTGGGTGATGGAAAGGTATTCTTTAATAATAAAATTAAAGTACTCTTGTCACCTGGGACACTCTGTATGTCCTCATCTCAGTTGTACTTTTCTTGAGAGTTGCTTCACCATAAAGAAAAAGGAAATTAAAAAAAAAAGACTACCTTTTAAAAACAAGGATAAATCTGTTCTGTGGTATTGATTTCCATTGTATGACTTCCCAACAAGTTCTAAAATCTGTAATTAGACCCAGTCATGAAGAAAAACTGAACAAAAGAAGATTTAATGGCTTAATATCTGTATATGTCCAAAAGGCAGGAGGCTTATCTCTTAAATGATCTAGCTCTTTGCCTTACCAAATACCATTGGTCAATGTTCATGACTTTATTTGTTTTCTTTTCCTCATATCACAGTAATTGTCGATGCTACTAAATTACTCAACAATCACATAAGGAACACTATAATATAACTCTCTTCTTCCCTCCTTCCCTCCCTCCCTCTCTCTCTCTCTGTCTCTCTGTCTCTCTCTCTCTCTCTCTCTGTCTCTCTCTCTCTGTCTCTCTCTCTCTCTCTCTCTCTCTCTCTCTGTCTCTCTGTCTCTCTGTCTCTCTCTCT
>CM053581.1:128389040-128415011 GCA_028627135.1 Pseudochirops cupreus | reverse complement strand
TTCCACTGACCACTGCTCTTGAAAGCTGTTTGCCCAGTTGCTTTATTTATTTATTTTTTATTCACATTCTCTTACCCAGTTTAACTCAAGAATATTTACTTTAAATCAAGTATACTTGAGACTGAGTACTATTTCTGGGTATGGGACAGAATGAAAGTAGTGAACCCGGTCAGATATGAGTGACTTCAGTATCTGGATAGCAAGCGGCCAGATTGTGAGGTGTTTGATCTCAAAACCTTGATAGACAGAAAAGTGGAGGTCAGATATCACACATCAGACAGGTTAGAGTTTTAGTCCAGAGAAATTTAAAAAGAAGAGAAGAAGAAGCAGATAATCTTTAGGAGGGGTGGGAATATGGCCAAAATCACACTTAGGGTGCCCGCCTTGTCAAGCTCATGTATAGAGTGTGGTCTGGGAAGTATGTCTAAATTACTTCTCTCTCCTCCTTGGCCCCCCCCCAAGCCTTGGACCTCCAGCCAACTGAGAATTGAAGAGCTTTGGTTAGGAAGAGATAAACAGTACAGTATAGTAGAACCAACAAACTAGACTAAGAGCCAAGAGCCGGGTTTTATGCTCAGCTCTGCCATTAAATAGTTATGTGACTTCAAGCTCTTAACTCCTCTGAGCTCCTTTGTCCTAGTTTATAAAATAATGTCTTTGGAGTAGATGATTCCCAAAGTCCCTTCCATCTTTAAAAAGTTATGACTGCCTGAGTGAAAACAAAAATGAGAATTTCTTAAATTTACCCTGAAATTTCTTTAAATCATCCTTAAACTTGAGATACATGTATATATTAAATTGATATAAAATGATATATTTAAAGTTATTTCTTTAAGTTTTATTATGTAAAATTGTAATTTTAGTCATCAAAATGCCTCAGAATACCAGAGAATCACTGATCTGAAGCTGGAATAGATTTTTAAAATCTTCTAATCCAAACATCGCATTTTATAGGTGAGGAAACTGAGGCCAGGGAAGTTAAATAGACTGAATATATGAGTGTATCAGTATGAGAATTCCTTCATCATGCCAGCTCAAAAACTACTCATGACTGAGCCAATTATTACTAGAGAGTTGTCTGTGGCACATGAATGATTTGCCCAGGAGAATATGGCTAGTAAGAATCAGAGGTGGGGATTTGAACTCAGGTCTTTCTCTCTATAACTAAGCCCAGCACTCTGTCCATTAAGCTTTATTATCATATATTATGATGCCTATATTATGATATAATATTCTCCAATAGGTTATGATGTCTTAAAAGAAGGGCCTGTTGCATTAATCTTTGTATCACTTACCACAATGCCTGACATAGTAGATTCTTGAGTCAAACTCTCTATATGAGAGACAGATTAAGAAACTAGTGAGAAGCATCAGAGTACAGTGGGAAGCACACTTACTCCAGAATGAGAGGATGGTGCTCTGAAGCTAGATGATCTGAATTCAAATCCCGTTGGTGTGCTGACTGTCTGTGTAACATTGGACATGTTACTTGACCACTTTCCCACCTTTAAAATGAATGATTGGACTAAATTGCTTCTGGGATTCCTTCCAATTCTATATTCATGATCCCATGATTTTCCTCAGACCACAGCAGGAATATTTTTCTCTATTAAGAAAAAAAATTTTTGAATAGTCTTTTTTTGAAGAGAGTAAGGAAGAAGAGGAGAGTGAGATTTAAAAAGACACTATGATATGATGACAGGGTATAATTGCCCAGGCCTGTAATCTTTGCTACTGAAGTGGCTGAGGTTGGTGCCTCTATTGAGCTCAGGAATTCTGAGGTAGACTAAGCCAACTGAATATCTCCAAGTCTGGCATCAATCTGGAGAGTCCCAGGCAGCAAGGGGCTAGCTAGTCCAGGTTAGAAATGTAGGTTAAAGCTCCCATGCTTATCAGTAGTGAGAGCAGTCCCACAATGTACATATTTAAACCTCCAAATTTACATATATATGTGTGGATGCATGTATGTATATATATGCATATGTATACACACATTTATGCATACATGCATGCATATATATTTGTGTATGTGTGCGCACACATGTACAGATGTATGCATATATACATATGTGTATGTATCTCCTATGTGGAAACACCTATACAATATATACTTTTCAGCCTAGTGAAAATTTGAAAGGTTTAGAAATTACATAGCATAGGTTTCTGATCTCATGGGTTTATAGAGTACAGGGAAAGACTGAATGCTAAAATACATATGAATCCTTATTTTCCAACACCATTTGGAACAGCAGTCTTCAGGGAAGATTATCAACCTAATCTAATATTCCTTCTGGCTTCTACAAATCTTTTTTAAGGATCTTGTCACATTGTCATTGGAGAGGCTGCATTAAAAAGTACATTTCAAGCTTTGAATACATTTGCCTTACTTTACTGAGATATGAGAACCTGCTAGAAATAAGTTCATTTACACAGCTGTTGGATGGTGCTGCCTTAGCATGGTAAGTAACTGGCTCAGTGGAGCATGAAATACCCTTTCAACATTTGTGCCCATCAACAGAAAAGAGAAACAGAAATGCACATGGCATGGGAGTGGGGAAGGGGAAAAGGAACCTGACAGAATTATGGCTTTGGGTAAATAACAGAAATCTCTCACTCTGTTACTTTTCCTTTCTGGAAAATTAGACAATTCGCCCACCTCCTGGGGGGAACTGTGGGAACTGGTTATGGACAATAGCAGTAACAGACTGTAGCCTCAACAAGAATTGTTCTGAAAATGCATTAGACATTTCCTGATTTCAAGTTGGATCTGTAAGGTGAGAAGAAAGCTTTCCAGCAATCTTCCTATGGACATCCTGTCCCCCCACCTACCTTTCTTTTCCTCATCTCCTCCCCAGCCCCAATATATAGTTTGGTTTTAAAACATGACTGGAATTTAGATGAGTGCTGAGGCAGGCCCTGGACAAAACTGTGATGTTGGTAAAACTTGTCTTAGGAATCTCCTACCAACCTCCCACCATACCTCCACATTATATTTGATACCAGTTCAGTTAGAGTGTTACTTGAAAAGTCTTTTCACTGGCCAGGGACATTTGCTTTTGAATATAAAGAGTTCTTGAAGATGAGGAAACTATAAAGTCCTACAGATATAAAATTAAAATCAGAGTGATAGATGGTGATGTCAATATTTGGGAACAGAAAGTCATGTCTGGTGGTCCCCAAACCAGGCCATGTAATAGTCACATAAAACCTTACAATTTGCAGGGAACCAAACTATAATTAGTGTGTGGTGACTGGGATTTCACACAGTGTATTAAAGGGTGCTGACAGCACCTATATGCCTTTAATAGGCTGTTTAAGAATAATTTGTTAAAATAAGAAGCTACTAAATGGCACTCTTCCTAATCCAAGATGTTGCCACCTAGATGAGCTCCTCTTTCCAATTACAGTCAACTGAATTTGTCTTTTAAAGCTGACTTAGAGATGCCTGAGGATACAGAGGACCTAGATCACTATGAAATGAAAGAAGAAGAGCCACCTGAGAGGAAAAAGTCTGAGGATGACGGCACTGGGAAGGAGAACTTGGCCATACTAGAGAAAATTAAAAAGAACCAGAGGCAAGATTACTTAAATGGCACAGTGTCTGTCTCAGTGCGGGCCACTGACCAGCTGATGAAGGAGCTCAGGGATATTTACTGATCACAAAGTTTCAAAGGTGGAAATTGTGCAGTCTAACTAGTAAATGATAACCTATACAATTGGAACATCACAGTCCTCCAGGTTGACAAGGACGGTGCTTTGCACAACAATCTCCAGATCCTCAAAGAGAAAGAAGTAGCTGACTTCATTCTCCTCAACTTTTCTTTTAAATACAACTTTCCCTTTGCCTTGTCATTTGTCAGGGTTGTCTCTCCAGGCCTCTCAGGAGGGTGTATTCTGAGTGGAGGTGCCATCTGGATGGAACTTCTCACCAAACAGGGCTGGAGCAGTGCCTACTCCATAGAGTCCATGATCATGCAGATCAGTGCCACCCTGGTGAAAGGGAAAGCACAAGTACAGTTTGGAGCCAACAAATTTCAATACAGTCTGACAAGAGCACAGCAGTCCTACAACTCAGGCACCATTGGATCCATTATCTTTGAATGCTGGATTTGGATCTTACACTGCCTCGGTGGTTCCCTCTCTCCCTCCTTCTATTCCTGGACGTGATAGCTCTGCCTATCGCAGGACAATGATGGCTATTCTAAACGCTAAGGGGAAAAAAAAAGCAAAACACGAAGAACTGTTTCAGATATTCAAGACTGACTCACAAACCAACCAACTACCTTGCTGGAATCCTTGCTAGAAGGCATTCTTAAAAAAGAAACTTTTGAGCCTTCTTATATTGCTGGAAACTCAGTATTGCTCCAGACTAGAGCAGCCTCCTTACCTGTGCTATGGATTTTTAATTTATTTTGTCTTACTTCATGTACACTGCTTTTTTTGGTTACAATGCATGATGGATGTGTATGGGAAAAAATGTATTTTTTGGAAAACAGTTACAGTTTGTTAATTTGAAAAAAAAAAAGCTAACCTAAGAGTGGTTTCATTTCATCATGTTCCCTGTATGTCAGAAATCCTGATGATGGCTAGTTCTATATAGTACTTTGAACATTATCTAATCTAACCTCCTACTGAATGCCTATTCTGTATGTCAGAAATGTCCTCCCTTCAACTCTTGGCTTATTGAATTCCTTTTAAGTTCAATTTTGGCTCCCTGGACCCCTATATCAATACAACCTTCCATCTATAAAAGTTCATATTGAGTATTGATTGGCATCTTTCTTTCTTTTTTTTTTTTTTTGTAGGGGGAAGGCAGGGCAATTGGGTTTAAGTGACTTGCCCAAGGTCACACAGCTAGTGTTAAGTGTCTGAGGTTAGATTTGAACTCAGGTTCTCCTGACTCCAGGGCTGGTGCTCTATTCACTGCGCCTCCTAGCAGCCCTGATTGGCATCTTTCTAATTGCACTTGCATAATGTATAATAACAAACATTATGTTATCCAGTGTGTGCTCAAACATTTCCAATTGATGAGAAACTCACTACTCCATGAGGCAGATGGTCCAGCCAGTTTAAATCTACAAAATCTGTATTCTTTTTACTTCTACCCATTGTCATAGTTTTGCTTTCTTGCTCATAATAGCTCTTAAATTATTTGAAGACTGCTAAGCACTTAATCAATGCTTGTACATTTTCTCTTTTATGATTATTCAGAACAATGAACATTTGCACAGTCCTTTAAAATAAGAAAATCTTTACACACATTTGATTTTGAACTTTTTTTTATTGATCTTCACAGGCTATGAGATAAACGCTATATATTATTATTCCCATTTTACAGATAAGGAAACCAAAGCTGAATTTAAGTGAGCGGAGTGCCCTGGGAGCACACAGTTTGTTGTCTGATTTGAAATTTCAAACTCAGTATTTCCTAAGTCCAGCGAGCTAGTTGCTATACCATGCTGACTCACATTGATTAAAAATCCCTAATTTCTTCAATAGTCTTTCCTATGGCACTGTTTTTTCTCCCATCACCACCCTGGTCTTATTCCTCTGAAGATACCTGAGCTTGTCAATATTCTTTCTAAAATGATGCACCTGTCTTAGAGACCAGCGCTCTAGATATGGCCTGATCAGTATAATACAACTATCACGTCACTTGTGGGACAAGTCTTGACTGAGAATTATTCAATAACTGGAAAAATTTATCATTAATTAATAACTATCAGCTGTGTCTTGTACAGTATTCTAGCACTATTTCTAACGGCGGAGGTCATTTGAAGGTCATACTTAGCCATTTATGTTACCTCTCCCCTTCCACTTTACTCAGGCCATTGTTTCTCATCCCTGCATCTGTGGTACCTAGTGTAGCACCTTAGACTCAATAGAAGTCTCATGTTTAAAGACCTCTGAGATTAGGGATCAATCTATCAGTTCCATATTTTCCTAAATTGTTAGCACAGTTTTGTTAGTAAGTTAGGCACCCTTAAAGTTAGAAGGAACTTCTCTCAACAGAAAAGAACTGAGGCCCAGAAAAAGATTTCCCCAGTATGACACAATTGGTAAGAGTTAGACTTGAAACTTGAACCCATGACTTCTGATTATAGTACCCTATAATCCTTGGAAATTTTCTAGTCCTTTCTTCTGAGGGATAACCCAACTTGGTACTATATCTGAGATCCTGCTGGGTTTTGTTTTCTGCCCCAAATAAAGTTTAACAATACAGTGATTTGGTGTCTATGAGGGTATAGAGTGAAATTTAGTGTTCCTAATTGGCATTATTATAGTATCATTATTCATCTCATTCCTCATTATGCTCATCTTTTTCAGTAGAATTCAAATAGAAATGGTCTTAGGACAATCAGTCAGTCAACCAATAAGCATTTAACCCTATTACATGCTCTAGGTGTGGCGGTTTAAATCCAGGGACACCAAAAAGCTGTTGAGGTTTAAACCCAGGGATGCCAAAATGCTGTTGACATGAGGGCTCTGCCCACCTAAAAACTGTTGTGCTTTCATGATGTGTTGTGGTGGAACTGTCCCAAATAATTCAGAGTCAGACCACTTCTAATCCAAGTATAGGCATTTATTGAGATTGACACCTCTCATGAAACAGGCTGAGTTCCAAGAGGAACCAGCAACTTTAGAGAAAGTAAGATGGATTTTTATAGGGTAAAGATGCAATTACATAATAGAAATTTACATAGAATAGAGGAATATCATTAATATTAAACAGGCAGGAGGAGTTTGTTAAGGGATTAGGTAATGGAGGAGGGGTCGCATCTATGGTTTGGTGGTTAAACATTCTGGTCATTCTGCCCCCCAAATAGCAAGCAATTGTTGTCCTGTCTAGTTAAGACAGATAGTTAGGTATTGTGGTCCTGTCTTAGCCTAGATGGATGATGCGATTGTGATTGAATACAAGAACATACCTGTTTCTGTGGGAATGGGTCTGGGGGCAGTGACCAGGTAGAGGCAGTAGCTGGATTCCCGTCACAAGGACACACCTGCTATTTCTATGGGAACTAAGAGTCCAGGGACATACCTGTTGTTCCAGTGAGCAGTGAAGCATATATGAAGAAGTTAGGACATTGGGCGGGGGGGTAGGTAGGTACAGTGGGCCTGCTGTTCAGTAGGGCCAGGCCTATAATGACATTAGTATATTGTGGCTGGGGGCAGCTTTATTAGGATTCTATCATAGACTTTGCTAGAACTCTATTATGATCCTTTGCTAGGTGCTGGAGGTACAGCACAGAGAATAAAACAATAACTACTTATGAGAATCCTCATTCTAAATGAGAGATAACAAGTACATTTATTAATACAGAGTGTCCCAAAAGTCCTAGTGCAGCTTTAAGGTAATAAAGCTTAAAACTTTACTAAGTCTTTTAGGACAAGCTATATATACAGCATAAATGTAGAGTGAATAAATACAAACATATACAAAGTAGTTAAATACAAGGTAGTTTAACAGGGATGATGCTGAAAGTTGACAGGACCAGGAAAGACTTCTTGTGGAAGATGGTGCTTGAGTTGTACTTTAAAGGAAGAGAGAGACTATAAGAAGCAGAAGTTGTGGGGTGATCAGTGTATTGGCATAGAGACATGAGATGATCACATGTGTAAAACAAAAAGAAGACCAATTTGATTGGATTAAAGTTTTCAGAAGTGGAAATAATTTCTAACGAGACTAATACAGTTTGGTCCAAGGTTGTGAAAACTTTAAAAGGTAAACAGAGTTTATATTTTATCCTAGAAGTGAAAAGAAGGCACTAAGGTTAACTGAATACAAGAGTGACGTGGTCAGATCTCTGCTTAAGGAAAATTACTTTAGCAGCAGCATGGAGGCTAGACTGAAGTGGGACGGGCTTGAGGCACCAACCAATCAAAAGGTATTACGGTAATATAGGCAAGGGGTGACCTGAACTATGCTGGTGTCTTTGTGAGTGGAGGGAGGTGGCCAGATATGAGAGATGCTATAGAAATGGTGAGAGGGAAGACAGTGCTGAATCAGGCTTAATTATGCAGTCATGAACCTGGAAGATTAGAAGGAAGGTGATGCCTTTGACAGAAGTCACTACCATGCTTTTATTAATTCTGAATATTGTATATTATGTAGATTTCATACATATATACATATAGTGCATGAACATTTGTATACACATATGGGTACATGTGTATGTGTGTATATATTTTGTATATTATACAGATAAATAGACAGCTAAATGGCCTGGTGTATAGAGCTCCAAGCCTGGAGTCAAAAGGATTTGAGTTCAAATCTGGCCTCAATCACTTACTAGCTGTGTGACCCTGGGGAAGCCACTTTACTCTGTTTGTCTCAGTTTCCCCATCCACAAAATGAGAGTAATAAAATAGTGTCTGGCACATAGTAAGTACTATATTAGCTATTATTATTGTAATTGTTCTATGCTTTTGATTTCTCCCACTAGAATGGGAGAATGGATTTTTGTTCCATGTAGATAATTTGGGAGTATGAATATTTGGTATGGCAATATCTATTATCCTGGTGATCATGGGCAACAAGTCTATCTTAAGTAATAGCCCAGTCTGTTGTTTTGAGGTTTATATTTGCAGTGTAGGGATTTGTCTCATATCATCTCATGCAAGATAGAGAACTTCTGATTATAATTCTAGCCACCTGGTCATGTCATGTCCAAATATTTGGTAGGTACTAAATTTTTGCAATCTGGAGAAATGTATTAAAATATTTCTACCATGGATCTGAAAAAAATCTCCATGAATAATAGCTTGATTCTTTAAGGATAAGTCATCTGAAATTGCTGACAGTGATGACCTGATCCTGAATCATCACCATTAACAACTCCTTTTCTACCCACAAAGGTCCTTGACTTAGCTATTTGTTCAGTGTTTCTTTGTTGACATATTGATAAAATGTTTTGGTATGTCTCCCTGTTTAACTTGGAAATGATATTTAGGAGGGAAGGCAATTAATTTAGGGCTAAGCAGAAGCATAAATGACTTTAATTATTTCTCTGGAAGTTGGCACACTTTATATAGATAGTTGTTGTAAAAATTGTGTTAGAGACTTATTTAAGGAACTATTTTTTTTCCATGTGAACATCAAATATGTTAGAATTCTCACTAGCACTGGCTCTATTTTATATATATTTGCAAAATGCAAATAAGCCATGAATGCAGAACTGAATAAAAGGCTTTGTGGTGATAAATGAAGACTATGTAAAAGCTACATTGCATCTCTTGAACTTTTTGGAACATCCTTTTTTCTCCTTATACAAAATATTTTCTTTTGAGTTTTTCTTAATTTTTTTCAGTGATATGAGCTGTGAATGCTTTATGCAAGTAAATATATGTGTCTTCTATTCAGATGGCTTATTGCTTTTTTCATCTTTTAGTATAGATATACGATTCCTTTAGGTAAGAAAGTTAATAATAGTCTTGCATCTGATAGGAAATTGGTAAAGGGCCTTTCTAGTAATTCATGTGCCACTATGAAATGGTTCAGACAATAATAATAGATTTTGTCCATTGCCATCCCTTTCAAATTTTGTAGAGAAGAAAGAATTGCAGTACTTTCCTTGAGGTAGCTGTTTAGTTTTTTATGTTGTTATTAATTGGGAACAAGCTTCTTATTTCACATTTGATCAAATTTGTGTTTTAACTGTGTTAAACTTGTTATGACCCTATAGATTATCAGAAATTTTTTCACATGCTGCTTCTTCAGAGGTTCTCTCAAAGCTCTTATTTCTTTGCTTTTGAAGCTTCTTGTATCAACAATGCAGTATGCACAATGCATACAATAACTATAAATATGCTAATATGGTTATTAATCCAAAATGTAACAGGCTCTCTACATGGGGGATATAGCTAGAACATTTATTCAAACACCAGAAACCTGAGTCCCAAAACCAGAAAATCAAAGCCATCACAATAGTTATGGAGTTGGCAGACATAGTTAATGTAGTAAACACCCACATTCTCAAGCCTTCAAAACAGAACAGGCCACCTCAGGCAAAGGTCCTCCTCTCCTCACTCATGGCAAATGCTCAGTGTCCATGCAGCTTGCTCCCAGCAGCTCTGGCCTCCCACAGTTCCCATCCCCAGCAGTGCTCAGCAGGACTCCTTAGCAGAAATTCTGGCTGGCTCAAATTAAAAAAAGGAGTTTGCACCTCCACCACCACTGCAGCCTCTGCCACTGCTGCCCCACTTCTAGTCATCTCGCTGACTTTAGCCTGGCTCCAGCTTCCTCCTGCCCCACCCCTTCCTGCTACATCAGCAAGTTCAAGGGGCATGGAAGATCTTCAAATCCCATAACCATTACACTTTTGTGTGTGGGTACATATATAGTGGAGAAATCCAGCTCCTTTCTTCATTTTGTGTGTGTGTGTGTGTGTGTGTGTGTGTGTGTGTGTGTACAAGGATTTGTCTCATATCATCTCATGCAAGATGGAGAGCTTCCAATTATAATTCTGGCCACCTGGTCATGTCATGTCCAACATTTGGTAGGGCAAACTAATAGTTCCTGGTTATTGGAACTAATTTTCTCTCTTTGTATAATCCTCATACATTTCCCCTTTGATGTAGTTCCCCACTGGGCCCTGATTGTCAGTGTCCTTGTTGGAACCACCTTTCTTTGCTGTATCTAGTCTATCCTTGGTATATTTCTCAGCTCTTGATGCAAATACTGTCCTCAGTCACATGTACTCAAAGGTCACTACTATCATTTCTGTGGCCAACACTATGTATGTTGATGGAAACTCTAAGCCAGGGTGGGGAACCTGTGGCCCGCTAGGTCCTCAAGTGCAGCCCTTTGACTGAATCCAAACTTCACAGAACAAATCCCTTAATAGAAGGACTTGTTCTGTAAAACTTGGAGTCAGTCAAAAGGCCAATACCCAAGGACCTAGAGGGCCACACATGGCCTCAAGGCAGCAAGTTCCCCACCCTTACTCTAAACCTTCCCATCTTTAGAAATTCTTAAGATCACCTGATCAGTGAGGTCTTGGGAGGAAAGGAGAGGAAAAAGTATCTTTCCCATTCCCCTACTTCCTCCCAGTAGCCAAGGACAATTTCCTCTTAGGAGTCCTTTGAAACTGGATTCAGTCACCACTCAACTCAAAATTGATTAAGGATTTATTCAATCATAATTACTTTGGATTAATTTATTTGTTTAATCCAGATAGTTGGACCTTTTGTGTTAACATTAATTAGGGAGGTGGTTTATGCCTTCACCCTTACATGTGTATAGATCATTCTCAAAAAGATTTTATAACAATGAATGAGATGGTAGACATATAAAAATGAGATTTTTTTTTAATATCCCCCCTTATCACTTTTTGGGGAGTAAGAAGAATATTTGTGGATATTTTTTAAAAGTTTTTTGCTATATTCCTCACTTTCAGTTTAATTTTTTTTTGAGAAAATCCCTTGAACCTCTCAAAATTTTGTTGATTCTATAATAAAACAATTTTATGTATATTTCAACTAGTCTAGTTGTTTTTTCCTATCTTCATTCTCTTTTGTGTTGTAGGGTTTTTTTCTACTTACTCATATAGCACAAAGGGGACTATGATGTTAGAATCCAAATGGCAGGGTATCATTTTCATTGAGGGAAAGAACTGTTTGTTATAAATTTTTTGACAGCTCTTTTGCATTTTTTTACTTTTTCCTATTATTCTTACTAATAGAAAACAGCTACAGATATTACCATGTCCATCTTGCACATCAGAAAACTGAGGCACCATTTTTAGTCAATAGTTAGTTGACCAAGAGAAACTATGGCCATTTGTTCTCTAGTCTCTAGGTTTTGATCTCCCCTGCACTGATAAGCTAGTCTATGCCACAAATTTCCTATCTCCATGCACTCTTGACATCGACAAATGGGCTCATTTTTCCCCACCCTGAATGAGCCTTTTTGAATATTTTGATCAGTTTGCTTTTCAACATTCTTTCTCTGTCCTCTACACCTCAGTTAAAAACAGAATATCTTTAACTTACTTCACAGGGTTGTTGTGAGGACTGAATATGATGATAATTGTAAAGCACTTAGGACAGTGCCTGGAACCTAGTAGACTCTATATAAATGCTTATTCTTATTCCCTTCCTCATAATCTGAACACAATTCCTGATGAGTCACTTTGCTGCATTCTTCTGTCAGTATCCGAAATCATAGGGATAATTATAATAATAAGAACTCCTCTCTATTTAACTTCCTATAAAACTCAGATATATTCTCTCTCTCTTTCTCTCTCTCTCTCTCTGCGTATATATATGTATATGTGTGTATATATGTATATGTATATGCACATGTATATGTGTGTAATATGTGTATATACATGTATGTGTGTATATACACATATATTTTTGTATATGTATATATGTGTATAAAAGGTATTAGACTGGCTACTAAGCTAAAGGTCTACAGAGCCATTGTGCTGACCTCATTGTTGTATGCTTGTGAAACCTAGACAGTCTACCAGTGCAATGCCAGGAAACTGAATTGCTTCCATTTGAATTGTATTAGGAAGATTCTTAAGATCACTTGGAAAGATAAGGTACCAGACACTGAGGTCCTTACTAGAACTAAACTGCCAAGCATTCAAACTCTGCTTCAGAGAGTGCAACTCTGATAGACTAGACATGTTGTTTGAATGCAAAACATATGCTTGCCAAAAAGACTATTTTATGGAGAACTCACATGGGGCAAGCATTCACATGGTGGTCAGAAGAAGAGATACAAAGACACTCTCAAGGTCTCTCTTAAGAACTTTGGAACTGATTGTGTGACATGAGAGACAATGGCACAGGATCACTCAGCATGGCGTGCCCACATCAGAGAAGTAGCTGTGCTCTAGGAACAAAGCAGAATTGAAACAGCTCAAAGGAAACACAGGATGCACAAATTTAGAGAATCCACCCCAAATATTCACATGGATTAATTTGTGCCCAACCTGTGGTAGAACATTCTGAGCTTGTATTTGTCTGATCAGCCATAGTTGGACACATTGAAACTTGGCTCTAGCATAGTGACATCATTTTGGTCCTCTTCAAGAAGGAAGGACAACAACCAACCATATGCAAGTGGGTATGTACATGTATGCAAACCCATACATATATGCACATATGTATCTATGTATGCACATGCATATATGTATGTGTACATGCGTACATATATGTAGGTGTGTGTATATAATGGATCACAAACCACGTTATAGACAGTATGACTAATCCTATTCACATTAAGCCAATTCCACATGTCTTCACATGCTTGAAATAGACATCCCCCTTACACACTAACAGCTCTGAGGCCCAACATTTATCCTCAAACTCATTTTAGTTCATCTGCTGAGATGGTTTACAGGGGTATGACTGCTGTGCATACTATAGCTTTTTGGAAGCATAGGTGAAAGCTGAGTGCCAAAAGTGGATGAGTAGCCCTGAAAAGAGCTTGGCAAGCCCTCACACCAGAGGTGCTAGTCCTCCTTGAATGCCCATAGACTCTGCTATATCTTATATTCTTAGAACAATGCTTTTGCCTCAGAAAAGTTGTCATTTAATTCCACAAATGGCAAGTGTTGGAGGCAGGATTTGAAATCAGGTTTTTCTGACTCCTAGTTCATCATTGTAGGACTACATTTAATTACTTTTCACATTATCATTATTATCAAAGCAAATACTATATTTAAAATGTCCTATCAATGTTAATTTCTATTACTGTTGAAGAGTAACTAACACTACTTCATCTCCTCTAACTGTATCTGTATAGATCAGGGATTTATAACCTAGAGTCAGGAATTCTCTGTCATCTGTCTATCACCTATCTACACATATATGTGCATATATGTATATATTAATAACCTTTTCAATTTAGTTTCTGTCGTATTTTATTTTATATATTTAAAAATACTATTCCGTGAAGGGGTCCCTAGGTTTTGCTAAAATTTTCAGTGAGGTCTATTACACAAAAAAGGTTAAGAACCCTGGTCTAAGATGGTTTGGATACAGCTTGTCTTGGAGACAGAGGAAAGATAGAATGATATGCAGAAACTTTGAATTTTCTCTTCTAAAAATGATACAAATTTAGTCATGTGAAAAAAACACGTTTTGATATGCCTATTATCCCATTCATTGCTATAAAATCTTTATAGGAATAAACTATACACATATATGGGAAGGGTTAGAAACTACTACCCCAATTAATGCAAATACAGAAAGTCCAGCTATCAAATTGAATAAATCAATCAATCAAAAGTAATCATAATTAAATAAATCCTTAATCAATCTATGCCAATGACTTTGCTTCTTGTTGGAGGGGATGGCAATGGAGCCGAGTGAAAGGAACTTTGCTAGAAAAAAATGTGCTTTCACTTTTTGCCCCCAAGACAGGCCTTAGATATATTATATTGGATGCATGTGTCTTTGAATCCCTACCTTGCTTGACTGAATGAATTTGAATTATAATGTAATAAAGTAATTGATGCATAGTTCCAGATCAGTAAATAGTGCTGAGGTTCAGCTAGCTTACAGAGTGACTATATTACAAAATACTTTATGAAATTCCTCTACCCATGAAAAAGCTATTCTTCTAAGTCGTCAAAGAACTAGAAATTTTTTTTTGTTGTTTTTGTATTTGCAAATGAAATGTACCAGAGAGAGGCACATAGGAGTTGGAAAAATCAGTTCTTTAGGAAATAAAACACACAATCCTCCTTGCTTCTTTGTATGGATGTATATTTGAACTTTTACACAGCTTTTGTTATTTTTCATTTCTCAGTGTAATAACTTGTGGCATACATTTGGATGAGTCATCACATTGCCTACCACCTAGTTTTTAGAGAGGGGGAAGAAGAGAGAGAGAAAGAGAGAGAAACATCCTTTCTCTAACAAGTGCTTTTAGTGTTGACATCTCCTTCAAGCCTCAAACTAAAAGCAACTTAAATGGGCCTTCTACACCTTGCTCTTTCTCCAGAGGATATGCCTTTGTTTAACAGAGTAAAAAATAAAAACAGGGAAGTAATGGATGAAAAGTTTTAAGTGGCTAGGGGCCTTTCCTTTTTCTTGTACAAAAAAAAATTCTTAAAGGTTCTGGTAAATTTGTGCTTTCTCTTCCCCCCCTCCACCTCCCCTATCTCCCCAACAAAATCTTTGGTCATGGTCAAAGCCTTTAGCTAGAGAACTGGTCTGCCTCCTCCAGAGTCTCAGCATTAGATATAATAGGAGGAGTTTCTTCACAGAAAATTTTACAGACCCAACTCAGATCCCTCTGAGGGACCTTTCTATAGCATAAAGGATCCTAGGTCTCAGATTTAGGAGGGATCAATCAATGAAGCTGGGAAGAAATGAGCAACAATGGGAAGTAATAAAAATGCTGGAGCCAGAGAAGAAACCAGACCATCACAGGAAGATAATTAGCCAGGTAGCATCAGAGCAAGTAAGTTATATTCTCATAAATCCTCTGGAGAAGTTGGTGTTTTTGGACTAATGAATTGCTGCTTCAACACCTATAACCAAACTCATTTGGTTCTCAAAGGGCAAGTGACTAACTAGAATAAGGAAGTCACAGCTAATTATTGCAAAGTTATAATCTCAAGGTTGATTTTCTGACACCTGCCTCATATGACCAGATAATTGTTTTTCTCTGAGTATCAGATTATGATCATTATTTCCAAGCAATCGTGTTTAGCTTTCTCTCCTTTTTTTTTTTTTGCTTTTTTGGAGGTGGGAAGGTAGGGCAATGGGAGTTAAGTGACTTGCCCAAGGTCACACGGCTAGATTTGTGTTAAGTGTCTGAGGCCGCATTTGAACTCAGGTCCTCCTGACTCCAGGCTGGTACTGTATTCACTGTGCCACCTAGCCACCCCTCTTCCTCACTATTTTTCACTGAAATTCTCATGCCATATTAGAGCTGAAATAGGATTTTAAAGTTTACCTAGCTATAGGATCAGAATTAACATCTGGAAGAAACCTTAGAGATTATATGATCCAAAACCCTCCCCCCATTTTATTGATGAAGAACTGAGCCTCAGAGGAGTGAAATAGCATTAAAATAAGACCACATAAATGATACTTAGCTGAGTTAAAAATGGACCTCAGGTCCTTTCATTCCAAGTCATTAGACTTGGGGTAGCATAGTAGAAAGAGTACTGGCCCTAGAGCCAGTAGATATGATTTTAAATCTCACTTTTGACACTTTGCAGTTGTGTTGTTATAGTCAAGTCACTTAACATCATGGCTTCAGTTTCTTCATATGTAAAATGGAAATAGGGTATTTCTCTTATATACCTTACCTGGTTATTGTGAGCGCTTTGAAAAACTTGAAAGTTTTATAGACATGTGAGTTGCTTCTATTTCCATAAAGAAGCAAGGCAGCTTTTCCAAGGCCCCAGTGCTAGGCTCAGAAAGTGGCAGAGCTGGGAAGGTACCCCATCTTTAGTCTAATGTGCTTTCTATTATATTGCTTCTTGGCACCAAAGGACACAAACTAAACCAAGGAAATCCTCAGAGAAAATGGAAAAAATGCTGAAGGATTAGAGATGTGAGGAGAATGGAGATTGTAAATACATTTTAATTTGGCTTTAATTCCTTGAAAATTTCGAGAATGTAATAACAAAGGGACAGTTAGTGAGTAAGGAAGCAGTAAACAAGAAAAAGCTACATCACTTCATCAAGAACGGATCATGCCAGACTAACCTTATTTCTTCTTTTGACAGGGTTATTAGTCTGGTGTAATCTGGAGAATACTGTAAAATGCTTAACAAGAACTCAGAAAATTATTTGTCAAAATCTATTTGTCAAAATCTTGTGGAAAAATTGGAGAGATGTGGGTTAGAGTGAGCTTGGAAGTGGTTTCATCAACCGACCCAGAGAGTAGTCAGAAATTTGAGGTTAACTTGGCAGGAGCTCTCCAGCGGCGCGCTTCAGGGTTCTGTCTCCTTGTGTCATATAACATCTTATACCAATGTTCAGATAAGGCATAGATAGCAAACCTATCAAACTTTTAGATGATATACTATTGAGAGGGAGTTAACACACTCAAAAACGTAGTAAGAGTTTTCAAAGATCTTGACACACCAAACAATTGTTATGGTGCCAAACAGATGAAATGAAAAGGGATAAATTCAAAATCTGAAACTTGGGTTTTAAAAGATTGACTTAATCATCAATAAATAAATGTTTATTAACTGCTTACCATGTGCCAGGCACTGTGCTAGATGGGGAAGGTGAGGACAACATGGTGAGCCACATGTTAGTGAACTGCAAACTTAATATAAAGCAGTACTTTGATATGGGAAGCCAAGAAACTTAAAATAACATTAAGCGATATTGAGAGACATTTGAAAAACTAGGGAGATAACAATGCCATTGCATTCTGCCATGATCAAACTAAAGCTGAAGTCTTATATTTGGTTCTGAATGTCATCACAGAAGATATTGATAATCTAGAGGATGTTCAGAGTTTGGTGAGAGACTCACAAGTTCATTCAGGATTTTCTGAAGGATCTGAGAATGTTTAGTCAGTAGAAGAATATGGGAAAAGGCTTGACTATCTGATCTCTTGTTCTGGTCATAGATATCTTTGATATTTTTAAAGCAACTCAATGTGTGCAATTTTTTATATGTAATATCTTGACTCCCATTTATATCTATTACCTGCTTCCTCATTGCCTCTGTTTACCTTGGTCCCAGAAAAGCCAATATCAGCTTGATGAAAGGAAAAGTTACCTAACAATTAGAATTACTCAAAAATGGAGTGGGTTGCCTTAGGGATTAGTGGACTATTGGTGCCTGATCTGTGATAGAGTTTTCCAAGCTTGTATTGGTCTAATCAGCCACAGGTGGCACTGTAATTGATCCCAACATGGTTATGTCACTTTGGTCCTCTTCAAGAGTGGAGGAAAACAACCAAGCTAATTTCCTCCTTTTTTAAAAATTATTTTTTTTGCAATGAATAAACATCTACTTTTTAAACCTCATTCCTTCTCCCTCCTACAATTAAGAAAGGAAGAAAAAGAAAAGCCCTTTTGAAAACATATGTAATCAAATGATCTTAATTCCTGAATTTGGCCATGTTAATATGTTTATATGTTTGTGTGTATGTGTGTGTATGTGTATAAAATTTTGCATCCTGTCTTTCACCTCCCCATCAGGAAGAGGGTAAAACTTTCATTATAAGTCTTCTGGAATTGTGGTTGTTTTTTTACACTGATCAGTCTCCTTAAATCTTGCCAAGTCGGCTGTCTTTAGAATATTGTTTTTGTATAAAATGTTCTACTGATTCTGCTCACTTTGCTCCACAACAATTCATTGTTTTCTCGATTTTCTCTGGAACCATCCCTTTCATCATTTCTTATATCACAATAAAATACCATCATACTTGAGTATCGTAACTCTTTCAGCCAATCTCCAATATATGGATACCCCCTCATTTTCTAATTCTTTACCACCATAAAAAGAGCTAAAAACACATCTTGTACATTCTTATTTAAAGTTTGTTTCTCTTAGGACAAATTAATCTACTTTAGTCTACACTTGCTCTAATTACTGCTTTTTCCCTTCTTCCCTCCTTTTTTTCCCTGTTGAATGAAATACATGTTTGTACCCAGCTCTGTGTGTGTAAGTATGCATATTCACCTCTCCTTTGAGCACTTCAGATAAGTTAAGTTCAAATATTAGATTGGTAGACTTTTTCATCATTGGTAGACTTCTACTTTTAAACCCAGATTATATGAGATAATTTTCTGTAACATTCTTCTTCCTTTCCCCTCCTAGCATATTCATCTTTCCTTCCCTTTCCATTTTATTTTAAGATCATTGAGACATAACAGAACTACTCTGTCCTTTTCTCGTTAGACTTCTTCCCTTCTCTAATTAGATTCCTTATGATTGTAGAGTTCAGAGGAGATACATCTATCATTTCCTCCTTTTAGAATGTAAGCAGTTTATTCTTGTTTATTTTGTTATGATCATTCAGTTATGTTTATTTCTCTTGATTTCTGTTTTTACACTTCAGTATTTCTATTCTCTCCTGTTCTTTATATCAGGAGTGCTAAAGTTCTCTATTTCATTAAGTCTATTCCTCTTCTCCCCTATTTGAAACTTGTGCAGACATTCTGAATCTCATTCTGTTCTTCTAATCTAAAGCCTATTGGTTGGCTGTGTAGACAGAACTAGGGGTGCAATCTAACAGCTACCAGTCAGGGCCTTGTTCTTGTTCTGACCCTTTCCTGCCTGTCTGCATTCAGGTAAGAGACATAATGTGGTAAGTGGAGAGGTCACAGACTTTCTCCATCAGAGGGTGATATGTGGACAATGAATATGGTGTTTGTGCTCTTGAGGTTGCTATTGACTTATTTAGGTGAAGAAAACTGGTGGTAGCTATGATAATGTGAGTTTTGAAAGTTCAAAAGAGAAAGGCACCAGAAGCCTGGGAGAACAGTTCATGTTGATATATCTCTAAGCCAGTGGTTCTCAACCTGTGGGTCACGATCCCATTAGGGGTTGAATGGGGTCACCTAAGACCATCAGAAAACACATATTTCCAATGGTCTTAGGAACCAAGACACTGATCCTCTATCCATCTCCAGGCAGGTCCGCCCACGTGGAGATATGCCCACATACCAGTATTAAAAAGTTGTGACATTAGGAAGGTTGAGAACCACTGCTCTAAGCTGAATGGTAGGAGGAACAATTCTAAATGTCTCATCCACTTCAACAATAGCAGAGATGCCACATTTGGAAGTGACCTTAGTGGGACCAATGCTATATATAAACTATGTTAAGTTTGAGCCCCCTTCTCCTCAGGGAGATAATGTGTCCCATAGGTGTTGGGAGGAAATATAGGTACTTCTCTCCTTGCTAGAACATTGAAGTAAATTGTCAGTCATTTTTTAGTTGTATTAGAGTCATTGTGACCCCATTTTGTTTTTTGCTTTTTCAAAGATATTAGAGTGGTTTGCCATTTCCCTCTCCAGTTCATTTTACAGATAAGGAAACTGAAGCAAACTGGCTTAAGTGACTTGTCCAGGATCATAGTAAGTATCTGAGGCTGGATTTGAGTCCACAAAGATAAGTCTTCCTGACTTCAGGTCTGGGATTCTATCTACTTTGCCACTTAGTTGAAGTAAATATCCCTTGGTAAAAACTAATTTATGTTAACTGGTTAAATAGAAGCAGCCTAATAAATAAAAGCAGTTCAGTGTATGGTAAAGAGATGGGGAGGAACACATAAGAATGGGTCTCAAACTGATAGCTGTAGAGTAAAACATCCCCAAAATCACAAGGGTGTACCTGGAAGACTAAGGTGGAGATGAAAATGTTACCTCTGGGAGATTGAAATTCAAGGTATTATTACTCTGAAATTACAGATTCTCTTTGCTTTAAGTAAATTCAATACATGAAAATGTGTTTACATAATAAATGAATTTTAAAAATCAAAGATCTTCATTTTAAGACTTCACTTAACAAAGTAGGTCATTATAGGATACTTTTAGGTAGTGAATTCTATAGAAAACTTAATCTGATTTAGATATATCTTTTTCATGAAAATATCTATTTATAAAGACTTAAGCATGCACTAAAAAAAAAACAACCATGAGAAAAGATCATTTTCTCCCTTCTTTTTTAGTGGTTGGAAACTATGAGTATAGAGCTTTGCACATACTGTCAGATTTAATTTGTTGCTTAGTTTTATTAAACTACCTCTGACTCTCATTCTCTAAGACTGTCTCTCATTCTCTAAGACTCTGGGACTCATGTCTTTTTCTCTCTCTGTCTCTCTGTATGTATCTCTGTATCTTTCTCTCTCTCTTTGTCTCTGTATCTTCCTTTGTCTCTATTTATCTGCTCACTTCTTTTCCCTCACACTCTTCCAGAGGTTAACTATCTGAGTACCTGAGGTAGAGGATGGGGAAGGAGTACACACACACACACACACACACACACACACACACACACACACACACACACACACACACGTACATGCACGCATACACACATTACCTATCTACATATTATATTTATATTGTATCATTAATTAAAATTCATTTACTAAATAAAACTGAACTAGTAAAGTCATGATTTGTCTTAAAACTATGGTAACTGAATCAAATAAAAGTAGTCTTTAATATTCCTTCAATATCTCTTGGCTATGAGCCATGATTGATCAGAGGTGTTAAAGCCTTCAAGAAGAAATTCTGGGGGAAAAGTTTTATTTTTTTCTTTTCAGAATTATTTTTATTATGTCTCCTGTCAAAATAAGAAATATTTTTACATGATATGATATTTTTAGAAAAATGAATAAAATGTTTAAGGTAAGAACTCATGCATACCTATTCAATTTTTATTTCTCTAAAATTATTTTTTAAAAGCTATGCAAAAAGAAAATTCATGTACCATAAAACTATCAAATTATAGTTCTCATAGTAACTGAGGACAAACAATAAACATCAAATCTCAAATGAAAAGGCATTATTCATTTCTTCTTTGTGGAAGTCACACTATTCCTTACTAACTCTAAGACTATGAGTGAATCACCAAATCTCAGCTTCCTCATCTGTAAAGTGGGACTAATCGCATTGAGTTGAATACATGTTAGTATTATTGTGAAAATTAAAAACAAAAAAGTTCTTTGCCAAACTTGTGAATATGGAAGATTAGTAATGGGGTGTGGGGACAGAACGTGGAGGAGACCTTTAAAGGTAAAGAGTTATTTACCATTTACTCTGAGAAGGAGCAAAGGCTACACCTCCTCCTCAGTGACTTGATAAACAATCATCTTATGAATATACATCCTATAAAAGGAAAGGAGCACTGAAGAATTGGTATTTGTCTGTTTTTGTATTTTTTTTGTACTTTGCATTGTTAGTGCAAGTAACCATGAGAAATGAACCATTATCCATATGTTGTGATAGAATGTGTGTCCTATCTTCTTAAATATAACACAAAACTGAGCATATTCCATCAGTTTCAGGAAAAAAATGATTTATAAAGCACAAAAATTTCTTTTGTCCATGTATGATATTTTCAAAAATCAAAAAAAAGAATAAAAAACTTCCTTTAGATTTATGATTTCATAAATATGAATCTGTCCAAAGGATCTGAGGAGACTTTCAAAATGAAAGCATGTATAAAACTGGATGATTATAGGAACCCAAAAGCACTTAAAAGGAATAGATAAATAGATGTACCAGCCACCTGGGGTGAGTTAATCTCTAGCTGAGAACTGGGTTTGTCTTTAAATTTTTTGGTAGTTAAGGGGAAGGGGAAAACATGTTGCGTTATATAATTCTCTCTGGCTGATTAAAGAAGAAACAAGTTCATCTGGAAAGACAAATATTTCTAGCACTGAATCATAGGTGGTATTTTTAATGCAGAGCCTTACATAAATGATATTGAGTAATGTAATGGACAAAAAACATTTTATAAATTATCTTTTAAAAATTTTTTATTTTCATTTCCAAATTCTTTCTATTCCTCCTACCCCTCCCCCATCCATCAAGAAGACAAACAATACAATATCCAATGTACATGTGAGCTCATGCAAAACATATTTCCATATTAGTTCTATTGACAAATGATGTTTTGAAAAGATATGCATTCTTCAGAGGAAGGGCTTATATTGACCTGCTCAAAAATCTGAAGGTATTAACAAAACCATTTCTATGAGGAGCTCATATAATGTAGTTAATGAAGTTTTGATCATCTAACAGTCCAGTGCGAGAGAATAAAAATCTAGAGAAAAGAATGTTTGGTTAGCATACCTATTGAACTGTTTCTCAAAAAGCAAGTTTGTTGTTGTCTTTTTTTACAATGAGTCATTTCAAGGCTTAATTCTCTGAAAGAGTCTTCCTCTAGAGTGGATATATTTGGTTAAGAGGGCTTCAGAAGCTTTCAATGCAAGACTGTACATGGCAGAGCTGACATTCTCTAGCTAACATTTAGGAATCCAGGTATAATACAAGCATTCTCATCCAGAGGGAGAACCAGAGCAGTCCTTGTAGAAAAGTGAGCTTGGGAGTGAGAGTGGGGAAATGGGGGCCATAAGAAATTGAATAGGGGAATAATGAAACTGTGTAGCAAAACTTGCATGGGAGGAATCTGAATATCGTGTGAGAGTTGACTGAAAAACAGATGAGCTTTTCAAGGAACAGCCTCAACTGAGGATCTTAAAAGTACTGGGTATGCAAAGAGCATTATGCTTTGAGAGCGTGGGATTATGGATTTTGAGTTGGAAGGGACCTTGGACTACATCCTCCACATTTATGGATAAGAATGCTGAAAGCTTAGGGAGGTTAAGTGATCTGTCCAAACACACATAGGAAACAAGTAGCAGTGCCAGGATTCAAGTCCAGCTGCTCTGATTCCAGGTTCATCACTCTTTTCATTGTGTCACATTTGGCTTCTGAATAATTGGCACATCCCTTGATTGCCTTAAAACTCAGGATGAGAATCATCAAGGAAAATGGGCCAGTAGCAGGCAGAGAGAGAGGAAATTGCCCCAACCTTGGCTACATATGAAGATTATCAACTCTAAATTTTGGTGACATTCAAATTGTGCCTGCAAAGATCTACAAAATAAAGAGTTAAACCTGATGGCCTCTTAGATCCTTCCCAAATCTAAATCTATTGATTTCTGTGGCGATCCTGGTAAACCTTCTATATCAATATCCATCAATAAATATTTATTAAGCACCTACTATATGCCAGGTATTGATTGTGAAATAACTAGAACTTGATGTGGAAAAGGTGTGCAACACAGAATTCCTTCCACTATTTGACGCAAAAATGCATACAGAATTGGTCAAATTTATTTCCTGAAACAAAGTACCCCAGATAGAAAAGGCATGGTGACCTTGGTTGTAATCAAACAAGTTACGTGACTCTTAGGAAGTCATTTCCCTATTTTGGGGTTTATTTATCTCATCTGCTGTGTATGGGGTGGGGGGTGGGGGGATGGAGATCCTTTATAAGAAAACGAGTCTAATGAGAAAAAGTTCCACACTGGCAAAAATTGCATTTATTCTTGTGGCTTTATTTTTTTCTCTCCATTTTTTTTTTACCATCACAAAATCCTAAAATCCTGATACTTTTCCCCTGGTTCCTAACTAAACCTGTCCTTGAGAAAAGATTTAAAATCTTATGGTGCTCTGGGCTAACAACAGCTTAACTCTCATTCCTTTTACAGGGGCATTCATATTTTAACAGCCATAGAAGCCTTAAGCTAGAAGAATGAAGCTGCAGTTGAAAATTCAAGAATAAGGAAAGTATTCAGGGAAAATAGTGGGACCAGTTCAATTTAATTTAATAAACACTTACTGTATTAAGCGCTTATTTTCTGAAACATGCCATGAGATATGCTGAGGACAAAGAAACAAAAATGAAACAAGATCTGCCCTCAAAGACCTCACCGCCTACTGGGGGTGGAAATTAGGATGAGGAGAGCAACAGCAGATACATAGGTAAGGAAATACAATGTATGCAAGGTAATAACAAAGCAACAACAAGCCAACTGGAGTGATCGGGAAAAGCCACGTGTCAGCATGGCTCCTGAGCTACGGAAATGAAGGTGAGGCAGCAGTACATTCTATGTACAAAGGACCATTGAACAAAAAGGCAATAAAGAAGGAATGGAATGCTGCATACAAGAAAGATGTAGTGGGCCAATTTGATTAAAATATAGAGGACAAGAAGTAGGATAATAGAAAATAAGACTGGAAAGAGTTGTGTGGTGAAATGTTTTAAATGGCCAGTTGAGGATTTTGCATTTTGTCTTAGAAACAGTAGGGGACAAGTAAAGATTTGTTAATACTAGTCAGATCCATGTTTTAGGTATATCAATTTGGTAGCTCTGTAGAAAATGGATTGAAGGGGAGAAAGCTTAGAGGTAGAGAGACCAATTAGTTGGAGGTGATCATAATAGATTATCCTAATAGAATAGCAAGAGATAACGAAGCCCTGAATTTGGTTGTGATAACAACAACAACAATAATAATAATAACAATAATTTTATTTAATTTTTTCAATTATTAAACATTTACTTTTTTTCTTCCAGTTCTCCCTACCAACTGAAAAGGAAGGAAGGAAGGAAGGAAGGAAGGAAGGAAGGAAGGAAGAAACAAGGGAGAGAAAAAGAGAGAGGGGGGGGAAGAGGGAGAGGGGGAAGGGAGCTCTATATCACATAAGTACAGTGTCCCATATTGGTCATGTTCTAAAATGAATGTCTTGTTCTTCATATTAATACATTATCTCTCTGCCATGTGGTTAATAATAATAATAGCTGTCATTTATGTAGCACTTTGAAGATTTGCAAAGCTTTTTGAATGTTTTTTTTATCTAAGTCTCATAACAATCTTGTGAAGTATATATGTATTACTAGCTGCTTTTTTCAAATGAGGGAACTGAAGCTGAAGGATGGTAATTGACTTCCCCTAGGCCACACAACTGGTTTAAGAGAGGTTTCAAGTTAGGTCTTCTTGAAATCAAGTCCAACACTCCGTTATGCTACCTAGTAAGTGTATCATGTAGATAATCACCTATTTCACCTTTGTGGAAGATATGCCCCTAGAACAAGTCTACTTTTCTTAGAATTTTTGAGGAATAAAACTTTGGAAATCATTGTCTAAACATCAAACATGGTGTAGAAACAGATATAAGGCAGGAAGTGAAAGAGGGAGGAAAAGTCTAGGGGAGAAGATTCTCATTATTGTTAATAACTCACATTTGGACAACACTTTGCTCATAATGACTCTATGATATTGGTAACTGTTACAAATATTAGCACCCTTATCTTACAGATAAGAATGTTGGGGACATTGACTGACTTATAACCCCACAGCTAGTCAATGTCAGAGGTGGGTCCAAATCATTTAGGCTGATTGTGTGTGAAAGATGTCTAGATGCCAAATCCTATCATCTACAATTCTTTAAATTTAATGTACGAAGTCCAGGTTTCTGAATGAATTAGAAAAGCTGCGTGTG